>JAAGEH010000045.1:25058930-25116480 GCA_011751065.1 Lasiurus cinereus | reverse complement strand
TCTTTTTTCTTTTTTTCTTTTCTCTCTTTTTTTATTCACCCACGGACACTTCCAAAACGTGCCGATTGATCCTTTTTTCTCTCCAGCTGCAACCGGGGTCCAGAATCCTGGGGACCCAAAGCACACACCTCCATGGAAATCCGACCATCAAGGCAAGAAATAGAAATGGTCAAACGGCGTTACTTCTTTCCGCTGCAATCAGATAATCCTACTAATCCAATAGATTTATCTCGATTGGAAATTGACCTCAAAAATGAATCCCCGGGTCTGATGTCCTAGAGAGAGAGGAGAGAGAGAGAGGAATTCGTAGCCCCCTGTTCGGATGACCGAAAGAACTGTGGTTTCTTTCTTTCGTTCTTTCTTCTTTTTTAAAAATCTTTTTTGGATTCTGGGTGCACTGCTCGCAAAAAATGCCGAGGACCCTGGTTTTCCCCTAATATAGGTTTCTACTTCAAATCAGTGCCCGATGAAAAATGGTACAAAGATACCCCTAGTGGCTCGGCGTGATATTGCAGGAATCTCACTTTCCCAATCCCCTCTCTTCACCTTTTTTTTTTTCATCCCACCCTCCCTCTTGTATATAACTGACTGCTATAGTAGTTAAACAAGAAGGCTGAATGAAGATTAACATGAATAGTATATGATTACTTGAAAAAAAAAGTCGTCTGATCTTTTTTGTTTTACTTTAAAGACTGAATTTTCTGCGCTTGTCTTCCCGGTATCTTTTTTTCTACATAATTTTCCCCAATGGGACAGCTACTGATTTCAAAGCAAGTGTATTTGTTTCTTGAATAACTAGATCTCAAAAGAAGCTTCAGTTTTCCTGAATATACTACTTCTAGAAAAACTCAACATTTTGTTTCCTTTAAAGAAATATGTATCTTTCTTTAAAGGAAACAAAGAAGTGTGTGTGTGTGTGTGTGTGTGTGTGTGTGTGTATTACACTATCTCTTCTCATTTTGGACTTTTGATGTTCATTCAGCAAAGTGGATTATGGCTGCTGTGAGCCTGTGGTGGAAGAGCATGGCCTAAGGGTTATTATATGGGCCTCAATGTTTCTTGCCTGAATCCTTTGCAATTCAAGGTCCTCAAGGTTACTACTACCATTTTGACAGGTTTTAGATAAAATGAGCCAATGCAATACATTTTAGGCCTCCTTTTTCGGTAAGTTATACTTCCCAGACTTACGGTACCTACCGATAATGAGGATTATGGTTGTGCAGGATCAAGGAAGGAATGATCAAGGAAGGCCTTTCTAACAAGTCCTCCAACCACACTCTGATTATCAAGGGCCTAGTAAACTTGGCAAGTTGGATCCTTTTTCATACTGGTGGGTGCAGAAACCTCAAGGATTCCAAGATCTTTTCCTTAACTGACTAAATAATTAAGCCTTTTGAGTGTGGGATTTGTTAAGGAGTCAAAAGACCTTCCTTTTACTAATAGTTTTGTTATTAACTAGCTATGTGATACCAGTTTTGAGCCCAATCATTAAAATCAAAGAGTAAACCCAAATAAATGAACAAATATACCTGTTTCTAGATGGGAAACTCAATACTGTAAATTATTCTATAAAAATGAATATAATATTATAAAAATACCACTATAATTTTTCATAGAAATTGGAAGTTAACTCTAAAATGTGTTTGCAAAAGCAAAGGGTCAAAACTTGTCAACACAATTTTAAAGAACATGTTATAGGGAATTTCCGTATGAACTATTTAGGCTTAATATAAAATGACAGCAATTGAAGAAATATAGCCTTGCTTCAGAAATGCAAAATGGTTTATTACAATAGTGGGCTCAGAAATATATTGGTGAATTTATAGAAACTTGATAAATAGGTGGCATTAGGGTACAATGCAAATAAAATAACTATTCACACAATAAATTAGATATATAAAAATATTATAATACTAGCTCTCCACTTCATACCTAATGTTTTTGAGGTAAAATAAAGACTTAAAGATGCAGAGAAAAGTTTAAAAACATTTAGATAAAGATAACTAATGTTGGGGGCAGTTTGGAAGAGAACAGTCTATTAAACATTAATACTTAAAAAGTGAAGTCCATAAAGAAAAAGTATTAAATTTGATATATTAAGATGAAAAGTGGTACTCCATAAAACAAATATCCCAATTACATACTATTCCAATGAGGAGAGTGTGTATAAGTTCAGGGCTAAATAACATTAATATAATAAAATTAAGTAATTAAAGCAGGAATCCAAATCTCTCTCTCTCTCTCTCTCTCTCTCTCTCTAAATATATATATATATATATACAATTGTGTTTTTTCTTAAGCATTACTGTCTTTCATAAAATCTGACACTATTAATATTAAGGTGCATCTCAATTTTAGTGGTGTTAAAATGTAAAAACATAATCATCTTAGAATTTATCTAATGTGGTAATTCCTTTCTAAATCAGTAATCTATAACTCTTTTCTCTCACTGGAACCTGAAGGAAGTAATATATTCATCAGTTATAGCAAATTCCTATAGCAAAATCTCTGATATGGAGATATACTGAAATCTTTTGAAATAGGTGCTATACTATTGGTATCATTTTTTTTAAAAGATGGAAAATTCATTTACATCAAAGAAATCAATGCATAGATTGAGAGAGGATATTTGTTATACGTGTGATCAAAGAAGAATTAGTACCTAAATCTTCTTATAAACCTATAAAGACAAATGATAGGGAGAAAAAAATGAGCCAAAAAGAACAGTCAATTGATAGAAGAAAATTCACAATGTCCAGTAGATATACCAAAAAGGTATTTAATTTCCCTAGTTATTAGAGAAATGCAAGTTAAAATCATGGGATATCATGTCATAACTATGTAATTGGCAAAAGTTTGATAAGTCCAATAATACAAAATATTGATGAGGATGTGGAGTATCCATGGAGAGTATATAATAGGGCAACAACTTCAGAAAAATTTAGTGGTATTTGAAGATTGCATACCTTAAAGTCCAGGCTCTCCACTCTTGTGTACTTCTCCAGTCATGTATAGAAAATACCCATTACAGCCCTCCGGTTTGGCTCAGTGGATAAAGCGTTGGCCTGAGGACTAAAAGGTTCCAGGTTCAATTCCTATCAAGGGCATGTACCTTGGTTTTGGCACATCCCCAGTAGGAGGTATGCAGGAGGCAGCTGATCAATGTTTCTCTCTCATTGATGTTTCTAACCCTTTATCCCTTTCCCTTCCTCTCTGTAAAAAATCAATAGAATATATTTAAAAAAAATAAAATACCCATTACAGAATTATTCAAAAAACAAACAAACAAAAAGGAAATAATTGAAATGCCTTTGGTTAAAAAAGTAAGTAATTTATAGACTATTCACAAACTGCAACACTGCAGTAAATGCAGTAAAAAGAAAAAGGAACACACTAAAGCTACTTGAGTGAAAGCGGATTCATCTAAAAAATGTAATGCGAAGCAGCAACAACAAAAGCAGGTTGCAGGAAAGGTAAATCAAGTTTATAAATGCAAAATAATTATATGTATTATTTTGAGAATTTGTACATGTAGCTAAAGTGTATGCACATGCATAATAATAATAACATGAAATTCAAGGTAGAAGTTGTGTCTGGGAAGAATAGAGTTTAATGAAATTGGGACGGCATCACAGTGATTTTCAGCCAAATTTTCAGTGTTTTATTTTTCAGGCTGATTCTTGAGTACACAGAGGTTTATAATGATACATATAAATTGTTTGTATGCCTGAGTTATTTCATTGAAATGAAATATTTAAGCTGGATGATTTCTGTGAGCCCTTATCCTATTACAAAATTTTCTAATTAGAATAAGTATATGTAGAAGTGAAGAACACAGTAAGGAATTTTAGAATATCATGATGTGACTTCAATATAGATATTTTAAAAATCTGAATTAGAAATGGGTAGATGCTTTTTTATTTCGAAAATGGATATACAATTTTCAGCTAGCAAGCAAAAATCACCACCAAAATGAGAAAAAATGTGATTGAAATAGGGGGTAAAATATAACCCTCAATTTGCTCTATCTTGTATTTATCCTTTGATCTCACATATAATACCTCATGTATAGTAACAGCAGGGCCTCTGAATTTGTAAAATAGGCAATCAATTGATTATGTTCAGTTTTGACCATGTTCAGAGACTTCCCTGCAAGAATAGAGACCACCAAAAGCCCGAATAGCCCTAAGCCAAACTACAACACAAAAGATAATTCTTCCAGAATATTTAAAATGCAAATGGGGAGGATTTGTTTATATAAAATATGAAAACTGTGAATCTCTAAATTCACTAAATAGTATTTTTTTATAGTTCAAGAAAAATAGGAACACATACCAAATATTTAGGTATAATTCTGTTTTAGAGTCCAGTCTCAGAAATAAAATATATTAGTAGGTAATAACACCCAACTCATGCTGAACTCAGGCAAGAGGCCTGGAAAAAATAGTCAAACAACCCATTTTCAATCATTCAGAACAGTGTTCCTGAGCAATAACCAAAGCAGCTTTGTGATAAAGAGTCAGAGGACAATTTAATTTCCTTTGATGATAGAGTAGACAAAGGGGAAGAAGTAGATGTAATATTTCCGGAATTTTGGAGACGCTGACATTCTTTCAACAACTACTATTGAAAACTACCTCCTGGGCAAAGCACTAAGTAATTCATAGGAGAGCTGACTTTAAAACAAACAACCACCACAAACCCTTACTATGCTATTAAGAAGTTAACTTGTTGATTACAAATGGTTAGTAGTTACTTTGAATTGGCACTTTACTATTCATACTTAAGATTGAATATTAGATGCTAATACAGAATTGAAGGTTCAGTTTCAGTGTATTTAAGTACAAACTGGTTTGAAGGTTAAGGTAGTCAATGAAGGAAGAAGAGTAAAAGAAGGAGAAGTAGGAGAATAAATATAAAATATGAATCAAACTCATCTATTCCCTTGGTGAATTACTTTACAGAGAGGATAGTAAGTTTCTTAATCTTTGTATCCCTCAAAGTACAAATGATTAATAAATGAATGACAAAGAGGGAAACTAGTTGAAAAAAATCTATTTTATTGATAGCCTTGCTGATCTCTTTTCAGAGAATGAAATTAATAGAGAATGTAAGTAAAAAAAAATGCTATGACTAACAATAATGAGAAATGAAAGACCAACTTGAGTGCCATTGAGATATGAGATTCCAATTTGATTATTATACTAAAATCTTAGCTGTGTGAAACCTAAAAGCAGGATTATACATCCCATTTTGTTATATATATATATAACAAACAGAAAGATTAACTAGTACCAATGGATGATGTAAAGAAATGGCATGGATTTACTGAAACCTACATGAGAAAAATATTTAATTGTTGTCTTTAGTGCAAGAAGAGTCTTATGAAAAGAGAGTTATGATTTTTTTGGGGGGTGGGATAATTGACACAAAAGCACACCTTTTTTTTTTTCAGAAACCCAAGTAGTGTTTCTTTTCTTTTTTTTTAAATATATTTTATTGATTTTTCACAGAGAGGAAGGGAGAGAGATAGAAAGTCAGAAACATCGATGAGAGAGAGAGACATCGATCAGCCACCTCCCTCCTGCACGCCCCACACTGGAGATGTGCTCGCAACCATGGTACATGCCCCCAACCTGAATCGAACCCAGGACCTTTCAGTCCGCAAGCCGATGCTATATCCACTGAGCCAAGCCGGTCTCGGCAAAAGCATACCTTTAATGACGAGTTCAAATCAATTAATTGTTACCGATAGTAAATATTTTTAGGATCTCATGAAAGACTAGTGCTCTATGCCTGAAAAAAAATGAGTAACAAATATTGTAAAACAGATTTCTAAAACAAGTCTTGGAGAAATATACTCCTCTACCATCTTCAGAACTCCCCTAGTATAACCTCAGTTTAAGTGCTCAGACTTTAATCTAAATGAATGTCAACTGGGAATTATGAAAGGCATGACAATAAAAAGTGTTGCAAGGCCTAACTTCTGCAAAGGTGTCTGTTTACAAAGAGGCTCTTTCTACAGGGAAGAATCTGCTCACACAATCCTCCTTAATTAGAAAAGACTACTTAGAACACCTGACTGATACTGAATATTTCAGGTATGTGTTGGGAGAAAACACCTGCCTGAATGCTAAATTTACCAGATATATCTTTATATTTCATGTTTTGAAGACTTGTAATGGAAACCAAGGGAGTAATGATTAAGACTAGATATTTGAGGATGAAACTGTCAGAGAGAAATTAGGCTTTTGTATTAATGTTGATTTGAGATATTGAAACATTTTTTAAAGTTAGGGGCTTAAGTCAGAAATAAATCCAGATTTTAAAAATAAACTCAAATCATTTTGAACTGTTAAAAATTTTCAAATATTGGTGCCATTGTGCTAATAATTCTTTTGTTTCTGTTTGAATAATTTGTTACTTTTTTTACATCTATAATTTACAAGTACATATACTTAATTGCTATAGTACTTATTTACTTAAAATATATAAATATTCAACCCCAAATATTTAGCTATTAATAACTTATCGTATTAATTATTTTATGGAATATTTCGCTTATTTTAAAATGTAAGTTTTTATATGCTTGTGAGATTTAACAGTATTTTACTGAACTTCTAAGGCTTTAATTTCATAGAAAATTCTGTTGATACATGAGTTACTTTTGACTCCATCATACCATGATTGATTTTAGTTCATTTCACTGTAATCTGGAAGGAGGTAAATTATAAAAAACAATCTTAAGTATTCCTTTAGTACTGAATAATACAAACACAAAACCATTCTACTGTATATCATCCACTAAAATTCATTGTATATTCATTTTAGTCTGTTTCTAGTATTAGCAAAATATATTGTAAAATTTCACCAAATTATGGAAAAAGCACATGAAAATTAATGTTCTGTAGTTCAATCTAGAAAAGGGAATTTTTAGTACTATTCCCAATGTCATTGCCATCTTATTGACTTCAGAAACAGGTTTGGTACTCTTCTCTAGATAAGATTCCATGCTGACTGTACAACTAAAAATAAACACTAGTCTGAATTTTCATTATTGTTTAATTAATGACTTAATAAACATTTCCCTTTCCCAGAATATTTACTTCCATAATTTCCTAAACATAAAACAAAGGAGAACTTTATATCCAAAAGGAATGGATCTGTGTGTATATGTATGTGTGTGTGTGTGTGTGTGTGTGTGTGTGTGTGTGAATGTTCGTGATGTTTCTGTCTTTTCTTTTTCTCTCAGGATCTCTGATCACACAAATCTACCTCTTTAAATTTTGATTATTTTTTTTAATATATTTTGTTGATTTTTTACAGAGAGGAAGGGAGAGGGATAGAAAGTTAGAAACATTGATGAGAGAGAGCTATCGATCAGCTGCCTCCTGCATGCCCCCTACTGGAGATGTGCCCGCAACCAAGGTACATGCCCTTCACTGGAATCGAACCCTGCCCTTTCAGTCCACAGGCCAAAGCTCTATCCATTGAGCCAAACCGGTTTTGGCTAAATTTTGATTATTTGCATCAACTTGAGAACTATGTCACAAATATTTCAATAAAATTAATTTCCCTAAAGTCACTTGTATTTGGTTTTAGAGCTTGCTTTTTTATCGTGTAAGTAAAACTATATCTGATTATCTAAATATAAACTACAGAATGATAAGACTATGTTATAGTCAATGCATAAAGAGTTGTTCAACCTCCCAACCATCCATTATAAAAATCATAAGCCTCAGCCTAAGTACTGTGGCTTTTTCTCTTAATATTTCTAAAATCTCCCTAGAGATAAACAAGTTAATAAGTAGTGTTTTGTTATTTTTAATAACAAGAAATTGTCACCCTTTGATTCTAATTTATATTAGGAGAGAAAAAAATAATAATTTTTAAAAGCAGTTGCTTAAGTAGATTATACAGAAAAGGTAATATCACAATAGTTCAAAACAGGATTTATAATGTCACAACATTGATAACAGAAAGTTTACCTATTATATGGTGGAAAGAGAATATAATTTTTTGCTATATCCAGTGAATTAAATCACTTCACAAGGCACACTTTCACCATTAACAAGTTTGATAAAAATATGAGAAATACTATAGAGCTGAAATTAGTTTTTACTAGGTCTCAAACTAATAGTTAGAACAAATAGAGTATATTTGAACTAGGGCTCAAAGAATTGCACTTTTATAGTTCTTGTATGAATTCCAAAGATTCCCTTTTGCTAAACAGAAACAATAAAAAAAAACAAGAAGACAAATGATTGATTTAATAAGATTACACAGAGTTCAGTCCATCACTATATAAGAAGGTATTGCACCATTTCACTACAAACTTGATGCTTTTATGTTTGGTTGTTGGTATAAAAGTGTCATTGTTCTTAAAGTATTTGACCAAAACCAAATTTTAAAAATTAAAATTAACATATCAAGAAATAACAACACTAAATATATTAATCCAGTGAGCAGAATAATAAATGTCCCTGGAATCTGTAAATATGTTACCTTAGTGACACAGAGACTTTGCTGATGTGCTTATGGCACTTCTCCATGATAAAAATCTTGAGATGGGACTAATCACAAGGATCCTTATAAGAGTCAGAATCAGAGTAAGAAATGTAATAACAGAATCAGAGGTAGATGAAGAGACATATTTGAAGATGCTACCCAGTTGGCTTATAAGATGGAAGACATGGCTATAAGCCAGGGACTGCAGTTAGCCTCTAGAAGTTGGATATGGCAAGAAAATGAGTTTTTCCATACAGCCTCCACAAAGAATGCAGCCCTTGCTAACCCATTTTAGATTTCTGATTCCCAGAACTGCAAATTTGTAAATTTGTATTGTTTTAAGCCATTAAATTTGTGATTATTACAGCAATAGGCTAATGTACTTAATTAAAAATATTAAAAGTATTCTGGGAATTATCATTGATTCTCAATAGAAACATATTGTATGCTATATAAGCAATTTAAAATTTTCTAGCATATACTTTAAGAAGAGTCAGGTGAAATTAAATTTAAAACTATATTTTATTTTGTCCAATGTATAAAAATATTATCATTTTTACATATAATTGCTATCAAAAGTTAAGAACAAGATCTTTTATAACTTTTTCATACAAATGTTTCAAAAATCTAAAGTGTATATTGGATATCTGGTGTCTAGACCACAACTCAATTTGGACTAATTTCTTTTCAACAGCTCAACAGCCACAGATGGCTACTGATTGTATAATGCAGCTGAAAAGGGTAAGAAATAAATTAAAAAGAAAAATTCATGTGTTTTGTATAAATGATTCTAATATTATTTTATCTGTAACAATGAAGATTTAAAAACCACAAAAGCACCTAAAAAAAAAAAAAACACCAGGATGATTGTATGGCCAATTTTCTGATAACTTCATTTAAAAGCATCAGCAAAGGAACAACAACAAAAAAAAATAACATGAAAGGACAGTGTGATTACTTAATGAGACAGAATAGTGAAAAATGCTAACAATCATAGAAAAAAAAATTTTTTTTTCTGGTATTCTCAGAGCAAAAAAACAGCCACGGATAGGAAAAGGATGTCATTGCTTGCAGCCAACTATGTAATATGACCAAAAAAAAAAGTAAAACTATTAAAGCCCTGGCTTCCAATTTCTTCAGAGAGAAGAATGGTGTTTAACTGAAAAAGAATATGATGATGAGGAAATGGTAAGAAACCCAAAAAGTAATTTAAATTTGCTTTAGGATCCCAGATCCAAGTCCATTATCTCAAAGGTAATAAAAATACTTGAAGATGTGTTCTTGGAACCAGTACCTACTATCTTTGAGTTATCATGGAGAAGTGCCATAAAAATTGTCAACTAGTACAATTTTACTATTCCAGAAGATTACTATTCTTGACAACAGAAATTCTAAAACTCATGTCCACTCACATGTGTTCATTAAGTATAGTCAAATCAGAATAAAATCTTTTTTTATTAGAGTTACTAGAGTAGAAGATCAAACATGTGGTTTGAAATGTTTGTTTCTTTTATCCAAAGCCTTTTTATAAAAATCACTCATAATTTTTTCCTGAATAAAATTATGAAATATGGGGCTGAATGATGCTGTAGTTGAGCAGATCCTTTGAAAGTTGAACAATCATTCTGTAGCATTCAATGAATGTTCTTTGATATGCTCTTCTCTTTTCTACTTCTTGAGAATTAAAATATCTAAAGGAATTTGTTTTGTAACTTGACTGTCATTAAACAAATTAATCTAATGGTGGGTATGAATGAGAAGCTTAAGTAGGAGGTTGCCTTAGATCATAGACTTTTAAATAGATTATTTTAAAACATAAACTGTTATGGGAATTATGTTTTTCAATCATGCTTTTTAATACCGTTAAGGAGTTTTATAATAAATTATTTTAGATTAGATTTTAAATTGAATTTTAATTAAATTTAACCAAAATTTAAATCTAATTTATTTCTGTCCTCTATGGCAAAATAGAAATCAAGATCCTATTTTTGGTTTATTCACTGATATAATGTTATTATTACTATTTAATTAATCATCCATATGTTATTGAAAGATATTTCTTATTTACAATACTTAATTGAATTAGAAAGAACTTTGGGCTGTAAGTAGAGTGATTTTCACAACAGCTTTAAAAATAATCCAAATTTAGCCCTAACTGGTTTGGCTCAGTGGATAGAGCATTGGGCTGAGGACTAAAAGGTCCCGGGTTCAATTCCAATCAAGGGCATTTCCTTGGTTGCAGGCACATACCCAGTAGGGGGTGTGCAGAAGGCAGCTGATCAATGTTTCTCCCTTCCTCTCTGTAAAAAATCAATAAAATATATTAAAAAAATAATAATCCAAATTTAGAACAAATCAATTAAAATAAAACTCGATATCAATCTTAAGTTTGGCTACATATATTTTAAATAAACTCTTTTAATGTAATGGTTATATTTTTTTATTTGTTTTAATTCTAATGTGGGCCCAATCTTTCTCAATCCTCTCTCTTCCCAAACATATCAAAAGGTAGATTAGGAAGCAATATAATAGACAAAATAATAATAACAGTAATAACAGAAAAAGGGAACTTGATTTCTATAGTTGAGTGTGTCCTGGCCACTCCCCATAATAACAAAATTAATCTTGTCTTGTGTGTATCATTTGTATGTCAGTTCTTTCTCCAAGCTTTGAACCCTAAAGCCATGCTGGCCGTGGCCTTTCACAATAGGCACTCCTGAACAGGGACTTGGAGGAAAAGAATTTGCCTGAACAGAAAACATCACGGAACCAATGGTGGAAGATTAACTGTGTGTAAAACTCTTGTCAGCTTCAGAACCTGTGGATCCTAGAGGGTGTTATTGGAAGCCTGAAAATCTAAAACTATGGCACTCACCAAACAGCTGCAAACCCCAGAACACTGGACTCGATTGGCACAAACACACAGATTCAAAGGAGCTCTACACTCCACCACAGAAAGGGCAGATTTTTCCTGGGATAAGGAAAGAGAGAAATACATAATCTACACCTGGAGAAGATAGACCAAGGGGACACAAAGAAATAGCCCATATATGAAAGAAAAGCAGGCATTACTAGAAAAGGAAGTAAAAGAAATGGAGGCAAGCAACCTGCCAGAGAAAGAAATCTGAGAAATGATCATAAGGTGGCTGAAAAGAATGGAAGACAAATTCAACAATGTGTTTAAGAACCAAGAGGAAATTAAGAACCAAGAAGAAATGAAAAATGACATTGCTGCTGTAAAGAACTTAATAGAAAGCATCAAAGGTAGATTAGAAGAAGAAAAGGACCACATCAGTGAGTTAGAAGACAAAGTAGGAAAAAATACCCAAGTAGAGCAGCTTCTAGAAATAATAAATAAATAAATAAATAAATAGCAGGAGGCAAGCCTAAGGGAACTTCGGGACAACACAAAACAAAACAATATCCACATAATAGAAGGAGAGGAAACTGAATAAGGAATAGAAAAACCTGTCTGAAGAAATAATGTCAGAAAACTTCCCTGATATAGGAAAGAAAACACCCACACAAATTCAAGAAGCTCACAGAGTCCCAAGTAAAATGAACCCAAAAAAACCAATGCTAAGGCACACTATAATTAAATTGGCAAACACCAATGACAAAGCAAGCAAGAATCTTAAAAGCAGCCAGACAGAGACAGAAAGTTACTTATAAAGGAACCCCCATCAGACTAGCAACTGATTTCTCAACCGAAACTCATCAAACTGGAAAGTAATGGAATGAAATATACACAGTCATTCAAAGGAAGGGTCTGAATCCAAGAACACTGTACCCAGCAAGGCTATCAATCAAAATGGAAGGTGAATGCAGGAGCTTCACAGACAAAAAAGAACAAAGGGAATTTATTACCACTAAACCAGCAATGTAAGAAATGCTAAAGGATCTGGATAAAAAAAAAAAGAAATAGGAAGCAAACAAGGAAAACAGGGGTAAAGAATAAAAATGGTGAAAAGTAAGTACCTATCAATAATAACTTTAAATGTAAATGGATTAAATGCCCAAATCAAAAAACAAAGGGTAACAGACTGGATAAGAAAACATGACCCATATATCTGTTGTCTATAAGAAAACCACCTCAGAAAAAAAGATGCAAACAGACTGAGGGTGAAGGGATAGAAAAAGGTTTTTTAGGTGAATGGAAATTAAAAACAAAAGCTGGGGTAGCAATACTTATATCTGAAAAATTAGATCTCAAAATAAAAGACAAAATAAGAGATAAAGAAGGCCACTTCAGCCACTTCATAATACTAAAAAAAGCAATCCAACAATAAGAAATAACTCTGGTAAACATATACGCACCCAATATAGAAACACCCAAATACATAAAAAAAATCCTATAGGATATCAAGGGAGAGATGGACAGCAATACAATCATAGTAGGAGACTTTAATACCCCACTATCACCATTGGGCAAATCCTCTAAACAAAAAGTCAGCAATCCTAAATGACAAAACCTCAATCCTAAATGACTCACTAGAACAGATGGAATTAAATGATATCTTCAGAACATTTCACCCCAAAGCCACAGAATATACATTCTTCACAACTGCATATGGGTCATTTTCAAAGACAGATCATATGTTGGGTTATAGGCAAAGTCTCTTCAAATTCAAAAAGATAGAAATCACATCAAGCATCTTCTCAGATCACAGTGGCATAAAACTAGAAATCAACTATAAGAAAAACAATCCAAAGAAATCAAACACATGGAGACTAAACAGCATGCTATTAAACAATGACTGGGTTACCAGAGAGATCAAGGAAGAAATAAAAAAAAATCATGGCAACAAATGACAATGAAAACACAAAAATCAGAAATCTATGGGACACAGAGAAGTCAGTCTTGACAGGGAAGTTCATAGCTCTACAAGCCTACTGCAAAAAACAAGAAACAATGGTAATAAATTACCCAACCCTACAACTCAAAGAGTTAGAAAGAAAGCAACAAGAAAAGCCCAATGTAAGCAGAAGAAAAGAAATAATAAAGATCAGAGTAGAGATAATGGACATAGAGACCAAAGAAACAATACAAAAGATCAACCAAGAGCTGGTTCTTTGAAAGGATAAACAAGATTGATGAACCTCTAGCCAGTCTTAACAAGAAGAAAAGAGAGAGGATACAAATAAACAAAATCAGATATGAAAGAGGTGAAATGACAACAGACTCCATCAAAATACACAGGATTGTTAAAAAATACCATGAACAACTCTATCCAACAAACTGGACAACCTGGAGGAAATAGATATATTCCTAGAGAAATATAATCTTCCAAAACTCAATCAGGAAGAATCTAAACATCTCAATAGGCCAATAACTATGGAAGAAATAGAAGCAGTCAACTAAAAGCTTCCAGCAAACAAAAGCCCTAGGGCCAGATGGCTTTACATGAGAGTTTTACCAAACATTCAAGGAAGAATTAAAACCTATCCTCCTCAGACTATTGCAAAAAATTCAAGAAGAAGGAACACTTTCAAGCTACTTTTATGAAGCCAGCATTACCCTAATACCAAACTAGATAGACAACACAATGAAAGAGAATTAAAGGACAATATCCCTCATGAATAGAGAGGCAAAAATCCTCAACAAAATTCTAGTAAATCAGATCCAGCAGTACATCATAAAGATAATACACCATGACCAAGGAGGATTTATCCCAGGAATGCAAGAATGGCACAATATCTGCAAATCAATAAACATGATACATAATATAAACAAATTGAGAGATAAAAATCACCTAGTCATATCAATTGATGCAGAAAAAGCATTTGACAAAATCCAACACTTTTTTTGATAAAAACTCTCAACAATGTGGGAATATAAGGATCATACCGCAACTTAATAAAAGCTATATATGTTAAACCCACAGCTAACATCATCATCAACAGGCAAAAATTAAAACCATTTTCCCTAAGAACAGGAACAAGCAGGAATGCTCACTCTCACCACTCCTGTTGAACATAGTACTAGAAGTATTGGCCATTGCAATTAGACAAGAAGAAGAAATAAAAGGCATCCAAATTGGAAAAGAAGAAGTAAAGCTGTTCTTATTTGCAGATGACATAATATTGTACATAAAAAACTCAAAAGACTCCATAAAAAAACTAATAGACTTAATAAATGAATTTGGCAATGAAGGAGATTACAAAATTAATGCCAGAAAATCTATGGTATTTCTATTACACCATTAGTGAACTTACAGAAAGAGAAACTAAAAAAAAGCAATCCCATTGACCATCCCACCAAAAAAAATTAAGATACATAGGAATAAACTTAACTAAGGAAGTAAAAGACCTATATGATGTGGAAACCTACAGGACACCGAAAAAAGAGATAGAGGAAGATGTAAACAGATGAAAGAACATACCATGTTCATGGATTGGGAGAATCAACATATTAAAATGTCCATACTACCCAAAGCAAACTATAGATTCAATGTATTCATAAAATACCAACGGCATATTTCATAGACTTAGAAATAACTCTCCAAAAATTCATCTAGAATAAAAAAAAATCCCAAATAGCCACAGCAATTCTGAGAAAGAAGAAAAAAGTAGGTGGGATCTCATACCAGATTTCAAGCTGCATTAAAAAGCCACTGTTCTCAAAACAGCCTGGTACTGACACATATAGACCAATGGATTAGAATAGAGAATCCAGATATCGACTCAAATCACTATGTTCAATTAATATTTGACAAAGTAGTCATGAACATACAATGGAGTCAAGACAGTCTCTTCAATAAATAGTGTTGGGAAAATTGGACAGATAGATGAAAAAAAATGAAACTAGACCACCAACTAACACCATACACAAAAATAAACTCAAAATGGATAAGGATTTAAACAGAAGATGGGAAACCATAAAAATACTAGAGGAATCTACAGGCAGCAAAATCTCAGACATATGCCAAAGGAACTTCTTCATTGATACTGCTCTTAGAGCAATGGAAGCTAAAGAGAAAATAAACAAATGGGACTACATCAAAATAAAAAGCTTTGCACAGCAAAAGAAACCATCAACAAAACAACAAGAAGGCCACTGTATGGGAGAACATATTTGCAACTGTTATCACTAATAAAAGTTTAATCTCCAACATCTACAGGCAACTTACACAACTTCATAAAAGGAATATAAATTATTCAATTTAAAAAAATGGGCAATGGATCTAAATAGAATCTTTTCAAAATAAGACAGAAGGAAGGCCAAGAGACACATGAAAACATGCTCAAAGTCACTAAGTATCCCAGAGATTCAAATCAAAACGACAGTGCATTACCATCTCACACCTGTCAGAATGGCTATCATCAACAAATCAACAAATGACAAGTGTTGGCAAGGATGCAGAGAAAAAGGAACCCTTGTGCACTGCAGGTGCAGCCACTGTGGAGAACAGTATGAAGTTTCCTCAAAAAACTAAAAATGGAACTCCCATTTGACCCAGTAATCCCACTCCTAGGAATATATCCTAAGAAACTAGATACACCAATCAGAAAGGATATATGCACCTCTATGTTTCTAGCAGCACAATTTACAATAGCTACAATTTGGAAACAACCTAGGTGCCCATCAGCAGATGAGTGGATTAGAAAACTATGGTACATCTACACAATGGGATACTATTCTGCCATCAAAAAGGAGGAATTCTTACCATTTGTAGCAACCTAGATGGAACTGGAGAGCATTATGCTAAGTGAAATAAGCCAGTCAATGAAAGAAAAATACCACATGATCTCATTCATTTGTGGATAATAAAGAACATTATAAACTGCTAAACAAAAAGATAGATACAGATGCAGTAAAGCATCAGACTGTTTAATTATAGTGGGAAGGTTAGGGAGAAGTGGGGGAGATAAGAGATGAACTGAAGGACTTCTATGTGTGCATATAAGCATAACCAATGGACACAAGACACTGGGGTGTGAGGGCATGTATAGAAGTGGGGTGGGGAGAGGTAATGGGAAGATGTGTGCACATGTAAAACCTTAATAAAAAAATAGAAAAATAAAAAATAATAACAGAAAAGAGAAAAAGGTCTCACTACAAACTGCTTCTCTCCTTTTCTCATGCTCTCTCTGCTCATTTCCTCTTCCACCTCTCTTTTTTAAATATGTAATACAAGATATATAATATATAATTATATGTATTATTTAACTATATTAACATATTTAATATATTTATAACTCAATATACCTAAAATATGAATCCATATATACATATTCCTATGTGGCTGTTCCAAAGAATGTTAGTCTAACATTTTTACCTACTCCTTTGCTGTCTCAGCTTTCTTGGATTTTTGAATAATTAATATTCACAATAACAAAAATAATGTAAACTCTCTTTTGTTGAGTGCATCCTCTGTACTCAGTTCTTATATGTATTTTTCCAATTTGAAGAGTACATTTAATTTTTCCTATTTTTACAGATCCGTCAACTTGGTGCCACCACCTGATTAAACAGAGATTGTAATCTAATTTAAATACAAGCCTCTTGTCCTTCATCTTCACTGTGAAGGGTGGTGAACTGAGAGCTGTAGAGTATGGATACTGAAAGAATGACATGATGCTCAGGAGTTAATAAAAATTAAATGGTCAGTTGGAATATCTCCCCCCAAAACAAAGGAAATCACCTTTGGGTAAAGGAATGTCCCATACATTTCTCAAGAGACAGGAATAAAGCCGGGATTTGTTTAGCCCAGTGGTTGGCAAACCGAGCCTCGTGAGCTACATGTGGCTCTTTGGCCCTTTGAGTGTGGCTCTTCCACAAAATGCCATGTGCAGGCGTACACGTACAGTGCGATTGAAACTTCGTGGCCCATGCACAGAAGTCGTTTTTTGGCCTGGGCAAGTCTGTTTTGAAGAAGTGGCATTAGGATACTTAAGGGGCCAACGAGCTGCACGTGGCTTGTGAGCCGCAGTTTGCTGACCACTGGGTTAGCCTCTCTCCGTTTGTCTCAGGTAGGACCAATGCTGTTTGTTTTGAAGATCAATAAAGGGTGAGGGTGCCCTGGCTTGAGGTATGCTGACTTCATCCTTAAGGAAATCGGAACTACGTACTGAAGTGAGTGACTACATCCAGAGGATATTGCCAAACATTCAACTTGCAAGCAGTTAGCAAAATCCTCTTTACACTCATCTGAGAGCAAAGGCTCAGCAGACACTCTGGGTTGCTAGTAAAAGAGTTGGTTTCGCTGGTTATCTGGGAAATAGTACCGGCTAGAAATCACAGAATCAACATTGAAAGCTGTAGCCTGATGTGCAGGGAAGTATGATCAGAGCTAACGTGACAGCAGAAGAGTCAACTACTGTTAGAGATTGAGATGACAGAGGACCTGGTAGCAATGAGTCTTTATCCAGGAATTGCAGGCGGTACAGAAATTCCTGAATTCCTGACAGGGACCCACATCAGTTCTTGGTTGCTGCCTGGCTGTGCCAGCCAGCCTCTTCACTCCCCTCTCCCCATCTAATTGTCCTTCTCCATTCCTCACACTGACATCAAAATAATATTTTTATGAAATAAATCTTTTTTAAATCACATTTCTGGTTATTACTAGAACTGGTGATTTTTCACCATGGTTGCCCACTAGAATCCCTTCAGATGGTAGATTAAAAATGCCAGTGCTTGGGCCTGCCTCTCTGTCCCCACAAACCAATTAAATCAGAATCTCTGGAGCCTAAGCTAGGAAACCCACATTTTTAAAACACAAAGACAGAAAACCTAGGAAGATGCTCCTTGCAATGTAATTTACTGGTATAAATAGCAGAATTAGGAACAATAAAAGCCTCCACAATTAGTTCTATGTACGTATACTTAACTAATTCTTAGGTAAATATTTAAGTAAAACATGGTAATATGCTTGATAAACATTATTAGGAGTTTGTGTAAAAACATGGAAAAATGCTCAAGAACAAAATTAGTAAAAGAAAACATTTTCAAAATTAAAATTGTGCTCTGGTTTTAATTATATTAAAACTTAAATATTTGATTTGAAGAATTTTGAATAGAACATAAAAATGATTTACTTGAATGAGTATATACCTCCCTTATTTCTATTTATTTAAATTAAGTTAGGGTAATAGATTTTTTAGGAAAAAACAATAGAAAGGAAAACAGCAGTATTTTTCATCTTGACCATCACTATCTCAAAATTATTGAGATTGAAATACTCCTCATTTAAAAAAATATTCAGTTTCAAATTGTTAGAAAAATGTATGTATGATTCATATACTCAAACCTGGCATCAAATGGGAACAAGTCCTGAAATTGATGAATATGTCTTCTCTAATTTACCTAATTTTTAGAGGTTCACTATATTAATGTAGGACTAGGAATTTACATGTATATCACTTTATAGTTTCCATATACACATACACACACAAGCATACACACATGCACACATACACACACAATTATTCAGTTAACCATAAAGCGAGGTTTCAGTAAGATAAATAGGTAATGTAGATATTATCAACCTTTCGGAATAGATAAGAATATAGAAGTTAAATGAATTTCCTAATGTCCCAAGGGGCAAAGAATGAAAATCATTTTCAACCCTTCTACATTAGTGACAATTCATGATGCCATTTGATATTAGAATAATTCATTATACATTTAACTTACAAGGAAGAAGTTTTAGTTTTCAAAATGCAGGAAAGTTTTAATTCTTTACATTTCATTTATTCATTCCTTTTCAACACAATAAAAATTTGAAGACATATTATGTATCTGGCAGTCTACCAAGTACTGGGAATACCTAAAATACAGTCCATCCTTGAAAGATCTACAGTCTGTAAAAGGAGACACAAAAATAAATGAAGAGGTATGGGTCATTGTAATAACAAGCAGAGATATCAATAGCACACAGATAAGAAAATGTTTAATCATCCCTGGGATGGGGGTAAACTGGAAGTTGGAGAAAATTGATAAAGTCTAAGTACGGAAATGAGCAGTTAATGAGATATAAGATTGGGCAGAGAGTGATAATATTTCAGAAAGTAAATTATTTTTTCAAATTTAATGATTTCATAGGACTTTGTTAATGGATGTCACTAAATAATCCAATTTTGAAAGCATCATTTAATTTTCAAATAATTTAGCCTTGATTTGCATATAGTTTGTTCAGTTATGCATATTTTGTTGATCTACTAACCCATATAATTAATCAATTTGTCTAAATGCTGTTGAAGTTGAGGTTAGGAAAAGTCAAGAACAATGCCTAACAATTAAAAGCAGAGGGGAGAAGCTGAGATCTGTAGCTTCAATTTTCATCCTGAAGCTATTTCCCATTGGAATCATGATGCGTGAAATTTGAGGATAAAACCAACCAGAAATGCTGGTGAGTGTTTTTAAGCTCTCTTTAGATTAATTTGAAATAATAAAGTATTATTATATAATAACTCCCAGACATCAGCCATTCTAAGTGCCATTAATTATAGGCTTCCATACCTCATACCTTAGAGGTCCTTCTTTACATAATCCCACTACTCTCGGAAATTTTTCTTTCCCTATGAATCAGTCTCTGTTTGCTTTGAGTTTGAAGAGGATGAACATAGTGAGAGATTAATAAGTTTAATGGAAAAATAAATTTAATTCACTGAACTCTTATATGCCTGAAACAACTTTAACTGATACGTTTTTCATTCAAAGAAAATATTGCTCAATATATATAGTTATAATTTTAATAAATTTTTCATTGTAACATCTGCTTCATCTTCACTCCAATTAATTCTGCTGAATTTGAAATTGTCAGGTTTGTCAGAATATTTCTGTCAAAGCACCTCGATGGTAGTATAAATCTTTATGTGGTAATTCCCATCACCAAAAAACTGAAGGGTCATTTCTCAAAATCATGTTTCTGGAACTACTCCTTCTTTCTCTGTGGTGGCAGGTACTATCTTACAACTTCCCTTTTTTCCCTATGCAAAGGGAAAATTTTTTCTCTCTCTGGAGAAGTGTCTTTTTTCCACCCTCTTTTAGTACTTCACCTTTCCTAGACATGTCATGATTGTTAGAAGTAGGTACTAGCTTTCAAAATGCACTCTAGCTCTTTTCCTGGTTTCAGCAAGGTGAAACATGAAAATTCAGCAGCCTGAGTCCTGAGATTTAGTAGAGTTTGCACAGTATTATTTTGCTACTCTGCTGCCAAAGAGATTCTAGTCACTTGCAGGCAATCTCCCTTTTCCCATTTCCATGTTTCTCCATGAAAAACAATTGTTTTCACCTCACAACCACTTCAGCATCTATCTGTTCATCTTACTCTATTCAGTCTACCCACGGGACCTGGAGGTGGCTGCCCTCTGTATTCTTCGCTGGCTAATCTACCCTCTATCTCATTCTCACGGCCACTTTCCAGGTCTGAGTTCTGCTGGTCTCCACTACCTTCCCAACCTTACATTGGTTGTTACCCAGCTTGACATTCCCTCCAACTTTGCCCTGCAGTCTTTGTGACCCTCATATCCATCATCCTGGGATGGGGTTCCTCATTGGATACCTTGGTGGTCTCATAACCCCCTCTGCCCAACAATTGTCTCCAACTTCTAGACCAGTGGTTGGCAAACTGAGGCTCGCGAGCCACATGCAGCAGTTCACCGCTCTGTTGACTAATGAGTTTACTGACCACTGTCCTAGATTGTAAGCTCCCTGAAGACAGGAAAATTTTGCTTATCACTATAGTCCTAAAATCCAGAAAATGGAGGTGGTTAATACATATCAATTGAATGTAAAAACTGATTTTCCTTACGAATTCCTGTTAGTTTTCTAACTTCTTCATGAGAGATTAGATTGGTAAACATGATGATAGATGTGAAACAATAGTATTTCATACCAAAAAAAAAAAAAGGTTAAGCTGGTCTATAATAACATGTTTAAAATCCCATTGTTGATAAAAATAAAGATTGATTTCGTATGCATGCATATGCCCAACAGCAACTGAGTCAAATGTTATCAGAAAGATAAATATAAATTTCCAAGAGTCAAACAAGTTGCAACTATCATGAATCATCCTAACCAACTAAAACCTGCTCTTTCTCACTTCCTTTCCTTCGTGTAAAAATACTAACATTCTGCTCAGGTGTGGGGATGTTTAGCCTCCTTCAATAGCTAAAAACTATTTCTGTCCTGCTTATCAGCCAGCAGAGGGCTTAATGAGAGTATTTCTAAGTCCTCACAAAATAGCTAAGAGCACCTCTGTTAGTAGGCTTTGTTAAACATGTAATTTGCCTCTTAAATCTGCACAGGCAGTGTAGCTGATTATTCTTATTAGTTGTTAAACCTAACCACTACTTATGTTCATTCAAACAGTTCTCTTTTCACTTGTCACATACATCTAGTTATTCACAGGCATTGTTAGTACTTGAGTGGACAAATCCTAGAATTTTAGAATTGAAAATCACTTCCAAGGCCATTCCTCTGAGGTCTTTCAGTTTAAACCTTTTGCCTAAGGGGCTCTTTTAACAGTGATCTTGACCGATAATCCAATAACTCCTGCTTATTCAAGAGAGATAAACAGGTATCCCTTATGAGGAAATGCACTGCACATATGCACAATTCAATTATCTGGTACACAAAAAAAATCACTTTTTCCATAATTCTATTCATTGCTCCCAGTAATTCTCTTTGCACCTACATGGAGTAATTTCAATTCCTATTCTAGGAGTCAACCATTTATATAGTTAGAGCATTTTGTCATTTCTTTGGACTTTGATAGTCATGGTAAACAATGTAAGTTTCTTTTCACACATATTTACATGCAATTATTTCTCTTTATTTAGATTTTTTTCTCAATGAACTAGTTAGCTGTGGTGATCCCCATCACTTTGGAAATTTGAATTTGAATTTGTAACTCCAAGTATATAGAATTTGGATGTAGAAGCACCTCCAAAATCAGGAATAGCTTTGTCAGCTAACCCAATGCCTCTCATATTTTAATGTGCATTGAATTACCTGCAATCTTATTAAAACACATCTGATTCAGTAATTCTGAGGCAAAGCCTGAGAGTATGCATTTTTAACAATCTTCTTTGCTGCTAGTCCAAAGATCACTTTGAGGATCCAGGTCTTAATAGAGTCTCTTAGATTTGATTAAATTTCAAACTTATGGCATGTTTTTTACATCATTGTACTTTATATAAACATATAGTTAAGGCAAAACATTAACACTAGCACATATATATAAACAAGTAATGCTGTTTTATTCAATGACCTCAAATTTGTAGAAAATTACACTAGTTAACACTGATAACAATTATTATCTGATACGTGGATGCTTTGATCTAGGGAAAAAATATAATCTCAAATTATCTCAGATAATTTAGGGACTAATAATTACTCTAAAATTGTGCTGTAATTAAAACCCTGTACCAGTTAATTAAGAGTATGTTTCCATAGGCTGACTTTTTTTTTCCTCTCTGGTGACCAATTCTCATTTTTGCCATCAAAAAGACTTTCCCACATTTTCACAAAGGTGAAAATGAATTTATTATCTAGGGGATTAGGTACAGAAATTTTCTCATGTGTTACAGCATGAATTCTCCACAGTGAGTCTATTTCAACATGGAATAGGTTATTTTCTCTTCTCTAAAGAAAGAATCGCCCATTGCTCAACAGTGTATCATCTCAGGGCTGCCTTACAAAGAGGATTCTCTATCATTTTGGATATATTTGTTTTACTTAGTTTTGTACTAATTTACTAATAGGGATTAGTACAATTTATGACTATATAAATTATAATTATCGCTAACTTACTATAATGTCTGAAAATTGCATAATAGCTTTTATTAACAACAACAAAACAGTTATTACTATCATTTATTGAGTGCCTATCTTATGCACAGTGCTGACATTGTTCACACTTCCAGAATTATGAATAAGTATAATTGACACCATTATATTGATGAAGAAACGGAAGTTCAAAGATGTGAAATAGCTTGGTTGGGGTCATTTGAGTAGTAAATGGCTAAGTTGGGTTTGAAGCCAGATGACTTTGGAACCATGATCACAGTGCAACCCTGCCTGCCTTTGGAAGGGGTTTCATACTAATGCATAAAAGGTTTTCTGTTTAAGAAGGTAATTAAAATAATCTTTAAAATGAGAGATTACATCAAACTGGATCCAAAGAACATATAAAAGACAAAAGGATCTTTTTAAATGTGGAGTATCCTCAAGGCATAAATATAAGTCTTCTTAGGATCAAAGATCATTAAAAAGAATTTATGTCAAAAGCAATGCTTTTAAAAATGCAAAACAATTACTACAGCATTTAAGCTATTTAAATCTCACATATTAGCTAAGTGGCAAGGAATATCCAACCAATTTAATGAATTGATAATATAGACATGAGCAGAACAAACAGCTCATGTTTAGTTTAAATTAGCCCTGAGTTGCCTGAGCTTTGTGCTTTATTTTCCAAATATGAGGATCCTTCATTTCAATTCCTTCCATTTTTACTTCTTTTTTCTTTTGTAAAAACTTTTGGTAAGAACCTGAAAATTGAACTGCCCATCACTGGCATTCTTTTACTTTCTGTAGTTATCACCTCACCTCAAGTCCACAATTCTAGCCCAACTCAACCTATGACTTGTTTGCTGTAAACATCACAGAAGAGGGTGAGATAGAGTGGAGGCAATTAGAAGAACCAGAATAACTTTTTTTTAGATAAAATAAGCTGTTTATATCTATAGAAATGTTTCAGATGAGGAAAAAAAAACACAAGATGTCAGATGTGTAGGGTAAAGAAATATATAAGACTGTCAGAGAATTTAAATAAAAAATGTAGCTGTAAGTATCTAAATAGAGGGGTATGTTTCAGTGAACTCAATGTATAAGATGCTTCATGGTAGGATGCCAGTGTTTGTTCTCTTATTAAAGTCACTGGTCTGTCATAACATAACATAACAAAGTTTATGTTAGTAAAATTAACTTCACTAAGTAATAGCATAATTATATTACAAAGATATTGCAGGTTACAAATGTGGCTTGTAGACTTTGAGTATTTAGCAAATACTTTCAATATTTTCTTCAATAGTTTTAAAGAATATATGTAATAACATGTGGCCATATGATGACTCTCAGGTCATTTGCAAATTCTGTGTGATGAGTGTGTTGAAAATGTAAGGTAATTACCTATCATAATTCTTATTGATGAACTCATTTAGGTCCTTTTTTTATTTTCTTGCTCTCCCTGAACTTCAGTCCTTTGTGAAGACTTGTGGAGGACACCTTGAAACCATGCATGTGTTCTTAAACATGCTATTTATCAAAACAACACATGCATTGGATCCCATACCCAATCCAGGGCAGAAGAATACATGGCTATTTGCTCTAAATCTCTCTATATATTTATTAAAAACAAAAATTTCTTAATTGTCTAAATATAATTCTTATTCACTTGGAAAAATCTACAAGATACTAAAATAATTTACAATAAACTTCAACACTGCACAAGACAGGCAAAATAGACAAGATCAATTGAGAGATTAAAAGACAAATCTTGCCTAAGCCAACAACAGGATTCATGATTCCTTCCCAGCTTTCAGAGTCTAACTCAAGTGCCACATCCTCATCATTTTTTCATCACCTTCTGCATTTGAAAATCATCATCTTCCAAGTGACCTGTGTAATTCACTTGAGGTAGAAGATAAGGTTATGTCATAAAAAAAACAGCCCATTGGGAAGGTTAACTGTTAGGAGAAACTATATGGTTGACTTTGAGAATAGAATCGACAAAGTTGATTAATTGAAAGCCCTGGAAATATGAACATAATTTATAAAGGTTTGGTTTGTCCTCGAAGTCCTAAGGGTTAACATTGTCTACTGGCTAAATTTGTTCCAGAAACATGCACAGTCATCTTCCACCAATAATCCAGCATCATAAAGAACTGGTTCAAACAAATTTTATAACAAGCATTGCATGATTTAGCATATCTCCTGTAAATAATTTAATCTAATAAAAAAAGAGGAAGCGTTGTTTTCATTCAGGGAGAAAGTAAATTTTAGTATAAAATGAGAGGCAATATTTTTATTGACACAAGAGTATGTACCAGCAAACAAGGGAAAAAAAACAGTTAGGCTCACCGAAACCTTATAACTATATTAAAATAGATAAACAATGTAAAAGGTATTATATATAATCACTTTGTTTGCTTAACCAAATTTTGAAATGTTTTCTTGTCTTCTGCTAAAGAATATTTAGAGCTTATAAATAGGATGGAGTAATACTCTAGGAAGTAGTCTTCCATTTACTCAGGAAACAGATAAGTATGAGTTAAAAGAAAAATATGATACTCCTTTTAAACACACAGCTTAACTGGATTTACTATCTAGTTAGGTGAAAGGGAGATAATCACAGATTATTTTGGTCCATAATGATGGTGAATACCTATATTTATGTCTTTACTCATAAAGTATGGTACCTTTAATCTAACAAAAGTTCAGAGTTAGTAATTTACAAAAATTGCCAGTGCATAAACATGTCCTATCACAAATCTTTTTTGAGGTAAAAGCAATTGTGCTAGGAAGGACAAAATATAGGAATATATATTCACAATTTTCAAGGAGTTACAATAGATCAGTGTTTTTCAAAATGTAATTTATGACCTTTAATTGGGCATGAAATAACTCTAATAACATATGACCAAATATTTTTAATGGTACACAGTAGAATAGACGAGAATAGAATATACTGCAGGTGATTACACATCTTATATAATAAAGAGGTAATATGCAAATTGACCATCATGCCCTCACACAAGATGGCCATCCCATGTGGTTACAAGATGGCCACCACAAGATGGCTGGCAAGGGAGGGCAGTTGTGGGCAGTCAGGCTGGCAGGAAAGGGCAGTTGGGGGGGACCAGGCCTGCAGGGGAGGGCAGTGCAGTTGGGGATGACAAGGCTGGCAGAGGAGGGCAGTTGGGAGGAGCAGACCTGCAGGAGAGGACAGTTAAGGGTGATCGGGCCAGCAGTAGAGGGCAGTTGGGGGTGACCAAGCCAGCAGGGGAGGGCAGTTGGGGGTAATCAGGCCAGCAGGGGAATGGTTAGGGGTGATCAGGCTGGCAGGAAGAAGCGTTTAGGGGCAATCAGGCAGGCAGGCAAGAGTTGGCAGTTCTGGATTGTGAGAGGGATGTCCACACAGATGCCCACAATGATCAGGTCTAAACCTGCAGTCAGACCCAGCAATTGATTTTTGAAAAGCAAGAGAGATTTACAGGCCCCATTTGACAAGATGATAAGCCCTGATGTCCCAAAAAATATCTTAACAAGATGGCTGCTGATGTTAAGTGAGGGGCCAAAGATGTTTTTGGTGGATATCAGTTTGGATCAAGCTAAATAAAATTTTATTTTAAAATATCAAAACTTTTTGAGTGTTTGTGTCTTGAAGAAAACAGCAAATGAGTAAGTAAATAAATTTATTAATTACTAAGGGTGATGAAATGATTGGTATGAAATTTTTATCAGGGAAAGAGCTATGGAGGAAAAATTAAAACATGTACTGGTTTTATCTTATAAGCCATTAACAGAATCATCTGGCCTCCTTACAAAAACTTCTATTCTGCTCTCTGTAATAGACATCATGCTTCTCCATGCTAGCCTGAAAATGTAATCAGACCACCTTCATTTAATAAACCCCCAAGAGAGTATTAAAAACTTTTGATTACTCATAGTCTGGGAAGAATTCAAACCACTAATCCATTGTCTGTACTTTATTCTCATACCAATTCCATAAACAACCCAATTCTGTAAGAGCTGACACATAATACCTACTATGAAGAGAAGAACTTATGTTTAGTAGCAACCTGAGGAAAAATAAGTACATAAAATCAACAAGAAAGCACCAGTGTGGTTCATCGGAGATGTGGAACTGCATATCTGGATATAATAGTGGATAAATTGCCAAAATTAGGGCAATCGTGGATCAAAAGTTATAACGCAGCATTTTTTGTGCATCACAGAGACCCTTCAGGAAAACTTTGGCTCAGCAATGAGTTCATTTATCACAGGGATAATGACCCAAAAATATTCTTCTGGAGACAGTGTGGAAACTATTTCCTCTATGAAAGAAAGGCACCTGTGGAACTAATTAGAATGAAGTACTTCTTTCAAAGTATGGGCTATAATTCTGTTGAGTGAATAAAAGATTTACAAGACTCTAGTTCAGAATGAAAGAGAGAAATCAAATGATAGCTAATGGTGGGCCTCTGGTATGAAAATAAGGAGAGATTTGGAGAAAATTCAGACAGACATTCACTGAGACAGTTGCAAGAGAAACTGGTAATTGTGCCCAAGAACGATTTAAATAATGCAAGTCACTCTTGCCCCAAATTCAATTAGCAGGTGCCCCCAAATGGATAAGCCTCCCCTGAAATGCATCTTATCTATAGGTTCTAGAAAATAGTCTGAAAAGATCATTCTCTCCAGGGAGTAAGCCAGGGGATTATGGTAAGAGATTACATTTTTACTTTATACCTTTTAATTTTGCACTGTTTTATTTTTAAGCATATGTATGAATTAATTTAAAAATAGTATTGAAAAGAGATTGTTCATTATGTTAATAGAGGTAAGATAATTAATTATTTTCTTCTTCACTCAAGATGCAGAACAAATTTTTGTTTGCAGATTTGTGTATACTGCTCAATGTAACTAAAAGCATATGCAAATTAATGATATTGGTCATTTGCTATCATTTCGTTGTCAGCTGAACAATAATGCAGAGATTTGAAAGCACAACCCAACTGCCAAGGCTTATCAAACACATATATAACGACAGAGAAGAAAGATAATGGAATCAAAGAATCAGGGACCTTAGAGATGCAGGGAAATCTAATTCATGTGCATTTTTCTATGCTTACTCTAGTGAGAAAGTCTTAAATTACTTAGAATAAATCTATTTATCAACCTAGCTTAATCTATCTCTTCTTCCCTGACAGGGCTTCAAAGAACACCAATTTTCACACACTCTCTTAGAGTTATAAGTCTTCTAGAATGTACATCTGTTTCTATCTCTGCCTTTACACTGCCACTGAGGCTTCCATTCATCTTTGACAAAAAACTTTACGGAGTCATCAGTGGCCTTCTTGTAGCTGCATCTGAGAGATCACTCACACTCTTTTCATATCACATCTCACATGATATATGGTGTTATTTCACGTTCCTTCCCTCCCTCTTGCTTCACTTTCTTTCCTCTGTTCTGTGATATTACTCTTTCCTGTTCTTTCTAGAAATTCTAGGGTCTTCATGGTCTTTGATCTCTTCAATGTTAAGGTTTCTCAGTTTTATCTTATGGACCCTTTCCCTGTCTGTGCTACTCTCTTTCTGAATTGTGTGATGAACTCTATGGCTTCATTTGCCATCTCTGTCATGAAAATTTCCAAATGTATATACTAGATAAATTATTTTTAAACCTGGTTTTTGAACTACTTACTGCATACCTCTATTTGGATATTTCCCATGAACTTCATACTCAATATATCTTATTTCAAGAGATTTCTTCAAACCCATTCCTTTCTATGTATCTTTTATTTTTCAGAGAATGATACTAATAACCACTTAGCTACCAAGCAAAAGTTATAATGCTTCCTGTGTCTTTTTCCTCATTCACTATATCCAATATATTACTGCAACATACAAATTCCGCAGCATATGCTCCTTTCTGTTCTGATTGCCACTTCTTTATCTCTTATACAAATAAATGCATAGTCCTACAATTCCCTGCCTTCCCATGCTACTTCTTTCTAAACTATTCTTCATAAAGCAGCCAGAGTAACGACCACCTTATCCCATTCTCATATCCAATTCAAAATAATAGTTCAGTCACTAAAATCTTCACTCTCAATCACAAATGTTTCAGATTTACCCACATGTATTTTCTCTAAAACACCTACTGTGGGCTTCCTCTTTGCATGGTTAACTTCTATACATCATTTATATTTCAGCTAAGCTATAATTCCCACTGGGAAGATTTTCATGACCACTATTCAAGTCTTTGTTTACTGTCACTCAGCTATGTCCTCATGACAAATAATATTGTATTGCACTTACCACACTATATCACAATTCTCTCTTTACTTGTCTCTGAGCTTCATGAAAGCAAGGACTGCATCTGTTTTGTATGTTGTTGTTTTTGTTTGTTTGTTTGTTTTTACCATTTTATTTCTAGCTTCTAACATAGCAACTAATATAAACTTTGAGTTCAGTAAACATATTTAATTGCATATGTAATTGAATGAATCAAAATAATCAGTCTTATCAATATCTTATTCTCAGAAATTCAAGGGTCTTTGGCTACTCTTATAAGAATTTTACTTATGATATCTTACTTTCTATAATGTATTTAAGTGATGTTTCAGGACACAAAATAATATTAGAGTATATTTGCTATCTCCTGATAAACTTTCCATTAAATGGATATTGCCAAAGTCATCAAAAATCTTCAACACAATTATCTGTTAGGCTTTATCCTAACAGATATGCTCCTAAATATATATCAGGAGTTTATGTACTGCTTTGAAAAGGCAGAATAGTGCTGGGAATGAATCATTACCTTGAAGAGGCTCAAAGTTCTTTACTAAGTTGTGCTAGGGAAGCCCTATATCCAAATGACAGATTTCATTTGTAGTACATCATTTTTGCTGTCTTATAGAACATTGTTAGGTGTTATGCTAATAGACAGAAGTAGAAAATCAGAATATATGCTGTGAAATTAACTGGAAGTTATATAAACAACAATATTCTTTGTTCTAAATGAAAAGTCCTGGTTCAAAGACATCATTCATGACATTTTAATGTGCAAAAACACACAATCAGTAATGGATGTCTCAAGCATAATTTAAAAATTAAACAAAATTAAGCTAGGTAGTATGCCTATCTGAGTTGTATAAAGCTAGGGAAGCAAAGGGACTAGATATAATGTTATAAATAAACATCGAGTTTTCCTCTGTACATTCTATTAAGTCACCTCTACAAATTAAAAGTTGAAGACCAATCATCTGAACATGGTAGTGTAAAAGAAATGTTAAAGAAATGTTCAGAACAGTAGAGACAAATAACACCAACTATATCTATTTAGAAAAAGGATATAATCCATAGTTATTGGAATAGAACAAATAATAAATATGTGGCATATGTTCTAAAAACTCTTGTAGTAATAACTGGCACCTGTAACAACAGCATCTTTAAATATGAAAGAAAACTGTACATAATAACATTAGAGTTAAGAGATAAGACATGAAACTGGGAAAAAAAGAGAGAGAGAAATAAATAGCAGTCTCTAAATAGAAGCAAAATATCTAGTAGTCCATCACTTATCCCAGGTCAACAAATAAACAAACAAAATGCCTAAATAACTAAAACAAAAACAAATGATTCTTCTCTAAAAAAAATATAAGAAGAAAACTCAGCATCTGATATTTACAGTCCCCCTATAAAGGCTGGCTTATTGCCAATTCACCATAAAAAAAACTAATGATCAATCTATTTTTATATATATTTTATTGATTTTTCACAGAGAGGAAGGGAGAAGGATAGAGAGTTAGAAACATCGATGAGAAAGAAACATTGCTTAGCTGCCTCTTGCACACTCCTCACTGATGATGTGCCCATAACCAAGGTACATGCCCTTGACCTGAATCAAACCTGGTACCCTTGAGTCTGCAGGCTGATGCTCTATCCACTGAGCCAAACTGGTTAGGGTAATGATTAATCTTTCACAGCTAAAAAGCTTATAGGAAACATTTATTTACCTTATTTCTAATCATTAAAAGTAATGATTAAAAGAACAAATAAAGAGCTCTTAGAAATGGAAACTAAAAATCAATTCCAAAAGAGAAAGAAAAAAAAAGTAAACAAAATAAAACGTTTAAAAATGCTCTCATTACTATATGAGAAGATATAGGAAAACATGGCATGCATAGAATAGAAAAAGTGAATTAAACACAAATGGAGCAATAAAAGAACAAAAAAGAGCTCTTAGAAATGGAAAATAAAATTTTCAAAATAGAAATCTATAAAAGAAATCAAGTCACATATAAAACATATTCTAAAAAAAAGTAAAAATATATTTGAAAGGTGAAATAAATAAGAGAAGAAACATAATGGCAGAGTTAAGAAAGGAAGTCTATTACCAAATTAACCAGAGTAGAACAATGAGAAAATAGTGGGGGGGGGAGGAAATATAGAAAATAAATTATCAGAGAAATATTTAGGAGACTTTCCCATGGCAGCAGGATATGACTTTTCAATGGAAAAGGCCCATCAAGTGGCCTATGAAAATACTAAAAATGACCAAACGAACAAAACAAAACAAAAAAAACACACATCTAGATACATGTTTAGAAAAATTAAAAATATCAAATTCAAGAATGAGATCACAGATTATTTTAAAGAGAAAAAAAATAGGTCATGGGTGAAGAAACAGGAATCAGACTGGATTATATTAATAGAGACAGTAGGGAAACAAAAACAAAACCTTCAATGTAATGAAATATAAACAAAAATTCCTATGTAAAATGAAACTACCAACTGAGTATGAAAGCATAATAAAAACATTTTTTTAGGTATGAAAAGAATCAGAACGTTCACTTTTCCTCCTTCTGTTCTCAGAAAGTTAATCTTCCAATGCACATCTAATTAAATCACTGGCACCAGTTCCCCCATTGACACCTTTACAATTCCAGCAGTATAGCTAAACCTCCTCAGCAAAAGTCACAAATAAGTATGAACTGACTCCCCATTCTGTGGGATCAAGAAGGATGTTAATGATCCCACCCTCTCTTTGTCCTTTTATTCTTCTACCCAAGCTCTGACAAACCTTAATCTTACTTTTATATTTATATAGTAAGATTAGTTCAAAATTCAAATCTACTAAGTGTTAATGATGCTCTAAATATAGTCTGTACAACCTTCAGACGTATAGTAGGATTATATTTCATCCCCCATAAGTCTAATGTCTCTTATTTTTCCATAAGGAAAACATCTTTCTAAGTCATTGAGGGTGAATTCTTCTTTTTAAATCCTACACCAAGTATCGTTACCATATTCTCAACTTTGTACAGATTGTTAATCATTCTTTATATTTTACAGAGTTCTATTTCCCATAGTCTTCCATCCAAAGTCTTCTGTTGTTTTGCTGCTCTCTAAGCCAGAAGTACAGCTGTCATAATGAGACTACATGCTACTATACTTCTCAACTAGACCCACGCTTTCCTGATATCAAGTATTCATTTATCTTGGTATACCCTCTTCTTACTGTAACACATCTTCAGTTGACTTCCTAAGAAGGCAAGATAGTGAGGAGAAGGAGCATGAATAGGAGGCAGGGAGAAGGTTGATGGGGTAAATGAACTAATCCTTTCTTTCCTAGCAGAAAGTCAATAAATAATGTATAAATATAGTTTAATAAGAAATATCCATATATTTTTAAATATGCACCAGAAGAGCTAAACAGAGAAACAGGTAGGTTGTCATTTGGGCACAGGGCCTGGGAGAGGAAGTTTAACAGTAAGCACTTACTTTTCAGTATAACTGGTAATCATCAGTGCAATTCACCAAATATTCCCAGTCCTTTGCCCTCTGAGAACATGGTAGGACTGCACTTCTTCTTTTCTTTTTTTAAAATATATTTTATTGATCTTTTTTTACAGAGAGAAAGGGAGAGGGATAGAGAGTCAGAAACATCGATGAGAGACGTCAGTCAGCTGCCTCTTGCACACCCTCTACTGGGGATGTGCCCACAACCAAGATACATGCCCTTGACTAGAATAGAACCTGGGACCTTTCAGTCTGCAGACTGACACTCTATCCACTGAGCCAAACCGGTTTTGGCAGGACTGCACTTCTTTCTTGATCTGATAGGACTGCATGGAGCTATATTACTAGTCACAGCCCATGACATGTGTCACCTCCAGGTGGAGACTTTAAGAGCCCGTGTACAATTCACCACTCTCCCTCTTTCTCTCTGTAACATTAATCAGAAACTATGGTGGCTAATCCTCAGCCTGAGGCCCAGAATAAGTGTACATGCTTCAGAGCTGGCTTCCAGACAATTCAGGGTAGACATGCAGCAGGAGCTAGCAATAAGCCTTCACTATTATGAGCCACTGCAATTTTAGAGTGGCTTTTCACAGCAGCAGAAGTTAGTTGAAGAATAATATTTCATTTTTTCCCAGCACGTGCAAGATTTTCTTTGAAAATAAAACATTTTACTAAGCATCCCAAAACATAGCAAACCTCTAATTTGTCTTAAGTAATGTAAACATCATGTCTTTGTTAATGGATCAGAATGCCAAAATGATAAGCTCAATGAAATGATTCTAATTCTTCTTAATGAGGTTCTTCCTCCGAAGCTCAGAAGAGAGAAAATTGAGTGATTATTTTCTCCATTATCCCGATATTGGTACATAACTAGTTTCATAGGAGTGACATAAGAGGAAAGATAATTCATTAACGTAATAGATGTCCTAAGTCATTAGCGATTAATTATTTGCAGATCCCCAGTTAGAAAGGATGCTTGGACCACAGTCCCCATAAGGAGTTACTATGGTGACTCAAGGAGAGATAGTTAGCCATTCTTCAACTTTGTTACACCAGAATAAAGCATTAAATATATACAACCATAAACAATGAATAAGAATTACATTTTTGCAAGCAACCTCACAGCATAGCCTAGCTAAAAAATTTTAAGTAGTAAGTAGGTAATGAATGAAGTGAGAAAAAGAGATAACACTGTTCTATAGATGAGCAGTAAACTGTGAAGGCAGCTCAAAACTGTGGCACTGATGCTGGGAAGTTACTCCAGCCCCCTTGAAACAGACCCTCTCAGCATGATGTGTGATTAGTCTTCTTTCAATAAAATAATGGAAGATAGAGCCCTAGCCAGTTTTGCTCAGTGGATAGAGCATTGACCTATGGACTGAAGAGTTTCCAGTTCGATTCTACTCAATGGCACATACTTTAATTGCAGTCTCCATCCTGGCCCTGATTGGGGTGCCTGTGAGAAGCAACCATTCAATGTGTCTCTCTCACTCTCTCACATCGATGTTTCTCTCTGTGTCCCTTCCTCTTCCTTCTACTCTTTAAAAAAATATCAATGGAAAAATATCCTCTGGGTGAGGATTAATGAATGAATGAATGAAATCATGGAAGATATAGGTATTAGTTTAAGTGGTTATTAAGTTATTAATGCTTTAGATACCTTCTATTTTTGTGAATATGAATTGTGTACTAATAAAAGTAATGCTGCTTAAAAATTTAATTTATTTATTAATCAGGTGAAAGCATAAATCAAGGCACTATGTTGACAGGGGATGGAGAGTTTCATAGGAGTTGAAGAGAAGTGTAGACAGAATATAGGCAGTGATTTGGAACTCCTGTTTCAGATAGAGGCCAACTTGGATTTAAAAGCTTCCAATTGGCATCACCTTGGGTACTTAACATTAATTTACTTTCATCTATAAAACAGGAATAACAGCCGAGACCGGTTTGGCTCAGTGGATAGAGCGTCGGCTTGCAGACTGAAAGGTCCTGGGTTCAATTCCGGTTGGGGGCATGTACCTTCCTTGTGGGCACATCTCCACAGTGGGGTGTGCAGGAGGCGGCTGATTGATGTCTCTCTCTCATCGATGTTTCTGACTTTCTATCTCTCTCCCTTCATCTCTGTAAAAAATCAATAAAATATATATATAAAAAATTATTTAAAAAAAAACAGGAATAACATAGCATCTACCAGTTTGAGTCCTTTAGAGATTTAAACAGGCATAAAGGCAGTAGAGAATTGAGTACAGAATGTTTTCCATTCACTTTTAGTTGACACTTACTATTGTAGCTCCTTCCCTAACAAGCCTAAGATTTATAGAGCAATAAGTCATATATGCAAGACTATAGTTGAAAGTTGAATGCAGTAAATGCCCTCAAGTGGCATAAGTAAAGTGATATGAGAGAGGGCAGCAGAGAGAGAAATTATCAAAGTCAGAGACTCCACAGTGGGGCTACTTGAAGAACAAAGAGCTACCTAAGGTATTTGAGGACACAGAGTTAAGGTACATAAAATCTCAGAGTTGAAGGGCTAATTGAAACAGATTGCATAATTTGGCAGTAAAATGGGGGAAAGGATATCAAGAAGAAACTAATCACAAGAACACTTCTTTTGCAAGAGAAATCCACCTATGAAAAGTAATATGTTCTTTATGTTGCCACCAATTAGGATATAAAGCTACATTATAACTCTTCTCATAACAACTAGCATTTACTATAGAATTAATGCCAGGAGTCTGTTAAGCACATAACAATTCTACAAGGTAAAAACTATCCCTATTTTCTAGAGCAAATGAGGCTTAATAAGCTTAAATACTTTGATTAAAGTCACTTAGTAAATGGTAGAATGGAGCTGCTTCCTGGCTACAAAGTCCAAGATCCAAAGCCTGTGATCTTCACCATCAGTCTTCACCTCTCTGCATAATTATGTCTCATAGGATCTGTTTGATGATTGTGCCAAAAACGTGGTTGTGTTATTTTCACTTGGGGCTCCTCATGCAGAAATTTACAGGAATTCTCTGAGAGAGGCATTAGGTAAACTTGAATAAATAAGATTACGGGTTTTATTTTCCAGAAGAACCAGGTGACACCAACACTGGCAGTGTCTCAAAGAAAGATTAGTTGCCCCCCATACTCATGAGATAACAAGTAGCTCATTATTTTCTGTACTTCTGGTGGTTACAACTCATGACAGGTGTTAACTGCTCTAAAATCTCTGCTACGCTTGAAACACATCTCTGTATCATTCTTAAGAATACATGCAAAAGGTCTTTCAATTGGAGGAAAATATAAAGAAAAGATTATATAAGCAAAAAAAATAATAATAGCCGAGACCGGCTCAGTGGATAGAGCATCGGCCTGCAGACTGAAAGGTCCCAGGTTCGATTCCGGTCGGGGGCATGTACCTTGTTTGCGGGCACATCTCCAGTGTGGGGCGTGCAGGAGGCAGCTGATCGATGTCTCTCTCTCATCGAAGTTTCTGACTTTCTATCCCTCTCCCTTCCTCTCTGTAAAAAATCAATAAAATATATTAAATAAATAAATAAATAAAAATAATAAAAATAATAATAATAAGTGATAACCTTCCAATGTTTGATTTTCCAAATTTTCTAATACCTATTTAATTTGAACTACAACAGGTATATGTGACTTGCCCAACAATGATTGAGCTCTAATTATTAAACTATTTTTAAAAATGGTGTGATTAACAAATAGCATTTTCAAATAGTCAACTATAGAAAAACGGACAATTGAAGTCATTTTGCATTAAGGGGCTATAATCAATGGACAGAAAAATAATAGAAAGAACTTTCCAAAAGATCTTATAGTATTTCTGTCATTTGTCATGTGCTTTTGACTCTCCATCCTCTAGACATCTTGTAGTGCTATACTTTCTTAACTCCTGTTGCTTTGTTGGACCATGTGACTTATGCTGGTCAAAGAATCAAGAACAGCGTTATGATGTAAGTCACTTCCAGGCCAGAGCATCTCATTATTTGTTCAAGTTGCCTACAGCTCTCTTTCTCTCTATGCCACTGACTGGCAGACTTGAAATAGTGGCTTTTACATTAGCTTGGGATATGAACTGATGGGATAGAGAGCATAAGTTTTAGTCAACTTGCAACAGACATGTAGCATAAAGGGGACTTAAACCATTGTAGCTATACATCACTAAGATTTTGCTAGCATAACCTAGCTCAGCACTGTCTAATAAAATGTAAGTCATATTTGGAATTTTAAGTTTTCTAGTAGCCACATTTGAAAATGCCTAAAGACACAGGTGAAATTATTTTACTAATGTTTTATTTAACCCAATAGATAGAAAGTATGCCAACTTACTCCATATACAAAAATAAACTCATTTGCATTTGAAAATGAAAAAGAAACATGTGAAATTAATCACTAGTCACATTTCAAGTGCTTAATAGCCATATGTAGCTAAGCAACTACTGAAAACTGCTTATTATAGTGACAGGGACAATATATAGTATCTAATTAATTGCTAAGGTTTTCTCAAGGAACACACAGTGGGACAACTGGCTTAGAAATAGGAGAGTGTTGGTATATTCTGATTTGGTTTAAGAAGTCAATGGATTATCAGAGTAGATATATCCTCTGGGCAGTGTGAAAACACAGAACAAAAGAAGCATAGCATATTAAGACTATAAATGTAGTTCCAATTATCCTTCTCTTTGCCAGTTTCTGAAAATAGAAGAGTAGCTACCTTGAAATATTCACAGTTGGTCCTCAAGAGACCAAATATATAAATGATTTTTTTTAAGTTTGAAAGACACATTTGAAAGAGATAACATCAAACATCTACTACTCATACAGTCTTGGAGTGAGACAAAAATGTAACAAAGAGTTTTAAATATGTCTAAAGTAATCAAGAGTAAAAGAAATGCAAGAACAGAGTGAAAGCTTTGGATTTTTAACAAGAAATGATTATTAGTGACATTTGAAGGTATAGCTTTGGTGAATTCATGAGTTAAGGGACCAAATTAATAGAGCTCCATTTTGGCTCAAAAGCCCAGGGAAGCTTATAAGAGAAAAACAGCCATTTGTGGTTCTATGGGAAGCTAATAATGAAATGCAGGATTTTACAAGGAGATGAGTGACATGAGGGCAAAAAAGAGCAGAGGATTTAGATAAGGATCAAATGCCCTATCTGGAGGCTTAAAGGAATAAAATGTAAGGTAGAGCTTTAAACTGGCTACCAATCAAAGGTGAGATATTTGATCTATTGAGAATTGTAAGTTTAAATAATTGGTTACCTTGACTTTGAATGAAAGGAAGATGGGATTTATAGGTAGTTGGCAGTTTAACTGGTATAAAGAAAATGAGAACTTGACTAGGAACATGATTTCTATAGAATGCGTATGCATTTTTCATACAGCTAAAAATGAACAAAATTTTTAGAAAAAAATCAAAATCAAGTCCATCACATGAATTGAAAGAAAATTTTTAAAGTTTTGAATTTTTTCTTAAAATTGAGCACCATAAAGACTTGTGGCCCTGGCCAGTACTGCTCAGTGATCAGAGTGTCATCCCATACACTAAGGGTTGCGGGTTCGATTCCCTAGCCCTGGTCGTGGCACATGAGGGAGGCAACCAACCTATGTTTCTCTCACACACTTATATTTATCTCTCTCTCTATCTTTGCCCCTCTCCCTTGCACTCTCTAAAAATCACTGGAAAAAATATTCTCAGATGAGGGTTAAAAAAAAAAAGACTTGTACATTTATTTTATTTTTTAAATATATTATTTGATTTATTTAAAGAGAGGGAGAGGGATAGAGAGTTAGAAACATCAATGAGATAGAAATATCAATATCTGCTTCCTACACACCCCTCCAAGTTACATGCCCTTGATCGGAATCGAACCTGGGATCTTTCAATCCGCAGGTCGACACTCTATCCACTGAGCCAAATTGGTTAGGGCAAGATTTATACATTTAAACATCCTAGAAAATAAGCAAGAATATAATTCCAGAAAAGTTTTTGCAATAATTACCATCATGCCATGTTATTTTGCTTATAAAGTATCTTCCTAAGTTTATACCAAACTTCAACATTTTTAAAAAATCAAGGTCTCCAAGAACTATATATCCTCACCGTTTTTTCACATATATTTGATATCAAGATATTTGGAAAAATAACAATAGCACTAAAAAAGTAATAAAGGCAAAAATCTAATAATTCTGTAGATTTATATGCTTAAATAAAAAATTATGGAATGTATATTAGTTTTAAGAAAATTAAGAGTCACAATAGATTAGCATGTCTTTTCTCACAGAGCAATTGTGTATGTTAAAAATGAAAAAGAAGTATAGGCCACAGAATACCAAAAATAAGCAAGGATTTGGGAAGAAAAAAATTTGAAAGATTCAAAGAAACTGGAGAACTGAAAAGCTATGTCAATTAGTGCAAAGTCCAAGACAATAAAAATACTTAAGAAACTAATTATTTTCAAAGAGCATCAAGCAATGAACATAATTTCAACTAAAACTAAAAAATAGTTTAAATATAATTCTTTATTAAGCAACCAACAAAAGTAGTGTGATGACATAAAAAGAAAGTCTATGAAGTAATTGTTTAATCATCAGAATTAATACAAAAGAACAGGCATTTGCTTAGCATCAAATCAAATTTATGAGTAGAAAGTTAAGAAAATAAAGACACAGCAGATTAACACGTTAAGTGACAATTAACTCAATAAAGTTTTGTCTGCTGATAAAAGTAACCAACACTAGCAAAAGTGCTATATTAAGCAAAGATAATGGAAATTCTTAATTAAGTCAGATTGCTAAATATCTGGAAGTAATCCAACTAAGCTCACCTTTGGAATACTCTCACGAATGGTTTTCGTGTGTGAGGGTAATATCTGCCACTGCCCAGCAGAGCATATTTCTTCCTTAGGTGAGTTTAGCTTCTGCTCCATTCATCTCCCCACTGTCTCTTTTTATTATCCAGGATGACAGCACATTGAACCCATTAGTATCCTTTATCCCTTCCTCTCTCTCCTGACACACAGTGGATGAGCAGAGCTAGTTCGGAATAAGGGGGGAGGCTGTAGGCAGACATGGGGTGAGATAGTCTGGACTTTAGAGTCAAAGAGCCTGGGCTTAAATGATCTCAGATCCACCACCTATCAGCAAGCCATTTAACTTCTAGAATGCTGACTTCCCTCATTTATCAAATGGGGATAATAATACCTGCCTCACAGAGTTATTGAGATAATTAGAGTGAGTAGTGCAGTTAAAGCAACTACTACATCTGGACGCACAGAAAGTGCTCAATACCTTAATTTTATTGTTAACATCTGAGTCCAAATCCTGCTCTGCCATTAGAAGCTCTGTGACTCAATGTTTGATGATACAGTCAGTACCTACTGCAATAGCAATGTTGTGATAATTAAATCAGTTAAAATAGGTAAAGTGCTTTGATACTATCAAGTAAAAAAATAAATGTTATGTAAATATTATTATCATTATTGTCATCATTATTCTTATTACTAGGCTCAGAATTCCTAAGTGAGCTAGGGGGTTCTGGAAATAACAAAGACCTACTGTATAGGATTTTTCATATAATAAGTCAAATTTTCTATGAGAGCGGATACAACCAGGAGGATGAGAAAGGGAGCCAAGAATGCATAACCTTACATTTTAGTGAAGAACACAAGACCAGACCAGAAGAACAGTGCTGGCTCTAGGAATTTCCACCCTTTTTTAGAGTCGTTGTCACATGTGAGTGTTCAATACTTGTAGGCACCGGTGGCCACAAGAAGGCGATCTGGAGTTTTTCAGATATAACGTTTGAGGAAGGAAAGTGAGTCCCAAGGAGATCCCACCGCTTCTCTAGGCTGCTCTCTGGCCTGGTCATGCACGGACTGTGACATTACATCATCACTCAGGTCTGTGGTGTTGTGCTGTTTTCTCACTTACTCCAGAAACAGACAGATATGGGTTCTGATCCTGGCTCTGTCATTTACCACCCTCATGTCTTGAACACATTCTATAGTGTATCTGACTTTTTACTTATGAAATTCCTAACTCTCAGGATTGCTTTGAGCTTTGGGGATAGTATATATCCAGTGTCTGGCACACATTCAGCATATGGTGGCTAAATACCAGCTACATAGTCTCCTTAACTAATTTTTCTTCTGTCTCACACCCTCAGAATATGTTTATTCTCAATATCTCTCTCTTTACATGAGTAAATCTTACCCATCTCCTAGATAATGCCCATGATGGCCTGGACCTCCTTAAGCTCTTGCACATATTGATTTTTATCATGCTTGTTACACTTGGTTGATTCTAGTACCATCTTTCTATTCCTCCTCTGAGGTCAGAGACGGGTGTTATCAACCAACGTGGCTATATAAATAAAATGAGTTCTAAGTTTTCTTTCAGCTTTTATATTCAATAGTTTAGGTGTAAATTTCACTTCATGAAAACATATGTTCTAAACTCAAGTTGGCACTTCTTTCTATATATGTGTTACCTGAAACCATCTCTGTTTTATATCCTAGCAGCAAACCATGCCCAGTTGCTGCTTCTACTGTATGTCACATCAAGCTTTCAATCTCCAGAACATCATGGGGACTCCTGGACATCCCATGTGCCATGTGCATGCTGCTTTACATTTCTTTCCCTCCACCTCCCATGGCAACACTACAGATCATATGGCAACACTACATTACCATTTGTTGAATGTTTTTCTGATCCACTTGTTACGTGTTGGTCTGTGATGGTAGAAATAATGTCCTATCCATCTTCTTAACACCAGGATTAAGCACAGTGCTTTGCTTCTAGCATGGGTTTTAAAAATGTCTAGTAAATAAGATTATTATTTTTCTTCAGTGAAATACCATTGCTATTAATAATAAACTTCCACATTTGCTCTTTCCATCTCAACATAATTTTGTATTTTTTTCTCTCTTATTGGTCTGAGTACAAAGATAACTCAGTACATATTAAAAGACCAAGTAAGAATTTTTCCAGATATGTGAGGAAACCTAAACATTAAGAAATATATTAGATAATTCACCATAATAACAAAAAATAATATGATTATTATGTCTAAAAATTGTTTACAGTATACTAAATTTTATGTAAGTAAAATCTATTCTGAATAATAATTACAATTCTTAATAATAAGGTATTATATTATTAATATAATAAAATATAGTAACCTGAAATTATAAGCCCACAACATGAGATTAATGAGTTTATACCAGGAACACTCCAAATAATGACAGAAAGAAGATATCAATACCTTCTATAACAGATTTTTGGTCATCGGTAGGAAAGTAACAGGGAAACGAAACACATATTGGAAGGGAGACTGTGAACGTATCTTTAGATATTGATATAATTATTTTATCTGGAAACCAAAGAAATCAATGACTTACATACATGCACACAAAAACCAGTTATGCTAATTAATGAAAGAAAATACTCTATTTAAAGAACAATAAAATACCAGAGATCTAGGAATAAGTTAAACCTTACAAGTAATATGCTTTAATAAAAAATATTCAATATATGTTTTAAAACTAAAGACTATTCTAAATACCACTTAGAATAAAAGAGCAATAAAAGCTATGGCTAGAAAAAAGTAAAAAGTAATGAGAAAGAACTATTTTTAATAGATATAAAAATGTGTTATCTGTATAAGACTATCATAATTAAGTCTTTTCCTGGTGGACAAGTAGAAAGAAAGAGAAATCAAACTAAATAGAAATGAAAACCTATAAATAAATCACATATGAAAACTTAGCAAATGATCAGTGGTCTATATTAAACAAATGACATTTCATGTCAGGGAAGGAAAGATGTATTGTACAGTGAACAGCATTTTGTGACAATCTGAGAAAGTATCTGAAAAATAAGTAAGAAATAACCTCATATGTTACAATAAAATAAGCTCTGATGAATTAAAGATTTATATGTATAAAAAATAAATAAATAACTCATAAAATTTAAAACATAATTTAAAATAAGGAATGACTTTCTGATTTAAACAATACTCAGAAGCAATAAAATAAAAACTGGTAAATCTGACTTCATAAAGTTGAAAGTCTCCAAAGGGAGGAAAACACTCCATTGTCAAAGTCAGAGATAACATTTATAAGGGGATAATATTTTCAACTCATATCACACACATGTACACACACACATATATATCCATACTTTTGTGTTATGTAACTATAAATATGTATGTACATATATATTTATTAGTTACAGATGCCATTGAAAATACTTATTAAATAAAATTAATTATATGTTATATATAAATATTTATATCAGTAAAAATTTGAAATAAATCATCAAAAGATCCACAGTCCACTTAGAAAATAATGAGCATAGCTATTTAACTAAAAAGAAAAAATCTACTACAGAATATTCTTAAATATATAAAAAGACATTCCATCTCAGTCACATTTGCCAAAAATTAATTAAAACTAAAACAAGATTTTTTTTAACCCATTAGTTTGGCAAAAATAAGTTTGCCTGAAAACATTGAGGGAGTGCCTGTAAAGACTGTAAAGATGATGCAGGTGAGAGTATAACAAGTACAGCTCCCAATGAAGACAGTTTAATAAGATCTTTCAACATAAAAAGATACATGTACTCTTTGATTGAAACATTTCTAGTTTTAACTATTTACTCCCATATGAGCAAAGTAATGCTTGTATAGAAGTCGGTTGCTATATGTAGAAGACAAAGCACAGTCTAATAATCCATCACTGTGGATCAGATTAAATAAAATATGGCCGATCCATATAATGTGACTCCAAGAGGTTAAAAAAAGATAATGCTTTATTACCTATGAGAACATATATCGATGATAGATATATGATTGATTAACAGATAGATGATAGATAAATGATAGATAATTGCAGAAGAAAAGTGCAGAAGAGAAAAGCATGTGTTAAGCTGCTAACTCTATGAAGTACATTTTAAAATCAAGTACATATAGTCATAGAGATGCTTAGAAACATATAGACTGTGTATGAAAGGATAAAAAGAAAGCTGATCACAATGATTGTCCCCAGGATGGAAAAAAGAATGTCTGGGTATCAGAAGACACAGGTCATTAAATTTTCACTGTAGTTCCTAGTGTACATTTGAAATTTGTACCATAGGCATATTTTGGCTAATGCAAATAAAAAATATATTTTAAATATTTTTAAAGACATCCCTTCTCTCTACTTCTTTCTAAGAAGCATTCTCTTGCTGCTCCCCTTCCTTTCTTTTCTTCCAAGAATCTTCAAATGTTGCCTCTCTTTTTCTCTATTTGAGTATCATAAATTATTTTGGGAAAGAACTGCAAAAATGCAAAAAGATTATCCCTGTAATTATTTATATTGTTTCTGTCTGCTACCTTAGTTTTTATTCTTCCATTAGGAAAATATTTTTAACAACCTATTCTATGTTGAACACAGTGTTAGATTCCAGAGACACAACAGTGAGGGGCACCATGGTCTGTGCTTTCCTGGAGCTGCCAGTCTAATGGAGGAGACAGTCAATCAGGTGGTAATGGATCAGTGTGATAAGTCTTATGCTATGTAATACATTGGAAGAAATGAGAGCTTACAGAAGATGGGCCTCACACACAGTTTGGATGTCCATATAGTGATTTCCAGAGAAAGTAACATTTAAGCTACACAAGAAAGATGAGTACAGGGAAATGGTCATGAGAATGAGTGCCATTCAAGAAAAACAATCTGAATGAATAGAAGGGAGAGTGAACCCAAAGCCCTGTTTGTTAGAGGTTGAAACTTCATCAAGGGCTTACACAGATTTTGATAAAGGATAAATGTTTGAAAGTAGAAAATCTGAGGAGAGAAAGGCCAATTAGGAGATAATGGCCCTAACACATTCTCTGAATTGGAAAAGGTAGGGGAATTTGAGTGTATTGAAGAGATTTTTAAGAGTTCAAATACACAAGATTTGATGACTCACTGGGCAGTTGAAAGGAAAGAGAGTTAAAAATTATTCCAAATTTTTTTTCTGCTAGAGCATCATGGTACAGCGATCAATGTCATTCATTAGGATAAGAAAAAACAGAAAAAAAGACTAGAGTTATGGAGAAAATCTTTGAATCCAGTATTTTATACATAAATGACAGGATGTCTGAAAGATTTCCCAGTGGAGCTGACAGTAAGCACTTGAATATGCTGGTCTGCAGCTTATGGAGATTGACCTAAACTGGAGGTATGGATGTGGGAGTCATAACAACAAAAGTTGAAATTTAAGCCATGGAAGTAGACGTGACTGCTCCAGGAAAGTGCACAAAAGGGAGAAGAGAAGAGACTTTAAAGTAATGTTATAAAGAGAACCATGGCTTTTGGGTAAGAGAGAAATATCAGAAACAGAGAAAAGTTAGAGAATAAGGAAGCTATAGTATCAAGAGGCCAAAGAGAATATTTTAAAAGGGCGAGGGGAGAATTACCTTGTATATGTGAAATACAGTTGAGGAAACAAATAAGATAAAGACAAATTTAGTTCACTGGATTTGAAAGAAGCAATTTCATCACTGAGATATGTGTGCAGAATTTATAATTGCATTTGATTAAAAAATAAATAAGAGTAGTGATAAGAGTTTGTCCTGTATTTCTTCAACTAAAGCCTCCAAACTCTCCTGCTCTAACTCCTACATTCCTTCCTCGGTATTTCATTTAAGCATCAACAGCTCACAGTGGAAGAGCACTGAAAATTATAGGGGATAAAAAGGTCTCATACATAATAAAGACGTCAATACTTCAAGAAGACATACAATTTCAGTGTGTGTGTATATATGCCTAACAACACAGCTTCAAAATATGCAAAGCACACATAGATAAAACTTCAACCAGCAATACTTGAATCAACTATTTATAGTTGGAAACTCAAACACCTCTCTATCAGAAATGGACAGATCCAGCAGGCAGATAATCAGTAAGAACAGTATAGTTATACTCAACAACACCATCAATTAATTGGCACATATAAACTTGTTCACCCAATAAGAGCAGATTACATATTTTCATAAGATCACAGGGAACATTCAAGAAGACAGACCACATTCTGTGCCATAAAACACACTTTAAAATGTTTAAAAAATTAGAAATCATACAATGTTTGCTGCTTGGCCACAATGGAATTAAATTGAAACTCAATAAGAGAATGAATGACAGCTGGAAACCCTACATACTTGGAGATTAAGCAATACATTTCTAGATAACACACAACCTAAAGAAATCAAACTCAAGAAAATATTTTAAAATTTTGAACCAAATGAGAATGATAATATAATTTATCAAAGTTTGTGGAATGCAACAAAAGCAGTAATATATAGGGAAATTTATAGCAGTGAATACATATATTTAAAGGAAGAAAGATCTAAAATCTAAAATTCCTCTTAAGAACTAGAAAAAGAGGAACAACTTAAGTCCAAATAAACAGGAAAAGATTAATAAAAACTAGATCAATTTTTTAACTATAAAGAGAAAATCAAGAAAATCACAAATTGGTTCTTTGACAGGATAAAAATTAATAAGCTTCTAAAAAGGCTAAAAGGCTGAAACCAGTTTGGCTCGGTAGATAGAGCATCAGCCTGCAGACTGAAAGGTCCCAGGTTTGATTTCGGTCAAGGGCACGTATCTTGGTTGCGGGCACATCCCCAGTAGGAGGTGTGCAAGAGGCAGCTGATCGATGTTTCTCTCTCATCGATGTTTCTGGCTCTCTATCCCTCTTCCTTACTCTCTGAAGAAAATAAATAAAATGTGTTTTAAAAAAATTTAAAAAGGATAACAATGACAACAAATGTTAAGAAAAATTTGGACTAACAGGAACTCTCATTCATTGCTGGTGAAAATACAAAATGGTATAGCCACTTTTCAAGACAGCTGACAATTTATTACAAAATTTAACATACTCTTACCATATGATCTACAATTTTGCCCCTTGGTTTTTACCCAAAGGAACTAAAACCTTATGTCCACACAAAAACTTGCACATGGATATTTATAGCAGCTTTATTCATACTTGCTAAAATTTGGAAGCAACCAAAATGTCCTTCAGTATGTGAATGGAAAAGTAAAATTGTGGTACACCCAGACAGTGAGAAATGAGCTGCCAAGTCTTAAAAAGACATGGAGGAAATGTAAATTCATATTACTAAGTGAAAGAAGCAAAACTGGAAAGGTTACATACTATATGATTTCAACTACAAGGGGTGAAAAAGGAGAAACCATGGAGACAATAAAAAGATTAGAGGTTCCCAGTGGTTGGGGATAAGGAGGGAGGGATGAAAAGGCAGAGCACAGAGGGTTTAGAGCAATGATATTATATTGATGCATCCATGTCATTATACATTTGTTCAAACACATAGAATGCACAATGCAAATTGAATCCTAATGTAAAATGTGGGCTTTGGGTGATAATAGTGTGTTAATGTAGGTGCATTGATTATAACAAAGGTACCCCACTGTGGTATAGGATACCAACAGTGGGTAAAGTTTGCATTTGCAGGAACAGGAGTTAAGTTGGACCTCTCTGTATTATGTGGTCAACTTAACTGCAAATCCAAAACTGTTCTAAGAACATAAAGTCTTAATCATTAATTTAAAAAAAAAAGAAAATAGCAAGACAATTTATCCAATCCCAAATTTGATACCTTTTATTTAGTAGAAACATAGATATTTTAAGGAATAACTTAGCTTTTCTCTTAGATATACCATCACATGCTTTGCTTTCAAAAGTTTCCATAAATCTGACATAAATAGAATAATCATACAAGTATTGATATTATCTTAGCTTCATTTAAAATTATAAGCTTTCCCTTTATTTTCATAGAATAAACAAAAGTATATTTGTCCATCCTAGATTTAAAATAATTTAGCATGGGTAAAAGCAAAAACCCTGTAAACTTGTAATAATCTATCATATATCAAGTGGTGGTGACAATGAAACTTTTATGCTTTGTCCTGGGTTCTTTACACATTCATTTCCAGAGAAGACCTACAGCATCCATCATGCATGTGATTTGTGGAAGGAAAACTCTCTGTGCTCTCTCTAGGGCCTTCTCATCTCCTGCCAGACCAGAGAACAAGATGAGTTTCTTTTTATAACGACAAGGCACAGAGATAATTCATCAACCGGAGAGCACAAACAATCCTTTATTCAGAAGAATGACAAAAGGTTATTTAGCTTCTGGCATCTACTATAGTTTTTGCAAGAACCAGGCCCAAGAGCCAATATAATAATTAATAAAGTTCCAACAATAAAACAATATTTCATGAGTGTTAAACAATGTCAAAGCCAAATTAAAACCTCCCCTTCTTGTATTTATCTATCTGAAACCTTCACTGTAGAGCCAAATTTGCCAGTGTTCTGGCTATAAAATGGGGATAGTGAGGACATAGTAGGAAGATATTACACAGTTTGGCAAATCCATATTATTAAGTGTCATTTAATCATATGGACAGTGATGATCTTACCCACTGAACCTAAGGGAGAATAAGCTCTTGCCTAGAGTCGTGTATCAACTTAAATGGCATGTGAGTGATACCAATTATCACATTATTCAATGAATAAAGGAGCTAAAACTAATGAAAAATACATCAACACAATCAATTCATGAATTCAGAAAGAATGGAATTATATAATAGTATAATTAAAAACAAAAATGTATTATGTGAACCTTATATTTCTAATTTCTATAAATTTACCTAACATTTTTTAGAACCAGATACACAGCTGTGATGTTTAATTACACATTCTGATGTTGATTGATAGTGAAAAGAAAAATCTGAAGAACCCATGGATATAGAAATACTATTGATAATTTAAATATTTTGATAGCAAAATTTGGACTAAAAAATAAAAGCAAATAAAGACAGGGTAATAGGAATAATGTGTAGCAATCATTTCAAATGGAATAAAAATAACTTTTAAATATATTTTTTAAAATATGTAAATATTGAGAACTTACTTTTATAACAGCATGTTTTGGCTCAGTTATATTAATATTTTACTTTGTGTTTTGTTTGGTGTTAAAGGCAGGAGAAGGAAGGACACCTTCTAACTACTAGAGAATATTTAACTGATTTTCTGTCCCCAAATAGTCTTAAATATGAGCCCTGTGGGAAAGAACTTGAAAGAATGAATCAACATCTTTCTGCAATTTGAGAATGTCAGGAAGACAGTGAGGCTTCCAAGGAAGACTGTGAGAAAATGAGTGATAAGACATCTGGTGGGGTTGGGCTGGTTGAGTGAGAGCAGCAATGTCAGGGTGTCAGATGCGCAGTCATCCAAACCTGGAGCTTAGGCTGGGCTCAACACCACCAGGACCCAACCTGCCTCTGTCAACCTTGCCTGGGGTTTTCTGTCCTGGATAGAAGAGTTTGGTATGATTGGAGAACTGTGTTCCTGGGGGTACAAAATGAAGAGCTGAGACTTCTCTCTTAATGAGCAGGACAAGAGCAGTGGGCTTTATAACTCAGAGACTGACAAATGTCCCATGTTCCAACTCTAGAGGAGCAGAGGGAAAGCAAGAGAGTAGGAGAAGAACTGTACAGCTAATCCCAAAAGAGAGCAAATAGAAAAGAAAAAGAAAAGCTTCTGAACAACATAAAATCACCCTACAGATAAGATCTGTGAGGAAAAAAAAAATAATCACATGCATCATAATATGACTCATTGATTTATTGATCAAATAGAGGTAGCATATGCATTGATTAACTCTGTGTTTATATAAAAGGAAATAACTTCTAATCATGACACTAAAAATTATTAACCAAAATTACAGAGGAAGAAAAAGCCAAAGCAAAAAGTAAAAAGAAAGAATGCCAAGGTACAAATAATCTTTTCAGCAGTGATAGGCTAGCCACTAAAAATAGACAAAAGAACACTAGAGTAGATCTTTCATATAGGAAAAAAACACATCGTATTCCATTGTCCTGAAGGCAGAATTTTACAGCACACTAATTATGTGACTGCCATTTATTAGGTAGCACATATGTACCTCTCAATGAGCATCCACTATTTCATTCAATTAATGAGGTAGTATTTATACCCTCTTTTTACAGTTGAGTAAACTGAGCTGTGACTAAATCAATTGCACATGGTAACAAAACTGCAGGTTGAATAGAAGAGCCAGAAGTCAAGCACATTTGTCTTGCTTCTAAGTTGATACCTTCATTATAACAGCACTTGCTCTCATTATTAGTAATATGAAAAAGTCAGGAAAAGTGGATCATAATGAAAAGAATGCTATATTTATGGTAACATTTAAATCACTTTAGAATTCATAGAAGGAATATATATATACTGAGTGGCCAGATTATTATGATCTCTGAACGCATAATAATCTGGCCACTCAGTGTATATCCTATATAATAAAAGGCTAATATGCAAATTATCCCCTCAACCAGGAGTTCGACCAGCAGGCAGGCTGGCCAACCACCCATGTCCCTCCCCCTGGACAGGCTGGCCAGACCCCACCCATGCACAAATATATGCACCGGGCCTCTAATATATATATATATATTAGACATTCCTTTCAGAGATCATAATAATCTGGCCACTCAGTGTATATACTTATGTGTGTATGCACACACACTGTTTATAGAAACAAGGAAAGGTGTAATACATTTAGAAATAATTTCATCAATACAACATGCAAAAAAAGTGCTACATTTGCAAAAATAATCATTACCTGGGAAATTCATTAAAACACATTGTTAATTGCTAGTTTGCTTAAGGGCATTATCCCATGGTGGAAATACCGAGTAGAAGTATATTTTCAGGACAATCATAGAATTCAAATACATTACCTCTTATTGGAGAATAGTAATGACCATCTGAAATAAAAAAATACAGTTCAAACAACAGCAAAGACTAATTTTCAAAAAAGAGAGGCTATGTGCTTTCATTTTTTTCCCACCTTAATTGGATGAATTTTATTGTCCCATGCCAAACCTGAAAGGGTTTCTCAACCAACTCCTCCAATCTCAGTGTGACAAAATGATAAGGATGCTCTTGCAATCTCCTTTCATTCAGAAGCACTTATTAGGGTGGCCCAGAATTAGAGCCTGAGGTTAATTCTTTTTCATCAGCAGAAAACATGTATTCACTCCCTACAGTGGAAGTAAAAACGTTAAGTAAAAGGAATTACTTCCCTGCAGAGAAGTGTGAAGTAGCACGTGTTTAAAGACCCAACTCTAATTCAAAACCTCACTTTCAGCCTGAGGTGAGTGTAGAGTTTGGGTACAAAGCAAGATAGGGATAGAGAAGAATAATGCATGTTAAAGCAAGAAACGTACAAAACAGTTTGAAAAACCAGACTCGACAACTGAGTAGAAAGTAAGAGCTGTAACATTCTTTTTCAATTTGACTCTTCTTTACAAGATTAGAATCTTCTCCCTAAAGAGTGTTTTAATGAACACAAAACACAATGCATGACACAACTACACAACTAATAAATAGCATAATTCAGGAGTTCTTTACATTTTTGTGATATGGAATCCTTGGCAATCTGGCAAAATCTGAAATCCTTTTACCAGAAGGAAGAAATTTCCAAGCAAGAAAATAACTATCCCCTCTAATAGGTTGATGTCCAAGCATTCCAAGTCTCTTCTCTTTGAAGAGCATCAAAAAATCCTTTTATCAAACCCAAAGATAATAAATATAATTTTGATAATAAAAGGTATAGTTCATCTGCTTAGGATTCAATGTTTACTACAAGAACTTTATTTAAGCAAATAGTGTGTTTTTATTATATTCATGGATTTATTTATAAACAATAATAAATTATACTAGAGGCCTGGTGCACGAAAATTGTGCACGAAGTAAGGGGATGTCCTTCAGTTCAGCCTGCTCCCTGTCCAATCTCAGATCCCTTGAGGGATGTCTGACTGTCCTACCTGGATCGAGACTCAACGGGCAGTCAGACATCCCTCTCACAATTCAGGACTGCTGGCTCCCAACTGCTCACCTCCCTGCCTTCCTGATTGCCCCTAACCACTTCTGCCTGCTAGCCTGATCACCCCCTAACCACTCCCTGCCAGCCTGATTAATGCCTAACTGCTCTCCTGACAGCCTGTTTGCCCCTGTGGGCCTGGTCACCCCTAACTTCCCTCCCCTGCAGGCTTGATCACCCCCAATTGCCCACCCTTGCAGGCCTGGTCCCTCCCAACTGCCCTCCCCTGCTGGAAATCTTGTGGTCGCCATCTTGTGTCTACACGGGAGCAGGATCTTTTGATTACATGGGGACAGTAATCTTGTGTGTTGGAGTGATGGTCAATCTGCATATTATTCTTTTATTAGATAGGATAGAGGACAGCTGGTTTGCCCTGAAGGGTGTCCTAGATCAGGGTGGGAATTCCCTTGGGGTGTTGGGTGGCCTGGGTGAGGGGCTTGAGGTGGTTTGCAGGCTGGCCATGCCTCACAGCGATCCATGCAGAGATCCTGATGTCTGGCATTTATTTATCTTCTACAATTGAAACTTTGTAGCCTTGAGCAGAGCAGAGCCAAACCTTTTGCTCACACAGCCATTGAAACTTTGTTGCCTTAAGTGGAGGCCTGGGCCCGCTAGGGTGTGCAGAAAGCTTGGCTTCCTCCACCAACTGGGGCAACCCAAACCTTCTGTTCACACAGCCATTGAAACATTTTTGCCTTTAGTGAAGACCTCAGCCAGCCAGGCTTTGCAGAAAGCTTGGCTTCCTCCATTGCCAGAAGAAACTCAAGCCTCCCTCCTGCTCTCCCTGTGGCTGTAGCCATCTTGGTTTGGTTAATTTGCATACTTACCCTGATTGGCTGTGGGCATGGCTTGTGGTGTGGCTTGTGGGTATAATAGAGGTAAATTTGCATATTACTCTCTTATTAGATAGGATATGTGTGTATGTGTGTCAGTGGTTTTAGAAATACATAGTATTACCTATTTAAATTACTTATTTGTTTGATCACTCATTAAATATATATACATAAAACTGCTTTTATGAGCAAGCTATTTGTTGAGTATTGTGCAGCAGTGAGCAATATAAATAAAGTTGTTTATCCCATGAAGCTTATATTATAGCAGGCCAAAAAGACTTCAAACAAGTAGTTATTTACACCATTATTCAATAAGTTCAAACAGCAGAGAGGAAGAGACTGCCAATGAGACTCTATGGTATAAAAAGAGGATTGAGAATGGTCAGGAAAGGCTTTTGAGGAACTGACATTTTCACTGAGCTTTGAAGAATAAATATGTAGGTGAGTTAGATAGGGTTCAATGGTGCAGAGCTTTCAGGATGAAGAGAATGGATGTGCCAAAGTCTTGAGACAGAAAGGAGCTTGGTATATTGAAAGACATGAAGGAAGAGAATGGCACAGAGTATAGCTGAAAGGATAGCAGAGATTAAATTCTGTAGGTCATTATGGACTATATTAAACATTTGATCATTACCCCAAAATTTATAGGAAGCCAATGTAGCATTTTATTTTAATTAATTAATTTATTTATATAAAACTTCATTGTTCAGATTATTACAATTGTTCCTCTTCCCCCCCCATCTCCCTGGATCCCATGCCACCCTCTGCCCTTAACCCCCTTCACTGTCCTCATCTATAGGTGTATGATTTTTATCCAGTCTCTTTCCACATCCCATACACCCCTTTCCTCCTGAGAATTGTCAGTCCACTGCCTTTCTAGGCCCCTGATTATATTCACCAGTTTATTCTGTTCATCAGATTTTTAGATTCACTTGCTGATAGATATGTATTTGTTCTTCATTATTTTTATCTTTACCTTCTTCTTCTTCTTCTTCTTCTTCTTCTTCTTCTTCTTCTTCTTCTTCTTCTTCAAGAATACCTTTCAGCATGTCATATAATACTGGTTTGGCTGTGATTAACTCCTTTAGCTTTTGCTTATCTATGAAGCTCTTTATCTAACCTTCAATTCTGAATGACAGATTTGCTGGGTAGTGTAAACTTGGTTGTAGGTTCTTGCTATTTATCACTTTGAATAATTCTTTCCACTCCCATCTGACCTGCATAGTTTCTGTTGAGAAATCAGCTGACAATTGTATGGTGCTCCTTTGTATTAACTCTTTTTCTCTTGCTGCTTTCAAGATTCTCTCTTTGTCTTTTGCTCTTAGAATTTTAGTTATGATGTGTCTTGGTGTGGTCCTCTTTGGATTCCTTTTATTTGGGTTTCTCTGTGCTTCCTGGACTTGTAAGTCTATCTCTTTCACCAAGTGGGAAAAGTTTTCAGTAATTATTTCTTCAAATAGGTTTTCAGTATCTTGCTCTCTCTCTTCTTCTGGCACCCCCATAATTCGAATGTTGGCACATTTGAAGTTGTCCAAGAGGCTCCTTACATTATCTTCATATTTTTGTATTCTTTTTTCTTTTCTGGGTGGATGTTTTTTGCTTCTTTGTATTTCAGATCTTTGACTTGATTCTTGCTATACTCTATTCTGCTGTTGGATCTCTGTATATTATTTTTTATTTCAATCAGTGTATGCTTAATTTCTAGTTGGTCCTTTTTCATATACTCCAGGGTCTCCCTAAATTTATTGGCCTTTTCCAGATATTTCTTGAAAAACCTTATAATTGTGATTTTGAATTCTATATTCAGCCATTTGCTTTCCTACATTTCTTTCATTTGTGACCTGTGTCTTTGTCTCCACATTTTGGCTGCTTCCCTGAGTTGATAGAGTGGCTTTGTGTGCTAGGTGTCCTATGGGGCCCAGAAGTTCAGCCTCCTCTCCCCTCCCCACCCCTCTTCCAGTTACCTGAGATGGACACTCTTGATGCACTCCTTTGTGGGCTGTGTGCATAGTCTTGCTGTAGTTAAGCCTTGATTGTTGTTGGTATCACTAAGAGAAATTGACTTCCAGGCCAATGGACTGTGAGGATCAGCTGTGTCTACACTGGGGGAACTTCTGTGCTGGAGACATCCTTATGCGACAAGACTTGCAAAAGCCTCTGTACTCAGGTTGGATGGGGTGGAGTCTCAGGGCGGAGCAGACAGCAATGGTTTCCCGTCAGTCCTGCCCTAAGAGGCCCCTGGGTCTCAGTGTCCTGTGGTAATCACTGCAAGCACTCTGAGAGAAAGCCATCCTCGAGTTTTGCCCACTGCTAGACAGTCCAGTTTCTCCCTGAATGAGTCTGGGTCCCCAGAGTTTCACCTGGAACTGGAGTTCAGAGCAGTGGGGAGCTTTTGTCTTCTTCCGGATTGAGTTGCCCGCCCTCTCTAGACATGTGCCTTGGTACCTCTGCCTTCCACAGTTCCTCTGAGTCTCAGCGTATTTTTCTCTTTCCTTCCAGTTGTAGAATTTCCACTCAGCCAGCCTTCCTGTGGTTCTAGATGATGTCTGTTTTGCCTTTTAGCTGTAGTTGTGAGGCAGCAATTTAGGTGTTTACCTACGCTGTCATCTTTGTTTCTCACCAATGCAGCATTTTAAGTAATGCAGTGATGTGATAGATCTACATTCTCTCTTTTTTTTCTTTATTGATTAAGGTATTTCATATGTGTTCTTATCCTCCCATTGCCCTCCCCTGCACCCCACTCCCATTCATACCCTCACCCTCCTGGTGTCTGTGTCCATTAGTTATGCTTATATGCATGCATACCAGTCCTCTCCCTCTTATCCCCACCCTCCCTTGCCTTCCCTCTGAGATTTGAGCATCTGATCAATGCTTCTCTGCCTCTGAATCCATTTTTGTTCATCAGTTTATGTTGTTCATTATAATCCACAAATGAGTGAGATCAGATCTACATTCTTAAAGCTTCACTTTGATTGTCATGTGGTTATTAGATGAGATGTCTGGAGCTCTGTGAGGATCTGCCAGTACAGATTCTAATCCAAGCAAGAGATGAAAGAGACTCAAACTCAGGCTATAACAGTAAAAACTGGAAACACAGTTAAGAAGGACTCAGAAATTAAAAGTGATAACTAGGTGAAGGGGATGGAAAAAAAAATGCCCGTCATGATTCCCTGTTTTCTGAGGTGAGCAATGTTTGAAGAGGGATACCATTTACTGAGACACATAACAAGAGAACGTCTAGATATGGAGGAATATGGGAAGAGGGTACAATTTGTTTAGGTGTAGACTTGTTGAACTTGAGGTAACTAAGAGATATCCAACTGGAGATGTAAAGCAGGCTCTTGAGTCTGTGGGTGGGCTGCTCAGAATTGGGGTCTTACCCATATATCTATGTAGGAATCATTGATCTTAAGTTACTATGACATTAAATAGTCATATTTAAGAGGATATCCCTGAAGAGATTTATGAAAGAAGAAATAAACAACAAGAAAAAGAGGAAGTATGGCCAATGAGGTCCAATGCTGCTGAGAAATCAACAATAAGGAAAACTGAGAGATGGTGTTTGGTAACCTTAAATCTGATCATATCTGTTTTGGTAGAGTTGATGTTAAGCCAATGGTTTGAAGTGGGAAGGGGAGTTGGGAACATGGAAATCTTGGGTGTAAACAGGTGTTTGCTAACCTCGTGCTGTGAATGGCAGTAGAAAATCAAATGTGAAATAGAGATTTCAAGGGTCATCATACTATCAGAACATTTGAACCATAAGATATGTACTTTACAAACTCTCTTTTTCCTCATTTCTAGCTTTATTCTGAATGATTGATGTTGATGAAAAGTAAATTTAAAATAAATTGGATGTAAAGAAAACAAAAACATTACCTATTTCTGGAAATGCTAAAGCACGTATGAACTATACATGTAAGAATCTCAAAGTGTATTCTAGCTGTCTGCTTTTACTTCTTTTTTTTTCATAAATTCACCAAAGGCTTTGTACATATGTTCTGTATAATGTATAAATAAGAAAATCAATAACTTGAACAACATTCCCTATAGTCCACAGATTTAAACTCTGAAGTAAAACAATGTGTTCATAGTGGTCTAATGAAACAGAAGCAAAGTTAGAACTTGCACAGATCATTCATGGTTGTCAAGATCTTTTAGGAGGAAGAATTACTGGTAACTAAAGCTGACTACCTTTCATATCATCAAGATTAATTGGCAGCTTATGACACATATGTGCCATTATAGACCTCCTAATTACCACATTTCTGATGTTGCTGTTTTCCTATTTTGTTGCTAATAACTCGTGTGTTATTTCTTCTCTTCAGTGAGCAAAGGAAACAAAGTGCCTTCAGTGGGGAATAATAAGTGAAGGAGAAAGAACCCAGTCAGAGCTCTCTTCAGATACGCATTCAGAATTTCCCATGAAAGGTATCATAAAGTGAAAATTACCAAGTATCAGATTTACAGTGCTGCTCTCTGTAGCACCTTTGGAAATGACATTAAGTCTTTCAGGATAATTAGAGATTGGTAAACCAACAAATTAACAAACTATCCCCAGGTGGCCTCAAAAAGATAATGGGGCTCCTACAAAGTGACAGCATTCTCAGGGAGAACAGCAGGCACCAGGAATGGTTGGTTCTGTAACAACTTAGTTGGCCAAATTGATCAACAATCTTAAAATTAAGTGAAAACAAATAAT
>JAAGEH010000045.1:24968494-25058920 GCA_011751065.1 Lasiurus cinereus | reverse complement strand
TTGGCCAAATTGATCAACAATCTTAAAATTAAGTGAAAACAAATAATTTAATTCAAAAACTAGAATGTTTTTGCAAATGTTTTTGTATAAAACATATTTATAGAAATATTTCTTGTGGATAATTTTGCTTTTACAAATTATCAGATGACAAGAATAGGGCTCTGCACATTATCTCATGCTGTTCAGTATTTGGCTTGAAGCCCAGGAGAGGGTCATGCCTTTATAATGATGGAAGCTGCAACTATACAATAGCCAAGGGGTGCAGAAAGTACCACTGTGGAATAAGAAAATGAGGGTCTGTGATGTTTGGCACACAGTAGGAACTCAGAAAATATCTGCTAATGCATTTGTTCTATATTTGCTGCCATATTGCTTAATTTTTATATATTTACTTAATAGAAGTTAACCGATAATCTAAGTACCCAAGTTGTTGTGTAGAAAAACTAGTATCTGTGAGGTCTCAGCATAGTCATTTGATGTCATTTAGTTTCAATTTCTTCATTTGTAAAATAGGGTTAATTATGTACAGGGTGTCCTCCCAAAATGTATATACTCTTTAACAGCTGATAGTTTAATTTTGAAAATAAAATTTATTTTAATAAATGGAGCCTTTATAATTATTCAAAGTGTGTGTATACATTATGGGGACACCTTATCTACACATACATATGCATAGCCTATAGTATAAAAGCCTAATATGCTAAGTGACCAACTGTTCATTTGACCATTCGACCAGTTGCTATGATGCACACTGACCACCAGGGGGCGGACACTCCAACCAGTAGGTTAGCTTGCTGTCGTGTACCGGTGTGGTTCCTCAGCCTGGCCTGTGCCCTCCTGCAATCTGGAATCCCTCAGGGGATGTCAGAGTGCTAGTTTCAGCCTGATCCCCACAGGCCAGGCTGAGGGACCCTGCTAGTACACAAATCCATGCACTGGGCTTCTAGTATTGTGTGTGTTTGAGTGTGTGTGTGTGTATACACACATCATGTATGTAATTACATATCTGTTTACATGTTAATTGTAGAGGAAAAGGTGAACTCTCCATGATAAATCTATAAAGTTGTATATAATTCATAAGTGTAATGTAATTCATATATAATTTAGCTTTAGTTTATATAATTACAACAAAAAGCAGTTCAAGTATAAGTAGACTCCAAGACTTAAAAATGCCTTTTGGCTTGCTGCTAGCTTGATCATTGCTTCATCTAAATGTTTTAACATGAAACTCCTTTGTGAAGGTCATAGAAAAAGTTATAAGTACTGCCAGGGAGTAGGTGTCGATTAAAATTCAATGATGTGTGCCATTTGCTATTTCTCTTTCCCAGTTGTTCTACACTTAGTATCGATATGCTGCACCAAATTATTAATATCCTTTGTGCAGGAAACTGATTTCATATGTTAAAAAACCATACTGAAAAATATACTGAAATATTGAGCAAAATATACAATACACACATGCAAGTGAACTGGAAACATATTGTGCACATGAAGAAAACATTAGCTAGAAAAGCATAGAGTCCTCTTGTGAGAAACTTGGAACTGTAGCAACATCAGACCAGGAGTTCACATTCTCAGGAAGCATTTGTTAAAGACATGACTAGACATGGCACAAATCTCAAATCAACTTAATTTCTGTCATCTATGAGTTCACGCATGAATAAAAGTATTTCATTTCATTGAAATGGCTCCTGTAGATACAGAGATTTATTTATATACTTTAGAGATTTTGAGACATAAGATACTCACTTCCCAAGTCTCCAGGAAAACTGCCAAAAACTAGAGTTTAATGTTTATGTCCAAAAAAATTAATAATCACTTCTAACCCTGAGGAAAAGAAATCCACTCTTGATAATAGAGTTTGATTGCTTTAGAAAATGAACTACTTACCACTTAAGATATTTAAACTTGCAAAAATATTTGTAGGAAAAATTACTACACTATGAGTTAAGATATAAAATTGTGTCTAGCCACCTGAAAGTCTAGGTCATGACAGGTACTACTAAATCAAGAACAAATGAGAGGATATAATGTTAGAATCTGCCAATGACTTGCAATCTGTATGTACTTAAACACTATCTATTGCCACAGGGCCATGACTGCACTAAGGTATGTGGATGCCCTGGATGTACATCCAACGTTAAATAATTGTTCATCATTTATTTAACAAGCCATAAAGAAACCCATTTTCTTCTGATGAAATGTTTTATCTGTATTTATTCTTTACAGTATGAAGTATTTTGTGAGATGTATAAAAATAAAATTCTCTATACAAATAAAAGAGTAATATGCTAATTAGACCAGGAGACCTCTGTACACCCTTCCAGACAAAGCCATGGTGGTAGGGCCAAGGCAGAGGCAGTTAGAGGCAATCAGGCCAGGAGGGGAGGTCAATTGGGGGTGATCAGGCCAGCGGGGGAGGGGCAGTTCGGCATGATTAGGCAAGTGTGGGGGAGGAGCAGTTGGAGGCAAGCAGGCCAGTGGGGGGGGCAGTTAGAGACAATAAGACCAGAAGTGGGGGGGCAGATGGGGGCGAGCAGGCCAGCGGCAGAATGGTTAGGGGTGATCAGACAGGTAGGCAGGTGAGTGGTTAGGAGCCAATGGTCCAGGATTGTGAGAAGGATGGATGCCCAAAGGGTCCCAAATTGGAGAGGATGCAGGCCGGGCTGAGAGACACTGCCTCCCCACCCCACCCCATGCACAAATTTCATGTACCAGGCCACAGGTCCTATATAATAAAAGCCTAATATGCTGTGTCTGGTTGTTCAGTTGTCCATTCAACCAATCAAAGTATAACATGCTAATGATATGCTAAGGTCACTCAACTGCTCACTATGATGTGCACTGACCATCAGGGGGCAGCAGGGGGCAGATGCTCTAACTGTTAGGTTATCAGGCTGTTGGGGTGCGGCTGATTGGGACTGAGCAAGACAGGCCAGACACACCCTAGAGTCTTCCCATGTTCCTTCCTCAGCTGGCCAACCTCTTACATTCCTCCCTAGTCCTAATTGTGCAGTGGTGGGGTCCCTAAGCTGGCCTGTGCCCTTTCACAATCAGAGATCCCTTCAGGGATATCAGAGAGCTGGTTTTGGCCCCATCCTACAGGCCAGGCTGAGGGACTCCACTGTACCAGGCCTCTATTTTTAGTATATTTGGAATTATCTTCCATTTCATATTTTTCAGTTTCTCAAAATAAGACAAAATTTGTCACTCAAAATCACTAGTAACAGTGATATCATAAATGATACATAGTTAACTGAACTATTGTAGTATGAGTATGGTCGAAGAGAATTTCTAAGTGAGAACTAGGTAAGAAAAGTCCCCTCCAATTCTGGACTTTAGGTTTTGTTTTGTTTATCTTTTGCCTCTTTTAAAAATATTTTCTAGGTTTTTACAAAAGAATTACTAATTGAACCTGTGAAAGTTTGAGGGCCAAACCTTCAGAGGTCATCTGACTTTCTGTTTACAACCCTAAATACCTTATTGGCAGAGATAAAGAACCATGGTGGCTGTCAGTTTGGAAGGTTCAGATGCAGAGTCATTACATTTTCTTTGAAAACCAGCAGCATTTCCTTTAGTGTTGACCATGCACTAGGCTTTGGGTTTGATGTGGAGATACACAAAAAGCACCTGATTCAGGCTTTCTCAAGCTCAAAATACAGCCAGAAATAGAGACAAGTGGTCAAGTGATACTCTTCCATGTGCTGGGTGCTGTGATTAGGAAAGTAAAAGCCAAGCATGTCCTGGGAGCTAGAAGCAAGGGGAGTGATACCACATGCTGGGGAGTTAGAAAAGGGCTCTCCTTGAAAATGAAACTATTTAAAGGAATAGTAGTAGAGCAGATTAAAACAAAAAACCAAAAACCTGTAGTACATTTTCAAAATGGAATACTATGCACCTATAAGGAAAGAAGGATATCTCTTACTCTTTGAGATAACATGGAGGGAGTTGGAGAGCATTGTGTTAAGTGACATAAACCAGTCAGAGAAAGACATATATCGCATGATGTTACTTATATGTGGAATCTAATGAACAAAATAAATTTATAAACAAAATAGATCCAGAGACATGGAAGCATGCAACAGACTGACTAATCTCAAAGGGAAGGGGTGGCCCTAACCAGTTCGGCTCAGTGGATAGAGTTAGAAACATTGATGAGAAACATAGATCAGCTATCTCCTGTACACCTGCTACTGGGTATGTGCCCACAACTGAGGTACATGCCCTTGACCAGAATCAAACCCTTCAGTCCCAGGTCCAATTCTGGTCAAGGCATGTACCTCGGTTGTGGGCACATACCCAGTAAGGGGTGTACAGGAGACAGCTGATCTATGTTTTTCATCAATGTTTCTAACTCTATCCCTCTCCCTTTTTCTCTGTAAAAAAAAATCAATAAAATATTTTTTATATGTAAAAGGGAAGTGGTAGAGGGGAGAGAAGAGATTAACCAAAGAACTTTCACACATATATGCATAACCCATGGACACAGACAATAGTGGGGTAAAGCCCTGGGGAAGGGGCAGGAGTGGATAAGAGGAGTTCAGTAAGGAGGGAAAGGGACATCTATAACACTTTCAACAATAAAGAAAAATAAATAAAAAAAAGAATGACCCTACTCAGTTCGGGATAGGATATAGAAGTGGCATTTACCAGCCTGCAGGTAGGAATGTAAATGAGTGCAAATTTGAAATAAGAAAGTTGTTAATCATAATGAAGTGTTTTTATCTTCGGATCAACAAATAGGTTTTCATTATTAAAATGACCAAATATATTATGATATATGTATAAAGATATTTATTACATAATTGTTTATATAAGTTATTTTTTTAGACACCATAAAATAAAACAAGTGCCATAATCAATAAAAATCATTATTTTAAGGCAAACATTAAAAAGAGCCTAGGCTTATTTGGGCTTTGTGAATATACATTTATTTTTTTCTAATATAAATGTTCATTTTATGATTGAGTTTTAAGAGAATATCAATTTATAAATTGTCAAAAATTTTTACCAAGTTTTCATCTGATTTTCAAGTCAGGAAGACCTTGAAGGCAGTTTCTGTAGCTTATAAAGCCTTTTATGACTTTTTAACTGTTTAATAACTTTTTGTTTTGTTTAACTATGTGTATAACTTTAATCTCAAGATTTTCATAGAAAGAAGTGTCTAAATTTTCTTATGAGTTGATACTACTGGATATCTATACAAGTTTAGAAGAGGACATGAATATGGCTTTCTGAAGAAAAAACAACAAAGTCAGAAAACAAAAATCTTTTGTCTAGAGAAAATGTATTCATGATGATTCATTAAAAATGATGCCCTCACACTGCTGCATAAATTTATTTTCTTGCCATTTTAGAGGTAATTGGTACTCATTACTAAGAGGATTAAAGAATAGAGTGGAAAAGGCTGAAAAAAACCACTGGTAAAGTAGCAGAAGCCCCACAGCTTCCAAACCTCAGAGATGGATTAAGAAGGGATTAATTAATTAATAAAGACTTAGTAAGAAATCTAGTTAAAATAATAAGTCATATTTCTTTAAATATCACTCTAGTGTTCTGTTTAAATATAAGCAATATTCATCAGCTATAACCATCTAAGTATAAATAGTCTCTGTAAGAAAAATCCTATACTATTTCTCTCCGTCAGCTACATGTGTTAATATTCCATACTCACAACCAAGCAGCTGTCAGTTGTGGTGAGTTCACATCAGAAAGACTGGTGAATGTTCCTGATTGCAGAATCCATACTTAGTCTCTGCACTGCTCATAAATCCAGTGTATCTCAGATTTTCCCATGTTTGAATAAAAAAATTTATCTATTTAATAACCATATGGAAGTTTATTATCATTTTCTTTCAACTTTTATAAATGTTTATAAATTTTTAACAATCTTTAAAAATAATAATGTAAGCCCTGAGAAAATAATATTTTATATATCTGAATTAAATCATTCACTATGTGTACGTTAAATCTTTTTCTATGTGTACTTATTTTATAGAGAATTGTTGAGTATCTGAATACTGCCTGAGTACTAATTTTAGTTTTTCAGTTACTGGTTGTGTGGACCTGGACAAGATAATTAACTTTAGAGTGCCTCAATTTCCTAATCTGTAAAATACAAGTAATAAGTGTGCCATTTTGGTATAGTTGCTGTAAGGACTGAATGAATATATGCCTGTAAAACACTTGTAACTTTACCTAGCACAAGATAAATACTTAAAAATATTAGTCATTATAATATTATTACATACATGCATTAACTCATGTGCATGATCCACTCCATATACATTTGCAACAGAAAAGAGTATACACTGAAGTTGTTGAGTAACTGATTCCATTTTTTATTAGCAAGTTCAACTGAATATCACAAATTATAGATTTTTAGTAGATGCTAAAATGATGCCATTATATATTCTTTGGAACAGGAGCAGGTAAAAATAAATCCCCTGACTATTTAGGCAAAATATGGTACATACCCAAAAAGCAGATACTGTGGTTCATGCCTCCTACACATGCCTGGATTGAATTCTCATACAAGTGACTCAATAACTCTGTGACTTGGGGAATGATATTTAAGGTTGCTGACCTTCAATTTTTTCATTTGTAAAATTAAGTTAATAATACCCCATAGGCATATATTGGGGAATAAATAAAATTTACTATATGTAAAACTTTTAGTACAGAGTATGGCATATAATATAAACTCAATAAATGGAGCTCTCATGTTTTTTACTACTTGAAAAATATTTATGAAAATCTAATAATTATATGTCTATAGGGACTCGTCATTGGAGGATAGGCTAAAAGATCCAGAAAATCCCTTCTACCATTACTCTTAGGAAGATGCTCATATTTGCCATGTTAGAACAACAGTATTCCAAATTTTAAGGTCAAAGCATGATCACAATTTAGTTTCCAGATATGGAGAATATTATTTGTATTTTTACTATATTATTTTTATAAAACAAATCAAAAGGCTATAAGTAACTTAATTTGTGTTAATGGTAAATGGGATTTTTTTTTTTAGTTTCTCTTTCTGTGAGTTCATTATTGATGTATAAAAATTCCATAGATTTCTGGGTGTCAATATTGTATCCTGCTACAGTGGAGCATACAACTGAGTCAAGACAGTCTTTTCAATAAATGGTGTTGAGAAAATTGGATGGATACATGCAAAAAATGAAACTAGACCACCAACTTACATCATACATAAAAATAAACTCAAAATTGATAAAGGACTTAATTGTAAGGTGGGAAACCATAAAAATCTTAGAAGAAGATATTGGCAGCAAAATAGCAGACATTTGTGGTAGCAATATCTTTATCGATATAGCTCCTAGAGCAATGTAAGGGGAAAATAAACAAATGGGACTACATCAAAATAAAAAGCTTCTGCACAGCAAAATAAACCATCAACAAAACTACAAGAAAACCCATACCATGGGAGTACACATTTGCCAATGTTAACTCTGATAACAGTTGAATCTCCAAAATTTACAGGGAACTCATACAACTTAACAAAAGGAAGATAATCAATCCAAAATGGGTAAAGATCCTAAATAGATTCCTTTGGAAATAGGACATACAGAAGGCCAAGAGACATATGAAACGTGCTCAAAGTCATTAAATGTTTGATAAATGAAAATCAAAATGACGATGAAGTATCATCTCACACCTGTCAGAATGGATGTCATCAACAAACAACAAGGGCTGGCAAGGATGCGGAGAAAAAGGAATCCTCTTGCACTGCTGATGGGAATGCAAACTGGTGCAGCCACTGTGGAAAACAGTATGGCGTTCCCTCAAAAAATTAAAAATGGTACTTCCATTTCACCCAGCAATCCCACTCCTAAGATATATACCAAGAACTCAGAAACACAATCAGAAAGAATATATGCACCCCTATGTTCACAGCAGCACAATTTACAAAAGCTAAGATATAGAAACAGCCTAGGTGCCCATCAGCAGATGAGTGGGTTAAAAGACAGTGAGTGGTACATCTACATAATTGCATACTCTGCTGCTTTAAAAATGACAGAGCTCTTACCATTCACAACAGCATAGATGGACCTGGAGAGCATTATGCTAAGCAAAATAAGCCAGTTGGAGAAAGATAGATGTCATATGATCTCACTCATTTGTGGAATATAATGAACAATATAAACTTATGAATAAAAATTGATCCAGAGACAGAGAAGTATCAAACAGACTGCCAATCCTCAGAGGGAAGGCAGGGAGGATGAGGGGGGTGGGGGATGAGAGATCAACCAAAGGACTGTATGCATGCATATAAGTATAACCAATGGACACAGACTGGGGTAGGGGAGTGGGGAGAGGGCATGTGCTGGGGGTCGGGGGCGGCCGAAGAGAGGTCAATGGGGAAAAAGAAGACTTATGTAATATATTAAACAATACAGAATTTAAATTTTTTAAAAGGCTATAATTAATCAACAGAGAGAAATATGGAATGATTGAAAAAAATCCTGAGAATGTGAAAGAATTATAGTTACAATTCTATAGTTTATATATTATTTGAATATTTTATTACTTTGAATGGTATCTTCTTAGGTAATTTAGTTTCCCCTTTGGAATTTAAAAATTAAGTATATATATCTTGAAAGTCATGAGCATATTTTTTAAAGGTTCATGTATTTTACTACTAACAACAAATTCCAAAAGATACCATTTTTGTTGTCTAGCCGTTCATTACCTAAAAACCAACATATTCACTTTATCATGTTCTTTAATAATTCAATACAAATAATTTAATCAAGGTTGCTGGTCTCTTTATTTTTCTATGATGTTCTACCAACCTTTTCTGTTTGTCCTCTGATGCAGTGAATTATTGTATTTGCAATGGATTCTGATTTAATATGTTTTAAACTATCTTCCATTGCCAATTATATTATGTAATTTTTACTTATTCATTACTATAGTTTAATCTCTTTAAAATTTCATACTTTTAATAAACACATGGACAACATATAGGTACAATTTTAACCTTGTCTAGAAAACATCCACATCTACAAGAAATCTTAAGGTTAAAAATGCTATCCTAAAAAATAACAGGCTAATATGCAAATTGTCCCCTTGACCGGGAGTTCAACCATGAGTTTGATCAGGGAGCTGGATTGGCTGGCCAACCACCCAAGGACACTCCAACTGGTCTGCCCTGCCCCCGATCAACCCCCTCATCCCAATAAGGAGTGGGACTGCCCACCAACTGCCTTTGGCTCCTTCCCCCAGCTGGCCTGGCCTGATTGACCCCGATCAGGGCAGACCAGCCAGACCCCACCCATGCATGAATTCATTCACTGGACCTCTAGTCATTTATAACTGCATTCAAATATTGACTCATAATATATACGTGTAGCAAAACAAGTTGAAATACTAAAATAAGTTGAAATAAAAATCATAAAATGCATAAAATAATAATGTATAAAATTAGTAAAGTTAATAGTACTCAATTCCAATATTGTAGAAAGGAAATAAATAATTACTCTTTAATGTTAGTTTTTTTGGCAACTAAGAATGTATCTATATTTAACTATGATCCTAAAATAATAGAAATAAAAATATAGAACAGAAAAAAATTAAAATAAAATCTCACAAAAACAGGAACAAAATAAACAAACACTAGTAATTATATGATGCACATAATAAGATAAAAATGAAATTCAAGTTGATCGGTAAACACAATGAATACACAATAAACTCAGTTCAGAGATAGGAACTCTTAGAATACATTAAAAATGACATCTGTATGTTGTTTAAAAAAGGAAACTGAAACATAATAATAGAGGAAGTATAAAATAAAGATGTGAAAAGGGAGAAATTAGGCAAATAGAGATAAAAACTGGTATAGTTTTACTGATTTCAGATAAAATGCACTACATGACAAAAAGTAGTATTACAGATAAAGCCAGTAATTACATAGTGATAAAAAAAGAACAACTCACTGGGAAGACATAATCATATTTCAGCTGTATGTTCCCAATAGCATTGTTACAAAAACGTATTTAAGAACCTTGAGGAATTTTAGGAGAAATTGACAAAAACATTGTATTTGACAATTTTAAAATTGTGAAAATATCACTTAGTAACAAATTAGTTACAATAGAAAGAGTAAGTCATGGAAAGGCTGATAATTTCAAAAGAAACAGAAAGCAGAACATCTAAAACTGAAGAGGACTGTTTTGCTTAGGTATGCACCTTGAACAAGAGAAGGTCAGCCATGAGTGTGGGAAGGAAATATTAGAACAATTAGTAAAGAACAACTAGAATTAAGACTCTTGCTTCTCTCTTACCATTGCCTTGAGCTACACAATGCCTATTTTAAGAGCTGTGGTGACTCAGAGTTCTCGTTCATGTACCCAAGAACAGAAGGGTGGTACAGAGCCACATGCATGGGGAGGAATAAAAAGTAGAATGGAAACTAACAAGCTTCATCAAGTCCTTTATCCACAACTTTTGGTCCAAGTCTCTAAACTGATAATTACAAACTAAGGTCTCAGCTTTTTTGTATGTGCCATGAGCTTCTTTGACAGTCTGATGACACCTATAAATCTCATCTCAAAATATTTGTAAACTAGAGGCCCAGTGCACAGAATTTGTGCACTGGTGGGGGGCATGTCCTGCAGGAATCACCTTGCTGTGGGAGGATCACTCAACCTAGTCAGTCAAGTGGTGCTCCCACTGTGGGAGCACACTGACCACCAGGGGGCAACTTTTCCCCCTGGTGGTCAGTGTGCATCACAGCAACTGGACAACTGGTTGTTCTGGTCATTCTGCCATTTGGTCACTGGGCTTTTGTTATATAGGATATGGTACATTATAAAGTAAAGAATTGAATGTGATAATCAAAATATTTTAAAACTTCATAATATAGCCTATGTATGCATTTATTTTTTAAAATATATTTTTATTGATTTTAAGAGAGAGAGGGGAAAGGAGAGTGATAGATACAAACATCAATGAGAGAGAGAAGCATTGATTGGCTGCCTCCTACATGCCCAACACTTAGGACCCAACCAGCAACCTGGGCATGTTCTGTGACTGGGAATCTGACTGGTAACCTCTTTATTCCTGAGTTGAAGCTCAACCACTGAGCTTTACCAGCTGGGCTAAAAAAAACTTTAAATAGAATGGCTACACTAGTACTTATTGTAATTTCAAAAAAATAATAAGCAGAAATAATATTTGAGATATCTCCATAAGTGGTGTTGAAACATCTATTGAGAGCTATCACTGAAAACATCTGTGGTGTATATTGTGATAATGTTTGTAAGAAACATGCCTCTGATTCATCTTCCTAAAAAAGAAACTGCATGTGGCCAGGCAGTTACTGAATTTTCCCAGAGCAAACAGAATGTGTGTGTGTTTGGGGGGGAGGTGTGGTGGGGGTCAGGGGTAGGAAGAAGATATGAGAACTGTGCACATAGCCAATAGCACATTTTCCAGAAAGATTCCCCTAAATAAAGGGAGGTGGGGGCAGCTAGAAAGGTTTCACCCAATATTTTAATCGCCCAATGGGAGACAGCAAGACCTAGGTAAGGTATTAGGAAACAGGTGATCTCATAGTACTCAGCCAATGAGGAACTGGAGAAGGGACTAAGTAAATAGGCTATGTTCCCTGCCCCACGTGTGTTCCTGTACAATGAGCACCCTCTCTGAGAATGTTATTAAAAGTCTTATTTTTGCCATGTATCTGTTTCCCAGTCGATCATTTGAAATTCGGACATGTGAGCCATTTTTCACAATGTCTACATGCATTGTTTAAAGAAATGCTAAAGTCCAGTTAGATGATAATGAAAATAAAGATGTGATTCGGTTTCATATGTTCATAGGTCCCCTGATGTGATTTTCTCTACTAATGCCATTTCTCCTCATAGTCAGAGAGTGAAGCATTGACCTGAGGATTTATTCTGTGGAGCAACATAAACTTTCTATGATTTTGTGGTGTTTGGATCTCACCCTACTCCCTAGATTTCACCCACTTCCTGAAGCTCTGGCTTACTGGAGCGAACAAGGACTGTCATCTAAGCTGTCCCCATAAGGGCCTGACCCAGTACTCAATACTCTAGGGGAAAAGGAATGGGGGTGAGGGAGAAGGAGGGAGGAAAAGAGTGCCCTTCCCTGACCACTCTACCAGAACAACCTCATAGAGAAACATTACAAATCAATCGTTTTTATTCAAAATACCAAGCGATAAGACCAAATTTTAATTTGAAATCCCTATTTGATATTTTGAGGAAATAGAAAAATGTTCCCATGATTCACTTAAAAAGAAAAACCTATATAAATATCCAGAAAATTTTTGATACTATATGGGAGATGTGGAGACATGGAAGATGGGGTTAGGACTAGAAAAGATTACCAAAACCAGAGAGAAAGGTAGATGTGTATGTGTGTGGGTGTGGATGTGTTGGGAGAAGGAGGCAAGTGCTGTATAGTAAACCATTTGTATTGAATATTAATTAATAATTTCGAAAGTACTTTGGAAAGAAATGTACTCTTCCTCACACTTTCTATAAAAGAGAAATTCAGGAATATTGAAGTTTAATTATAAACAATGAAATGCCCTGCTGGTATGGCTCAGTGGATGAGTGTTGCCCATGCACCAAGAGGTCTAGATTTGAATCCTGGTCAAGGCACATGCCTGGGTTGCAGGATGAATCCCCAATGGGGGGTATGTAGGAGGAAGCCTGATATTTCTCTTTGCTCAATGTTTCTAACTTTCTATCCCTCTCCATTCTTCACGCTCTGGAAAATCAATAAAATCTTATTTTTAAAAAATTAAAGCGTATGAGCACTAAAAAATTATTCAGAATAATTATCTAAGAGTGAGGAAGATATTTCCAAATATGAGATCAAAATTAAAAATAACACACAGAGGGAAGTCACCAAATGTCACCATAAACAAAAATTGGAAGACCATTGACAATTTAGGGACAGTGAGAAAATATTGGAAAAACTAAGTTACTATATATGAATTAATAAGAAAGATAAATAACAAGAGAACTCAACAATTTATAAAATAAATACAAATAACTAACAAACATAAGAAGTGCTTTGTCTATTAATATAAAATAATTAAAAATTCATGTGTCAATGAAATGTAACTTTGTCACTTATCAAAGTGCCAAATAATTTTAAAAGTTAAACTATTCATACTAATTAGGGTGTGATTAGATGAGTACTTTCACACTCTGCTGTTGATAGTATAAACTGGAATAATACATTTCCTGGAGGGCAATTTGGGAGTGTCACAAAAAAACCTTAAAAATCCTCATATGTTTTAATTGAGCAATTCAACATCTAATAGATACAATTAATTTTTTCTAAATATAACAATGCTCATAAAGATAGTAAATTAATGTACTCAAATGTAACCTGCCTTACACAACTCATCCTAAACAATAAAAGGCTAATATGCAAATTGACCAAACAGAAATGACTGGTCGCCATGATGTGCATTGACCACCAGGGGACAGATGCTCAATGCAGGAGCTGACCCTGATGGTTAGTGTGCTCCCACAGGAGAGCACTGCTCAGCCAGAAGCTAGGCTCACTGCTGGTGAGCACAGCGATGGGTGGCGGGAGCCCCTCCCCACTCCTTCGCAGTCGGACATCCCAAGGGCTCCCACACTGCAAAAGGGTGCAGGCCAGCTGAGGGATCCCCACCCCCAATGCATGAATTTCATGCACCAGGCCTCTAGTGTAACATATCATGATTCACCCATATGAAAATGTTATATCCAAAAATGTGTATGATTTAAAGAATATGTAGGAACATATGGTTCTCATCAAATTAAAAGAAAGAAGCAAAATAAAAACATTCAAAATTAATCCCAATTTTATAAAATAAAAAATTAATATTCTAAAATGGTCAGAACAAATGAGACCAAATTGATAACAGTGACTAGCTTTGCATGACTGTTTACATGTAATAGTTTCTTTTTGTATTTTTTTCACTCTGATTCATATTAGTCTACTAGTGGCCCAGTGCATATATTTGTGAACATTGAAAGAAAATTAATTAGAAGAAAGATTTGTGCAGTAATTACATTACTGCAAAAAATTACATGTCAAAATAGTATATATAATACTAGAGGCCTGGTTCATGGATTCATACACCAATGGGGTCCCTTAGCCTGGTCTGCATCCTCTCTCAACCCAGGATGCCTAGGGGGATATCAGAGAGCCAGTTTCAGCCTGATCCCCACAGGCTAGGAAATGGACTCCACCGTTGCATGAATCTGTGCATTGGGCCTATAGTATACATATAAGATCCTTAGTTAATGTCTTCCTGCCTTCCCCTGCCCCCCCCGCCTTTCCTCTGAGATTCATCAGTCTGTTCCATGTTTCCATGCCTGTGCATTGAGCGTCTGCCCCCTGGTGGTCAGTACGTATCATAGCTGCCAGTAGAATAGTCAAATGGTCAGCCAGTCACTTAGGCTTTTATAGAGAGAGAGAATTATAAAATTCAAATACAAAATACTTTAATATCACTATCTGACCTTTCTCTATAATAGAAGTTTCAAAGATGAAAGAAAATTAGTAAAATGTATATTAACATAATACACAAATTGATTAATAAATAAATAATACTGTCAACAATGCTGCTTTCTTTCAGATTCAGAGGTACATTGTGCCAATAGTTGAGCTTCAGATACATTGTGGCATTGTGTGTGATTGGTACTAAGAGCTTTATATATATCATGCATGCAGGAGTCAACATTTATTTTTAAATTGCCAGTGCTCATCATATGTACCAACTGGTGGATCAGTTGAACAGACAGACAATCAGTCACTTAGCCATACACACACACACACACACACACACACACACACACACTAGAGACCTGGTGCACAAAATTAGTGCACAACAGGCGGTCTCCTTCAGCCCAGCCTGCTCCCTCTCCAATCTCTGACACCTTGAGGGATGTCTGACTGCCCATTTAGGCCCAATCCAGATAGTATCAAGCCTAAGTGGGCAACCAGACATCCCTTTCACAATCCAGGACTACTGGCTCCCAACTGCTCCCTGCCTGCTTTCCTGATTGCCCCTAACTGCTTATGCCTGCCAGCCTGATCACTCCTTAACCACTCCACTGCCAGCCTGATTGATGCCTAACTGCTCTCCTGCCAGCCTGTTTGCCCCTAACTGCCCTCCCCTGCAGGCCTGGTCACCCCTAACTGTTCTCCCTTGCAGGCCTGGGTCCCATCCAACTGCCCTCCCCTGCAGACCCAGTCACCCCCAACTTCCCTTCTCTGCCAGCCTGGTCACCCCTAACTGCTCTCCCCAGAGGCTTGATTGCCCCCAACTGCCCTCCCTTGCAGTCTTGGTCCCTCACAAATGCCCTCCCTTGCAGTCCTGGTCCCTCCCAAATGCCCTCCCCTGCTGACCAACTTGTGGTGGCCATCTTGTGTCCACATGAAAGGCAGGATCTTTTGACCACATGGAGGCAGCCATGTTGTGTGTTGGAGTGATGGTCAATCTGCATATGGCTCTTATTAGATGGCATAGATGCCTGCTGCATGGGTGGGAGCCAGCTAATTTTCCCTGAAGGTGTCCTGGATCAGGATGGGTATTCCGTTGGGACACAGGACATGTGTGAGGGCCTGTGGTAATTTTCAGGATGGCCATGTAAACCTGGTAACCCAAGTCGAGACCCTGGTATCTGGGATCTATTTATCTTCTACAATTGAAACTTTGTAACCTGGAGTGGAGCCAAGCCTTCTGCTCACACAGCCATTCAAACTTTCTTGCCTTAAGTGGAGACCTAGGCCACCAGGGTGTGACAAAAGCTTGGCTTCCTCCATTGTCAGGGCCAATCCAAGTCTCTTTCCTGTTCTCTCTGTGGCCATAAACCATCTTGATTGGGTTAATTTGTATGCTCGCTCGCTCTGATTGGCTGGTGGATGTGGCTTGTGATTGTAGTGGAGGTGTGGTCAATTTGCATATTATGTTTTTATTAGATAGGATAGATAACAATGATAAACATCATTTTAAAATTGAAGGACCTTCCACTAAAAATATTTCTTTAGTTGTTACAAATCTTGACCAAATCTTATCAAATTCTAGAAAAAATAAAAGTTCTTGAAGTAAAACCTCTAAAAAAAATGGCATATAGTGAGGGAATAATTATTCTGGAGCCAGGAGGACTTGGTTTGAATGTGAGCTATCTATGGCTCCATTTACTCATCTGAAAAATTAAAATATTATTATTAGACTAATAATAATAATAACAATAATATATCCATCTCAAGCTATATTTTGAATATTCAAATAACTTAATATATGTAAAGCATTTAGAAGAGTGCCTGGCATGTAATAGATACAGTATAAGGATTTGGGTATGCACATAGGAGCTCATTGTGTTCATGCAACACTAATTACTTAACACTCAATTAATCTTATTTTATTTCTCTTGTGATAAACAAATGAACTCAACAGTTGGAATCTGGCTACAGTCTAGGTAATTCCAAAGACTACTGTTACTAAATTCAAGTAACATTTATTGAAAGAGCTTAGATAAATGAGTATCTACTTAAATAGAATAATTAAAAAGCAAGAACCTAGCCAAATTATTTAGATTTTTATATTGATAAATTTAAAATTTACAACCAATTTAATCAAGCTAAATCTTGTTGGTGTCCTTGACTGGGTAATTAAATAATGAGGTACAGAAAGAAACTGCTATAAATCTGTCTTAGTATCTATCCATACCCATTGGTTAACATCTTGGATTGATTCCTCTTCTTATATTCTTCATTGGTTTATTTAAGTCTGCATTGCATGTGTGCAGAATATCAGCAAAATGGCAGGTTCATCTTTAAAATATTTCAAAACTGGAGAGAGGATAGTGGGCTTTGGTTTATTTTACATTTTCTGTTCAGTGAACATTAGATATTAATTTCAAATGTAAACCCATTCTTCATTTCTTTTCCTAGCAGTCATGTGTTTCCTGTATCAGTTTAATGTCATTCATCTGATTCTGAGTCTGCAAATTCATAATGCAATGCCTAGTTTGTGGCCAGCTCTGATGTTCACATGTTTTGCATATTTCTTTTGTACAAATAACAAAATAAAATAATGGAGGGCCAGAGAAAAGACTTGCCTAAACTCAAACAAGATGTGGCTGCCCTGAAATGTGTTCAATCACTCTGAACCAAATCTAGTACCTAGTTCTATGAAAGGCAGTTCCAGCCCAGAACACAAGTATGAGGACTAATAAATACTCCTTTTTCTTATAAAACTGTGGGTTGTGATTTTATAGTATGTATCAGTTCTATTTCCTCCTCTTCCCCTCCTCCTTTTCTTCTTTCCTTTATTTTCTTACTTCCTTCATCTTCATTCTTACCCCAGGGCAAATACACCACCATCTGTGTAATGGATCCTTTCATATACTCAGAAACTCACATCCACCAAATAATCTCATGTTAGCCTTTATTTTCTCTATCTTCAAATGATGCCTTTATATTCAGTGTTTTTTTTTTCTATTGCATGTCATCGCAGTCTTTTTCACATAACAAGCAACAGACATCTTACTGAAAGGATAGTCTACACTTGTTTCCTTCATTTCATCAGTTGGTTTCAATCCTGTTTGCTGTGTTAACATACTATTTCCAAATTCATTTTGCACTTTTCTGTCCATGTCTTACTTGACCTATCTTCAACACATGACATTGTTGATTACTAACTCCTTGAAATTTACAACACTTTTGACTTCCATGCTTTTACTCTCTGTGCTTTTCCTCTTTCATTATTCAATCACGGGTCCCTTCTGGAAATCCCTTTCCATGCTCATCCCTCAAACTGTTATCATTCTTGGCCTCTTCTCACTGTCCTTGCTTTCAACGACCACTATGTAAGTAATACCCATGTCCACATTTCTAGTCCAGGTGTACCTCTTGAATTCTGAGCAATAAATCCAACTGGCTGTCAATGCACATTCCACTAGATGTTACACAGACACCTCAATATTAACAAATCAAAACATGAATTTGTCACAACCAGTTAGTTCTCCCTGCCCCCTTCCTTATATTGGTCAAAGTCACCACCACTTATAGCTCCCACAATGACTCAGGTAACACCTTAGATTCCTACCTCTTTCTCCAACTCAAAATCAATCCATAATTAATACTTATTTATTCTACCTTCTACATGTAAATGAATATTCTACCTCTTCTATCATACTTAAATATTTTATTACTTCCCCTATTGCTGGTAAAGCCCATTCTACTTACACTCCATAGAAATGTCAGAGTGACTCTTCAAAACACAACTTTAATCTTTTACTCCACTAAAATGGTTGACAAGGCACAGATTCTTTATCTTAGCCCCTAAAGACCTTTCATCATCTGGCCCTTCTTACTCCTTCAGATTTACTTCCATAACCTATGACATCATACAACAGTTTCTAAAACGCTCCATATTCTCTTGTGCCTCTAAGCCTCTACATGTCCTGTTTACTCTTCCTGGAACTCCCACTACAATACAAGCAGGCTTGTATACAGAAAAAAAAATCCCCGAAATTTTTAGAGCAATTTTTAAAACAGATAATAGATATATAATTATAAATGTAGTTATTTTGTCTAATTGTTTTAACTATTACAAGCTACAATATTAAGCTTCTCCAAACCCTTCCTCCACATACAGAATAAATGAAGAAAAATCATTGTTATACATCTTATTATAAACTTTTGACTTTTTCTAATACCTCCATAAAATCTATCTTCAACTTATACCATGACTACCATGTAGAGGACAAAGTTCCTGTTCAGGCCATATTCTGCTATACAAAGGAAGAGATCAGCTTGCTTCTACGTTGACTTCTGGCCATATAGGATTTTGTTCTCTTCTTGATCTTCTCCTTAGCTAATTCTCCAGCTTATGTCACTCTACTATCGAGTAATCAATATTTATGAGATACTGGAGGCAGAGAACTATAGTCATAAAATATCATAACACCATGATGGCTTCACTAATTTCTCAGAGGAGAAAATGACTCCTTTCCTTCCTTTTGTCCCATTAGCTACACTGAACATCAATTCTTTTAAAGCACAATGCTTGTTCAGTTAATAAATGGACTCAAATTAACTAATTTCTAAAAGCATTCTGCTGTTGGTCTCTTTCAGAAACTGTTTCAGATGGATTAAAGTATTTACATCATTTCCAAATTTTATAAATCTTGCTAAAAGTGAAGTGCTTATTCAAAATAGATGGAACATACACTGCAAGAATAATTAGTAATAATTGCTGTGCATTAAGTAAATCAATCATTCATTAATGAATGCTACAAATATTTGTCAAATTCCTGCCATATATCTATCATTCATCTTATAAGAATATGAGGATTCAATGGTAGTTAAGATGTAGTATTTGTTCCCCAAAATGTTGGTTCTAATATGCAGTAAAACTTGTAAGCATAAGTTAGCATACCATATGAAATGTTTTGGTTCACTGATTCTAATTCCTACATTTTATTGGTAATTAGAAAATCCTATGTAATAAAGATGGAATATGCAAAATGACCATCATGCTATAACAAGATGCTGCACCCATAGCAGATGCAGAGATTCCATAACACAAGATGGCTGCACTGACAGCAGAGGCTGAGATCCCATAATGAGCCTTAACAAGCAATGAGCAGGGACCTGAGGCTGCATGGTACTGGGCCAGACCTAAAGCTGTGCCCCCAGCCTTGACAGGAGAACTCAGGCCATGCCCTCTGCCCATGCGCCAGACTGAGGGACCTCAGGCCATGCTTCCTAACCAGCAGGGCTTCCCAGGGGACCTCAGACCACTTTCTCCTCCCATCGGATCTTAACAGGAGTGGGGCTGGCTGGGTCAGGATCTAGCCCAATGAGGGTGGAGCCAGCTGGGTCTGGATCTCATGCTATTTCAAGGTGCAAGTGACTGGGCGGGGACTTGACTCTGATTCCCATGGCACACCCTAGACTCTAACAGGAGGAAGATTTTCATATGCATTTTACTAATTTTCTTTCATCTCTGCCACTTCTGTTATAGAACAAGGGAAAATAACAATATTAAAATATTTCCTCTAATTCCCTTTTAATGTGCACGAATTTTTTTGCACTGGGCCACTAGTATAAATCTTAAATAACTCTACATATTTAACTGTCATGTAAGAGAGCTGAGTAATCAGATGCTAAGTAATGAATATATGCTAAGTAAGTACATATATTCATGTATATGTGCAAAGATTAGTTACCTAATATAAGGCATTATATTAATTAATCAGAAAACAATAGAATGATAAATTTTCTGGCGTATAAGACAACTGGGCATATAAGACAACTCCCAACTTTTCCAGTTAAAATATAGAGTTTAGGATATACTCGCCCTGTAAGACAACACCTAGAGCATAAGAGGACATACAACTTTTGAGAAGATTTTCCTGGGTTAAAAAGTTGTCTTGTATGCTGGAAAATACAGTAGGAAAAAGTTTAAAGCATTATATACATGTCACCTATAGTATATACTAGAGGCCCAGTGCATGAAATTTAGGCACGGAGCGGGGGGGACATTTCTCAACCTGAGTCCCCTCAGGGATATCCAACTGCCAGTTTAGGTCTCACTCTTGCATGATGGGGCCTAACTGGCAGTCAGACATCCCTCTCCTAATCCAGGACCACTGGTTCCTAACCACTTGCCTGCTTACCAGCTTGATCACCACCTAACTCCTCCCCTGCTGGCTTTATGGACCCGAACTGCCCTCCCCTGCCAGCTTGATGGCCTCCACTGCCCTCCCTGTAACCCAACTGCCCTTCCCAGCCAGCCTCATGGCCCCCAACTGCCCTCCTTGGCAGCCTGATGGCCTCCAACTGGTCTCCCCTGCTGAACTGATTGCCCCTAACCACCTCTACTTGGCCCCCACCACTGTGGCTTTGTCTGGAAGGAAGTTGGACACTTGGGAAGATGTCCGGTCCCTCAGTCTAATTAGCATATTACCCTTTTATTATATAGACTAGAGGCCTGGGGCATCAAATTGGTGTGGGGTAGGGGTGTCCTTCAGCCCAACCTGCCCCCTCTCCAATCTGGGACCCCTTGAGGGATGTTTCACAATCCAGGACAGCTGGCTCCCAACTGCTCCCCTGCCTGCCTTCCTGATTGCCCCTAACTGCTCCCCTGCCAGCCTGTTTGCCCCTAACTGCCCTCCCTGTGGACCTGGTCACCCCAACTTCCTTCTCCTGCAGGCCTGGTCACCCATAACTTCCCTCCCCTGCAGGCTTGGTCGCCCCCAACTTCCCTCCCTTGCAGGCCTGGTCCCTGCCAACTGCCCTCCCCTGCTGGCCATCTTGTTGTGGCCATCTCATGTCCACATGGGAGGAGGACCTTTTGACCACATGGAGGCGGTCATCTTGTGTGTTGGAGTGATGGTCAATCTGCATATTACTCTTTTATTAGATAGGATAGAGGCCTGGTGCACAGGTGGAGGCAGCTGGTTTGACCTGAAAGGTGTCTTGGATCAGGGTGAGTGGGGTAGCCTAGGTGAGGCGTTTGTGGTGGTTTGTAGGCTGGCCATGCTCCCCAGCGACCCAAGTGGAGGTCCTTGTATCTGGGATTTATTTATCTCCTACAATTGAAACTTTGTAGCCTGGAGCAGAGCCAAGCCTTCTGCTCACACAGCCATTGAAACTTTGTTGCCTTAAGTGGAGGCCTGAGCCCGCCACGGTTTGTGGAAAGCTTGGCTTCCTCCATCACCAACCCAAGCTTTCCTCCTGCTCTTTCTGTGGCTGTAGCCATCTTGGTTGGGTTAATTTGCATACTTGCTCTGATTGGCTGTTAGGCATGGCTGGTGGACATGGTTTGTTGGTATAGTGGAGGTATGGTTAATTTGCATATTACTCTTTTATTAGATAGGATAGTATTATCTACATTAAGACATTATGTGTTGTTTTTGCAATTACTTTTATAATTACATCCCATTTTTCACAAATTTCAGTAATTATAGGAGTAGTGATTTAAAAGTCTAAATTAGTAATAAAATAAAGTGTCACTTTCCATTCACTTTCAGAAACTCATTCAACATTAAGTTGTTTTGTGTGTGTTTTTTTAATATATTTTATTGATTTTTTACAGAGAGGAAGGGAGAGGGATAGAGAGCCAGAAACATCGATGAGAGAGACATCGACCAGCCGCCTCCTGCATGCCCCCTACTGGGGATGTGCCCACAACCAAGATACATGCCCTTGACTGGAATCGAACCTAGGATCTTTCAATACAAAGGCCGATCCTCTATCCACTGAGCCAAACTGGTTTCGGCCAACGTTAAGTTTGTAAGATTAATTCATGTTGCTCCATGTATTATAGTGTATTCTTTTTCATTGCTGTGGAATATTCCATCATATAAATGTACAACTGTTTATCCATTTTATTGTGGAGGGATATTGAGTTATTTTCAGCTTTGACTTTTAAGAATAAATCTATGTACATTTTAGATCAAAACATCTACACATTAGCCAGTGTCTAAATTGATTCCAATAAATTGATTTTGCACTTAAAATACTTAAAACTATAATTAGATTATATAAATCAGAGTTTAAGACACCATATTAACTTTTTATGCATAATATCTGCCATTTCATGAGAACTTGTAATAAATAACATCTATATTTTATGTTTAAAGCAACCAAGGAGATGAAGTATGCCTATATCAATCAAATTATGTCAGAATAACTTCTAACATATTATATTAGGCTAGGGGTTCTCAAATTTTTTTTCTGGTATGTTCTTACAAATAATTTTGAACATTTCAGTTAAATGCTGCATACTTATATGTGTAGGTATTTATTTTATATACATATGTATATGTATTTTCTATATTTATTCCTATTTGGATGTATCCATATCTATAAATATAGATTTAGATATTTTTAAGAAAATAAATTTGAGTTAATTTGTGGGGGTGGTAAGACAGCATTCCACAGAATACGTGGCACTTTTCCAATGTATGAATTCCAGAAGAGTTTGTTAAATTGGGTAATGATTCACATTGATTTTGTTTGTTTTCAAGTCAAAGAAGCATAACCTTAAAGAATAAAAGGCTAATAGGCAAATTGACCGAACAGCAGAAGGACCGGTCGCTATGATGTGCACTGACCACCAGGGGGCAGATGGTCAACAAAGGAGCTACCCCCAGGTGGTCAATGCACTCCTACAGGGGGAGCACCACTCAGCCAGAAGCCAAGCTCACTGCTGGCGAATACAGTGGTGATGGTGGTGGTGGGAGTCTCTCCTGTCTCTGTGACAGTGCTAAGATGTCCAGGGGCTTCGGGGTTGTGAGAGGGTGGAGGTTGAGCTGAGGGACCCATCCCCAAGTTCACGAATTTCATCCATAGGGCCTCTAGTTCTTTTACAAAGTACTAAATATCCTGCCTCATGACAGTTGAGGGTGGTTTTCAGATTCCCAAAGACAGACTAAACTTCAAAGGAAGAAGATGAAGAAGGAGAAGTAGGGAAGGAAGAAAAAAAGATAAATTACACACAGGATTATAAACTTCACTATAAACCTGGCCTAGGTTAACAATACATTTCCCCTCCAGTTTGTTCTAAATTTGAGGCTAACAGTGACACTTTCGCTGCTGCTACCAAAAGAAATTTTTCAAGGGAAAGGCAACCCTAAGCCAAATGACCACAGAGACCAACACTCCTAATTTTCACAGGTAGGAAACCTACCACCTCCTTAAAGGGGGCGTTGTGTTATTAGTCCACTGGCATCTAGGCAGCTGTAGAGTACAGAGAAGTCCTGTCCTCCTGACCAGTTTAACAATGCTGAGAAGCTGACTTCAGAATGTTTCTTTGGGAACTGAATAGCAAATACAGATGTTAAAGTAGGGATTACCAGCCAATGCAGAAAGAAAACCATTGTTTTGTTACATAACATTTCTACTTACAAACAGACAATTGGAAGTGGGGAAACTGAAGAGGAGGAGTGACATTTTTCAGGAAGAGAACATGTTTGATCATTATCTGAGAGAAATAGTACTCCAGGCTCAAATTTCCTAAGTGGTAATTATTTCACTAAAGTTCCATGTTTGTAATTTTTTTTCTCTCTAGAATACAAGTCCCCATTGGAAGGCTAAAGCAGATAAAGTTGAAATCATTCTGAACATATTTCTTGCAAGTCAGCATTTGCAGAATTTAAATGCTCATTTTCCACAAAGGGGAATTAATTTTAATTTTAACTCAATCACCAACATTCAAAATGAACAGACAAAATAATGTCTTCTTTGAAGTTTGTTTCATTATCCTTGAAAGGACAGGTACTCTTACTGGGACAGTACTGATCCTCAATTTACAATATTATCAAGACAATTTTTAATATTTCTTTTATTTTATAACAGCTTAAATTTGAAAACTTAGAGAAAACACTTAAATTGTTCATAGAAAATCTTAATATGAGAAAAGACAATGGATCTCCCAGGGATTTCTGTTGTATTCTTACTAACTGCATGGCTATCAACAATTTTGATTTCTCATTACATGGGAAATTTCTCACATTAAACATTTGAAAATAAGCTTTATATAAATTGGCAGATTTGCTTCCTCAGTGTATCTGTCTTTTGTGAAATAAATATATAACTCTGAGATACTGTAATTTCAATGGAATTTATAACCCAACATTGTTTAATTATTTACAATGAGAGATCCATCAAGACAAAAGCTTCCCAAGACAACAGGTAAAATCAACATGCTATGCTATTTGGGTCAAATACTCAGAGTTGAACAAAAATGCTTTAACACTGTATAAACAATAGGTTTTGAGTTAACAACTAAAAAATGCTACGAACAAGATACTGTAGCTACAGGAATGAAATTCTCCAAGAACTTGTATTCTTCTGAGATTTTTAATGTTTTCACATTCTAGGTAAGACTATTTCTTTATTAGTAACTAGAGGCCTGATGCACGAAGATTCATGCAAGAATGGGCCTTCCTTCCCCTGGATGCTGGCACGGCCTTCTCTCTAGCTGGAGCTACCTTCCCACCTTCCCATGCTGCCCAGAGGCCTGGAATGGCTAGGGTAGGGCGGTACAGAATAACTGTGTCATTACTATGGCAACAACACAAGCCCCACCCCACCCCCAGCCTCTTGACACCTGCATATGCAAATTAATCTGCCATCTTTGTTGGATTAATATGCATACTCATTCCTGATTGGCTGGTGGGCATCATGAAGGTATGATCAATTTGAATCGTACTCTTTTATTAGTATAGATAATAAAAAAGCAAAATATTAATTTTTAACCAAAATTATTGACTAGAATATAATTTTAATAAGTCCAAGGGGATTAGCAATACTAATAAATTCCTTCTACTCAAGGCACAATGCTACATACTGGGAATGTCTCAAAGTTAACGCAAAGAAAATTTGCTAAATGAAGCTATTCTCCATTTTAACTATCCTATCTTATATATTAAAAGCCTAATATGCAAATTGTCCCCTCAACTAGGAGTTCAACTGGGAGTTCAACGAGGGGGCAGGGCCAGTAGCGGCTATGGCAGTAGCTGCTGGGGAATGGAAGGCACCCCAGCACCATCCAGAAGCTGCTAGGGACCTTAAACATGCATGAATTTTGTGCACTGGGCCTCTACTTTAATATAATTCCTGCCTGTAAATTTTAGGCTTGAAATATCCTTTTGGGCAAGGAATATCATTTCCTGTATGGCTTACATAAACTTTCTATATAAGGCAAGATTTAAGGGCAAAACAATAAAATTATCCATAACAACATGAATAAAGATGAAATATAGAAATGATACATGCGATTTTTCTGTAGTAAAAAGGAAAAAATGGAAAAAGAAAGACAATTTTAACTTTATGGTCAAATTTTAAGAGATATTACCAGTGGGTGCAGTAAAAAGCTAAGTATTTTCAATTTTATCTTATACTGTAAAGTAACCAGCATCCTTTTTCTGTGTTTAGGGGCTAAGAATACTGTATTCTTGATTTTGAATATAATCATATTTTCTTAAGAGAAAAATGGCCTGTTCTGCAAGTCCCAAAATTTTGTGATATCTCCAGTCTCTCTGGTGAGTTTTATATCAACCCAAAACAATTCTAAAGTAATCATCAGATTTGAATTTCTGGAAGCTGGAATTCATTACCTTTTTTCTTGGAATGTCAACACTGCTAAAATTTGCAAATCTGCCTGCTTCAGCAAAGTATGGTTTCATAATCTCTAAGTAATCATAAACTTATCTATTTGGATAGAAAATTTCTCTGTTACACAAGAATACCAGGTATCATAGACATGGTTTTAGAAACATTAAGTCTGTTTACCCTTACCACTGAAATTCTGAAAAGTAAACTCAAAAACAGTATCTCCTGAGAACCAGTAGAAGAACAAGATCACACATATTGAAACCCTGCTTTTAACAAACTTTTAATGTCTGTTATGAGTTGATGATGTTCCTCCAAAATTTTATGTTGAAGTCCTAATCTGCAGTATCTCAGAATTTGAGCTTATTTGAAAAAGGGACTTTGCAAATGTAATTAAGATGAAGTCATACTATAATAGATTGGGTGCCTAATCTAGTATGATTTGTGTCCTTATAAATGGGAATTTTAGGCACAGACATGCATACAGTAAGAATATCATGTGAATATAAAGGCAGAGATAGAGGTGATACAACTCAAAAGTAAGGAACACTGAAGACTGTCAGCAACCCACCAGAAGCCATAAGAAACAGGAGATTTTTTTTTTTGAAGCTTTCAGAAGGAAATCAACCCTGTTGACACATTGGTCCCAGGCTCCCAGCCTCCAGAACTCTGACAATACTGGTGAGTGTCTATTGTTTAAGTCACCTCATTCATAGTGCTTTGTGATAGCAGCCCAAGAAAAAACTAGATACATCTATAATAAATTTTGAACCTGGCAATGATCTCATTCTGAAATACTCTTGGCTTATTGTGAGTTTGTATTCTAATGAATGTGTTTCTTTTATAGTCTGTCTCATTCACATTTCTGAAGGTACAGAAGAATACCAAAGTGTAACATCTTCCTTCAATAAATTTCTGAAATGACAAGGGCTTTTATTGTATTTTATTTTGGAAATCAACTTATTCTTTCATTTCTTTTTAGGAAAAAAATATAGAATTCTTGTTTGTTCATTGCAGATTATATAAGCAGTTATGAGCTAAAGACTCTTCAGTAGAGATTTCACCTTTGGTTAAGGTTGTATCATTTTGATATAGCTCTTATGATCTACTAGAGGCCCGGAACATGAAATTCGTGTATGGGGGTGGGTGGACCAAGCTTCACACTCCAATGTGGGACCCCTTGAGAGATGTCCAACTGCCCATTTAACCCCAATCCTAGTTGGATCAGGCCTAAACAGACAGTTGGACATACCTCTCACAATCCAGGACTGCTGGCTCCCAACTGCTCGCCTGCCTACCTTCCCGATTGCCCCTAACTGCTTCTTCCTGCCAGTCTGATCATCCTCTAACCACTCCCCTGCCAGCCTGATTGATGCCTAACTGCTCCCCTGCCAGCTTGATTGTTCCTAACTGCCTTCCCTCCAGGCCTGGTCACCCTAACTTCCCTTCTCTGCTGGCCTGGTCACCCCTAAATCCCCTCTTTTGCAGGATTGATCACCCCAACTGCCCTCCCTTGCAGACCTAGTTCCTCCCAAATACCCTCCCCTGCTAGCCATCGTTTTGTGGCCATCTTGTGTCCACAAGAAAAACTAAAAAGTGACAGAGCTAGGATCCAACCAGACACATCCATGCTCAGTCTCTGTGTCACAAATGCTATCATGTTAGGGGTAGGGGGAGAGGTTAGAGAAACCCAAACAAAAATATGTATTAAGCTGAGCCATGGATGAATGTGACAAGGAGATTAGGAGGTGAACATTTCTGGAGAAAGAATTCCCCAGAAAAATGATGCAAGACAATCAGAAGTAGTCTGGTATGGATGAAGCTGATGACAGATTAGGGAATAGTGGTGGCTGAAGTGGGACAGGAGATTGAAGAAAAAAATGTGAGCTCACCAAATGCCCAGCAAAGCAGTTTGCAGATAACTGTGTTGACAAAAAAAAGGAGTCCTCATGGGTCTGGGAAGAGAACCTAGCCATCATTTCTGCACAAGGGCCTCTCATGCAAAGTGCACTTTTCACACTGTGCTAGACTGCCTGCCTCTACCTCTGTGCCACTAAACTGCCTGCCTCTGCACTAAACTGCCTGCCTGCATTGTATTTCTGCCATCCTGAGTGAATTGACTGACATTACCCTAAGCAATGCTACAGCCAATAGATGGAAGAAGCCTGGATCTCTGAATGACCTCATGGAGCATATGCCTCATTAATCCATACCAAAATGTGAATGAAAAATAAACATTGTGCTAACCCATAACTAAGAGCTATATAGCTATTTATTAAATAGTAACTATATGTCAGGAGGTGTTTTATGCACTTTCCTTACATCCTATCATTTATATATATAATGAAGACTCTGAGTCTTCATGATATAGAGAACATGGTTTGAAAACAATGGCAAATATATTAATACTTGTTAATGGCAAGAACACAGAGAGATGAGTATTCTCATATATTTATTGTAAAAGTATTAACTCTGATAATCTTTCTGAAGTTAAAGTTTGACCAAATTTTGCTAAATTTTTACTAATTCCACTAAAAGTCTAAGCCATAACCCACTTATCTTTTGACCCACTAATTCTACTTCCAAAAATCTATTATTAGAAATTGTCATAGATGTACACAGAGTTATATAAGATTATAATTGTGAAAAATTGAAATAATCTAAGTGACTAACAGTACATATTTAAAATAGTTCTAATATCCATTTGATGAAATTGTATACAACCATTATACAAAAATCACATTTTCCAAGAATAGTTAACGATATGGGAAAGTTCACAAATAAATTCATGACATATAATAAATACAAAATATTTAAACTTTTAAAAATATGAATACAAATAAGATGAAAATTAAATAAAGCAACATGTTAATATTAAGTATCTATAGACAATCTAATTAAGACTTTTCTCCTTTATATACAATCTCTATTTTAAAATGCTATATAATGATCTTGCATTATTATTTATTTAATATTTTAGTATATATTATTGATTTTTTACAGAAAGAAAGGGAGAGGGAAAGAGAGTTAGAAATATTAATGAAAGAGAACATCAATTAGTTGCCTCCTGCCCACCCCCTACTGGGGATATGCCCACAGCCAAAGTACATGCCCTTGACGGAAATCAAATGTGGGACCCTTGAGTCTGCAGGCCGATGCTCTATCCACCTAGCCAAACCATTTGGATATCTTGCAGTATTTTTTAAATCAAAATATATGTTATAAAAATAAAGAAGACAGGAAGTTGTCTAACCCATTTTTGAAAAGTTTTCACATAAAGTTGATTAAAATTGAAAACTGCTGGTGCTTAAATCTGTAAGTTCTATTTAATTGAAAAATTCACTTATGTGAAACAGCTCATTCCCTGATGTTGTTAGATAAGTGAGGTGTTATTACAGTATTTCTAAAAGTTGTCTACCATCTGTGAGTTTATTTTTCAATTATCTGTTGTTTTTCACATCCAAATTTAAAATTATTTTCAAATATAAATACCTATGACTTATGGTGATTTTTTTTTGATAGATTGAATTTCTACTGCTTTTAGTTCCATCAAAACTTTTCAACAATAAACTCCCTCTTCATAATAACTGAGAAATATCTTCCCAACTTACAGATAAATCAAGTAAAGGCAGATATATGGTAAAACACCTAGAACACAAAGCAAGACAAGCCAAGCCAGTGGTGTGCTGGAGCTAGCTCATTCTGACTCCTGGGAGCCACTCTGCACTTCTTCCCCACCTCTGTATCAATGGTATCATTCCTTAGCTAGAAATTGGCCATAGTATAAATATTTTCACCTGGCAAGTCCTCAAATACTACATCAGGGCTTTTTATTTTTTATATTTTTTCTTTCCAGTTACTAGTACACCGTTGCATGTATACAACATGATTCTTCTCATGATGCTTAATTAGCTAAAGGTCAGGGACTTGTTGAAAATTCAAAAAATATTTTAGCCAGAGTGTAGACATATTGGGTTCAAATATTCAATGGAATAGTCTAAGCAGCTAGAACCTAGTATATCATAGGTACTCAATGAATATATCTTTTACATATTTACTAGACAAGCTAAAGATGAGGAAACTTTTATCTCAAGTCATCTAGGCATCACCCTAATTTCACCTATCCATCTTCTCTAAAACCTTGTGTGCTTATATTTGTCTGTTTACTTACAATTGTTGTCTTTCCATGAGTCCTTTAAGCAACCATCTTGCTTTCATTCTCATGTTTATTGGCAGGTCTACATCAACAATTCACGAGTCATCAATGACCTCCTTATTCACAAACACAATATTCTTGTCCTCTCTCTATTCCCCTTTTTCTAGACCATCTTATGCAATTGACAAAATTTTATTTTCTAAAACTTCTTTCTCACTAGTCCTTGGTGGCACTTTCATATTCTACTACATTTTTTGTTGTTGCCATTTTTACCCTTCTTCATTTCTTTAATCTTTCAGTCTTACCTGGGATTTATACAAGGCTTAGCAATGACCCCTTTAACCTTGTGCCTTTGTGATTTCCACTCAAAAAAAAAAAAAAAGGATGGCTTTACCTCTCATCTCTAATCCAAAACATTTGCTTCTATAAATTTCATCCTGCACATAACCCATAGACACAGACAGTGGGGCTGTGGGGGCTTGCCAGGGGTGGGAATGGTTGGGGAGGTCACATGGTGAAGAAGGAAGCATATGTAAAACTTAAGATAATATATATATATTTCATACTGCTCTGTCCCTAACTTCAGTCAGAGATTTATAACTTCCTACTTAACATTTCTATTGAAAGGCTAGGCTTTACGTCAAATTTGCTAAAACAAACTTTTTCCCTCAGAAAGCTCCTGTGGGTTTCTATGCTTCTCTTCTCCCTGCTGTCCTGGTAGGGTCACCTACCAGGACGTCTCCCAGCACAAAGTTCGGTTAAGGTTGCTCCAAGATGATTCAGTTGTCCTATACAGTTCCTTCCTCCAATTCTCAGGAATAAATAAAATCAATTATTCATTGGTGGGGGGGAAGAAATCATTCTTTGGTCATTGCTGGAGACAGCACCTCCTATGATGCTGTGTTCTGAGTTACAGGACACAGCACCCTGTAAGCATGCCAGCGGGTCTGTAAACTGAACAAAGCTTAATCATGGCCTGATAACTTTGAAAACTCTTAATTTCTCTGTAGAGAAATGACGAAGCATATTATCAGGAAATGGAATTATCAAATATTTTCAGATCAAGTGAAGCATCTAGGGGTGAGTTAATATAAAATTAAACTTTGAAAGCTTACCTTAAGTAGAATCTGAATGACCTGTGTTCATTTTGGGAAACCTAATGATTTCAAAACCAGTATCTTACTGCATACAGGAGGCAATCCAAAACTGAAAATAATTTAGAAAAAAAATAGTTCTAAATCCAAATAGGTCATTTGAAGGTTAACTTTTGCCATCAAGGGCTTCTGAAAAATGTCTGTCCATATTTATGCAGTAATCAGTTTTCTCATTAATTATTTGTGTATAGAATTGTAATGATACCATAGGAACTTGTTTTAGGCATAATATGTATTTATGGTAAATAATGTTAAATATAAAAAGACATTGGAGATTTGGAATTAAGCATTATTGACTGAAACTAACTCTACCACTTAGTTTCTTGGAAAATTTGGGGGATTCTTTAATTTTTATAAACCTTAGTTTCCATAGTTATAAAATTATAATAAGAAAGCTAATTGATAGGGTTCTTATGTGAATTAGATATAATGTACAGTATAAAACATGCCTCTTTATAGTAGACTCTCAATAAATGATATTATTGATTATGAAGCCTGAGAATCTGAGCAGATATACAGTAACAAAATGCCCCCCCTAGATTAATGCCTAAAGCAATAGTTTTGAAAATTTTTGGTCTCTGAACTTTATAGATTCTTAAAAACCATGGATTATTCCAAATATTTTTTCCTATATTTAAGACATAACTACAAATATTTACCATAAAGGAATATTTAAAATATTCATTGTTTAATCTGCAAATAACAATAATGGATCCATTACATATTAATATTAGCAACGTATTTTATATAACGTAATGGTATTTTCAAAAACAAAATAAATCAGTGGGAAGAGTAGTGCTGGTTTACACTTTTGCAAATGTCTTTAATGCTGGACTCAATTAAGACATCTGGATTGCCATACCCGCTTTCGCATTCAATCTGTTGTGATATGTTGTTTTGCTTGATATATTAGAAGAAATCCTGGGCACACACAGATACTTAGATGAAAGAATATCAAGCACTAATATCCTTTGTCTGAAGTTACTCAAGATAGTTTTTCAAAGAAAGTGAGTCATGTCAATTAATGATGATGAAAATGTGTAGGGTAACAATAATGACAATAATAAATTGATTCTAAACTGGCAGAAAAGCTACAAAACCATATCCTAGGCAAAGTTAACATCTCTGATTAAGGTTGGGATATGGAAATGAATGTACCCAATGTAAAATACCAGGAGAAGACTAGGTGAGCAAAAAAGTAATAGATTTAGTACTTAAGAGAATGAAGGAAAAATGGAGATAAATTGAGTGTTTCAAGGGAAGAGAACATACAGCATGTAAAAACTTCTGAATGCAATTGGGAATAAGCACATTTTGACTTACATTTTGTATCAATTTGTTTTCAAATTGTTTAGAATGAATGATGTTCTACTGATGCTTTTTAAGCAAGACAATCCTTACTAATGAAAGTGGAGTTTTAATTATTCAGAATAATCAATAATACTGATGTTTGGGGGAATTATAGAGTCATAGATCACATGCAAAAATTCTATCATTCTCCAAAGATCTTCATACCATGCTTAGGGAACACTGGGTTTCTTCACAGAGCTAGATTAGAGCAAAGAGTGTCTCAGAGGGATTAGGACAAGATGGAGGTCATGCCGCTCTGAATTATAAAAAATCTTCACAGAAGATGTGAGCGATGAATGATGGATAGATGGATAGAGGAAGCTAAGAAAGGACTAAGTCTGAATTCTGAATAGATAGGAAGAAGACTTATATCACTGGAGTTAAAAATAAAAACATCAAGAGAAAATAAACATCTATTTTTGAGTTTGCTTGAAAATACTGTACCAAGTTAGCAACTCTTGGTGAAAATTTAAAAAGAAAACAAATGAGTGGCAATCCTTTGAAATAGAAAGGGGATATTAAAATGGTGAATACTGATCACTGGATATAAAATAATTTGAAATAGGAAAAAATCTTATGGTAGAGAGAGCAGTAGAAGGCTTTTGTCTTAATCTGGGACTGCAATAGCAAGGTTAAAGTCACCTTGGAGGCAGAATTATCTGAATTAGAGAGTGGCTCTGGTAAGACACAAAACCATGGGAGGATGTGGTAGTAGCAGAGAGAAGAGGCTTGGTGACTTAGATTTAGAAATGATCTTCTAATGACATATGAGAGAGAGAGAGAGAGAGAGAGAGAGAAACTGGAGTCCAAGAGTTAAGCTTCAAAGAACATTCAGCCGAAACCAGTTTGGCTCAGTGGATAGAGCATCGGCCTGCGGACTGAAGGGTCCCAGATTAGATTCCGGTCAAGGGCATGTATTCTAGTTGTGGGCACATCCCCAGTAGGGGGCGTGCGGGAGGCGGCTGATCGATTCTCTCTCATTGATGTTTCTAACTCTGTATCCCTCTCTCTTCCTCTCTGTAAAAAAAATCAATAAAATATATTTTAAAAAAATAAAGAACATTTAATACAAATTGGAAAGAGCAATAAAGGTATTGAGGAAAACAGGAAATGACAAAACCTTAAGGGAAAAAATTAAGCAAAAAAAAGAGTAGCTTGAAGGGCAGTTAAAAGGGTAAGAAAGGTTCTAATTGTGTTGCAGGTACTTGCTTGTTTTCACTGGAAAAGCAAATAATTATTAAGCATTTAATATAAATGGGATACTACTGTTTTAGGGGTTTGAAATCAGGGTCACTCAAAACAGAGCCAGCGGACTACTGCCATTTGGTGAACTATTCCCTATCAGTTTGCAATGAGACAAGTAGAGAAATATGAATAGTCTTGAGAAATATTTAAAATAATTTGACATAGTTATATCATCTTTGGAATCTAATCATCAAAACTTCATTTGATTTTTCACTTAACTTTTCCTTAAAAGAAATGGTCCTTCTATAAATGGCCTGTCACCACTGACAGTCTGAGAGCATAACTGAATGCTTTATCTGTTCTATTGTTGAAAACTATTCCTACACTGATTTTAGAGGTGGGGAATTGAGGCACTGAGCAAACTCACACAACTAGTAAATGGTAAGAAAGTCAACCTGGAACAATGGGTGAAGAGAAGGAAGGAACAGCAAGCAAAGGAGATTTTTCATAGGATATTACAGTATATTCTCAAGGTATAAAGAAAGTATCACATAGAAAGAGAATCTTTCTAGTTTCTTTTCTGGACTAAATCACAAATTTTTATAAAACAACACTAAAACCAATTTGAAAATTTAAAAATGTTCTCAATGCTGACTTTTGAGATATTGTTCTCTTCCTCAAATATGTAATGTAGGCCTACCATATATAGCAGGCACTTTTCTAAGCCTCAGTTTCCATATCACTATATAATGGTCATGATAACAGAATCTTCCCCATTTGAGAATTAATGATGTGATCCTCATAAAACTCAGCACAATGTCTGACTATTGCAAAGGCTAAAAAAATGAAAATAGAAATAAATGAGGTAGGAGGAACAAGTGTACTCAGGAGTCTATATACTCCCAAGAGGACTGTATAACCATATGGTTAGCTACAGTGTAAAATTCCCCAAGTGATTGCTAAAAGCTCTAACTGAATTTGGTACTTTACCACCCTTTTAATTCAGAATCATGGATTTCAGCCATGCATAGACAGTTCAATCTGTTTGATTGATTTCCTTACATCAAAGCTCATATAGGTGCTAATTGCTTGGAGTTGACTGAGAGATGTATCTAACTTTCTTGTAATGGACCTCCCTGGCACTCAATAATTTCCAGAGTAAACTGCTGTCTCTCCATTCTCCTGTCTTTCTCTCTGATTCATTCTTCTGTGACATGTTGTCTAGATGTATCTGAGGAAACAGCCTAAGTTCCTGTCAAACCTAACTCTAAGAGGGTTGCAGAATGGACAGAACTGGGCTTTAAGGCTGGAGAGAGAATTCCCAGACAGTTCTTGACACTGTGGGTATATCAGAGTCACCTGGGACCAATGTCTTACCCTAAAGTTAGATGTATTTCTAAAAACCTCACGTAGCTACCAAGAAACGATTACAGCCAAATTAAAATTTCTTTACTCTTTGCAGATCTGACTTTTGTCCGTGCCAGGGAAATAGAAACTCTGCACATAAATCACATATAACTTTTGGAAAACAATATAAATAATCAATGGCTGACCCTACTGAATGGCACTTCTACCCCTGCTGGTTCCTAGGAGAAGCCAATAAAACAAGCCTTGAGTTATTTTGCTCTGAGGTAATATTTGGGTCACAACATCCAACACTTCAATAGTTCAATCATAGCCAATTGAACTATTACAGGAAGGAGGGATGGCAGTGTTTGAAAAACAATAGAGACAGAAAATAGCTTCATTTTACTATTCCAGTTATTTATCATTTTATATATTTCTGCTCTCCCCAACTGAACACTAAGTCCCCTCGAGGCTTATAATTTTCTGGAGGCCATGTTGGTTGTCTTAGTTATGAAAATGTTGCCTCATTTAATTTAATAGTTTCTTTTGTTCTTGTGGGCTGCTTTTAGCTAGCTTAAGAGGATTCACAAATAACTAAGAAAACCTAGAATACACTGTCCGAAGAGCAATTACAGCACATAAAAATTCCTACATGGATTTTTTAAATGTATATTCCAACTCTGAAATTTGCAATCAACTCTCATTACCACAGTGCCTAACCTACATTAGTAGCTCTCTAAATATGTGTTAACATGTTAGTTAATAAATATTGATTTTGAAAATTATTGTTTAGGATATGTACAAAGAATTCTCATTGCAACAAAAATAATTCTGCATTGCCCACTTTGATTCACATTTCTTAGAAAAATAATTGCTTCTCATTAATATTTTAACTTTAATTTAAAGCTCAAAAATCCCCAATAACCCTGAATAACAGCCTTATAAAGTCCATGATTATAATTTCTTTTTAAATAAGCTAAAAATATGTATGTGACATGTTACAAAAAGTGCTATTATAGTGTTTAAATCCAAATTATTTAGGACTTGCCTCTCAGTCAAACCTATTGCAAGGACCCTCTTGAGCAGGGTTTGTTTATGGCTTATACCTAGAGCATGAAATTATCATAAGTACAGTTACAGTAATAGTTTTGTTTTTCTTTCTTAAGTGCAATCAGACATTAATTTCTTCAGATTATTTGTTATTAGGAAAAAAAGTGAGCACAGGAAAGTCTGCCATAATACTTAAAAATAAATTAAATATTTTAATTTAGAAGCCACCTATTTGTCAATCTCTACTTACCATAACAAATTAAATAATCAGAAAATTAGCATGTGAGGCTTCTGATTAAGCAAGTAATATAACAGAATTTGTATAATAGTTTCAAGAGGGTTTTCAGAGACTCTTTCCAAGATTATTGCTATGACTTCCACACATGCACATGTGTTTATGCATACACACAAATACACGCATCTGAGGGATTTGGAGATTTGCTTAATCCCCAGCAAAGCAGAAATAGAAAATTATAATTTTGGGTGTGACTAATTAAAGACATTGAAATTCATTCATTCATTAAACAACTACATGTTAATTAATTGAATTAAGCAATGTACTGAGTACTAAGATAAGATCAAGTAGTTTAGTGGAGGAGACAGGTATTCATTGGTAATCTAATAAATATACAAACTAATGAATGTGTGGCTCAGTGGTTGAGCATTAATCCATGAACCAGGAGGTCACACTTCAATTCCTGGTCAGAGCACATGCCTGAGTTGCAGGCTTGATCCCCAGTAGGGGACATGTGATAAGCAGCTAATCAATGATTATCATCAGTGAAGTTTTTGTTTCTCTCCCTTCCACTCTCTAAAATCAATAGTTTTGTCTTTTGTTTTAATGAATGAATGCAACAAAGGAAAAGTACAGGGAAACTGTAAGAATGAAAGAGAGGCAAGTCAGGTGGAGGAAACTATAAAATACTTCCCTACTGAAATGACCTTTGAATTGAAATTGGAAGAGTGACAGGCATAAACTAGGTAAAGGGATGGGAAGAACTTCAAGGGAGAAAAAGTTGAACATCATGTAGGAAGTCACAAAGGCACAGGGCACAGTTCAGCTGTCTGAAAGCACATGCTTGTGGCTGGAGGGCAGAGATCATAGGATAATGTGATGTTTGGCAGAGTTGGAATGGCAGGGGATCTAGCCATGAAACATGAATAGGGTAGTAGGTAAGAATAGGGATTTGGATTATTCTAAGAACAATGGGAAGCCATTGTTTAGAAGAAATAGATACATAAGGAAGGACTCCAGAAGAGAATAGTGTCCCTGAATCCAAGCAAAAAGCCTTTTTTTTCAAAAGGAAAGGAAGTCAAATGAAATAAAACTAAAAACCACAATATAACTTTATTCACAAAATTAGAAGAGAGCTATTTGGTGGCAGGATCTGGCAGAAGCAATAACAAAGTTGTGTGGCAGGCAGACTATTCAACAGCCATTGTATTTTTTGTTTTTGCTTCTTGACAGAGCCAATCTCTCACAACTGAGGCTAAAGATGGTAGAGCTTTGCTTTACTAGCCTCTCTTGCAGCTACAGAATGTTTCTATGTTGGCCAGGGAAACCTGAGTGACCTCTGCTGTTGGTTTCTTGAAATATTTTTCTTCCTCAATAAAATGTAAGAGTGAGAGAGAAAAACATGTTCTGTGTGAGGAAGTATCCTTAGAACTGCTGCAGCTACTTTTTTAACCATGAGGGAAAGTCAGAAAATCACAAAGCATCAATATCTCTGAATTGTTAAACATGCAGCACTTTTCTTACATAGAAAAATACTCATTTTAACGTTACTTTAGCTGAGCATTCAGTAACTCGCTATCAAAAAGAATCACAACTCAATAAGTTGATTAAAATTGCTTGGGTGGCTGGCTCAGTGGTTCGTGGTCAAGGCACATAGGTTGTGGGCTCAATCTCCCGTACGGTGCATGCAAGAGGCAGCCAATCAATGATTCTCATCATTGATGTTTCTATTTTTTTCTCCCTCTCCCTCCCTTCTTCTCTGAAATAAAATATATGTATACATACATACATACATATATATATTTTTAATTGTGTGGGTGATTTAAAGACTCCTCTTCAAAGTGAGTGAAACATTGAGGGATGGGAAAATTGCCGGTTCTGGAATTCAGGGAGAGATTTGGGTGTTTTTTTCTTTTGGTTTGGTTTGGTTTTTATTTTTTGAGAGAAAATACTTGAGTGTATTAGAAGGATACAATACAGAGAAGAAAATAAATTATATAAAAGAGAAAAAAATCATCTTTAGGTTAAGCTTCCTGAGACTGAAAGGAGATAGGATGTCTAACTTCCAGGGACACAGGATATCACTCCCTCCTTCTTAGTACATACTCTTTTTCTTTACATTCACGTCATAAAAACTCCTGGTTTCCCTCCTACCTCACTGTTAGTTTCTTCTTATTCTCCTGTTCTATTGAAGTATCCATCTTATAAAAAACTGCTGTTTGAAATTTTAACCCTGCTATTTTGGCTTCTGTAAATGCTTGCTTGCTTAAATAATGAGGAAAATAAGACCACTCTGGAGCGGTCATAAACCTTCCCCAGACGAAGTTATTAGTGTTACTGCCAGGCCAACTCTTTGGTTGAGATCTCAAAGCCGCAGCACATAGGAAACTTTAAGAACTTGCAAAGGGGACTGGAAACACCCCATATTTGGGAAACAAAGAAGGTAAAAACATATAAATAGGGAAAGTTCCTCCATGTTGGGGACAGAATTTAAAATACAGTTTCTCTTGCGTGTAATAATAAAGTGTAACTCCATCTCTCTAAGAGTTGCTTGGTTCTTCTCTGGTCTTCTGTAACACTATATATGCCTTTGTTGGATCCCTTAATATTGAGAATGATCCAGGAGCTGAGTCCTCAATCCTCTTCTTTAGATATACTTTCCATACCTCTAAATACCATCAATATGTTGAAGACTCCCAAATGTATATTTTAAGCAATAATTTACCACTGACTGCTGGAATATGTCCTAAATATGTCTACTGGTTTGCATAATACACGTCAGAATTCTTGATTATGCAACTACTACTTGCCACCCACTGCCCTCCACCTTCAACGCACATGCAAAATACTTTATTTCTTTTATTTTTAGGCTTTAACTCTTGGTAAATGCCAATCTCAACCAATTAGTTGCTTGCACCAAAGACCTAGAATCATCATCCTTGATTCCTCTTTTTACATCAACCAATCAAAAACCATTATTGGCTATACTTTCCATATATCCAGATTCTATCCACTTCTGTCTCCATCGCCTCTACTATAGACTAAGCCACCATCAGCTCTGAGACTAGTTTTCAATCTCTAAGTAGCACCCAAAGTTGTCTTTTATAAATAGAAATCTGATCAAGACTGTCTCATTTAAACCCTCAGAGGCTTTTCTATTGTGTAAAATACAATTCAAATTCCTTAGCATGACCTATAAGAACCTTGAGGACCTGGCCCTGGCCACCTATCTCTCCTGTTGCACCTCTCCCTCGATGTTCCTTAATTTTATTCAGACCACTCTCATCCATCTGCTTTCAGAACAGAGCCTCCATGAATACTAGCCCCTAGAGTTGTGTACTACAAAATCTGTACAATCACATGCAGCAGCCCTGCTTCAGGGCACTGACACTTGTTCTTCTCTTTCTAGTACTATTCCCCTCATCCCTGAATGGCTGATTTCTCAACTCAAATATCAGTAACTAGAGGCCCATCTCAGGAAGATTCCTTCAAGAATAGGGCTTCCTGCAGCAGTCTCCACTGCCCTACCTGCTTTCCTTCCTTCTCTGAACTCTGCTTTCTTGCTTGCTTGCTTGCTTCTCTGCAGCTTCCCTCCCTTCTACAGTGCTTGGCTTCCTTCTACACTGTCTTCAGTCTTCGTTCTGCACAGGGATATGCAAATTAACTGCCATATTGCTTTGGTTAATTTGCATACTTGCTCCTGATTGGATGATGGGTGTGGCTTGATGGGAGTCCTGGCAGTAAGGTCGATTTGCATGTTTCTCTTTTATTAGAAAGGATAATGACAAGGATGATGGTGGTGGTGATAATAATGATAGTTGATTGCCTACTGTCTTCTTCAATTTATTTTCTTTCTTTGCTTTCTTGCTCTGTGCCTAGGAAGGATGACCTCCACTGACTGCCCTGCCTTAAACTCTCTTATCCCTGAATTCTGGTTGTGGCCTGATAATAAACAGAACCAGAAGACTGAAGGGTGACTTGACAGTGGCCAAGTTTCTCCATGATCTCAGCTCTTGGCTACTGCTCCCTCCCACCTGGTTCTGGTAAATAACACCATTCATCCTCTTTGTCCCTTTAGTCTTAAAGGTAGTTTTGTCTTCCCAGTGTTGTTATTACCTGGGTGGTTTTCTATCCCCTATTGGTTTCCTTAGCTAAGCCTACAGCTCTGTAAATGGCCCCTTACTTAAACTCTCTTCAGATGAACTCTTTGACAATTGATCTTTGATAGATTCAATAGTTAAACTGAAAATTTCCTATAATCCAGGCACTATTCTAAAACATTATATATATTTAATCTTCACATTCACCCTATTAGAAAGGTAAAGCTCTGACTTTACAAATGAGGGAACTCAGAAACAGAGAATTTAAGCACCTTGCTCAAGGTTACCCAGCCAATATGTAGTGTGGCTGGATCTCAGTCTGTGCCATATTGCTTCTCAAAGAGCAGCTTTCCTTGCCACCCTTGTAAATGCTGCCTTCTCCCACCCCAGTCACTATTTCATACCACCTGCTCTATTCTCTTCCTGGAACTTATTTTTTAATTATCATTTATATCAAGTTTTATAAAACTTTACTGTCTGTCTCTACCATAGAATGATAACTCCATGAGACCAGGAAACAAGTTCCCCTGGTATATATCTATACATACAATGAGCAGAATAAAATTTACATATTTTAAGTACTTAACACAATTGACTTGCATTTTAATGCAGCAATAAGTAGAATGAATACTGCCAAGAAAGTTGACAGAATTTCTGATGGTATTTCTTTTTCTCTGAAAAGCAGAATGAGGAGTCATTTGCTCACAGTCAGGGGCCAGGTGGGTAATCAAATGTCTGTTGAAGGTAGAAAAGTTCTGAAATCTGCATTATATAAAAGGAGACCAGAGAAGGCAAATAGAATTGCTAGGCTATGCTGAGGGCTCAGCTGTAGTTGGTCAGTGGGAATTTAAAGTGTTCCCAAACTTACCTGTTTTCTGATTTCCTCCAACAGTGCTCAGTTGTGCTGGTGCAAGCACAAAGAAAATAAACCCTAGTGGAGTCAACCGAGAATGGGGAAGAAGGCTGTTGATCTATAAAAAGGACAATGGTTCCAAATGTTTAGCAACCTGAAGCCATTTAGTGTGGAAGAAAACTGTCCAACATACCTCAGCAGGTACTAAAAGCTTCAGTGTTTTACTGTGAAGGGCAACAACTGAGCTCACCACATGGGGAGGGCAACAAGCTCGCAATTGGTGTCAGTTCAGCCATTTGCTAGCTGTGTAATCATTGGCCAATTACCTACTCTCTCCATGTCTCAGGTTTTGCTTCTGTTATATGAAACATGTATGCCTTCCTTGAAGAGCTGTTTGAGACTGGGAATTAAGCCTTAATTAACCTGGGAATGTCATACCTATGGAATAGATCATTTTATTATAATATTAGCTAAAGAAAAGCACTGATAGACAGGAAAACATGATAGTCCTTCACATGAGTCAGTTTGTTATGTGTTTCTTTATAGTTTTATTTTCTGAAGCAGAGTAAAACAACAAATAAAATGCTATACAATAAAAGCATAATATTCAAAACGACTGACAGGCAGAACGACCAGTTGGCAGGGTGAGGGAACTGTGAGCAGGCAGCACCAGGCCAGCCAAGGCACATGCCAGTGGGGAGAGGGAGGGAACAGCAATTGGGGGCGGGGAGCGACCAGCAGCGACAGAGGGGCAATGGGGGGGCTGGCACCATTCCTTGGTCAGCCTGTCCAGTCGCCTCCCGCAGAAGGATGATCGCAGAAGGATGATCGGGGCAGCACCATCCCCTGATGGATCGCCCTTCAGGTCACTTCCTGCAGAGGGAGGCCAGACTGCAGCTTAGGCACAATCTCTGCAGAGATCAGCTCCCCACCATCAGTAGGACATCCCTTGAGGACTCCAGGACTATAAGAGGGCACAGGCCTGGCTGAGGAACTCCCCCCCCACCCACCCAAATGGACAGATTTTCATGCACTGGGCCTCTAGTATTTTTATAATTTTAAAGAGCCATAAAATATAATGTAGGATGTGCAAAAAAGTATATACACACACTTTGAATAATTATAAAACACATTTTCAAAATTGAGCTACCAGCTATTAAAGTGTACAAACATTTTTGGGACACCCTGTATATATATATATATATGTAAAATGGATTAATTATTCAGGATGATCCTGCTGCACATAGTTGTGACCATCTAGCCTCTGAAACCAGGAAGCATAGAAATAAATTAATATGATAAAAACATTATCAAATTTTAACCTTTTTGATTATTACCTATTTTCTTCAGGGCAGCCAAACTGAAGAAAGTAAAATATAAAATAGATATTTGGGGCTTTTGATTTAACTTTTACAAAATGATAAGAATCTGGGCAGGCAGTTTTTAAAAGCCAAATTCTACACATTTGTACTTAAAAGTAACAGTAGTAATACCTAGGTAATCAATCAACTATGTAAAAGTTACCTTGTCAACTTGAAAGAAGAGAATGGCAGAAGTAAATGTGGAATAAATGTATATCAAACTTGCATGAAATTACAGGAGTGGCTCATTTAATCCAGGCAGAAGCCTAAGTTTTATCTTCCACTTTATGGATATTAGAACCTATCCATTATGATGAGCAGCATTACCTGCTCTCCTGCTACACAGACAGGTAGCCACAGAGATCTATCAATCACTTTATCTAGGCATACGGCATAGTATCAAATATGAAATAGATTTTATTATAACCTTAAAAAAGCAGACATTGAACTTTTGGAAAAGATGTTGGAAATCAGAGTTTTATGTACAAGGCTATAATTCTGAATTTCCATAACCTTAGAATTTACTTAGTAACATTGCTAACATTTTTAAAAAGTGCTCAGTATGTGCTATACTTTTTTAAAAAAATGTTTTTTATTTATTACAGAGAGGAAGGGAGAAGGAAGGAGGGATAAAAATATCAATGATGAGAAAGAATCATTGATCAGCTGCCTCCAGTCCCCACACTCCACTGAGCCTATAACCTGGGCTTGTGTCCGGACTGGTAATTGAACCCTGACATCCTAGTTCATGGGTCAATGCTCAACCACTCAGCCATACTGGTTGTGTTGTGCTATACTTTTAAACTATATTTTTTTGCAGATTTTTTCATGCCAAAATTATATCTAGATATCACCAAAAATAGAGTGGAACATAAATTATGAGCAAATAAATCCAGTGTCAATATGATCATATACAGCTTATTAAACCCCCTAAGGTCAGTTAAGTAAGTGATGATTTACAGAGTGGGTTGCTGTCAATAAGTAACTGTAAGTGGGTATAAATGATCTATTTCAAAATTGCATTACCTTGAAAGAACTTGATCCCTTCTAGTTCTTTATAGCATTACTTAATGTTTATGGGTTTTAACTTGCATAATAGTCTTTCTACTGAGAAAATACAATGAAATCATTCTCTAGAAAAAAATTCCAGCTTCACAGTATTTACACTTTTTTTTTCCTCCTAAAGGGATGAAAATTCATAAGTTGCCAGAAAAGTAGTATTACTGGAAGTTAGGAATTAAATATACAAATATGAAGTCTGAAAGGAAATTTAATAGACCTGCTGTGGGCCAGCAAATATATAGCAGTTCTACACAGATAACCATGTGATCTACAGAGATCTGCAGCCAAATCTTATCCATAATGCAAATACAACTATATGTTGTTTACCCCTTTCTTCTTTCTCATTAAATGTTTTCATATTTAGGAAACAATTTTTTTAGGTGATTTCAAGTCAACATAAAAATAATTGATAACATTGTGTAAAACAGTATCAGGAGTAAAGTACATTTCCAAAAAAATAATAATAATAATTTAGTCACAAAATCTTTACGTTATCCTTTTATGAATATATATGTTATCAGAGAAAAAAATAAAAATTTGGCATTCAATTTGAAATCTTGTGTTTTCACTTTAAAATGCACAGTTAATTGCCTCCCTGAGAAAGATTAGTAGTAGTACAAATGCTTTATTACACCAATTGACTTCAAACCTCTCTGCCATTCCTTCTACAGTGGTTATATAGAGTAATAAAGTTATATTACATTTTGTTAATAGTTAAGGAAAATATATATGTAGAGTTGTTAGACAAAGTCATACTATATTAATCAGGCAAAGTATACATTTTAAAAGATTTATAGCTAACTACTATTAATAGTAGTCAGATTATTAATATCTTTTAATTCAGAAACTATAGGAAATATTGTCTCCCAGTATTTATCATGAAATCTTACAAAACTTTAATAAAATGAGTTAAGCACCTTTCAGAAAGAATGTAATTTTTTCAGGTTCTTTTTTATTAAATCTTTATTGTTGAGAGTATTACAGATAGTCCCATTTTTCCCCTATTGATCTTTTCCATCCTGCACCCACCCCTCACCCCCATCTCATACCTTCATCACACTAGGGTCTATGTCCATGGGTTATGCATATATGCATACAGGTTCTTTGGTTAATCTCTTCCCACTCACCCACCCACCCCCACCTTCTCTCTCAGATTTGGCAGCCTGTTCCATGCTTCTATGTCTCTGGATCTATTTTGTTCATCTGTTTATTTTTGTTCTTTAGAATCCACATATGAGTGAGATCAGATGATACTTGCCTTTCTCTAATTGGTTTATTTTTCTTAGCATATTACTCTTCATGTCCCTCCATGCTGTCTCAAAGTGTAAGAGATCACTCTTTTAACTCCTGCATAGTATTCCATGGTATAAATGTATCACAACTTTTTTTATCCACTCATCTACTGATGGGCATTTGGGCTCTTTCCAGATCATAGCTATTATAAATTGTGCTGCTATGAACATAGGGGTGCAAATATTCTTTATGATTAATGTTTTGGGTTCTTATAATATATTCCTAGAAGTACAATCACTGAATCAAATGGCAGTCTCATATTTAATTTTTTGAGGAAACGCCATACTGTTTGTACTTTTTAAAAGTTTTAATATAGTCATGAAAATAATATTTTATAGTTGTTTATAGTCTAATGTTAAGATTCATTGATTACTGAAAATATAAGAAAAGTGAAATATAAATCCTTTAACAAAAATATCTGTAAAGTCATTTATGTGGTAACAAAGTAAAGTTTCAAAAATTAGTCTCTCCTTCCTTGGGTAATATATTAGATACTTTTAATGTTATACAGTATCTTCATTGAATACAAGAAAAATATTATTTACTTTTTTTGTCAAAAAAGGGACTAAACCAAATTAACCCTAGAATGAAATATTTAGAAAGAATTAGATGGGAAATATGATTAGTATTTCAAAGGGAAAAAAATAACCATTCAACACATTTAAAAACAACTCAATACTCTTCACTCATTCACTCATTCATTCATTTGTTCATTCAAAATCCTTTCTAGTTCTTTATAGCATTACAATTTTCAATATTTAATGATTTTTAAAAATTAAGAGTAAATTGATAATATATGTAATATAAATCATTGCCTGGAGGAAATTGGATAACAGAATTAAGCTCCCAAATATTGTTGGCATTTTCCAACCTACCAAGACATGTTCATTCCTCTAAATTTAATTGCTGTTTTCACATATTTTTACATAATTTGAATGCAAGTGTCATGGTTTTGAAGTTAAAAGGGTTTATATGTACACCTCAACTTTTTTATAATAAATCTTCTTGAGGTTTATTTCAAAATACTGTAATTAGCCCTAGCCAATTTGGCTTACTGGATAGAGCATCGGCCTGTGGACCGAAGGATCCTGGGTTTGATTTTGGTTGCAAGCTCCTCCCTAGCCTGGGCCCTGGTCAGGACTCATGCAGGAGGCAACCAATTGATGTGTTTCTCTCACATTGATATTCCTCTCTCTCTTTCCTTTTCTCTTCTACTCTCCCTAAAAATCAATGAAAAAAAATATTCTCAGGTAACAACAACCACAACAAAAGACAAAATACTGAAATTAGAATATGTAATACAAAAGATATCCAGACATTTATATCATGCCCTGGTGGTTAATAGATTTAGCATGGACTTCCTACACATTATTTTGGAGGTGCATTGAAAATACTCTTAACAGCATAAAATAAACTTCATCTCTAAATATGTGAACCTAACATATTTTCCCCTGTGTTCTCCATCCTGGCACACAAAATTCATGCAGATAGAAGCACAAAGTATTTTACTCAATCTTAAGGTAACTCCTTTGTATAGTTTTCTACAGATTTCTTATTTAACTCCCATTCATCCTTTGGATCAAATTCCACAAATTCACAACTATTTCTTAATGTAATCTTAGAAGTCAGCAGTGAACCTCAACAGGTGTAGGAATTCATTCTCCAGGCTGTAAACCCATGTTTCTTAAACAGTTGTCAAGAGGAAACTAAAGAATGTGATGTGTGCTGTGAGAGAAATAATTCTCCCCTTGTGCAAATAAGCTTTTGTTGGCTAAGCATTTAATCTACTTCAGCAAGTTCCTTTCTGTCCAATTCTTAGAGCCTGCAACATGCGAATGTATATTGCTGGTACCTAAGAAGGGCACATAATATGCAACATTTTCCCAAGCATCTCTGACCAAGGAAATTTTAGAAAAATAATACCTCTCTTTCTATTGAATATAAATTGTAAATGCTGAAAAACTTTTCCAAGTCTATTTTTGAAAAACTTCAGAGAATTCTACAAATATTCACATAACATTTATGTTTTTTACATTCCTTACTAACATGTACCACTGATTTTACTTCTTACATTCAAGAAAGAAAAAGGAACATTCAAGATCTATTAACTGCCCCTCCCCCCAATCCGGAAGAAAAAAGCACCTTCATTTATTTTCTTTCCACTGAATAATTCTAATTCTTTTTAAGCTTTCTTAAGAGGTCTTATTTTAAAACTGTTGAGTCATGTTTAATGCTCTCTAAATCTTCTATAGTTTGTCTATGACTTTCTTAAATATTATAATCTTAAAATTTGTAAATGAAACAATAAATACAAGTAAAAGCTTTTCTCAGTGATGTTTAGTTATTAACAGATATCAGGAGTATGTTAATTTAAAAATAAGAGCTTTATATAATACAGTTTTAGGAAACACTGCATCATAGATCTGTGGTCCTAGCACCTGTGGTATAGCCCAGAATTTAAGGAAACTTTTCTGAAAAAAAAAAAAGTTGTCAGATCTACTTAATTTTTTTTCTCTTTTATTTCTGCCATTTTTTCTTTATATAGTTTTAATAATAAGGGCAATATAAGATTCAGTTTATATCTTATTTAAACTCTATTGCTAACTTAACCAGAGAATTGGATTTCTGCTATAGAAACTTTACTGCATAGAATAATGTACGCATCCAAAATATATGATTTTCTCTATTGACAAATGAATAGAGTTTGATTCTGAAACAGATTCCAAAAGGAGGAGGAGGAGGAGGGAGGGAAAGAAGGAGGAAGAGGAGAGGAAGAAAAGGGAGGAGGAAGAGACAGAGAGGAAGAAAAGGGAGGAGGAGAAGAAGAAGGAGAAGGAGAGGGAGAGGGAGAGGGAGAGGGAGAGGGAGAAAGAGAAGGAGAAGGAGAAGGAGAAGGAGGAGAAGAAGGAGAAGGAAAAGGAGAAGGAGAAGGAGAAGGAGAAGAATCCATTAAAATGAAAGTATCTCAAAATAATTAAGTGACCAAAGGTATAATACTATTTCCTATTTCCTCAAGATAAAAATATATTCCAGGCAGCACCCTCTGTGGTCTCAAATCTGTCTCTTGCTACAACAGTGTTTGAAAGGAACAGACCCAGGAACGCCCCTTCTTCCAGCCTCAGGCTACTCTCCTGCATCTCATCTAATTACCAGCTCCAGAACCATTTCTAGGACCAGTCAACACACCAGGGTTTTTCTACTTTAACTCCTTATTGCCAAACAACCATGTGTTCCCAAATTCATTAGAATTACAGTGGTACCTCGAGATACAAGTGCCCTAACATACGAGATTTTTGAGATAGGAGCCGTTGAGCAAGCGATTTTTGCTTTGAAATACGAGCCAACAGTTGAGATACGAGTAATCGCGCGGATTGGCCGGCTGCACAGGACCCACCAGTTTACTGCGACTCGAGCATCTCATAGTTTACCACACCTCAAGGTTACAGAACAAATTAAACTCGTATCTCGAGGTACCACTGTATACCTCCAGGTTGGAGGCTGCAGCCAACCACCTGGCCAGCCTACATCTGTGGGCCCCCTACATCTATCTCTCTCTGGGCTTCTATTTCGACCATGACAATGTGGCTCTCAAGGGCAGGAGTCACTTCTTCCTCAAGTTGATGAAGAAGAAGCACAAGGGCGCTGAGCGCCTCTTAAAGTTACAAAACCCACACTGTGGCCGCATTCCCTCCAGAACATGCTGAAGCCTCCCAAGATGAGTGGGCAAAACTCAGGACACCATGGGAGCCGCCCTGGCCTTGGAGAGGAACTGGACCCAGACCCTTGTGGAGCTGCAGACCCTGGGTTCTCCCCATGCAGACCCTCAGCTCTGCGACTTCCAGGAGAACCACTTCCTGGCTAAGCAGGTGAAACTCATCAAGAAGATGAGCCACACCTGACTCACCTCCACAGACTGGGCCACTCCCAAGGCTGGGCTGGGTGAGTATTATAAAGGCTCACCCTCAAGCAGGACTAGAAGCCTATGGATCCCAGAGGCCTTTGAGGGGCCCCTCTGCATCCCCTGGTATCTCTGGCTTTTACCTGAGCCTCTCCTCAAAACTGCTAGCCATTCTTTTAACCACCCTGAAGACCTCTCTCATGCACTGGACCAAATTAAACAATAAAGCTTTTTGCAGCCATACATACACACACACACACACACTCACACACACACACACACACACACACACACACACACTAGAGGCCCAAGCAAAAAAATCGTGCAATTGGCCAGATTGGGGTGGGAAGGATCCCTCAGCCTGGCCTGGGCCCTCTCACAATCTGGGATCCCCAAGAGGATGTCCAACTGATGGCTGCCATGAGCCTGGCTTCTGGCTGAGTGGCGCTCCCTCTGTGGGAGCACACTGACCACCAGGGGGCAGCTCCTGCATTGAGTGTCTGCCCCCTGGTGGTCAGCGTGCATCATAGTGACCACTCATTCCACCATTCAGTCATTTGCACATCAGCCTTTTATTATGTAGGATATTCCAATGCAACTGTTATCAACCCCACACTAAGGAATTCTTGAGGACTAACCTCTCTTTAAATTAAGTCTGCAGTGTTAAAAATAAAATCCAAAATACCAAAGTTGATCATCTATAGGGACCGGATATTTGGGATTTCAGCTTCAGGGCTGAAATAAAAAAATTGGCAGTTGGTGGGAAACAGAGTGAGTGATGAAGATGATGGTGGCTGTGGTGAAGGGTGATTGACATTAGGGAAGGAAGATTCAAGAAAGGCACAGAGGGAGGGACAAGAAACAGTGGGAGGGCTGTCCATGTGTGTGTAGAGCAGGGTGTGAAGGGGAGTGGCGGTGGCCATCCAAGTACAGGCGTTAGCAGAGGCCAAGCCAAGAGTGATGGTGGCAGGAACAGCATTGGAGGAGCCAAAGATGATACTTGGCATGTTATATCTTGGGGGGTTGTTATTTAAAGACATTGTGACCAAATGAGAGGAAAATCCAAATAAGCTAAGTAAGGAGTCAAGTCAGAGCAGGGAAAGCCAGCTACAAACTAAGTACCAGGGAGCACAACTGGTATTAGAAGCATCATATCTATCAAAGTTCTATAGTAGTAGGAATGCTGGATACCTCCCAATGCATGTTTTATTTCAGCTTTAACTGTCTTTTACTGATGTTCCTACAAAAGCCTCATCTTCCCTCATCCCACCTGAAATGGCTCTGATCAATGTAAGTGATGGTCTGGGCAGTAGGAGTGAAGGTGAAGGCAGTAGCTATGGGCACAGTAGGCACAGTGGCATTGGGGTGGGCGGTAAGGCTAGTCGCTGAGGAGCTGGTTGCAGTAACAGAGAAAGCAGAGAAGCAGAAGGAGCAATAGTCAAGCTATTTTGAACATAAATACTTTCCAAGCAGATCATGTCTTAAATATCGACTTTAGGTTTCCTATTTTACAGTATTTCTATATCCAAGAATGTAATTTTGACAATCAAATACATTATATGGTGTATCATACTGTGTCCCAATCATGTAAGAATCAGAGTGCAACTCGGGGGATTTTAATAAAATAATTAACAGATATTTGAGCAGGGTGAAGGGAACCAATAAGGAATATAGCATCACCCAGAGAATACCAGATGAATGAAGGTATTCTTGGCCTGAGACAAGAAAAACAAAGTACCAGTGTTACTGGAATACAATAGAGCTGGGGCATGTACAAGGGAACACACACCAAGGGTGATGATGGTCATGGAAGGAGGCAGTCACTGCTAGAAACCATGACCCATGGAGGGAAAAAATGGGGAGATGGATAATAATTCAAACTTTCTCTCAAACTAACCCCCACTCTCCTGCCACTGACTGGCATTTATGGGACTTAAACAGATGTAGCTATTGAATAAACCTAGGTAAATGTGATTCATAGAGATCAAGATCAGCCTCGTGGGCCATAGAACGAGGCAGAAAAGAACAGAACATGGATCTGGGTGAGATGGGGTCACAAAGAGATAATAACCAGTGGACACCTTATAATATCAATGAGATGCATAATTAAACCATACCTAGAAATCAACTCTCCTGGACACAAGTATAGAATCATCCCCATTTGGCTTGGGTATAGCAAAAGGTGCCCAAATTATGCAATTGGTCATTAGTGATAAAACATTCAGAGTAATTAAAATGTATTCTAGAACATCTATGTGTTCCATGCATTATTTGGTAAAGAATGGGAGCCACTAACTGGAGCAAACAGAAAATCCTATATAATAAAAGCCTAATATGCTGAGTGTTCGGTCGGCCGGTCAACCAATCAAAATGTAATGTGCTAATGATATGCTAAGGCTGCTCAACCTCTATGACATGCACTAATTGCCAGGGAGCAGATGCTCTGACTAGTAAGTTACCTTGCTTCTGGGGTACACCCCATTGGGACTTAGAGAGATGGGCCAAACATGCCCAGAAGCCCTCCTGCAGTTCCTCCCTGGCTGGCCAACTTCCTGCATCATTCCCCAACCTTGATCGTGTCCCTATGGGGTCCCTCGGCATGGCCTGCACCCTCTTGCAATCTAGAGAATATTGAGAGCTGGTTTCGGCCTGATCTCACGCAATGCAGAAGCTGCCCCCTGGTGGTCAATGCACTCCCCCAGCGGGAGTGCCACTCAGCCAGAAGCCCGGCTCACAGTTGACAACCACAGTCGCAGTGGTGGGAGCCTCTCCCACACTCCACAGCAGTGCTAAGGATGTTCTGCAGACAGCTTAGGCCCGCTTCCCATGGAGAGCAGGCCTAAGCCATCAGTCATACATCCCCTGAGGGCTCCCAGACTTCGAGAGGGATCAGGCTAGGCTGAGGAATCCTCTGCCTCTGAGTGCACAAATTTCACGCACCAGACCTCTAGTGTGTGATAAACAGCAATATTTTTATCTCTAAATACTCTTAAATAATTTGGCTATTAGAAAAAAATATCTATAAATATTTCTTAAGAACATATTTGAATAGTGACACTTAAAACATTTTTCTTTTAATGTTGGTCATTTAAAATGGACTTCGTAATATTTTAGCAAAGTTGTAGTGGAATCGTTTCTGTCGCATTTTTTTTTTTCAGTAAGTGCTGGGTTCATTTAGTGTTTGGTGAATTCATTTAAAAGAGAGTTTCAGACATGCTAGAAAGTCAAAGCGAAACTGCTAGTCATGTGGATCGTGTGTTGTTTGATTTCATCCTGACTTTAAAGGTGAGTGAGTTAGTTTCTGGATTCAGGTACAAAAAGCAGAGTCAGTTTGGTATGGGTACTTCTGTCAGAATTAAAAGCCATTATTTTCTCCTCATCATATCCCTTCTTCAATAAAAATATTAGTCTTCTTTCTTGACTCAATGCATGGCATAAACTAAACTACATTTTTCCCTTAAAATTAATTTCTGTTATTGAACCAATGCCAAATATCACAAAATAATGTTTTAGTGAACATGAGGTGTTTACAGATATCTATACTATTAAAAGAGGATCTAACTTTATAACATAAAAACAGTGTATATTTAAAGTGAAAATAACAGCTAAAGAAAAGGCTAAAGAAATTTTTAAAAATAAAATCAACTGTTGTGTGGCAAATGATGGGAAGAGAGTGAGGATGAAAGTGAGACATAGTGGCTGTTCTCCAAACATAGTTAAGGATTATGCCAATTTGTGAAAACCATACCATATATTCTACGGAGAAAAGCATTAAAATTATTCAACAATAAAAGAATCAGTGGAACAAAAGAGGTAAGTCATTACTATGGAGGATAGTCAGAGTTGCTGTTTTCCCTGGGAGCCTTTGTTGAGACTTTTCTAACACTTCAGTGGTTGAAAGGAAATCAAACTGTGAGAACTTACTGCCACTCCAGTGAGCCCAGGGGATTTGTCACAAAATTGGAACCTGAGTGGCCTCAAGCTTCACAGCTCTGATCCTCAGAAGTGACAAAAAGCAAAGGGACCAACAGAGAAGGTAGCGCATCAGTTATACAGAACCAAACGTCATAGTTTGAATTGTGGGGCGAACTTCAGGCCACCTTTTCTGTTTTTACATTAGGCCAAATGGCCACATAATTTCCTTCCAAACCTGTGCTATATTTATGAGTTTTCAAGCAACAACCATTATTTTGTGGCTATTCACAGAGAATTCTGAACTTACTCTGATCTGGAAGAAAGCTTCTTAAACTCTGAAAATGGGATAAATAATGAAAAACTATAGTGGATTTGCAGCTCCTCTTAGACTATATTTATGTTGTCATTTTACTAAAAACCTAAGAAAAGTATAGGAACATTCAAGAAATTTAACTCTTGGTCCCAGAGAGCTGTTGAACATCAACAGCCCGTTTTGGAGTTACATAGAAAGCAGTTGACTCCAGCTACACGATGCCCGTTGCTCACCCAACTCTGATATCCCCAGTATAAAAAATACTTGTCTCCACTTGAAATATAAGTGTACTAGCTGAAATAGTGTCTAACCATTGTCTCACTTAACTCAATGTTTCTCAGGGGAGCCCATGGATCTGCAATCACCTGGAGCAAGCATGTCAAACTCAAAGGCTAACACAGGCCAAATAAAGGAGGCATGTGGCCTGTGGGGTACGAATTTGACATGCTCGACCTGGAGTATCTGTTTAAAATGCAAATTCCCAATCCCCTTACATAGGTAATTAATATGCATGTTACATTTGAAAACCACTGCTTTAAAGAGCTCCTGTATTATTTAAGGAACAAGAATATTAAAACTAGATACCTTTAAAAGATTTTAGGAAATAAGTGGAGGGAAGAATATTTTGAGTAATTCAAGAAGAACTAAAAGTGTCTAAGATAAATCAACTATAATAAATTGTTTTCATTTCATAATTCTCCATCCCACCTGACCCCCACTTTCTGTTAAAATAGATTCTAGAATTCTGTGTAATCATATATATTCTACTACTATAGTCTGGAAAGGAAAAAAGAAAAGTAAGCTAAAAGATCAACCAGGATATTACCAGATTCTTAAATATATTTAAAAATCTCTCAATCTTTTAAATTTCAAAATTTTGTATATCTGAACATTATATATCAACAGAATATAAATCAGAGTTAAGTGTTAATGCTAAGCAATAAATTTTACATTTTTATTTCTATAACTTTTTCCTACAAACACAAATTACACAAGAGCTATACAAGAGCTAAGAGCTTCCCAACCACTAAGAACATTTTACCTATTTAAGAAAACATTCATTATGCACACAATGATATGAAAACTAATATTATAGGAAAAGTCTGATTAAATACATATGAAAATTAAGCAAAATGAACACTTTTTGGAGATGAAATTATAATTCCTAATAGCTCAAGAACTTGGCTAGTTATAAATTTAACACTCAGCATATAAATACAACTTTTCAATATACCAAAAATATGGTGAAAATATATTTAAATGTTCATAACACAAATAAAAATATAAGATAGCTAGAAATTGCTCAAAGTTACTAATCATCTGAGAGATGCAAATCAAAACAACAATGAGGTACCATCTCACACCTGTCAGAATGGCTGCCATTAACAAATCAACAAATGACAAGTGCTGGCTAGGATGTAGAGAAAAAGGAACTCTCATGCACTGCTGGTCGAAATGCAAACTGGTGCAGCCATTGTAAAGAAAGTATGGGGTTTCCTCAAAAAAACTAAAAATAGAACTCACATTTGACCCAGTGATCCCACGTCTAGGAATATATCCCAAGAAAACAGAAACACCAATCAGAAAGGATATATGCACCCCTATGTTCATAGCAGCACAATTTACAATAGCTAAGATTTGGAAACAGCCTAAGTGCCCATCAGCAGATGAATGGATTAAAAAACTGTGGTACATCTACAAAATGGAATACTACACTGCTATTAAAAAGAAGAAACTTTTACCATTTGCAACAGTATGGATGGAACTGGAGAGCATTATGCTAAGCAATATAAGCCAGTTGGAGAAAGATAAATATCACATGATCTCACTCATTTGTGGGATATAATGAACAACATAAACTGATGAACAAAAATGGATCCAGAAACAAGGTGGCACTGAGCAGACTGTCCAACCTCAGGGAGAACGCATGGGAAGGGGAGGGTTAGAAATCAATCAAAGTACTTGTATGCATGTATATTAGTTAGCATGACCAATGGACACAGGCACTGGGGCAGTGGGGGCTTGCCCTCAGTGGTGGGAGTGGTAGGGGGGATTAATCGGGGGGTGGGAGGAAAGGAGATATGTAAGACTTTAAACAATAAAAAAAAGAAAATAAAGATAGCTAGGAATCTAACAAGAAACCTAAATTTTACTGGGGTACATACTAGAAAAAGATCAGGTTTTCTTTCCTCCCCCTTATTTTTCTTTACTAAGTAATTAAGACAAAGTAATTGAGTAAGGCAGAGTGTAGACAGCATCCTCATAGAGTAGAGCATAGTGGTCCAGAGCAAGACAGTGGCAGGGACAGGGGGTTCACACAGGGAAGCACCCAGTGTGGGGAGTCAGAGCACTAGCAAGGTGAGGAGGGCCTCAATAAAAGGGCAAGCACGGACATAGCTGTTGGAGCCCAAATGGGTTGAGGAAGGTGCTCCTGCAAGAGAGCAGACCCATGAGGACTGTCAGGGCCCAGGCGAGCTGAGGAGAGCATCTTTGCAGAGGACATGGCACTGGCAGCAGTGGGTTTCATTCAAGGGAATTGCTGAAATCTTAATAACACCGGAAGCCACATTCCTCACTAACAGATAAGCAATTTGCAAATCTGAAAAGGGAGAAAACCCGAAATGAATTCTGTGGTATTTGATTCGAACTTGAAGCATTCATTTAAATTCATTGTTTTAAATAGATGGGTAGGAAGTTACAGAAATATTGGTGTGAATTTATATTCCCCAGCTCTAGAATGAGTGACACTCCAATAGTAGCACCTGGCACCGACATCTTGGCTTTTAAATATTATTTTCCTCTACAAGCAAACAGTCACTCCTAGAAGATAACGTAAGATAAAAATCTAGATGACCTTCAGTATGGCAATGACTTTTTAGATACAATACTGAAGGCATGATCCACGAGAGAAATTATTGATAAGTTGGACTTCATTAAAATTAAAAACTCCTGCTCTGCAAAAGACCCTGTCAAGAGACTGAGAAGACAAGCTACAGACTGGGAGAAAATGGTTACAAAAGACACACCTGATAAAGGGCTGTTATCTAAAATATACAAAGGACTCTTAATACTCAACAATAAGAAAACAAACAACAAGATTAAAAAAAAAAAAAAGGGGTGGGGGGACAAAAGACCTTGACAGGCACTCTACCAAAGATATACACGTGGAAAATAAACACATGGAAAGGTGCTCCTATGTCATCAGGAAAATACAAACTAAAACAATGAGGTACCACTGAACACCTATGACAATGGCCAAAAGCACAACACTGACAGCGCCCAATGCTGGAGAGGATGGGCAGCGACAGAACCCTCCTTCTTCACTGGTTAGAATGCAAAATGGTACAGACATTTTGGAAGACAGTTTAGCAGTTTCTTGCCAAACTAACCATACTCCCATTATACGATCCAGCAATCACGCCCTTTGATATTTATCCAAAAGAGTTGAAAACATATCTACACGTAAACCTGCACGTGGATGTTTATAGCAGCTTTAGTCATCCTTGCCAAGACTTGATAGCAAGCAACACAACCGGTAGAAGGATGGATAAATAAACTGTGCTACATTCAGACAATTAAATATTATTCAGCACTAAAAAGAAATGAGCTATCAAAACAGGGAGGAAACTTAAGTGCATATTACGAAGTGAAAATATGAAAATGCTACATATTGTCTGATTCTAAAAAATATGACATTCTGGAAAGGACAAAACTATAGAAACAGCAAAAAGATTAGTGGTTGTCAGAGTTTGGCAGGGGAGGGAGGGATAAATAGAGCACAGAGAATTTTTAGGGCAGTAAAACTATATTCTGTATGAAACTACAATGATGAATAGAAAACATTATACATTTGTCAAAGTCCATAGAATGTACAACACCCAGCATTAACCGTAATGTAAACTATAGATTTGGGGGGGATAATGTGTTTCATTCATTTTTAACAAATGGACCACTCTGTTGACGGAATGCTCATAATAGGAGAGGTTACATATGTGGGGCAGCGGGAGAGGGGGGAGGGGAGTATGAGAAATCTCTGTACTTTCTCCTTAATTTTGTGTTGAATCTAAGAATGCTCTCAATATTAAAGTCTGTTTCATATCCAAAAATATATCATGCAAAAAACACGAATTACCAAAATAGAAAAATACTTAAAGATATTGACTTAATTAGATTTGTCACTAAATATAGCATGCGAATAAAAACATTTCTATGCATTTTTGGAAATATTTTGTATATTATATTAATTTGATAAGATAATTAGCAGGACTGAAAACAGGAATTGACTTCCTACTTATTCAAAACTACTCGTCTCCCTAGAGGAACTAGATGGGGTGTAAAATGACACAGAAGACGAGAGAGAGAGAGAGAGAGAGAGAGAGAGAGAGAGAGAGAGAGAGAGAGAGAGAATTATGAGGAAGAGGAGAGAGATAAAGAGAGAGCGGGAGGGAGAAAGAGAGGAAGGAAGGGAGGAAGGGAGAAAGAAACAGGGCACCTTGGAGAAATGCCAGGTTTCAGGCCTGGTGAAAGGAAAGCACAAGATGAGCTTGAAGCATCTTACTATGTCAAAAGCAAGGCACTGCTCCAACATGACAGGGACATGTCAAAAGGGCACAAGATCTGCCCTGCATTGCTCTGACAGGTCAAACATGGGAAATAGGAACTAAAAAAAATGGAACAACTTGTTATAACCCATTAAATAAAATTAAATATAAGGAGTACATCCTGATTAAAAATAGGTAATTAAGTTAGCTGGAAATGGGATATTTACACAGTGGTCAGGTATCTCCTTCAAAATAATTATTAATTAAAAGGGGGAAATAATGACTTTACAGGAAGAAGACCAGCAAGCATCACTTTAAGCCCCACCTGAGAGGATGCAGTGAGAAGTACATCACTTCTGTAATATTTCTCCCAAAGATACAAGCTCTAGAGCTAATCATGAAAAACAAAAACAAACAAACATTGAAACCAAACTAATTGATTTAGAACAACTGCCCTATAACCCTTAAAATGTCAAGGTTGTAAAGTCAAAGAGAAGTTTTGAATAAGTAGGAAGTCAAGATTGAAAAACTGTATCAGATTGAATGAGAAAGGCTAAAGAGATGTGGCAACTAAATACACTGTAAACTGGATTATTTTGTTACAAAGAATATTATTGAAACACTTGACAAAACTAAGGATGTGAGAACTAGATAGAGTAATAAATATATGTTTAGGACATGCACACTAAAGTATTTGAAAGGGAGATGGACAAGTGACTGTCATATTGCTGAGGAGAAAAATAGGTATTTGTACTCTGCTTGAAATTCTTGTAAGTTGAAGGTTGTTTCAAAATAAAAAGTAATATAAAATTTAAAATGTTGCCCTAGCTGGCTTGGTTCAGTGGATAGAGCATTGGCCTGAAGACTGAAGGATCACAGGTTCAATTCCAGTCAAGGGCATATGCCTGGCTTGCTGGCTCAGTCCCCAGTCAGGGCATGCAGGAGGCAGCGGGTCAATGGTTCTCTCTTGTCATTGATATTTCTATCTCTCTTCCTCTCCTTTCAATTCTGAAATCAATAAAAAATATATTTAAAAAAATTTTAATGTTTTGAAAAATTGATAGATTGGGATCCTGCTTCTGAAACTTCAATAATATAAAAATAACTTAAAGTGTACTTGGTTAAGTAAATAAAATTATAATAATATTTTTAACTTAACAAATATCTCACAACCCACCTGGAAGAGTGGACAAGATAGTAAAATATGTTTGAAAAAGAACAGTAATACAAACAACTTATATTACTTAATACTATAAAATTGTTAGAAATCCTAAATAATAAAAGCCTAATATGCAAATTTTTTTCCACAGCCAAGAGTTTGACCTGGAGTTTAAATGCTTACTATGACATAAGCTGACCACCAGTGGGCGACATGGAAAATGGTGGGCATCAGCTACACAGCGCTGGCAGTGGGTGACAGTGAAGGCCTTGCAGGCTCCACTGGGCCCCCAAGGAGAGAAGGACCACAACAGGATGGTGGAGCAGGTGAGCAGGCTGCACCAAGCCAAGGCACACAGACAGCAACTAGTGGCTGGCAGGTCCTGATCACTCACCCGATCAGGACTGACCCCGGGCTGGGACAGGGAACTGAAGGTGGATGGCAGCGTCCAAATTCCAGCAGCACCTGGGTGAGGAGTGAAAGGGGGGGTGCAAATTCTCATGGCTACCTGGAAGCTGGAGTGATGGGAATGGAGATGCAGAGACAATGCACGGTGTCCACCGAGCTCGCTCTCACTCCCCCTGCTACTCTTCTTCAGGACTCCAGGGCTGGCGCGCCAGGGAAGCCCCTGTGCTCAGGTGCCGGGCACCCACAAGGAACCCACCTTGCACCCATGCAGCCTCCTCTGGGTGAGCCAGGCCACAGCTTCCGGGACCACAGGGGCTGGTCGAACTCCCTGTGGGCTCACACAGTAATTAGTCTGCAAGGCCAGCTGGGAGAAAGCATGCTGCCCACTTGGCTTCCCTGCAATGCTGCTGAGTCACCCAGAGGCCCACGCTGTGCCTTGGTCCTGCATCTCCAGGTGGAGGAGGTGCATGGGGGTCCGGAGGCCCAGGTGCTGCCTAGGGCCCAGAGGTCAGCTGGGACCTGCCCTTCCACATCAGACACCTGTGCTTCAATTGCCAGCCAGGCCTAGGGACCGCACCAGTGTACTGATTTTGTGCACCAGGCCTCTAGTATATAATAAACATAAGCAATGTATCATTTTTCCTGATAAACAGATTTTTAAAAATTAAGAAAAGGATGCAGGCACATTTAAATATTTTGTGCATGATAATGAACACATTTAAGATTAGTATGGAAAGATGGGCTCTTCAATACTGCTATCTAGATCCTTATCTTGTATTTCACAAAAAAACAAGTTCTGAGTAAAACAAAATTGTAATTGTAAAAAACTCAAAACATAAAGGTACCTAAAAATATAAATTAAGGTGTATATAATTTGCTGTCACTGAATCTAAACTTGATGTCAAAGAAACCATAAAGATCTACATTCCCATAAACAGAATAAAGAGACAATATGTTAGGAAATTGGGTAAATCTCACAAATGGAATTAAATTACCATTAAGTATATTTTAAAATGTTAAAATTATTAGTAACCAAAGTTTTGAAAATTTAGGCAATGAGAAAGATCACATCTGCTGGCTTGTCAAGTATTAAAAGGAATGCAATGTGCAGAGTTGAAGACAGACAATGAACTTTTGTAAGAGTGATTAAATATGGCCAACCCATTAGGAAGGGCACATTGAGAATACACATTAAGAGGATCAAAAATGTACATATCCTTCATCCAAAAAATTTCCCATCAAGAATTTACCCTAAGGAAATAATCAAATAACTGCAATGTATATGCAATGCCTGTTGTTGATAACAGGAAAAAAATTAAATTATTTTTTTAAAAAATCCATAATAGGTTTTTAATTATATCATTGAAACAATGAACTAATAACTTCACCTATAAATATAATAAATAAATGCATGAGAGCTTTAACAGAGCACTTGTACTTATTTATTTTATTTCTTCCTTTTAGGTTTAGATAGCTAGATACATAGATGATAGATGACAGGTAGATGATGATAGATAAATAGATTTTTAGAGAAAGAGTAAGGGAGAAGGGGAGTGAGAGAAACATTGATGTGAGAGTGAAGCATTGATCAGCTGCCTCCTGCACAGCATGTGCCATCATCTACTGGGGAACCAGCGTGCACCCTGGGCATGTGCCCTGTCCAGGAATGGAATCAGCAACCCTTCTGTGCATAGGATGACATCCAACCAACTGAGTCATACTGTCCAGGGGCCATTTTTTTATTTAAAGATATGTGAGTGCGTATGTACACAAACACTTACAAAAATAATGTGCACAGAGTATAATAGGGAGTATATTAAAGACTAAAAGAGTTAAAGAAAAAAGTAGATGGATAGTTATCCTATTTAATAAAAGAGTAATATGCAAATTAACCATCACTCTGCCACACCCACAAACCATGCCCACCAACCAATCAGGAGCTGCAGCCACAGAGAGCAAGAAGCTTGGGTTTCCCCAGCAATGGAGGAAGCTAAGCTTTGTGCACACCCTAGCCTGCCTTGGCCTCCTCCACTCAAGGCTACAAAGTTTCAATTATAGAAGACAAATAAATCCCAGACACCAAGACCTCCACTTGGGTCACTGGGGGGCATAGCTGGCCTGCAAACCACCACAGGCTCCTTGCCCAGGCCACCCCATGCCCCAAGGAAACCCCCACCCTGATCCAGGACACCCTTCAGGACAAACCAGCTGGCTCCCACCTGTGCACCAGGCCTCTATCCTATCTAATAAAATAGAAATATTCAGATTGACCATCACCCCAATACATAAGATGGCTGCCCCCATGTGGACACAAGATGGTCACCACAAGATGGCCAGCAGGGGAGGGCTGTTGGGAGGAACTAGGCCTGTAAGAGAGGGCAGTTGAGGGTGATAAAGCCTGCAGGAGAGGGCAGTTAAAGGTGACCAGGCCAGCAGATGAGGGAAGTTGGAGGTGACTGGACCTGCAGGGAAGGGCAGTTGGGGGGAACCAGGCCTTTAGGAGAGGGCAGTTAGGGGTGACCAGGCCTGCAGGGGAGGGCAGTATGGGGCAATCAGGCTGGCAGGGGAGCAGTTAGGCATCAATCATGCTGGTAGCCAAGTGGTTAATGGGTGATCAGGCTGGCAAGCAGAAGCAGTTAGGGGCAATCAGGAAGGCAGATAGGCGAGCAGTTGGGAGCCAGCAATCCTGGATTGTGAGAGGGATCCCAGAATGGACAAAGTGCAGGCTGGGCTGAGGGTCATACCCCCAACATACCCCCCCATTCACATATTTTGTGCACCAGGCCTCTAGTCATAGGATAAGACTTTAGTATTTGTCTATCTGCACAATTATTCCTTTTCTAATTATTACAAAATAAACATGTATTTAATATTTAAAGCAATAATAAAAGCTATAAAAAGCTGTGAGAAAAACAATCTGAAAATGATAAAGATGAAGAAAATGTACAGAAACAGTTTAGTTATAGAAGAAATAAAACATTTAAAGAATGCTATTAATTTAATTTTTATATTATGCATTCCCTTTATTCTGTATTATAGTATTTGCTATTTGATTTACATGTAGCAAAAGTATTAAGTTACAGAACAGTTGTATAACTCATAGCCAATATCACATCTTTAAAATTGCAAGTCATTGTTGCAAGCAATCTATTATTGATTTTCACATTTCTTTCTGGTATGTGATATAAAACTAAGCAACCCAAAAGAATTAACATTGGTATTTGATACCTATTTTTTGAGAGAATGTAAAGTCACATAATGATAAAATATGAATTGCTAATTTTATAAAGGGAATGATTGTTTCCATGAAATTAGAAATGCTTATATGATTCCAATAATTAAGCAAGATAGGAAAACATTCTTTTTAAATGAAAATAGATTACTTAGAGAATTAAAGTAGCAATTCAAGAACTACTTTAAATAATTTTAATTAGTAAACTTTTAAATGATTATCTGATTTTGCAGTCTTAAAATTGGAAAAAACAATTTTTTTGTCATCAGAAAAAAAATTTTAAGTTATTTCTACTGCCATAAACTCTTGTGGACATTTAAATTCAATTAGAAGCTCAGTACATGGGTTCGTGCAACTGGCCTTTGCCCTCTGGCAATCTGGGACCCCTCAGGGGATGTCAGATAGTTGGTTTCAGCCCCATCTCCACAGGCATGATTCAGACAGGAGGGAGCTCAATCCTGTGTGTTGAGCATCTGTCCCCTGGTGGTCAGTGCACATCATAGCAACTGATTAATTGGCCTTTCAGTCATTCAGTTATTCAGTCATTTGGTGCTTAGGCTTTTGTATATATAGATGGCATGAATAACTAAAACAAATATAATTTATGTAGACACAGGAAATACCCTGTAACATGGAAGAATACACCCAAATGTAATACTTAATACAAAAAGGTAGATCACTTTTTATATACAAGCAAACACAAATTACTAATTCCAAATAATGGATTCCCAAGGTCATCAACTTGTACTCATAACAAGTTTTGTTTTTGTGGGTTTTTTTAAATATATTTTATTGATTTTTTACAGAGAGGAAGGGAGAGGGATAGAAAGTCAGAAACATCAATGAGTGAGAGACATCGATCAGCCACCTCCTGCACACCCCCTCCTGGAGTTGTGCTCACAAGCAAGGTACATGCCCCCGACCGGAATCAAACCTGGGACCTTTCAGTCCAATGCTCTATCCACTGAGCTAAACCGGTCTTGGCCATAAGAAGTTTTGATTTTATAATTATAAGAGCATATACTGATGTTATTGAACATTAATGTTGACTTAAAATAGATACGTAAAATGTTACAATTTATTCCATGGTAACAAAAAAACTTATTCTATAACAAACTTCAAAAACACTGTAGACTTCAAAATAAACACTTGAGTTTTCTTATATCTCTATTACCGTGCATTAGACTCAGTTCAACTATGGATTTTAAAGTGATATAATTGTTGTGCTTGAACTATGCCAGCCTCCATTTGGTCATATTAAATTCTAGAGAATACAATATTATTTGCAACCATGTATCTCACCACCCCTCATTTCCAAGCTTAATTCCTACATGTTTTGGATTGATATCCAAGTGAGGAATGAACACAGTTTGCATGTAACTTTTTACATTGCTTTTACTAAGCAAAGTCTCAGGAGTAAACTTGACATGCTCAAAAAACATTATTTTCTGAATTAAAGCAGTTCCTTAGAAGTTGGGAAAGCCTAAGAAATGTGAGTTAAGAAAAGAAGTTCATGCAGAAGAAGAAGCTATTCCTTTACACCCTGTTTTTCCTTTGGCCTTTCAATACCATGTCTGGAGGTGGGGTAGTCACTGAAAGAACAGAATGGAATCGATCCAATGAGGTGTCATGTAATATATATACACTATCTCACTTAATCTGAAGAAAATATTATTTCCCTTTTACAAATGAAAAATAATACTAAGAGGGATAAGGTTATGTTAATTCATAAGTTTGGAAAATAGAATGCATATCTTGGACATTTACCTTTGCTTACTCCTTTAGTGGTCGAATGCAGTCTTGTGGCTTAAATACCATTTATATGTCAATAATCCAAAATCTACATCTATATCTATATCTATATCTATATCTATATCTATATCTATATCTATGTCTATGTCTATATCTATAATTATATCTAAATCTATCAAGCTTGGACCTTTCCCTGACTCTGGATTCATTTTTCCATAAGATATCTCTCCTTAGGTTCCTAAAAGACTACTCAAACTCAACATGTCCAAAATTGAACGATTGATATTCATCTCTCAAAGCCTGCTCCATCCTTGGCCTTTTCCATTACAGTTGATGGCAATTTCATCTTCCTATTTTCTCATGCCAAAAACCTTGGAGTCCATCCTGGTCTCAAGTCTCAAAGACCTTGGAATCCATCCTGAACTCAAGTCTTCAAATCTGTAAGAAATCCTGTAGGCTCCATAGTCAAAATATCTCCAAACTGCAACCACATTTTTACCACCTCTGTATTCATCATCCAGGTAAAAGACATTATCAGTGTTCATCTGAATTATTGCAATAGTGTTGTAACTAGCTTCTTCACTTAAAAATTGATCCAAAACCCAGAATTATCTTTTTAAAATGCAAGACTATATACCTCTTTGATCACAACCCTTCAATGGAGTCATCTTAATCAGAGTAAAAAAAAAATAGTCTTTACAAGGGTCTGGAAGATCCTACATGATCTGCACCACAACCCTTACCTCCATGACCTTGTCTCCTAATACTCTCCCTCTCACTCCCCTAAGTCCAGCCTTCGTTGCTTCCTGGATGTTCATACCAGGTATGCACTCACTGCAGGATCATACACAGACTATTCCCATCTCCTGAAGGGCTCTTCCCCCAGATACACAACTTGCTCCTTTACTTGCTTCCAGTTTTTTCCAACTATTGCCTTCTTAGTGGAATTTATTTTGACCATTAAATTTTTAATTTAAATGATACTTTCCCTCCCAAAAACTCCTCACACACCCTCTCTGGTTTATTGTTTTCTTAATGGCACGTAACAATTTTAAATGCATTATATAAATTTTTATTTTTTGTTTGTTTATAGTCAATGACCCATAAAGTAGGATATGAGCTCTATGAACATGGTAATTTATGTTTATTTCATTCACTATTATAACCTAAAAGCCTAAAATTGAGCCTAACATTATAAACTAGAGGCCTGGTGCATGAAATTTGTGCAATCAGGGTCCCTCAGCCCAACCTGTGCCCTCTCACAGCCGGGGAGCCGTTGGGGGATTATCTGGCTGCCAGCTTAGGCCTAGTCCCCATGGAGTGAGCCTACGCCAACAGTTGAACATCCTTAGTGCTGCTGCAGAGGTGAGAGAGGCTCCCACCACCACTGCTGCACTCGCCAGCTCCGAGCCCAGCTTCTGGCTGAGTAGTGCTCCCCCTGTGGGAGCACATTGACCACCAGGGGGCAGCTCCTGCATTGAGTGTCTGCCCCTGGTGGTCAGTGCATGTCATAGTGACCAGTCATTCAGCCATTTGGTTGATTTGCATATTATCCTTTTATTATATAGGATATCTTTTATGAAATGAATGACTCAATCTAACATTATATTCTAGTCAACTTTGACTATTAATCCTACCTCTTTGTTTGTTTCTCATTAAGGAGCATTTTACCCTTAGATTAAATACCTCTGGTTCATTAGAAATTCTATAAACATCTGATTGTTCAGTTGCAATGGAATCTCCATAAAACTATGCCAGGTCTTAACTAATCCGGAATCATAACATGAAAATATGTTCATCATCTACTGAATTTTCATCAGCAGTCTTTCTAGACAGAAATATCTTCATATCTACATTTTTTATATTACTCTTAGGAAATAAGAACACATGACCAGAGGAACAAAATCAGCAAAAACAACATGGTAAAGTATGAAAAAAGAAAATCTGGTGAAACAATAGTGAAGTGAAGGATAAATGCAAAGGCAGACCAGAAAAAAATATTTACAAATGCTCAACAAAGATGTAATTAATGAAATTAATGTTTTAAGATTTGGATCATGAAAAAAATCATTACAAAAGTATAGAACATAAGAATAAAAGGTACAAAGTAGAAGTCACCTGAAATATTTAACCTACCAAGCTGCTAGTGAAAGGATCACAAACCCTCTGAGAAAGCAAGTCAATATTTGTCCAGGAAAAGCTGAGTTGAGAATGAAAAGCAATGAACCTTTATTGAGCTCATCCTACATCAACATACTGGGCACTTAGCAACATATTGATGCTCATAGAGTTTTAGTTAACTTAATTGAGTTGGCCAGAAATAGAGAATGGATTAGAATATACCTACTTGATTCTAAGGCTCACTCACAAGTTCAGAAAGCAATAGCTTTTCTCTGCTATGGAAGTTTTTGGAGCCAAAGAACAAAGATAACTGGGGAGTGGTGGGGGTGAGGATTGTTATACCCTACTACCTACAGGCTCAGCAAAAGCTATGCCTTTATTTGAATACCCCTTTCCAAGGCCCCAGTAAGTGGTATAATCCTCACAGTATCGCTGATCATCATCAGATAGCATTAACTCCCCTGTCTATGTAAATATACCAGCAGAGATTGGGAGGAAGTCTTCCATAAACATGGCAACAAACCAATGAGGGAGGCCATCAGCATGGTCACCAGTCCTCCAAACATTCACTGAGAACCCAGTAGGGTTCAACTCTCAATCTGCTTGATATTAGGAATACTGAGATAAATTCCACAAGTCCTTCTGTCTCAGTTCATTCAGACTGCTGTAACAAAATACAGGTGGATAGTTTATAAACAATTAAAATTTCTCACAGTCTGAAGGCTGCAAGTCCGAGATAGGGTGCCAAGATTGATTAGGTGAGGACCTTCTTCTGGGTCTATTTGAAAGGAACCCAGCAGATAACCATTTACCAAATGGAGAACAACAGAATAACTAGTTGCATCGCCAAATTCCAGACTCCGCAAGATCCTATTTTATATCCTGGTGCTCTCAGGAAGTAAGGTGGGATCTTACTCTAGCTATAGCTGACACTATTGCTCCATTGATATTAGCTTTAAGAAAGAACTGCAGAGGCTGGAAATTAGGAGGGGCCAACAAAGATAAGGGGTAAAAAAAAAAGTTTTTGCATTAATTATACTTCTAAGTATTTGTTTGCAAACCTGACAAATCACCAAATCACAAGTAAGAGTAAGGGGGAAAAACTGACTAATTGGTAAAAGATTGTAAGTATTCAAAATATATGTATATATAATTGTCATAGTGGGTTTCAAAAAAATTATACACACACACACACACACACACACACACACTCTGAGTGGTCAGATTATTATGCATTCACAGGTCATAATAATCTGGCCACTCAGTGTGTGTGTGTGTGTGTGTGTGTGTGTGTGTGTGTATTATAGGCTTGGTGCATGAATTTGTGCATGAGTGGGGAACAGCTGGTCTGGCCAGGGGGAGAGGACATGGACAGTTGGCTGGCCTGCCTGCTGGTCAAACTCCTGGTTGAGAGGACAATTTGCATATTAGCCTTTTATTATATAGGATATACACTGAGTGGCCAGATTATTATGCATTCAGAGATCATAATAATCTGGCCACTCAGCATATATGCTAATGATAAAGAAAAATGGAGAGAGATTTGGAAAAATCTGAACAAGTCCAATCGAAGGGTAGGGGAACAAAAAAAAAATAAAAGAACAATAAACAGGATAAAAGCAAAAAGTAAGAAAAGAGAGACAAAGAGAAAAAAGAAACAGCTCTGCCCCTTTCTTTTATAACTACAGTGGTACCTTGAGATACGAGTTTAATTCGTTCTGTAACCTTGAGGCGTGGGAAACTATGAGATGCTCCAGTCTCGGTAAACTGGTGGGTCGTGTGCAGCCGGCCGATCTGCTCGATTACTCGTATCTCAACTGTTGCTCCTATTTCAAAGCAAAATTCGCTCGCTTGACGGCTCATATCTCAAAAATCTCGTATGTTAGGGCACTCGTATCTTGAGGTACCACTGTATCTGTGAAACACTGGATTTTGCTACCTCTTTAGTGAACATGGGTAAGGCCAGAGGATAGGTATTCTCAGGATTCCTTCATTGTGGCCAGACAGGTCTGTCCATTCAGCATTATGGACAATGGGACATAACAGATGACTGTTGAAGGATGGAGCAAGCCACAGAAATAGATAGATAGATAGATATAGATAGATAGATAGATAGATAGATAGATAGGTAGATAGATAGATAGGATAGAGAGTACAATAATACAATGCCACATTTTGAGTCACCAAGTTGCCCATGTGGAAAAAAAAACTTACTTTTTATACATTGTTAGCAGTAAAATATAAAGATTTCAGTCCTTCAATACAAACTACATACTTAAGTTATGTATTACATAGTAATGCAGTGCTTGGGCTATGAGAATCCCTTTCTGTGAATGCCATGGGTTTGTTGTTTCTGAGATAAACTCAGTTGAGTCAACTATAATAATCACACCTAGTAATAGTGAATATTTATTTCATTTACACACCTTCAGTATCAAGCTCTGAGCCAAGCACTTCATATATGTTTTTCTTTATTCATGAAATGCTCCAAAAGTAGTGATGCTTCTGTTCCTTTATGAATGAAGAAATTGAGGCAGTGATGCCAAATAGCCTGATTTAGAGCTGGAATTCACATTAGTCCTCTCTGACCATAAGGCCTGTGTTCTGAATGACTCCACTATAGGATGCTACTTCTGCTCTGATATACTCAATAGTATCCTGTATTCATGTAGAGCTTAATTTTACTTAAATTGCCCTTTCAGACTGTGGCTCATTTGATCCTTGCATTTACTCTGTGAAACAGGCAAAGATATGTTCTTTCCCATTTTATAGGTAAAATCATTGAGAGTCAGCCAGATTAAATAGCTTCCACCAATCTAATTAATACATGACAAAGTTAGAACCTATATGCACATCATCCAACTTCAAGTCCAGTGCACTGTCTACTGCATCACACTCTTTGCCATCCTACTTCTTCTCAGAACAAGCAAGATTTGTCTTCATACTGCTACTTACAAATAATAAGTATCAGAGAAATATATATAACTAGGGGCCAGGTGCACAGAATTCATGTACAGGGGTGGGGGTGGGGGGACAGGGGGGTGTCCCTCAGCACAGCCTTCATCCTCTCCAATCTGGGATTCCTTGAGGAATGTCCAACAGCCCGTTTAGGCCCCATCCTGGTAGGATCGGGCCTAAATGGGCAGTCAGACAGCCCTCTCACAATCCAGGACTGCTGGCTCCTAACTGCTCACCTGCCCACCTTCCTGATTGCCCCTAACCACTCCCCTGCCAGTCTGATTGCCCCTAACTTCCCTCCCCTGCAGGCCTGGTCCTCACAAACTGCCCTCTTCTACAGGCCTAATACCCCCCAACTGCTCTCCCCTACAGTCCTGGGTCCCCCAAACTGCCTTCCCCTGCAAGCCTGGTCTCCCCGCCACCCCCCCCCACCACCACAACTGCTCTCCCCTGCAGGCTTTGGTCCTTCCCAACTGCCCTTCCCTGCAGGCCTGCTTGCCCCCAACTTCCCTCCTCTGCTGGCTTAGTCACCTTTAACTGCCCTCCCCTGCAGTCTTGATCACCCCCAACTGCTCTCCCTTGCAGATCTAGTCACTCCCTTGCTGGCTATCTTGTGGTGGCCATCTTATGTCCACATGTGGCCAGCCATCTTGTGTGTTGCCGTGATGGCCAATTTGCATTTTAATCTTTTATTAGATAGGATAGAGGCCTGGTGCATGGGTGGGGGCTGGAGGGTTTGCCCTGAAGAGTGTCCCAGATCAGAGTGGGGGTTCCCTTGGGGCATAGGGTGCCCTGGTATCTGGGATTTATTTATCTTCTATAATTGAAACTTTGTAGCCTTGAGCAGAGCCAAGCCTCCTGCTCACTCAGTGGCCACAGCCATTTTTGTTGGGTTTTATTTATCTTCCGTAATTGAAACTGTATAGCCTTGAGGGGAGGCCTGGGCCTGCCAGGGTGTGTGGAAAGCTCAGATTCCTCCATTTCCAGGGGCAACTGAAGCCTCCTGCTCTCTTCAGCTCCATGGCTGCCGCCATTTTGTTGAGATTTATCTAGCCTTCAGTGGAGTCCACAGCCCATCAGGGTGTGCAGGAAGCTTGGCTTCCTCCATTGCCAGGGAAATTCAAGCCTCCTGCTTGCTCCATGGCCGCTGCCATCTTGGTTTGGTTAATTTGCATACTTGCTCCTAATTGGCTGGTGGGCGTAAATTGTGGGTGTGGCAGAGTGATGCTTAATTTGCATATTAGTCTTTTAAAAGATAGGATGCTTCTCAGTTGCCTTAAATTATCTCCTCCTCTTACCCCTGCCATCTCGTTAGATTTAAACAGCAATCCTCGTATAATAAGGAGCTATAAATTTGCCTATTTTCCACTTGGCAAAGGAGATTTTTGTTTAAAGCATTGCTTGAAGATCCAGAATTTAACCCATACCACTGAGCTACTACAATTAGTTGGAGGAATGTTAAATCTATGTATTGGAATCACCCTTTAATCACAATTAGCTTGAAAAATAAATGTGGTTTTCAAGATACTCCAAACGTTCTGATTTTGCTTCATAAACACTGAACCAAAAACCAGAAAGACAAGTTTCCTTCTTCCACATCCAGTTTCCTTCTATATGTTCTTGTGAGTTTTTATTTCAATTTATTTTCTTAGAGTTTCAGGTGGACTTCTTTGATGGAGCTTTTCATACCTGCCTCTACACTGCTAGTCCCAAGGCCCCTGCCCATGTCAGACTTCCTGTTTCCTGTGGATTATTTTTTTAGGTCTTACATTTTTCACACCACTCACTCCATCCCCTTGTGGTCCTGTTCCAACAAACTTGACTTCAAAGTGAGTTGTTGATCCCTAAATCCTCCTTCCTTGCTCCCTCCAAAGGCATCATTGTGCAGGTCCTTTTCCTTTCAAGAGTTTTACTGCTAATCGCAAGAGGGAAATCAGAAGGGGGAGTACAGCACTCACCTTGGAGCGGTTACACAAGCCAGAATGTCCTTCTCATTTCATATCTATAGCTCCTGATTTCCATCTGAGGTAGCAAACTAAAACCTCCCTATGTCTCTCCTAAATAATATGCAGTCATTTAATCATCCCTGGGCAGGGAATTGGTATCCCACTCAGCTGATCCCTGCCCTTGCCCAGCATTTTGTGTACTACCACTAAGAATACTGTTATAATTGAATGCTTGTGTTCCCACCCCCCATCTCCCAAATTCATATGTTGAAACTAATCCTTAGTGTGATGATACTTGGAAGTGGAACTCTTCGCATTTGAGTAGGTCATGAGGATGGAGCCCTCATGTATGAGATTAGTGTCTTTATAAAAGAGAACCCCATGGAGGTTCCCTCCCCATTCCACTGTCTTTAAAGGTGAGAAGACAGCTGTCTATGAAGCAGGAAGTTGGGCCTTGAACTTTCCAACCTCTGAAAGTATGAGAAAAAATTCTCTTGTTTAAGTTGATTTTTTATGTCCTATGAAGATATATACTATTTTGGTTATAATAGCCTAAATGAACTGACAAGAACTATATATAAACATCTCCTTTCTCACACTCAGATCAATGTTTGGGCATTCCCTTCTCTTTCTCTTCAGCCAGTGAAACAGTTCCCATGATGCAATTCAGTCTAAGCATGGAGATGCCACTCATGCAACATGGCTGTGTAAAACTCATGCCAACCCCGCTACTATCACTGCCGCTTCTCTCTCAACCTCTTCTCAGGAAGAAAAAGTTCCTTTCTATCTTCTTGCCCATGGAGTGGGCAGATCACCTATCTTTAGATCCAGGGCTTCCCGCTTGACCCACCACCTCAGCCCAGAACTTTCCTAGACATCTTGAGGCCTAAGGCTCTCCAAGGAAGTACTAATTCATTGATGTCTGCCAGATTCCTGAAGTTGGCAAAATTACTGTGGATCTTTTCCTCACCAATGGTCTCTTTTACTAGACTGAGAAGTACTATTTGAAAAATTAAAATGAAATAGATGCATAGGTGGATAACTGAATAGATAGATGATGATGATGAGGAGGAGGAGGAGGAAGAGGAGGAGGATAGATAGATGATAGATAGATAGATAGATAGATAGATAGATAGATAGATAGATGATAGATACCAAAAAAACAAATACTTTGTGCTTCTTTGCCTCAGTGGCAAATTTGTATTTCCTGAAGTCCCATGGACAGAAAGACACTTGATGAGAATCCCATTGAATTTCCCCATAGATGAGATATGGGCATTTTGTCAAGGAAGCAGATTGCCTGGGATGGCAATGTGAGAATGAAAGACTATTTATAAAGAAAGAAGGTAAATACTGCCAAGAAGTCAAGTGTAACTAGTCTTCCCTCTCATTTTATCCTTTCCATCAATAGCACAGACCATGAATAAAAAAGTAATTTCTTGAAGAGAATGACTATTGCATGGAAAGAAACCTAAGAAACCACTTGTCACCAATATCATACACTGCAAACTTTAATATTTTATGTTATTTATTATAATCAGGTCAACCAAGTGCCACTATATTAGCTAGTGGATATTATTTTATTTTATAGAATCATTCTTTCTTGTGATTGTGTATAAGGAGATTTACCTGATGTTGTCAAACCTGTACTGCCTGGGTGGCCCAGTTGGTTGGAATGTTGCCTTGTACACCAACAGGTTGAAAGTTTGATCTAACATTGGAGAGGTTACCGGGAGGCAACCGATTGATGTTTCTTTCTCTCTCTGGTGTGTATGTGTGTATCTCTCTCAAAAAAAAAAATCAATAAAAACATATCCTCACATAAGGATTTCTAAAAAGAAAGAAAGAATAAGGTCCTTTCTTTCTTTCTTTCTTTCTTTTTTTTTGAGGATCTAGAGCAGTTTTGCCTTTCCAATGTCTTTATGATTTAGGTGTTAGAATGTGTGAAGATAAAACAACAAAAAACTTATTCATGTTCACTAAATCTTGACCAGTGAAACTTCCCCTCCAACACCAGGCAGTTGGAATCAATACATTTTCTTGAAATATTTTGTCAGTGTGGCATTGAGAGTACCTTAGAAACTGTAGGCATTTGGCTGTTTCTTCATGAAAAAGGTCACTGTACTAATAAAGATATGCGATTTCTATTTCTCCTTTGGTGTACTGATTTTCTCTTCCCACCATGGGACTCAAAGACTAGCTTACCTGATGTCCTTACAGTAACCCTGGTTCTACTGTTTTACAAAAAAATCATGAGTGCAAAGATGTGTGTGTATTATAGAGAGACAATGAATATGAGAGAAAGAGAGAGAGAGAGAGAGAGAGAGAGAGAGAGAGAGAAAAATATGAGAGAGCACACATGCACCCACTGGCATGTTCATCTAAATAGTTTTATTATTTCTTATAGCATCACTTACATTACAAAAAACAGGACACTGGCGTAAGTTTCAAACATAAAAACTTGCCAATAATATTCTAAAAAGGGACAATAGTAGTATCAGAGGAAATACCCTTGCTCCAAATATAATTTTACATTTTGAAATATGATTTACTTTTTGGATTTCAGGAAGGCAACTACCATTCACAAATATTTCAAGTGGGAGAAATGAAATGGTTGCTATTAGTTCCATAATTTGGAATTGCTGCTAGCAGATTTTCCGTATCAACTGCCATTTCTTTCTTTTCTTTTTTTTTTTTTTTTTAGAAAATATAATAAAATCTTAATAGTTCTGCATTTCAGACCTTATTGTCAGCTCGGCTGATGCTGGAGACAAAACTGTGTAAGTGGCTCCCTCTGGTGCTGCTACTAGTACTAGTTTTTTATTCACAAACATAGATGTGAACCAGATTGTCTTGGAAAGGTAAGCTGAAGCCCTCAGGGCCTATATAACTAGAAGTGTCTCCTGGGACAGAATTCCACTTGGAATAAAAATAGATGAGGGTAACATCTGTTATGATATGAGGACAGACGTAAGTTCTTCCTTGGCTTTTTCCTTCATTTCATTTACCAATGGGAAGGAACTGCAGAAGGTAACAGAAAGGTCATGTTCACTGAACCTTGGTCAGAGTTTCATATTCTTGTTGCTGAAAAGGCTGATGTTCCCCAAAACCCTTTAAGTACTCCTAATGGATCTCCGCATGGCCTTCAGTCACCAACCCAGGACTCCACTTTGACCTGTGGCTTACACAGCAGTGATGAGAACAAAAGTAGGTGCATAAAAAGTCTGTTGCAAGAGGCAACCGAAGGATCCAGAACAGCATCTCTGAATGGCTGTGGGGAGGAAACTGGCAAAAATCTTCTGCATGGCAGTGATCCATAATTGATGCTGATGCCCACTCTTGTCAATATCAGTCCCACCCACCGACAACCAAGGTTTGAAATGTAGGCTTCTGGGTAGGTCACTACAGTGATGGGTCTAAGACAGTCTCTAGGCTCTCCCTTGTGGATGTTGCTCTCCTTCCCCCCCAGAGGCAGCACATCCTCCCTGACCCATTTCTCTAAAGCACAGTATAGCCTCCACCAGCAGCCAGAATGTTAATGCACTATCACTCTGTACACTGAGAAAACAAGTGACCATATGTAGCCTATGCCAGTAGAGCTGTAACTGTGAAGAACAATGGCTCTGAGTCAACAACAGAATTAAACTACTCCCTCTTGTGAAGCTCTTCTGAATATTTTAAGTGTTGCCTTGAAAGTGTGGGATTATGTGCAAGCATAAACATTAACTTAATGCATTTTTTTTGGTTCGAAATATGCCAGAATTTTAAAATCAGAATTGAAATGCAGAAAATAACTTTGAGATAAATTTAATTTTTTTCAAGTGTGATTAAAACATGATTGAAGAGGCATACTTTAAGTATAATTAAAGTTGTTTTGTAATTAAGAGATTTAAGCATGTATAGAAAATGATACGGCTTAGTTTGGAGATTTTACAAAGGCACCTACCTATTAAACACTCCCTCCCCAGCAAGCCCATGACTCAAATGTTTTCACATCCTAATGCTGGTAGAGTCCTTCTATTTCTTAAAGCTGTCAATTTCACCATTTCTAAATGCTTTATACTTCTTTCATGTATGAATAAAATAAAACAGTCCTATCTTTCTTACATTACCCAGAACAGGGATGCAGAATACTCTAATTTCAAAGGCTCCAAAGAATTCCCATAATCTCAGATATGGTTTGACTTATACCTTTCTTCTCCACTGTATCCATCATCTCTGATCTCGTACATAAAGGGGGTGTGATAAATGGCTGTGATTGAGTGAGCAGAGTGTGTTTGTGTATCCACCTGAAGGGTTATCATAGTAATAAGAACACTTGTGGACATTCTTTATGTGCCAGGCCAAGGTGCTATAATACATTATTTAATTTAATCCCACAACAGCCCTATGAGGATGACATTATCAACCCTATTAGACATGTACATAAGCTAAATCAAAGAAAGGATGAGGACTACACAGAATCACACATTTGAATACTAACATAGCAACAGGATCACCTTTTGGGCTAAAGAATGAGGCAGAAGAAGTTTGTTTTCTTGGTCTTGTCAATTTTTGTTAGCCCCTTTCCTACCTCCCAGTTTCTCAATCCTCTAACCTCCCCTGGGGGGTGGCTCTTGGCCTGCCTGTAGGGCCAGCCCTAAAGCATTCTTCTGGTGGTAAGAGACCTGGTTTAAACTGATCTTAATGGCCTTTCATTCATTTTAGCTGAGTATCACATGGAATGAGGCAAAATTCATACAAATGTATGCGTACTAGAGTGTTGGCTCCTGACATTCAGAGTTACTTTTGCAATAGTACCATGTGTGATAGAAAGTTTTTATACAGGAAGGGAGCCATGGAAGAGACTGCAGTGATCAGGAGGCATGAGTATGGAAGGAAATAAATCATATTCACGAGAGTAAGAAAAATTTATGCTGGATTGATTTTCCTGGTGACCAAGAACACATTTCCTAGCGTCTTTCCCGTTACTCATCTAAACAGTCTATGAAATATGAATAACCTTTCAAAGAAAAGTAGTTGTTTCTTCTCATGCTTTCTCATCTGTGCCTTTTACCCACAACTTTCAATTAAATCACACCGATAGTTGGACAGATGAATAGATACACACACACACACACACACACACACACACACACACACTATTATTATTGCTTTGTAAGCTTGAGGAAATTTAAGAGGTATTGCAAACTTAAAGTTACTCTTTATGCTCTCTGTATCCCCCTGAAGGGTTATTCACCTCCAGGGACTGTGCCTTCTTTCTGTCCCAAAGCATCATCACCTCACTATCTCTTACTTTCAGGGTCACATGATAGATAGAGGACCTCATACTTCTGTGAAGTCTCAGGATTCTTTGGAGAGTAATGGCATTCTAAACTGAACACCAGGACTATTCCCAGTGTATTTCTGACTGGCAGAGCCATCATGAACCGATTCGTGAGAAAATATGACCATGTTTATGGAGTTCCATAGAAAACATGCTCAGATTCCTTCCCTCTTCCCAGGTTGCTGGTTATTCTAGCCACTGACTCCCAAAATGAGCTGCTGTTTTTTACAGAGAGTGGATTCAACGAGAGTCAGGAGGGACATATTGATTTCATGTGCAATTTAGTAGAAACAGAGGGATATATCTCACTTGAAACTGCACCTCTTAGACCTTAGAAAAATGTTACACGGTTGTTGTTTTTTAAGTGATGAGGGTGGTCGCTGGATGTTAAAAGACAGATTAGCACCAACCAGAGCCTGTTTCCCTTAAGCAAACGAGACATTTTGATCACAAATGTCCTGTGAAAGGGAGGACAGGCAAGAAAATACATTTGGGTGGCAGTGTTTCTGGTACTTTCTGAGCAGAAAGCACCCAAGTTAGAAAACAGTATCTGCCCAGGCTATGATAAGAAAAATCTCCTCATTGGATGACAAACAACCAAGCAATCTCAAATTGATTTGGTATTAGCCAGTGACATTAATAGACATATGCTCAGAAAGTTCTATTTTTCATTCAGAATAAATTAATTTGTTTTCTGTTAGAAATGAGTTTTTCCTGGTATGAGTGATATAAACCAGTTTTTCCAAGGATTGTTTATCTCAGAGTGAAGATACAATTAATATTTATGATCTGCAGAGGTCCTGAGCCAAAATATTCAACACAGAAAGATATCTATCTTTTCAATAAGCACCATTTTTTCTACAGTAGTATTTCTCAATGTGAGGTTTTTTTATTATTATTATTTATTTTTACTTTCAAAAAAGTTTAGAATGACCAATTACCTCTGCTACATGTCCTAGTCTTAAATTTTATTTAGTTCAAGCAATGCTTTGCTTTCACTTCTCCATTTAGACATAACCCAATCTTCTTCAAGGAAGGGTGAAGGGGAGAGTGGTAAGAGATCAACCAAAGGTCTTGTATGCATGGATATAAACATAACTAATGAACAGTAGGGGTGTGAGGGCCTGAGCTGGGGACGGTGGGGGAGTGGTGAGGGAGTAGCCAGGGAGAGGTCAAGCGGGGTGTGCGGGGAGAAGGAGACATATGTAATACTTTCAACAATAAATAATTTTAAAAAATTTTTAAGGAACACTTTTTTCATAAATCTGCCTAAAAATTAAACTTCATTTTCTGTAAGTTCTGGCAAGTCTTGCCTGCACTTCTAAACTAATAATTATATAGTCACAGATATATATCACATGGGGTGCTGATATATTTATTACTGCCCTGTATGTAAAATTAAGACATTATATAAAGGCATCACACGAAGATCAGAATAGTCTGGTCCAAGTCCTATCATTGTATACCAAGGAAGTGATGTCTTATCTCAGCCTCATTTCTATCCCCTGCAAACTGAGAATGTAGACCTATTATTGTTTAAAAAACCATTATGATCCTTTCAACTACTTAGCTGAAAACGCCATTGGATATTTTTTGGGGGAAAAAAAGTTAAGTGAATTATTTCTTTTTGTAACATGTTTGACAGATCATCTGGAATCAAAAATTGTGATTTTCATCTTTAGTCATAAAAAATGTGATTGCAATGTGAATATAACCTCAACACCCTAATTAATGGTCTAAGACTCTAAGCCATTAAATTATCTTTTCCATCTTAAATTCCAATATCTTGAATAGTTTTCTTATGGAAAAAGTGACCTAAGTATAGGATTAAAATAATTTCAATTAATCATTCAATGAAACTCTACTTATTTGCAGCGACATTATATGTGCATTTCTACACTGTAGTTGCATTAAAGGAGAGCTTTGAGAATATATAGTCGAAAGAGGAAAGGTATTTTTCATGCTCTATAAATCACCTTGCTTTTTGGGAAAATAGGTAGGTGAGAGGGAACACAGTGTTTTCTTTGTGGCGACTGCAGCTACAATAAGGGAAGGGAGAGTGGCATACCTCTGGAGAGCTTGTTATTCATCAGAAAGTAAATACCCAGCTTTCTGGCCACTTAAGAGCAGTGGCAATTTTCAAATACAATACAAGGAAGAAACACTGTTGTCTGTGGAACTGCATATTAAGAACTGTCAAGCTATATCCACAAATACTAGCCTCTGACTGATCCAACCCCAGTCTCTTCTTCCTTTTACTCGTGTTTTTTAAATCAGTGGTATGTGGTTGGGTAATGTTAAAACAAAACCCAATAAGACCTTCATTTGTATCTGCCAATGTTCTCTTGCTGAAGATTTTCTTTTTAAGCAGAGCATTTATATATAGTGATAGTTATTTCCTTGTGGGAATTTCTTTGTTCTTAATGGAAAAATGTATTATCTCCTTGCCTCTTCTCACTTTTGCATCCTTTGTTGGCCTTTGATTTGTTCAGTGCTCTTTCTCATCCAGGAGAAGGATCCTTAATCCTAACAGTTCTATTGAACTTTCTGCATTGCTTGCAGAACAAATACAATATTTAGTAGTGAGGTGAGCACAGTTTTGGGAATTCTTAAAGTAATGTATTTGTTGATATTCAACTTTTTATACCTATAAAAGATTGATATTTTATAAAAATCTACATCTATTTAAATCTAAGCGGCTTTCTATTAAATTTTAAAAAATTCTAAAGGATTTAGTTGGGGTGTGCCTTCTTTCTAAAGTGTATATAAAATAATGACGTATCCTGTAATCCAGTGGTTCCTTAGTTTGTGGGTAAATATGACATATTAAATACATAATTAAACCTTCTATTCCCTGAGGGGGGCTTTGGGAACTTGCAGCTCCTAGGGTTAATGCTGAGAACCTTAATCATTTCACAGTGCATTGCTGAATACAAGCTACTGCATAGGTCCAGAGGAAAGAAATTCAGAAAGGTACTTAGTAAACATACCCCCCTGGTGGTCTTCACTTAATACAAGGGTGCCCTCTAAACTGTGAATCTATTTCAAACCCAACTTCCCTGTTTCCACTTTCAAATACATCTATTAAAACAAAAAGGGGAGGCATCTATTTCTGACCCTAAACATAGATAGAGTTACTAACTATAATTTTAAGATTTTAAGTTTGGTTCATAAATCAGACACACACACACACACACACACACACACACACACACACACACCCTGGAGGCAATGAGTTTGGGTCAAAGGTGGTTTCTGAGATACAAACAGCTTCAAGCGTGGAGCCTGAAAAAAAGAGCACAGGATAGATGGAAAGATGAGACACTCTGAAAATGCATCCGACGAAAAACAGTGTGGAGTTTCCTCAAAATATTAAGTATGGAGCTGCCATTTGATCCAGTGATCCCACTTCTAGGAGTATATTCTAAGAAGCACTAATCAGAAAGAAAATATGCACATGTTTTGCACATAGCAGCACTGTTTACAGTAGTTAAGATCTGGAAACAGCCAAAGTGCCTATCAGTAGATAAGTGGCTAAAAAACACTGTGGTACATTTACACCATGGAATACTAGGCAGCAGTAAAAAAAGAAGGATCTCTTATCCTTTGACACAGTGTGGAAGGACCTAGAGAGTATCGTGCTAAGTGAAATAAGTCAGTCAGAGAAAGATAAGTATCACACTATATCACTCATATATGGAATCAAATAAACAAATGAAACTGGAAAACAAAATAGATCCAGAGACATGGAAGTATGCAACAGAATGACGAATCTCAGAGGGAAGGATGGGGATGGGGTGAGTCAGGAAAAGATTAACCAAAGAATGTACGTTCATATATGCATAACATATGGACACAGAAAATAGTGTGGTGAAAGTCTGGGAGGGTCAGGGGTTGGGGGGGAGTAGGGAAGTGGGGAGGAGAGGATCAATGGGAGGGAAAAAAAAGGAGACATCTATAATACTTTCAACAATAAGATAAATTTTTTAAAAAATAAATAAAATGATGATAGTCAGCACTTGTTTTGAGACAAAAAAAAAATTGCATTGAGACAAGAAGATATCAAATCCATCCTTTATAGTTATGGGTCTTTCACAATATGCTTTGTTGTTAAAGCTTATTTGCCCCTTTATACTGGGTAGAAAGTTGTTGAGTAGAAATAAGGTTACTACCCAGGCCAGGTAGCTTGACTTCTTACAGCATCATCCAGATAAGCCATGGTTGCCAATTTGATCCCAGGTTAGGGCACATAAAAGAATCAACCAATGAATACATAAATAAGTGAAACAAATTGACCTCTCTTTCTTGCTCTCTCTCTCTCCACCCTTTACTCATTCTCTAAAATCAATACATTAAAAAAAATAATAATAATAAAAGTAAAAAAATGAAGTTACTGAAATGCTAGAGAGGAAAAAGGTTAAGAACAATTGCTCTCTGATCATAGAGAAAAATAGGTATAATAAATTCATCTTATTTAAACTTTTTCTACATCTTCCTTCCCTTAGATTCCATCTGCCTGCAAATTACAATGTGGATCTCCATCAAAATGATTCAAGAACCACTGGTACCTTTTTCCCCTGAAATCCCATTGTACATGCTGATGAGAACAAAATTCAGCAGTTTACTGCACACAACATTGTCTAATTTTTGAGCATATATTCATTCAGAAAAATGACATTTACTGCGTGATATATCACAGCCTTCATTTGTTTGCACATGCATGTATACATGTACATATGTATTCTTCCTCCTTCCAAGTAGAAGCTGCTTATGATAAAAATCACACATATAATCAAACCTTGAAGCAAAGTTTAAGTTAAAAATGGATTCAAATAATGAAGCAAGATAAAAGGAGATGGTTAAGGACTCTTTTTAAATTTAATACAAAATCTGCTGTGCTTCCCTTCCGAGAAGTCAGACAAAATATTGAAAATAAAGGCATATTATTCTATGAGAGATAGTCACTGCTATGTGAGCTCAAAACTAGATCTGTCTCTTAGATCCTCCAAGTAAGCAGTTGAAGGTTCTAAGGGACAAAAGCAGGTGATCATCGTAATTTGGACATTAAGGAGGTTAAATCTTCCTTCATGACAAAGACTTGGCAAAACGGTTCAGTTATTTATCACATTATTCCTCAATTATTATTTTAAGAGCACATGACAAACACAGATGATCTACTAAGTTAGTAAAGAAGACATATTCTGGTTTAGCTATGGTTGTTCCATGATGTAGTTATAAGTTGAAAATGTAGGACTTTGGATTTAGACATGTAATGTAACAATTGTGTTAGTAATAATTCTTTCTAAGGATGATTTATAGATTTTATGATTCTTTAGATATTATTATTTTTTTAAATATCTATGAGACACCATGAAAGCAATCAATCTATGTCAGAAGCATACAGCCTGACAGGTATAGAGTTTATGTCCATGGATTCAAAGACCATTCAATATGTGTGTATGTGTATTCATGAGTGCAAATGCTCAAACATCCTATCTAATAAAAGAGTAATATGCAAATTAACCATCATACATTACACCCACTAGCCACGCCCACCAACCAATCAGGAGTGGGTATGCAAATTAACCCCAACCAAGATGGCTGCGGCCACAGAGACAGTAGGAAGGATGTTTGGGTTTCCCAGCAATGGAAGATGCTGAGCTTTCGGCACACCCTGACCAGCCTATGTCTCCACTTAAGGCTACAATGTTGCAATGATCTTTCCTAATAGTAGAGAAACGTGTAAATTGACCATACCTCCACTATGTCCACAGCTAATCAGATTAACCCAATAAAAATAGTAGTTAATTTACATACATACTGGGTCCCAGAAACCTCCTCGGCACACAGGTCACTCCCAGCCGGCCATCCCGTGGAGACTTTAGGCTTGGGGGCTGGGAGTACTGTAAGGCTGTAGACTTGGGAAGGGGCCAAGCCTGGGATCAGAGGGGCAGGGGGGTGCTCGATTCCCAAGCCTACAGCCTGTTGGGGAGGCTATAGGTTTGGGAAGTGACCAAGCCTGCCATCAGAGGGGCTTGGGAAGTGGCTGAGCCTAGAATCAGAGGGAAGGGGGGGAAAATCAATGGAAACATATCCTTAAGTGAGGATAAAAATAAAAAATAAAAAAATGACATATTTTATGAAAGGCACATCTTGAGAATGCCTAAAGGAAGTTGTCATTTTTTCATGGTGAAAAGACTGGAGCCCATATTGATGAAAACACCTTGGTGGCTGCAGTTACTAGCAGTGGATACAGTAGCAGAGTGATGGGGCTGGCGCCTTTCCCTGATCAGCCTGGTCGCCTCCCGCAAAGGGATGCCAGACTGCTCCAACAGGGAGTGTGCCTAAACCATCAATAGGACATCCCCTGAGGGCTCCCAGTATGTGATTGGGGGCAGGCTCCACTGAGGGACCCCTCCCCAGTGCACAAATTTCATGCACCAGGCCCCTAGTAGAAGATAAATAAATCCCAACAGAAATGGTTGTCACCACTGAGCAAACAGGAGGCTTGGCTCTGCTCCAGGCTACAAAGTTTCAATTGTAGAAGATAAATAAATCCCAGATACCAGGGCCTCCTCTTGGGTGTCCAGGGGGTGTGGTCAGCCTGCAAACCACCATAGGCCCCTTGCCCAGGCCTCCCTGTGCCCCAAAAGAACCCCCACTGTGACCCAGAACACCCTTCAGGGCAAACTAGCTTGGCCCACACCCATGCACCAGACCTCTATCCTATCTAATAAAAGAGTAATATGCAGATTGATCATTACTCCAACACAGAAGATGGCTGCCCCCATGTGGTCAAAGATCCCGCCCCCATGTGGACACAAGATGGCCACCACAAGATGGCCAACAGGGGAGGGAGTTGGGAGGGACCAGGCCAGCAGAGGAGGGAAGTTGGGGGTGATCAGGCCTGCAGGGAAAGGCAGTTAGGGGGACCTAGACCTGCAGGGGATAGCAGTTTGGTGTGGGGAGAGTACCAAGCCTGCAAGGGAGGGCAGTTAGGGGCAAACAGACTGGTAGGGAAGCAGTTAGGCATCAATCAGGCTGGCAGGAAAGTGGTGAGGGGGTGGGGGTGATCAGGCTGACAGGAAGAAGCAGTTAAAGGCAATCAGGAAGGCAGATGGACAAGCAGTTGTGAACCAGCAGTCCTGGATTGTGAGAGGGATGTCCGACTGCCCATTTAGGCCCGATCCAGGTAAGGGTCCCAGAATGGAGAGCGTGCAGACTGGGCTGAAGGACCACTCCCTCATGCACGAATTTCATGCACCATGCCTCTAGTCTATATATATATATATATATGCCTAAGCAACCATTTGACCATTTGACCGGTCGCTATGATGTGCACTGACCACAAGAGTCAGATGCTCAATGGAGAAGCTGCCCCCTGATGGTCAGTGTGCTCCCACAGCAGGAGTGCTGCTTAGCCAGACACAGGGCTCACAGCTGGCCACTGCAACCTGGATACCACAGTGGAGCAGCAGCGAGCCTACCAAGAGGAGGCAACAGGCATAGTGGGGGCCATATGAGAAGGAGCAGCAGGCAGGAGTGGCAGGCAGGAGCAGTAGGCGACACTGGACTGCCAGCTTTAGCCTGATCCCCACAGGCCATGCCAAGGGACCCCACCCTCTAGTTTAATTATAATATAGGCATTCCATATTCTAAGAAATTTGATGAGGATATAATATTTATGGCACACCCTATAGATACCCTAGGTTACAGCTATTGCCTTCTTTCTCCAGTAAGCAAGAGTTCTGGTTTTGTTTGTGTGACATCACTATGTCCAGAGAAAGCAGATCTGTCCTCCAGCCCAGGGAAAGAAGCATCATTGGTCAAAACCAGTCATAGGAGGCATTTTCTCTTTGCCTGTGATGAGAAGAGGGAAGGGTCATAGCTTGAGTCAAGCAGGCATAAAGGAAATCTGCTGATACCTTTGGAACATTTTCCTCCCATTGCCATGAGAAAAAGCCTGCCTCTCATATTTTTGCTTTGAGTTGGACTATTTGAAGAGGTGACCTTTGGCTCTGTGGTAAACATATTATTTTCTTCCAAAGATGGGGAACCTACAAAATTCCAGTAAGGTTGTCTCAGAGTCCTGCATCCTGGAACTGCTGAAGTAGCTAACCCTGGACCAGTATACCTCCAGAATCTTTGTTCTGCAAGGTAATGTAAGTGTTTACTGTATAGGCCTGTAATTGGGCCTTCTGTTACCTGCAAGCCAAAGTTTCTTAATAGATAGCATATCTTATATTTCTATATTCTACCAGAAATGAGCACAATTGGCATTCCACAAATTCATAAAGAATGAAAGACAAGAATAAGAAATTTAAAAACAAAAACAACTTTGTACTCAACCAGACAAGATCATTTACCATCACAGTCATGATAATCTTTGTAAAGTAGAATTCTTTCCTAAAATGGACTCTAATAGCACTTTTTTTTACCACACTGAGATAAATAATTGAGCAACCTAATTTAAAGTTACTATAGCCCATGATAACACATCTGTACAAGAAACCATTATTTAACCTAATGCCATCACTAGGAAATGTTATCTTTCTAAATACAAGCTTTAGAAAGGAATATAAAAACAATAGATATCCATTTGACAACATCTCCTTTGACAACATTTCTTGTGATTGGCCACTATTTAATTCATAGACATAAATATAAAACTACTGCTTTATTCACTGGATTATAGGAAATGAGGTGCCATCTGACATATATAGAGAGCAAGATGTGGCCATTCGGCCCAGTTATTTTCCAAGTAAAATATCATCAGGGAAAAAAAAACCTCAGTATCATCATAGTTGTTTTATAAATATTTAGCATGTGAAAAAAAATATCTATTCCCTATTATAGCTCTTTACTTTTTCTCTTTTTAAAAGTACTTAGTGAATTTTACATATTCATTTTTCCTGTAATAGAGGCAAACACTTCTAGTTTTCAAACACAAATTAATTTCTCATTCTTTTTTCAGATTCTGATTTTCTCCAAGGTAGTGGTATACCACACTAAAAATATATTTCCCAATTTCTCTGGTAGCTGGAGGTGGCCCACTGACACAGCTCTGGAAGTGATATGAGAAAGAAGTCTATGGGGAGAATGTCCACATCTCACACACACATACACCGCACACACACACACACACACACACACACACACAAGGACCAAATGCTCAAGGAAAAAGCTTGTTTGACCCTTTCCTGTCCTTTTTTTTTTCTTTCTACAATTTCATAGAGTTCTTTCCCATTTGTTAAACAAACAACAATAACAAAGAAAAAGATCCCACCATCATTGCAATTTAAAAAAAAAAATGGAGAGTAGGAAACAGGGAATTGCCTTCCTTTGATGGAAGAGTAGTTATTGTCAACCCAGAATGATTTATCTCTAAAGGACATGTGGCAATGTCTAGAATATTCCCGACTGTCATAACTAGAGGGGTGAGAGGGGTATGCTACTGTATCTAGTCAGTAGAGACCACAAGTGTTACTCAACATCCTACAATGTACAGGATACTCCCCCATGGCACAAACTTATCTGGCCCCAAATGACAATAGTGCCAAGGTTCAGCAATCTTGTTCCAGAGTAGTCTTTGTTATCTTCTGGGGGACCTAGAAAGCAGACATGATACTAGAGGCACAACAGCAATTTTATGACCATGAGAAGAAAAGTTCCAAAATGATAAAAACAAGCTGATTCCTAAATGATTAAGCAACTGTCTATGAATGTTTATGATGTAAGGGTAAACTCTTATTTGCTTAATCCACTGTTAGTCATGTTCTACTGCCTCATAACCAAATGCATTTTTAAATAATGCATTTAATATTCACTTGTGGTCTACTTTATGTTCAGACATGGGGCTAAGCATTCTGAATGAAGTGATAAGTCAGGTCTGGTTTTTGACCTCTGGGAACTTGCTATCCAGGGAGGGTGCCAACCATCTAGAAGTGTGAAAAGTAGGCTACTCCTGATATGAATCATGTCTTTTGAAAGCTCAGAGTAAGCTTACAGAAGGAAGCAGAGTGATGGAGGAAAGACTATTCTAAGAAAACAAAATGTTCTCAAGTCCTACAGTGGCTGAGTGTTTATGTGGGGGGAAGCAAGGGGCAGTGGGAAATAATTCATAAAGAAATGTTACCATAAGCAAAGTATGTACTATTGAGGAAAGTAGTAAATAAGAGTTTTGTGAATGGAATAATGAATATACTAGGGATGAGTTCAAATGCAATGTGTTTAAATCTAAAAAGTAAAATTTGGGGAATAAATACTGAAAGGAGTTGAATGCCATTAGTGTTCTGGATTTTAGCATTCTAGCTATAAGGAACCACTGGCCATCATTAATAAGAGATCTGCAAGGCCAGACCCATGTTTAAAAAAACAACAAAAAATAAGTTTGCTGAACTGGATTCAAGTGATTCTCTTTACAAAATAACTGAAATATAACTGAGGAATCATAGGAATCTTCCCACTTTACAATCTAATAAGATGAAAATAAACATCAACCTTCACTTTAAAAATGTGCAAAAGTGGACTGTTTAATTGTTGTGGTTTCAGATCTATCAATTCCAATTATGTTTTGCTTACAAAAACTACAAATTAGTATTTGTTAGGTAAGTCAGAAAATAATTCCTTTGTATAAAAATTTTAAAAAGAATTCTGAAAATAAGCTTTGCTTAAAAAATGTTATTTGTCATCTCAGAGAGCTCAGATTTATATGTGTATTCTCTAGTTATAGTTATTTAATTATCTTGTTTTAAAAAAAATCCTGGCGAACCAATTTAAGGAAATAACCATGTGGAAGTAATAGAAGAGGAATAAAATATGAGAAGTTCCAGGTGGGAAGAGACTTTAGAAAGGGAAGTCACCCAGGCGTGTAAAGTCATCAAGCCTCTAACACTCTACCTGCAGCAGATGAAGTTCTCAGCCTGCCTTCTGTGAGTCTATAATCCATCTTCAACTTCAAATCACCCCAGACATTTATATTTGAAAATGCATTATATCTAAGTATTAAAGGAATTTTTCACAAAATAAAACACTGCTGGGGGTGGGAGGAGGAGGGAGGCTGAGAAAAGGAGGGGGAGCTAAAGAGGACTTTCTCTGCCCCTCACTGCAGGAACCTGAGTGTGTAGTCTGCTGAAAGGCTGACTCCCTCAATTTCTGCTTATGTTAAGAGGATTGGAAAGGCTAACTGTGGAATAGCAGGCTTACAGAAAACAGTTACTTCTTTTAATCAAACCATGTAATCAGAGGGCCTGCGTAATGATTAACTTCCACTTTCTCTGTGAATCACTCAATCACTCAGCAGTGCGTAGAGACTTAGATTTATTCTCTGTCAAGGGCACAGTAAACAATGTTTTTGTACTTAACATTTAATATTTAAAATCCATGCTTGGCCCTTGCTTCTGAGCTCATTTCAGAAAGCTGGTGTTCTGCTAGTTGTAATGGCTGATTGAAATGCCAAGACATTCTATAGGTTTTACACTAAAACACATGTACTCCCACCTTTCCCTAGTGATATTTATATACATGTGATCCTATTTATCATCAAGTATAATAGGTTTTTGAGAAATATATTATGACCCAGTATTTTTTTATGTGCAGTATGAGAACTTACATAGAGAAAATAGACTACTGTAGTTTCAGTATAGAAAGAACAAAAATTAGTATATGAAGTACCTGTAAAAATGCAGAGACTAGACACCAGGTTAGCTAGCTTTCTAAATTTACATTTCCTAAGTCTTAGGTGGTCGTGGAAATGGGAAAAAAAGAAAGTAGTATAAATACCTTTGTGGAGGCCAACTGCTCGTGACTTAGAATAATCACAAATGAATCACATTTTAGACACATAACTTCCCTCATCTCTATACGGCACTAACAACCTCCTCTGGAATAAATGATTCCCAGTTTTAAATTCCCTGCAGGTGGTTTTTCATGTCTGCTCACAAAGTACGGGGCTGGACAGTCAGGAGCCGGTGGTGGGAAGCGTTTTAAACGTTTAGACTACCTTCTCTGCCCCTCAAGGGGTTTACCGCCCAATAATGTGTCACCTAGTCGCTGCTCCTGGAGGGGGATCTTAGGGGAGTGACATCCTGGCTGGACCCAGGCAGATCTGAAAACCGCTTGGCAGGGGGAAATGCGAGGAAGAACAACTTTCTTATCCCAGCCAAACTAAGCCTCGGAGCCACCCCGGGAACCCCCACCCCCAAGGGCCGTGGGAGAGCCGGCGGCTGGAGGCGGCTCGCCTGCGCTCCGCCCGGGCTTCAGGCGAAGGTTTTCTGGCGGCGGCGGCGGCGGCGGCGGCATTGTTCCTGCGTCTGCTCAGCCGCCGCTCCTCCCGGGAACCCCTCCCGCGCTCTCCTTTCCTGCGGTCTTTGGTACCTCTCTGCCGGAGATGGGCTCTGGGTCGCGGCGGTCCCCGGGCACAGCTCTAGGGCGACAAGCTGCAGTGACTGGGGCGCCGCGCGAAGGCGCTGGCGGCGACTGCACCCGTCCGCCGCCGCCGCGCGCGCCGCGCCTCCCACTCGCTCGCTGCCTTTCCCCGCGCCCCTCCGGCTCCCCCGGGCTCTGCCGGCCACGAACGACGCCCGCTCGCCTGCCCCGCGAACCCCGCCTCTCACCAGCTCCGCCCGGCGAGGCGACGGCCGCCCGGACACGGGCCCCGGGACAGACCCGCACCGGGGACTGAAGGGTCAGGGCGCCGCCGCGGGGGAGGCGGGAGGAGGGGCGGGGAGAGCCGGGGGCAGGTGGGGGCGCGGGGGGCGCGGCGGGGAGAGGCAGCCCCAGGAGAGGAGAGGCGTCTGCTCGCGGAAAGCGCCGGGGGAGAGAGGACCGAGGGGGCCAGGGGGAGAGCACCCACCGGGAGGGGCGGGCCACACGGGCAATTTGCAAACTGCCGGGGCGCGAGAGGTGGCGGTGGTCGGAGGAGGACGGGGGAGGGTGGGGAGAGAGAGCAGAGAACCTCGGGCAAGTCCCCCCCTCTCCCCGAAAGGTCGAGCCTGAAAACGCGTCCCCGGAACTGGGGGAGTTCCCCCGGAACCGGCCGCGCTGTGCACCCCGTAAAGGGTGGTTTTTTTTTTCACCAGAAAGGAAGCGGCATGCGGTTGTCCCTACGCCTGGCGCACTCCATCGCGCTGAACTCTGGTCCGTGACCCTCCGAGGGAAAGGAACGGGCTTCCTGCAGGCACCCAGGCTGCGGGTCCTCCACCTCGGACTCCTCCCCAGGGATCGGTTTGGTTTTACAGGGACGGAAGCGTTTGGGGGAGTTCCATGAACCCCAGTGCTAAAGAAACCACCCAGTTCATTAAAGTTGTTCTTTTTTTTTTTCTTTTTAATGATTTTTTTTTTATTTTTGTCAGAGGAGAGAGGTGAGGGGTTTGGCACCAAGAGATGTTTAAAACAGCTATTTAGGCAGCATGGTTTTTCCAAAAAAAAAAAAAAAGACAAATGGGTTTCCTAAAAAAAAACAGCTAAAAGGGGACGGGGAAACTCAGCTCCTGGGCTGGGCGGGGGAGGAGGCTGGGGGGAGGGGGAAGGGGAGAGAGAGAGAGAGAGAGAGAGAGAGAGAGAGAGAGAGAGAGAGAG
>JAAGEH010000045.1:24943158-24968484 GCA_011751065.1 Lasiurus cinereus | reverse complement strand
GAGAGAGAGAGAGAGAGAGAGAGAGAGAGAGAGAGAGAGAGAGAGAGGGAGGAGAGAGAGAGAAGTATTTAAACTCTACCAGACTGGAAGCCTCCGGCACCCCACCTCGCTCCCCTGGGAACCGGGAAAGGGTTCAGCGGACGCCGGAGCCGGAGCCGGGCCGGGCGGCCGGGAGGTGGCGGGGGAAGGAGAGGGAGAGGCCGGGAGTGGGAAGTTGTAGCGATTCCGGAATGGAGATAAAAACGCTGGAGCTCGGCGGCCGCGGGCAGCTCCTTACCTTTCTCGCTAAGTCCCGTTTGCACCTGATCTGCAACCATAAATACTTGGAGAGGCTGAGGGTGCAGCCAAGCGACGGCCGAATGTTAAACAATTCCTCGCGCTCCCTCCTCTTTGGAGAAAACAGGCTCAAAAAGATGTCCAGACCGTTCTCGTGATCCATGGGCTCCAAAACATTCCGCTGGGTCGGGGCGAGAGACGGAAGGAAACCCAGTGTGCCTGGGCACACGCGCAGATACGTATTTCTCTGTGATGCGGCTGGTCTACAAACAGATAGCCGTTTTCTGCATAGAAATCCGAAAAAAAAGAAAAAAGCAAAAAGCAAAAAAAAAAAAAAGCACCACAGATGCCTCGGAAAGACGGAGGGGACGACGCGGGGAGAGAGGCAAAACTTGGCAAACGAAAAATGCATCCAAAGATTTCTTCTCAGGAGCCACCTGCTTCCATGTGCCGAATTCCCGAGATTTTAGAGGGAGAAGGAGGGGGGGGAGAAAAAATTACCGGTAAAATAGCCAGAACGCTCACACACACACACACACACACACACACACACACACTCTTGGAACTGGAAGGAGGCTAAGACGCGTGGATACGGAGAGGAGGAGGCGATCTCCCTCCCGAGGGTCCAGCAGACCCGTCAGCCAAGTGAGCAATCGCCTCCTCGGAAGATGCCCGGCGGGGAGGCGGCTGCAGAGCGTCCCCGGCTCCGGTCCCCGCCGCCGCCGCCGCCGCCGCCGCCGCCTCTGCTACCTGTAGACACGCGCACACACGCACACACACGCGCGCACACACACAGCACACCCTCCTCTCCCTCCTCCGCCCCGCTCCGTGGCGTTGCCGGGCGCCGGAGTCTCCGAATCAAGCTAGACCCCTACTTCAGACCTCGTCCTGCCCCCTCCCCCGCCGACCCCCTCCCCCCGGGCCGGGTGTAGCGCCCAGCATCCTCTCTCCTCTCCCCTGCCCGCCTGCTCCCCTCCTCCCCCCGCCCCCGTTACCCCCCCTCACCCTCCCCCGGGGTAGGAGCTGCGATCCGTGGGGGTGGGCTTTCAGGGACGCGCGTCCGGGGTGGCCGGCTGGATGCTGGCGGTGGTCCCTGCTTTGACAAGTTTCGCGCCCTCCTCCCTGCCCACCCCCCCCCCTCCCTCGCACGGCGATCCCGCCACCTCCGCCTGCAGCACCAGCAGCACCCGAGGCGGCCGGAGGGGTGAAGGCCCCCGGGCGTCACTTGTGACGTTCACCGAGCCACTGCGAGGAGCTGGCGAGGGCACCCGCACCGCCACCGCAGCTGCGAGGCCTCGGACGCGGTGAGGTTCTCGGTTCTCGGCGTCATGGTGGCTCCCTTTTCCAGGCGTCTTCGTCTGGGAGAACTGATCAGCAGCAGAGTTGGAGGCAGCAGCCTTCAACTGAGCCTCTTTGGGATTTTTTTTTTATTTTTATTATTATTATTTTTTTTCCGCCGCTGGGTAGATCTCTTGCCACCAAACTCCCACCACCACCACCACCACCACCACCACCACCACCGCCCCGCCTGCTCGGTTTCCAGCAGCTAGACGCAGAAGCAGCTCCGAATTGTAGCGCCTGTTCTAGTCCCTTTGGTAGGAGCAGTCTAAAGGCGACGCCACTGCCTTTGGCCTCTTCCCTCTGGCTGCGCCCACATCTTCTGCCGCTGGATGGGTGATGGTTAAAAATTCATCGGAGCTCATCAGTGCTGCCTTTTAAGAGGGCTGTGACTCACTGTACCACATTGTTTCACCTACCCACTTCCTCCAAGCTTCTCTGTGTGAATTTTTCAATAAGTGAGATGGGGGACTGGGCCATTAAATTAGTTGATTGCAATGTGTAATAATCAAAACAACAACAAATATCCACCAGTAGGAAATCGTTAGGGTATTTCAGTGACACTTGGTCTAGAAAAGTGTTCTTTTTTTTTCTTGACACACTCTTTAATTCCAGGAAAAGAAGGAATTTTGAAATAATCAACACTTAGATTGCAGTTAACAATAAATAAGAAGCCCAGGTTCCAATATATGCGATCTGATTTTTCAAACACTCTTAAGTATGAGATATCATTCCTTCTTCTTAGAAAGAGTTCAATACCACAGTTCCCCAGGACCTTTGCATTCACCATTCCCTCTGCCTATGTGTCTCTGCCTCCCCATGGAGGTAGGTTTCCCTCCTGCTTTCACATAAGTTTCTGCTTAGATGTCTCCTTCAAAAGATATCTTCACTGACAACTCTTGGAAATAACATTCTCTTCCCCTTCACTCTTATAGTTGCTCCAGAGTACTTATTATAACCTGTTTATATTAATTTTTATTATATGCTTCTCACCAGAAAGTAAATGCCAGGAAATGAGAGACTTCGTTGTGTTTACTGCTGTATGCCAAGCAAGCACCTAGACTCCTAGAAGTATGCCTGATTCATTGTGGTTCTTTATACATAGTTGAATGAATGAATGAATGAATGAAGTCAATTTGACTCACTTGGGGGCATGATTGTAGACTCCCTCTAACTTGAGCTAGTGATTGAGCATAAAGGCCTAGGAATTTGCTGAGATGTTCTTAAAGACATTTCTTAAAAATGTATGTCTTACTTAAAATACATTAAAGCCATAATTACAGGACATAGGTCCCACTTTTTTGAGATAATGTTTGGAATGGACATAAATTAGCCCTAAATGTGTTCATAAAGCAATGATACCACACTTCCTAAGACATTTTATTCATTTAAGAGCCAATGGCACTTTATTACATATGACTTAGATTCTGCATTTACTCATTTCCCAGAGTTTTACTATTTTAAGTAGTGTATCTAAGTAATGTTCTTTTCTTAAGTTCTGAAATTATTTTTTTCATTACTATTTTAAAATATAAAATTTATAGAAGCAGTTATAAAAGCCTGAAATCACATTTATAATATACTATGAATTTAGTTCGTGAGTCAAGATTGCTTTATATTATTCAGTAAATGACCTCTCACTCCACCAGTCCTTTGAGTGCCCATCTTTTCCTGTTACTTCATTATTGAAGGATCAAAACAACTATGAGGCATGGTCCTTTTGCCATGTGTACAATATCTTTCCGGTAAGATCAGACTTAGACAATGAGATGCCTTCGTGCACAATAGAAAAAGAATTTCCAAGGCAGGACTTTCCAAGCAAAAAAGCAACATGTGTAAAGGAATGAGCTCGCTAGCATGCAAAATGTTATTAAAAGCAAGTAGCTCAGTTTAGCTGGATCCTGGGAAGCGTGTAAGGGACTAGTAAGAAATGAGTAAAATGGGTCAGATAATGAGGGGACTTGTGTGTTAGGCAATGAAACTTGGACTTGGCTCCTTGGCAGGGCCAGTGAAGGGCTTTCAGCAAGGAAGTGGTGCAATATATTTGCCTTTTAGAAAAGACTGTCTATGGCAGCATGGGAAGTGCATTAGGAGGAGAGGTAAATCCAAAGGCAGGGAGCCAGTTATGAAATTACTATAGAATACAAAAGAGATGCAAATGTTTGAACTACATAGTGACAACAAGAAAAAGAAATTGAGAAGAGTGAATTAACACAACACTTGGTAATTGATCGGCTATGGAATAGGAGAGGCAATTTTAAAATATTTTTATCTTATTTTTGAGGTGAAGCAACTGGATTAATGGTATTGTCAATCATATCTCCTCTATGAAGTAGGAATTTTTAGGATACCTATTTTACAGATGGAGAAATTGAGACTCAGGGATAAAATTATTAGATCTAGGCATAACAGTGTAAATGTCAAACTATGCCCTGTGACTCCAAATTCAATTAACTTACCACTATTACATATTATCCTCTTGAGCTAAAAGAATGAGCAGATATGAGAACATGGCTTTCAATAATTAGTTGTTACAAGTTTGTACTTAATAGGAATTTAAAAGAAAACTATTTGAGTTGAAGATTACTAGTAAATGTCTGAAGTTTAATTATTCTACATAGCTAAAAAAAAAAGTCAAACTGTCTACAACTTCAATATAAAAAAGAGAGATCAGGAGAGAGGGAGAAAGAGAGAGAGAAAAAAAACAATACAGAGCAGCTAGAAAAAAACTCAATGGAAGATTGAATTTTTAGTTAGACTTATAGGATTAATTAGACTTAAATATGTGGAGGAAAGATAAAGAGCTCATGGACTGAATAAACTTGTCTTCTAGATAAACATTTTTTTAAAAGAAATATGAAGAACTGGCTTCTGATAATGGCTGAATAAGATCCTATTAGACTGACCTTCATAAAGATTACAACTATAAGCTCTGGACATAACACAAAAAAGCAGCTACATAAAGAGCCTTTATAGTAAACAGAGACATGCAGGTTCTTATAGGGAATCCACACACAGATATTATATATATCAACATACATAATATTTTAAACAATAAAAAATTAATCAATTAAAAAGAAAACAGATTTCAGGTGGCATTGGAACTATTGTTCAAATAGTTTGCACCTGAAATGCAACCAAGATAAGTTTTTGCAAAAATAAAAGAAATAATACTCTTTAGAGGAAAAACAGTATAATTCATAGTCTCCATAACCTAATAATCATAATGTTCAGGATGTAATCCAAAATTACCTGAGATACAAAAATTCATGAAAATAGAGTATGTTCTCAAGAAAAAGGAAAATCAACTGAGACCAAAACCTAGGCTATCTGTATGTTGGAATGAGCCAACCAGGATTTTAAAACAACCATTATAACTACCCTCACTGAAGTCAAAGAACTGAATTAAAAATAATTAAACAGGTCCATATAAATGATAAAAAGAAACAAAAAACATTCTAGAACTGAAAAATAGTATGTATGAATTAAGAAAAATTCACTTGCTGAGCTTAAAATTGAAACAATGGAAATGACTGAGAAGTGAGTCATGAACTTGTAGATAGAATAATAGATATAATCCAATGTAAAGAACGAAGAAAATAAAGAGACAATATAAAGTACAGTATTTCCAAAAGGAGAATAGCAAAATGGGCAAAGAATGTTTGAAGAATAAATGATAGTTTGAACTATCATATATTGCTGGTGATATGCAAAATGATGCATCCTGTTTGGAAAATTTTTCAGGGGTTTCTTATCATAATAAACATATTTTTCAGAGAACCTAGCAATTCCATTCATAACTATTTATCACAAGAAATGAATGTATAGGGTCTGAACAAGATTTTTGTGTAAACTGTTTCTCATAATGGCCCCAAACTGAAATGCACTAAATGTTCATTGATTGGTGAAACTAGAAATACCAATTAGAAAGGATATATGCACCACTATGTTCATAGCAACACAGTTTATAAATAGCTAAGATTTGGAAACAGCCTAAGTGCCCATCAGGAGATGAGTGGATTAGAAAATTGTGGTACATCTACACAATGGATACTACGATACTGTTAAAAAGAAATAACTTTTACCATTTGCAACAACATGGATGGACCTGGAGAGCACTATGCTAAGCGAAATAAGGCAGTCAGAGAAAGATAAATATCACATGGTCTCACTCATTTGTGGAATATAATGAACAACATAAACTGATGAACAAAAATAGAAACAGAGACATAGAAGCATAGAACAGACTGTCCAACCTATGAGGGAAGGTGGAGGGTGAGGGGGATGAGAGATCAATCAAAGGACTTGTATGCATGCATATGAGCATAACCAATGGACACAGACAGTAGAGGGTAAGGGCATGTGCTGCAGGTTGAGGGTGGCTGGGGAGAGGTCAATGAGAGGAAAAGGAGACTCATGTAATACTTTATATAATAAACAATTTAAATTAAAAAATTAAAAATAAATAAATAAAGCAATGCCTTAGAAAGACTAGGAAGGAGAGACATGCACTATGAAATCTGTTCAGGTCATAAGGTCAAACCTTATGTTACCAACTGGAATGGAAAAAGAAGATTTCATCTGAAAGATTTCAAAGGAAGAAACTAATGTTTTTATCATATTATTCACTAATAAAAGAAAAACTTAAAAGTACTACACATTCACCCAAAATACTTTTTCAGTGTTAATGCTACCAGTAGAAGTGGAGTTCTTGGGGTGTCATGGGGAAAATAATTTCCATGGGAGGAGAGTTTTACTCATGATGTAAAATTAAGGGGGCTCCACTCCAAGGTCCCATCTCTGCTCACCATGGAAAAATTACAATCTTGTCTTCAGTAGGGCCAGGATTAAGGCTGTTGCCCAGAATTTTTGTTCCATATTAAAGTCCAGTATAGTTCAGCATCTGACTAGCTTCCCTTGTGTTCCCAGTTGCAGCCCATTGGGTGTGGGGTCTACATGGCCATGGGCCCTGTGGCTGCTTAAGGTCACATGGAAGGGGAGGAAGTCCTAGAGTAGGATGGTGTAAAGGGGAATCAAAAGGAAAGAGAGTGAGAATTATTTGTCTGGGGATTTTACCCTTCCAAGATTTCATGAGTTGCTGATGGGATCCACCCATCAGAAATTATCTTTTTTTCAAGGCAACTACTTTCCCTAAGTCACCCTGACTTCACTTCTCATGAGCCCATCTACCCCTTTGTCTGCTCCCTTCCCTCAGTGACCTGCAGAGAATGGATCAGTAGTTCCCTGGGGAGCATGAAGTTATAGTTTCCTGGTGAAGCTGCCCAGTTGATCATGCTTGCAATGTCTGGCCTCTCCTTTGCTCTCTTTCTATTATTGATATTAACAATTAGTTAATTATGATGATAAGTTTAACACACTAGCAGAGAGTGAGAAAGTATACTTTTTTACTTTTTATACCATATACTTACCCCACACTGAGCAATTTATTTCAGTCACTCCCTATTTATTATCTTTCTTAATTTTTACAACTAGAGTAGGTGTTAGATTTACTAACCCAATTTTATAGATAAGGAAACTGAAGTCCCATATTTAAGTGAATTAAGATCATACAACTAACATAGTAAAGCTGGATTCAAACTAAAATATGTTACAAAGTTCATTTTAGTCCTAGACATCTTAAAAGAAATAAATTATGAAAATTATCACACACTGTAATGAAGTTAAAGAAAATGCAGAAAGAGCCATTGAATCTAGCAAAATTTTGGTGAGAAAATATTTGAGTAGAAAAAAAGGAGAATACCATTTGGTTAAGAAGACTAAATGAAAGGTTGATACGAAATTTTTGGACTGGAATCCAGATTCTTTGTTGGCATCAAAGAATGAATTCACAGACAGAGGGTAGTATAGCAAATGTGGAGATTTTTGAAGAACAAGTACAATCCCCCACATTGGAAGGGGGAAAGGATCTTATGACTTCCTATTTCCATAGTTAATAAAGGTTGTAGTTCCTATGTCTTGATATCACCTCTGATTGGTCAATATTCCCTTTCGAATTGATTACTATTAGTGACTCCTAAACTCAAAGGTCAAACACCGCATGAGACATGTGCTGCCCTCCTCCCTCATTGTTCTTTTCTTTCTGAGCTTTCTTCTTTCTTCTTTATTTTGTAAACTAGAGGCCCACTGCACGGAATTTGTGCACGGGTAGGGTCCCTAGGTCTGGCAGGTGATCAGGACCGATCGGGCCTTCCTTCCCCTAGCTGCCAGCTTCAGACCAGGGTTTCCTTCATTCTGAACCACCCCCTGATGGTCAGCACACATCATAGTGAGCAGTCAAACTCCTGGTCGGTCCAACTCCGGGTGGCTGGGGAGAGGTCAATGAGAGGACAATTTGCATATTAGCCTTTTATTATATAGGATAGAGACCTTTTTGGCTACTTACAGCTCCCTTGTCTTATGTCAATGCAACTGTTGCTGCTCTCTGCACCGGGTTTCCTTGTGTTATGGAGATGTACATTCTCCCAATCTGTAGCCCTGTTTCAGAATTTACCAGGTGACAAAAAAACACACAGGAACACCTAGAGATACAGGAAAAACCCATTTATTTCCAGATGTGCTAGTACCATGACTCAGGGCAGCCTATTTCCAAATCCTGAGCAAGCCAATATGGAGGAGGCTTTCTCTTCATACCCTTTGGTTTCTTTGTCCCCCAAATATGGATCAGACTTCTGGACCTTTTCCTGGCTTTTCAAAAAGCCCCTTGTCTTGAGATGGGGGCCATGAGACCACACCTAAAGGCCTGCCCTGGGACCAGTGCTGACAACACCCCTCTGGGGATTGTGTATTGTCCATGGTTTATGGCCTTTGTAAAATGTGAGATTTAGGTTAACAGGTCTTGTAAGACCAGATAATTAAGGAAGGGGCAATGTCTTGACTATAGGCTAACAGCAATGTGCATTAGAGATATTGATTAACTAGGTACAGAGTTAGGCTGCTGTCTCCCCCCCGCCCCCCCCCACCTCCCAAATGTCTTATGTTCCTCATCAGCCCTAGGTTTTTTTCCATGGAACCCAACTCTAAAAATTCCCTAAACCTGCCTATATCCTCTTAAAATTTCTGTTTCAAGGTGATATAATTTTTGTTACATAATACTTTTTTCAAAATCATCAATAGTCTCCCATCTTTACAGTAAAAACAATGACTACCTTTCAACATCATCACTCTCTTTACAATGCAACCGACTGAAACAAACTCAAGCCCAATAAATACACAAGCAAACCCTTAAAAAGGAAAAATATCATGTATCGGGTTGTGTAACTGAGAAGTTTAGGGGGCATTCAGAGCTCGCCATGGCTATATTCAGAGGCCTAATGGAGGTTATTTTTTCTCCTTCCTTGTCTTCCTTCTTCACCTTGTCTCAGCTTTATTTTCAGGCTGTCTCTCTTCAAGTCTGGAGTATGATGACTGTCAGCAACCCCAACAGCCCTTCAACCAGCATCCCCAGGGAAAATTACTTTGTGAACTCCGGAAAAGAAATCCTATGGAGGACTTTAAATGATTTCACTTGAATCACTGTGACTAGAGATTGAGTTAATATGGTTTACCAGGTCCGGGGCACATGATATACCTCTACACTAGATAAGGGGGCCCATCAAGATTTACACAAACAGTGGAGGCTGATGTAGTAAAAGCCTAGGAGAGTTACCAGGAAAAGAGAGGTGAAAAAACTTCCTGGGCAGACTTAATCTACAGTCGTAAGTATGGTTTGCCACATGCTGCTCCCAGTGTTTCTCCATTCACTCCTTCCCAGTTCCTTCTATCTAGCAAAAGTAAATTATAGGATGTGAAACCACATCTTGTGCTTTTTCACCTCTGAGTCTTTGTTTAATTTGTTTATGCTCTTCTGAGTTCCTTCTCTAAACCTGCCTGATGAAGTATAAATTCTAGAAATTACCACATTGCACATATTAGATGCTTAATGAATGGTCATCAAAAGGGGCTGCTTAAGTAATTCATTACACATTCAGGAGACAAGAAGATGCACAGACAGAATCACTACCCTCACAGAGCTTTTACTTAGAAAGTTAAAGGAAACAATACACAAATGACCAAAGTATGAAACAAAACAGTGAATAAAAAGAGTAGTGGGAATTCAGAGAAGGAAAGGATCAAGGGCTGAGGATTGGGGAAAATTGACTTCAGTAAAGTCTTTGATAAGAAGGAAGTAGCTCTTAAGTAATTGAAATTCAGTGCTTATTTGTTTTGAATGAATAGATGAATAACAGAGTGAACAAATCAATAAAGCATATAACATTTAAATCACCCATAAAGGAAGGAAGGTTGGGTTTTTTAATTCAATAAGGCAGGGGAGTCAAAAACAATGTGTTTGTTTGTTTATTTGTTTTGTATATATTTATAGGAGAACTGGGCATATTTGAAGAAGAGAAACATGAAGTGGGGTATATTCAATTCATTTAAAAAACAATCCTGCTAGAGCTAATATTTAGGTTCAGAAAAGGTGAGGAGAATAAGATCCAGAAAATAAATGAAGTCTTAATGCCAAATCTTTTAAGAAAAAAAATCTTATAGATTTAGAAAATAATAATAATAATAACAATAATAATAAAATGTTATAAGAAAATCTCTTTTTTTAAATGATTGGCTTAAATTTAAAATGGCAAAGCTTAGTAGTTCAGAGTGGATTTTGCCATTTATAATGAATAATTGTGTTTTCTTTTAAAGATGCTCAATTATAATTTATGGACAACATTAAAGTAGCAAAATACTTCCTTACATAATATACAGTGCCTATTTCTTAATGACTTACTTTAGTCAAAAGTATAAAAGTGCTCTTCCAGTGATTTATGGAAAAATTGAGGTATCAGGTGTCTGTTACAGTATTAGGAGATCAATATAAATATTTTTTTGTAAAGGAAACAAGAAATGACTTAAGTATTTTAATATTCAAGTTGGAGATAATTGCCCTCTCACATTTCTTTCTTGTTTTCTCTGTTTTGGAAAACTAAAAGGACTTATTTGATACCTAAAATAGTAATTACAATTTTTAAATTCATGAACCAGATTGCAAGCCTAAAGTAGCAGGTTCACATCTATTCTAGCATCCTCACCATGGAAAATATATCAGAACTCAAAATTTGTGATGTAAATATGAAAAGGGATCTTTTAGATTTTACCTTAAACCTATATTCTTCTATGCTGAGATCTCTGTTTATTTATGTAACAGTCACTTAGAGCAAACTTTAGTATTTTGATGAATAGAAGTATTAAATATTTGTTCCTACAGGTACAGGGGGATAATGTGAAGCTTAGAAAGCTTCCCTACCAGAAATTTTCTCTTGTAAACATTGCATGGGGAGGGAGGTACCAGGTAAACTGTAACTCTAAAGTTGTTATACTTGATGGATAATGTGAGTCAAAGCTAATTTTTGCAGAGTCCAGAAAGATCTCCCCTTTTTTCTTTTCTTTTTTTTCCAATTTGGTGAGAATTTCAAATATGGCCCTACCTCTGTATAGTCCTAATAAACTGCAATGTACAGAGGGGAAGGGGATGTGGAAACTCCCATGAATTTTGCTAAGCATTTATTTCTCAGCTTATCTTCTCCTGAACACTTCCTAGCACCCTGCCTGATGCGCAAGTTCAATGATTTGCATGCCAGCAACCTACAGGTCTTACTTCATTAGGTTTTCTCTTCCCAGAGCATTCCCTTTCCATGCACTTCCTCCCCATAGTATTTCCCATCTGAGCATTCTCAAACACATGTAGAGTTCAGCTCAAACATCCCCTCTTCCATGAAACTTCCTCCCTCCCCCATCCCCTTTGCCCCCCACTAAGATGGAAGTAATATTTTTTCAACTGAACTTCTCTGGCATTTCATCTGTAATACCCTTGAAGCAGACATTACTATTTAATTCATAATTATTTTATGCATTACCCATCTACCTTTTTGTAAAGTGATATATAGTTTTCTTTTCTTTTCTTTTTTAATTGTTAGAGTCCCTGGCACCTTAGTTATCTTGCACATGCAAATTCTTCATAAACATTTTTTAGTAGATGAATAAATGAAACATAAAGACAGGCATACCTCAGAGATATTGCAGGTTCAGTTCCAGACCATCGCAATAAAGTGAGTTAATCTTTTTGCTGATTGGGGGTGGGGGTGGGGGTCGTATTGACTTCTATTTGTAACAAATGCAATATCTGTGGAGTACAATAAAGTGCAATAAAACAAGGTCTGCCTGTACGTTAGAAAGAAGAGTAGCTAAGAGGTCATTGCAGTCATTCAGTGCTGCTCACACTCTCATACCAGGATGACGGTAGGAGAGACTAGGGTTGTGACAGTGGAAATGGATGTAAGTAGAAAATTGTGAAAGCTATTCAGGTAACAGAATTGATAGGGCATGGTGAGAAAGGTGAGGAAGAGGGAGCACATTCAAGATCATCTCCAGATTTTTCGCTTGAGAAAATGAGTAGCTGATTGTACCTATCATTGAATTCTAAGGGTAGAGCAGTTTCTTGGGGAAAAGAATTCCTTTTATTTGGATATGCTGAACTTTAAGTACCTGTGAAGTTCAAGTGGATGAAACCAACTAGGTGGGTGATTATGGGTTGGAAGTCCAGGAAAGAAGTGTGGATATATATTTTGGAATTGTCCACATATGTATGGTAACTGAAGTTGTACAAGTGACTGGGAGAGATCATTAGGGACAGTTTGTAAACAGGGAAGAGAACAGGCCTAGGACCAGAAGAACAACAGCATTTTTGAGTTTAGATAAAAAAGTAATCTGTAGAGATTGATAGTGGCTGGGGGAAGGACTGGTGAAAAACATCAAACACTGGTGAGAGGAGCAGAATGAGAACTGGACAGTGTCCAAGGAGGACATTGTTTGGCCTCCCTCCGTGAAAACATTCACTAAGGCATAGTCAAAGCAACACCACACTGAAGTGTGTTTAATGGTCAGAAGAGAGAAAATAAAAATAGCAACCAGGGAAAATTCATTCAAGAAATTTGATTATAAAGAGAAGGATAGAGATAGATTTGTAGCTGAAGAGTGAAACTGGGTCAAAGGAGGTGTTTTTGTCTTACTTTTTTGTTGTTATTATGGGAGAGTTTGATCTTGAAATGTTGATGGGAAAACAACAAATAGAGAAGATCATGTTAATGGTAACTGAGAGAAGGTTGGTAAGGTTCTTGAGGAGGTAGAATGGCCATGAAACTAAAACTAAGAAAGGGGAGAGAAGCACAGATCCAGGTTAACTTGTAAATTTGATGGGAAGTTAAAGGAGCTTCTGCCTGATGGCTGCTATTTGTTTAGTGACATAAGATTTAATGTAGAGGGATGTTGAAAATTAGAAGTGGCAAAACAATATTTTAAACAGCATAAATACATATGTTTAATAGTCAATAAAACTTAAAAACTAAATATAATGTCATTAACAGCCACATTTAAAGTTCCCTTTGTGTGTGTGAGAACAGACTTGATCATTTTAGGGATTGAGGATGGTAAGGCTAGTGGGTAGAGCCTAATGTACAATGTATAAAGAAGCAAAGGTACAGGACAGAAAAATACAAGGCTATGATTACTTAGGTCTTATTCCATGTTTTGCCGCAGGAATAAACAATGGAATGCAAGCAAAGACACACATGCTATTTGATTCTGTATATACACATAAATATAAATAATAGTAACAACAATAGACAACACCTATTAAGAGCTTTTTATGAGTCAGACACCATTCTCTTTATATGATCTTTACAATCCTAAGAAATAAGTGCTATTTACTATCTCCACAATATAGCCAAAGTGATTTAGAACTGAGCTTAAAGAACTTGAAAGAATTTGAAGAATCATGAATTCCCACAGAAGGAGAATTGTTGGGACTGGGATCTATAACTATATCCATATCTAGCTATCATCTAGCTATCTGTCTATCTATCATCTATCTATTCTTATCACCTCTGTGTACAATTCCATGCACTATTTACTATGTATAATTATCCAAGTTGTAGTACTGGCTGAAGTATTTATTTGTGTTGTTTACCTATACTGTTTACTATGTACATTTGTCCAAGTTTTGTTACTAAATGGAAGTGTAAAATTGATCTCCTTTAGATTTCTAGTCAAGAAACATAGGTATATGTTTAAGTACTCTTCCCACACCAAACTTAGGTCAGCAGCAAAATATATATTTTAAATGAAATTAAGCAGAGCAATTAATTCTGTGTCAACTTGACTGGGCCATGGGATGCTTAAATATTTGTTTAAACATAATTCTGGATATGTCTATGTAGATGTTATCATATACAATAAACACTTGTATCAGTAGACTGAGTAAAGCAGATAACCCTCCCAAATGTAGGTTTTCAATCTATTGAAGGCCTGGACAGAACAAAAAGGAAGAGTAAGAGAGAATTATCTCTCTTTGCCTGACACTCTTTGAGCTGAAACATTCGTCTTCTCCTTTTTTCAGACTCTGACTTGGACTAGAACTTGCACCATCAGCTTTTCTACTTCACAGCCCTTCAAACTCAGATTGAAACTCTTCCACCAAGCCTCCTCAGTCTCCCGTTTACAAACTACAGATTTTAGGGCTTGTCGGTTTTCATAATGATGAGTCGATTTCTTACAATAACTCTATATACATATATACTGTAAGTATATACACAGAAACAGCCAACAGAATATATATTTATATGCATATAAAATACACACACATTCACACATACAAACACATACACACACATTCTATTGGTTATGTTTCTCTGGAGAATCCAAAACAAAGACTGATAATAGCTCCACTAGCCCAAAATGGAAAAGAAAAATACAGCGGTAAGGAAAGTTAAGGTCACAGGCCTGTTGGCTTCTAGATCTGGAAGAACTTAAACAGCCATAAGGAAGTCAGCTACTACAAATAAAAGGGACTAAAACACTACTATACAGCCAAGGACAAGAGACTGGTTCTTTTATACCAGCAGGGATTGGAACTAATAAAACAGTGACCCTCATATCTACCTAGGTCTTCTCCTATGAGTAGGGCAAGGGGCAGCTGTGCAACCTGAACATGGGCAAAGCCATCACTGGGTTGGAGATGAGTTGTACAATATTGCCATATGTGTATTAAGAGTTCCATGTTACAAAAATAAGATCTTGTTCTGAACTTGAGACCCAGGATAGAGGGACCAATAAAATTATTAGAGAAAGGTGATGGGTGCACACACACACACACACACACACAGAAATCAGCTTCAAAAAAAAAAAAAGCTGCAAGTTAGCATCCTAAAGTATAATCTGTAAATATTGTTGAATTGTTGAGAAAATCAATTAACAAAAATTACAATCCAAAGACAAATTCACTCCCAATGAATTAAAAATAACAGAGCAATCTAAAAATCATCTTACTGTAAGTACACTTAACATCATCTAAGAGAGAAAGAAATGATACCCTTAAAAAATAAAAAATCATCAGCTATAAATCAAGAATAAAACAATATTAAAATAAGTAGTCCTGTGAACAATTATAAATACTAAAAAATAACACACAAAACAATCCTCCAGACTGTAAATTCAGAGATCATATTGAGGATCTCATCCAAAACAGCAGGAAAAGAGCAAGATAATAAATATTTTAAAAACTTACAGCACCAGGTGCTTCTGCCTGTGCTTCAACATATGGAGTGTTGCGCCTTCCCTGAGAACCAGAAAATGCCTGAGAAACTGCAAAATTAGAACCTTTCTTTAACCCATCAGAGAGCTAGGTTCACAGGGTCATTAGTAGGATGAATTTCATGGAAAAGGGTCCCTCCAAGCAGAAACAGGGCATGAACACACTCCACCCATGTGTGATAGTGTGAGGAGAGGAAGAGATGGATGCAAGATGCACACAGGCAGAAAGAATTCAGCTAAAATGTTCAGGCAAATTGTGAGAGAAAAGACTCTCTGAGAGCCTTGGACACGACGGGAAGTCTCACTCACTTACGGTGCCTTCTCTATAGGCTATCAGAGGATGCGAATGAGAAAGATTGCTGGCAAGGTTGGTGGCTAGAGGAAGCTTTTCTCAGTGGTGCAGGCCTGGAGGAGGAAAATGTCCTTTCTGCGGGGAAAGCAGGAAGCCCCCATCACTGGAGGAAGGGCAGCAAACTATCACCCCCAGAGCACAGTTGAAGACCCTTTGCAGCTGGGAGATGGATAGAAAAAAATTAGCCCTCTACTTCTAACTATAGATGCTGCCAGAGGTAAGTCTGCCAGCTTACTGGCAATTTCTCCCTGTTACAACATGGTTTATATCTTTTGCTCTTTTTTTTAAAAAATATATTTTTCTTAATTTCAGAAGGGAAAGGAGAGGGAAGAAGTAAGAAACATCAATGATAACACAGAATCACTGATCAGCTGTCTCCTACATCTTTCTTTTTTTTTAAATTAATTTTTATTAATTTTTTATACATATCTCCCCATTGCCCCCCCTCCCTCCCAGGCGTATCCCGACCCCCCAGTGTCTGTGATCATTGGTTATGTTTATAAGCATGCATACAAGTCCTTTGATTGATCACTTATTTACCTCACCTAACTTTAATCTTTCTGCTATAATTTCACAGTCTGTTTGATGCTTTATGATTTTTGTCCTCCTGAGAATTATCAGTCTACTCCCTTTCTGTGCTCCTGATTCTATTATATTCACCAGTTTATTCTGTTGATCAGATTTTTAATTCACTTAATTTTTAGATTCACTTGTTGATAGATGTGTATTTGTTGTTCATAATTTTTTGTCTTTTACCTTTTTCTTCTTCCTCTTCTAAAAGAGTACCTTTCAGCATTTCATATAATACTGGTTTGGAGTTGATGAACTCCTTTAGCTTTTTCTTCTCTGTGAAGGTCTTTATCTGCCCTTCAATTCTGAATTATAGCTTTGCTGGATAGATTATTCTTGGTTGTAGGTTCTTGTTGTTCATCACGTTGAATATTTCTTGCCACTCCCATCTGGCCTGCATCGTTTCTGTTGAGAAATCAGCTGACAGTCGTATGGGTGCTCCCTTGTAGGTAATAAACTGTTTTTCTCTTGCTGCTTTTAATATTCTCTCTTTCTCTTTTGCTCTTGGCATTTTAATTATGATGTGTCTTGGTGTAGTCCTCTTTGGATTCCTTTTCTTTGGGGTTCTGTGTGCTTCCTGGACTTGTAAGTCTATTTCTTTTACCAGATGTGGGAAGTTTTCAGTCATTATTTCTTTAAACAGGTTTTCAGTATCTTGCTCTCTCTCTTCTTCTGGCACCCCCACAATTCTGATGTTGGTATGCTTGAAGCTGTCCCAGAGGCTCCTTACATTATCTTCACATTTTTGGATTCTTTTCTCTTCTTGCTTTTCCAGTTGAATGTTTTCTGCTTCTTTATATTTCAAACTTTTGACTTGATCCTTGCCTTTCTCTAGTCTGCTGTTAGTACTCTGTATAATAGTTTTTATTTCAGTCAGTGTATTTATCATCTCCTCTTGGGTCTCACTAAATTTATCCATCTTTTCTAGCATATTCTTGAAAAACCTTATAAGCGTGGTTTTGAACTCTATATCCAGTCGTTTTTTTTCCTCCATTTCTTTTGCTTGTAATCCCTCCCCTTGTCTCGGCATTTTCACTGTGCCGAGGAAACTTCTGTGCTGGATTCAGCCGCAGAAGCCTCTGTTGAGCTTGGGAGGGGTGGAGTTTCAGGGCTTAAGGCCCCGCCCTCCACGGCCCCTGAGTCTCACGTGACTGGGTAATGGCTGGAGCGGTCCTTGTGCGCGTGCGCACCCGCAGTGCCTCTAACCGCTGCCTTTCCGGCTCCCCTGCGAACCAGGACCACACGAGTCTAGGTCTCCAGGGTTTCGCCCAAAACAGGGGCTTAGTGGAGTCAGAAGTGGCACAGTTCGGAGGGTCTGTCTCCCGTCCACTCGCAAAAGCCAGCGGCACAATCAGCAATCTGTCCTCCGCATGGTGCCGTGTGCGACCAGACCTCTGATCCTTTGCAACTCCCCTAAATTTCCGTGCACGTCTCCCTTTTCACAGTCCAAACTCCCCCCGTATGAGTTTCAGCTGGATCTGGGGTTTAGTGTCGCAGGACAAGGGGTTCAATGCCTTTGAGAGTCTCCGTTTCCCTCCCGCCAGAGAAAACCAGCCAGGTACTCAGGCACCCGCTCTCTCCTCGCACGCATCTCTGTACCTCAGCTTTTTGCAGCTCCTCTGGGTCTCTGTGAGCCCCTCTCTTTCTCTCTAGTTGTAGAACTTCCACTCAGCCAGCTTTCCTGTGGTTCTGGATGATGTCCGTTCTGTCTTTTAGTTGTAGTTTTGAAATTGTTGTGCGAGGCAGCAGTATAGGTGTTTACTTATGCCACCATCTTGGATTTCTCCAACCTACATCTTTCTTACTGATGGTCCAGCCTGCAACCTGGGCATGTGCCCTGACCAGGAATTGAACTGACCTCCTGGGTCATAGGTTGATGTTAACCACTGAGCCATGCTAGCTGGGCTCTGTGTTTTTTTGTTTTTGTTTTGTTTTTAATAAAGATATAATCCTATCTAATAAAAGAATAATATGCAAATTGATCATACCTCCACTACACTCACCAGCCACGCCCACCAGCCACACCCACAAGCCAATCAGAGCGAGTATGCAAATTAATCCAACCAAGATGGCTACGGCCACAGAGAGAGCAGAAGGGAGGCTTGGGTTGCCCCTGGTGATGGAGGAAGGCAAGCTTTTCAGCAAACCCAGGCCTTTGCTTAAGGCAACAAAGTTTCAATGGCTGAGCAAGCAGGAGTCTTGGCTCCACTAAAGGCTACAAAGTTTCAATTGTAAAAGATAAATAAATCCCAGATACCTCCACTTGGGTTGCTGGAGGGACATCCCCCTAGGGGTCCCAGATTAGAGAGGGAGTATACTGAGCTGAAGGACACCCCCCATGCACGAATTTTGTGCACCAGGCCTCTAGTAATACATAAAGCTGGATGACTTCCTGGGCAGTGTAACTTAAATTTATCTATTACATCAAAAGCCATGCACGTTTTGCCAAATAATGTTGTTCTCACTCTCCAGGCAATCACCTTCTTCACAGTTGTTTTATAACCCTTTAGGCTTTTACTATCATTATTTTTTAAATGATCAATAATTTTAATATCAATGATGCAATGATCATCTACCTTTTTATCAGCCCGCAGACTTATCCAAGTTTATGTGTCCTATGATGAACATGCAAATAAAATATCCCTCATCATTTCAAAAATGTATTAGAGCGTTTTGAGAAAAGTGTGCTCTTGAGTCATCGAAGCCTGATCACTGCCCAAAGAGGATGCTGTGCTACTACTGACATGACTGCAGGCCACACATTTCTCCAGACTGTCCCCTCAACCTGACCCTGAACTCCAGGCACAGTGACTCCTCTCCAGCGCCTTCCTCCTGATAACAAAAGGTTAGGCACACGGCACTTCTCTCCTGCTGAAACGGTCACTGTAGCCTCATCATTCAAATGCATTATCATCTCTAAATTGCTGCATTGTTTAGGAATTAAGTTAAATAATGAGGTAAGAATTCAGGAGCAAATGAATGCCTATAACCACTTCTAATGAACTGTAATTAAAGACTATTTTTATCCAAGTTCATTGCCCTCGATAGCTTGTGCAGAGTATTGAGTAACTAGAATTACACCTGGAGGTTAAAATCTCAAGAGCCAAATATTTTCCTGCTAGCACCTATAAATAATTCACCATAAAAAACGTATCTCCCCCCCCAAAAAAAACCACAAACAAAACATCTTAAGCCAGCCACACCAAACAAAAACAGCAAAAACAGCAGACAAGTTGAGGATCATACTATCTGTATGCTGAATCTAATAGCCTTATCTCTTTCTGAGATGAGAACCTCTAACATTACTCTTATAACTATGTCACTTACCACTTTTATCCTTGGTCATGGGCAAATGCAAGCCTTTGTTGGGAACTCCTGTGTCAACCCCTCCATCCACACACAACTTTATGATTTCTTCCTTTTGATTATTTTTTTTTAAGTTGATTTTCCTGTCAATATATTCCAATGCTCTCAAGAACCCTAGTTCTGTGGCAAATATATTTATCTTTTTCATCGAATGCTTCCTTAAACTTCCTACACTAAAAAAACCAAGTAGGACCATAACTTCCCCTAAAAACCTGTCAAGTACTGCCTGTTTGTACTCATATGTCCTGGTGCCATGACCTAAGAGAGCAACAGGCACTTCGGTAATCTCTTAGCTCAACATTGCTAACTCCAGATATATTACTTTTTCTCTTGAGTGCAAACTCTTTCCTGATTTGATGGGTAATATTTGGTACCACTCTTCTTTGCCGCTGTCACCCAGGGACCTCTGATCATTTTCCTCTGTTGAACATTTGATAAAATGACTCATGATTTTTCTTTTCATCCCAACACTGCCCTCGTCATAGGGACCTTCAGCTTTTGCTTGAACAACCACCAAGATTCTCAAAAATGCTTCCAGGATTGAAAGTTCTAGAGTAATACTGTCTTATAACAATTATCCATGAGCTTATGGTATTTTAAAGCAATTACTACATTCCAAGAGGGTACATTTCCTTTCAAAAAGCAATTGATGTATGAAAGTTTATAAAAACTACGAATAGTTATATTGAACGTGTGCCCTCTTCTTGAAATCCTTTGCTAAGTGGAAGGGGAGGCAGGTTAAAGGAAATAGTTCTGTCTCAAGTCTTTTGCATTCTCTTCCTCATCGTCCAGTGCTGCCATCTGCTGACCTCTTCTGCATCCCACACTCTTTATGTCCTGTATTAAAATCAGAGCCAAGGTTATTAATTTTAATAGAAGCTCTCAAATTCCCTGGATGGAGCTGCCTTACATTTGGACACTTTGGAGGTTTTATCTGTGGTCTTTCTATAACCTATAGCTACTCCATTGTCTGTATAATTCTGGGATTTAAAATGTACTCTTCTTCCAAAAGGTCTGAAATATGCCCATCTCAGCCTCTTAGTGCCTGGGAATGGTCTTTCTGCATGACATACTTTCTGCATTCTGTGCCTTCTGACTCCTTCTGGCTCCTTCTATACCGTGCCACAGCTGTAAGAGGCCAGCTTATTAGCTCTCTGGCAGGAAGATGGCAGTTTGGTCCATCTCAGTTCAACAAAAGCTTCTCCTTTGAGTCCCACCCCACAAAGGCTCCCTGTCAGAACAGAAAACCGGAATCCAAATTACTTGCCCACAACACCTGATACTGCTTCTGGCCTCAGTTACCAGAGTGGTACTGCTCAGCTTTCCGTACTCATTTTCTGCAGACAATAGGCAGAAATTCCTGTGAGAAAAAGAATTTCACAGTCTTAGTGTCATACTTTCCTGGGTGATTAGGAAGAACAAAATCTGACTTCTGAGCTATGGGTCTGAATCATTCAAGTATTATTTTGACATTTACATAGTTAACAGAAGTCAACTATGCATCAATTCAAATATCACAGGGTTCAACATGTATCAATAAAAATATTTCACTCTTCCACTGAGTTTGGGCCAGATGTTCAAACTGCTCACAGAGAACCATTAATATGTGATATTTCAAAGTATGGCCTGGATCCCTTTTCAGATCCACTGATCACAAGCTCTGTGGAGTGGGGCTTGAGGATCTGCATTTTCAATGTGCTAAACAGGAAGTCCTTATGCACAAAGTTGAAAATCATTGTGCACACGAAGTCTCCATCAATAACTCTACTGTGGATACGCATTAGCATCCTCTGCAGAGCTTTAAAAAAAATACAAATGCCTGTTCTCCATCCCAGACCTACATTGACTCAGAGCTCATACTTATCAAGTGCTTTTGATAGAGAACTATAGTCCTAAACATCTACAAGAGATTAAAAATAATAGACACCACTTATTAAACACTTGATAAGCAAAGTACATGTTAGCATATCATTTAATCCTCACAGTGATCATGTAAGATTGGAAATATTATTAAGCATTTACTATTGTTTCCATTTTTCAATAGGTAACTCAGAAATCTAAAAGAAGTCTCACACTGAGGAAGTTGGAGGACTGGGATTAGAACCGATTCCGTGTGACTCTCTGAGCTGACCTGCTCTTCCTCACTGTGGCACATGGCCATTGCCTCCCTGCCATCAGGTATTTACAGCCACCACTTTAAATGTGTACACAGATTTTCTTCCTTTATTTTGCTTTTCTCCTGTTTGGTTTCAAAATTAGCACAATCTTCTAACATGTTTCAGTTCTTTATTTTTTTCTTTGAGATTGTTCAGGTAGAATTAATTCTCTGAGACACCTAACTGATAGGTCACTTGTGCACAGAGCACTTCATGAGAGGAAGAGGCTTACTATAATAGATGATGGCTTAGCTTGTCACCAGAGAGAGTCTTCACCCACAAGGGGATTCCTTCCTTGATTATTAATTACTCCTCGTCCAGTGAATCAGGCAGGGTGCTCCGTATGTGTGTTCCTTCAGCAGGCTTTCTCTAACTGTATCTTCCCTGTGATCCCGTGTTATTGTCATGTTACAGTTGGACTGTTCTACCAGATTATGAGCTTCTGAAGACAGGAGATGGTGTTGCTTACTTCCCTGGATCCAAGGCTGACAGACTGAAGGCTTTCAGTACAGTGTGTTGAGAAGCAGATGGCTCGGTGCACCACCTCCACTACACGCCCACCATATTGATATATACACCTGAACACTAAACTTCTCAGTCTTTACTCTGTCTATAACACAGGAATAATAATATGTATCTCTTAGGCTTGCAGGAAAGTAATGCACACAAATCATGTGATGCTGTTACAAACACATAGTGGTTATAATTGCAATATAGTATACAATAAAATGGTCATTCATCCACTCTTCACTGAGTGCCTACTGTTTATGCCAAATACTGTAATAGATTATATTGACATAGGAACAATGTGCAATATAAAGCTCATTAAGACAGTATGGAACATTGAGATAAGAAAAACTACATAATTTTTAATAAATTATATGAATAAAAAATAGGAACAGAAGAAAGGGTGATTTGAAAACATATAACAATAGATAACTTCATCTGAGGCAGAGCAGAGAATCACAGAAGCCCTCCTGAGAAAGCCAAACTTGATCTTCTCTTTTTCTTGGCAAATTAGGAGGCAGCATTAAGCCCCAGGTAGAGAGGAGAGAAGAAAGTCAGAGAATTGAAATAATTATGGCAGGTAATGGAAAGATATCTGACTGTACAAGTTAATAGAATTCCCAGACAGTACTGAGGAATCAGTTCATGATGGACATGAATTCACAGTGAGAAAAAAAAAATCTTAATTGCATGACTTTTCTCAAGGATTCAAGAAACTAGAAAAAGTGAAGTTGTTTAGTTGTGTTCATTCAGGTTTGCAGATTGACCAAGAAAGTGGAAAAGGGGTTCAGAATATTTAGAAAAGGGTGATTAAAATTATGGACCATGTACTCTTGATTAGATACAGATGAAGTTAACAACAATAGATGACTGACAGGAATGCTGAGAGAGGCATTGTCTGGAAGTCCTGATGAGACCAGAAAGCTTATAATGGAAGTAGATGAGCAGATAATTTGAATTTAGGAAGTTGTCATTCGAAAGTGTAATGCTTGAATTAGGTAATTCACAGATGGACCAGTCTAGGGGAATACCAATCAAGACTGTGACCATGGAAATTGGGTGCCTGAGATGGAGAGATGGAGAACATCACTGAGTTCCCAGAGGCTTAGAGAGTGGAGTGCTGAAGTCTGTCTGGACTTGCACAATGACCCTGGCCATTACCACTACATAGTGAAAAGGAATAATCAGGAGGTTAATAACAACTGCACAGGGGAGAGAAAATGAGATCGCATAGGAACAAAAGTTCCGCAGAATGGCCTGCAGGCAGCTAATAGGAGCAAAGAAGACAACAGCATCACCTGAGTTTAGTAGGTTATGAAAGTATAAACTTCTCCCAAGTGAGAGTTCTGTGGAGTGTGTGTTGTCCTCAGGGGGTAGTGAATTTTAAGTTAGGAAAAGAAAGTAGCGATAATATTCTAAAAAGGTGCAGAACATAAAGGAATATTTTGATCATGGAGTCCTAGGGGCTCAGGAAAGAGAGGGAATTACAGAAAAATTAGGTCAGGGAAAAATTACACTCTTTTACATAGTTTATGTGTGGGGAAAAAAAGTAGGTGAAAGATACTTATACTAGACAAAAACAGCAAATTTGGGAATGGAGATTTCACTCTATTCTGCCTTGGACAATGGAAGATACTTTAACCTACAAGTAAGCACATTCAACTGCAGTCCAATCAAAAGCCTCAAGTTTGGAGTTTAAGTCCAGACATTTCCTTTTCATTTAATCTCTTACTTATTTTACAAATATTTATTGAATGCCTTCTGTAATCCTGGACTTGTTATAAGATTAAAATACATCACTGAACTAAACCAACAAAGAGCACTGCTCTTAGGGCGTTTGTGTTTAAGAAGGGTAAAGCAGAAAATAAACAAGCAGCTATGCATAAATAAGAGCATCGCATAGTATGTTACAAAGTGATGGGTGCAATGGAAATGAAAAACACAGAGCATAAAAGTGGTGACAAGAAAAATGAGTTAGAATGGCACAGGGTCAAGTTAGGACTCAATGAGATAGGGATATTTGAACAAAGCTTAAAGGAAATGATGGAATTAGCCATGTGGATACTTGAGAGAGGAGCATTCTAGGCAGAGGGAACAGCCATTGCAGTCACTGAACAGGCATGTGCCTGGTTCTATTTTAGGAAGAGCCAGAAGCCATGTGGTTAAGCAGAATGAGGAAATGAGACATCGGAAAATCAGAACTTCTCTAACTTTAACATGCATACAGATTACCTGGAGATCTTATTAAAATGCAATATCAGCCCTAGGCAGTTTTGCTCAGTGGATAGAGTGTCCTGGGTTTGATTCCAATCAAGGGTATATACCTAAGTTGCAGGCTTGATCCTTGGCCCTGGTCAGGGCACATGTAGGAGGTAACCAATCTTTGTGCTTCTCTCACATTGATCTTTCTCTTTCTCTGTCTCTCGCCCTCCCTTCCATGCTTTCTAAAAAGAAAAATGAAAAAATGCACTCTCAGCTTTAGTAAATGTGGCATGACAGCTGAAATTCTGTATTTCTAGACAGGTAACCAAGATGCTGCAGGCCCATGGCCTTGCTTTGAACAATAGGAATTTAAATGACTCTCACTTTGGAAGAGTGAGAAAGTAATTAAATTATGGAAGTACAATATTGGCATGGTATTAAGGACTCACCTGAGTTTTCTGGTCATGAGCTTAACACAGTGTGGCTATGTATTTTCTTTAACCACATTCAGCTGTATAGAGACAGGCACAGAATTGGTAAGAGTTGGATTTAATCAGGGTGGTAGTTTTGCCATAATGAAGAGAGAGAATCTAATGGAATCAAACATGTACACAAGAATAGCATAATGATTGACCATGGGATGAATATGGGTAATGACGTGGCTGACAAATCAAAGAGGCCTTGTGGCTCTTCACAGCTAACAGGGCAGTGGACTTAAGCCATAGTTATTAAACATGTGGTCTCACCCCTCTTTGGATCAGTGGTAGCTTCAATGGTATAATGGAGAGAGAGTAATTTCAAGGCAACTTGCATTGATGTGTCAGTGATGTCAGGAAGTTTGTGTTATTGATGTATGGATACTGTTTCTCTCTCTCTCTCTCTCTCTCTCTCTCTCTCTCTCTCTCTCTCTCTCTC
>JAAGEH010000045.1:24838564-24943148 GCA_011751065.1 Lasiurus cinereus | reverse complement strand
CTCTCTCTCTCTCTCTCTCTCTCTCTCTCTCTCTCTCTCTCTCTCTCACACACACACACACACACACACACACACACACACACACACAAGGCATAGTAATATGCTGTATCGTTAGGACATGGAAATTTGAGATTTAGGAAGAATCCCATCATATTGTCTTTTTTATTGTAGTTCTGCTCATCACTGTTTGAGTATCTGCTGCTCACAGCCTTTAATTACTTCATTTAATATGTAATCACTACCGTGGCTACAAGCAAACCCATCATTGACTCTTTTTTATTTATTTTTATTTTTTTATTGTGTTACATTTATACATATCTTCCCATTGCTCCCCCCTCCCAGGCATATCCCAGTCCCCAGTGTCTTGTGTTCATTGGTTATGCTTATATGCATGCATACAAGTCCTTTGGTTGATCTCTTATCTACCCCACTTCTCCTTAATCTTACTCCTGTAATTTGACAGTCTATTTGATGCATTACTGCCTCTGTATCTATCCTTTTGTTCATCAGTTTATAATGTTCTTTATTACATCATTGACTGTTTAAAACTTATTTACCCACCACTACAAAAACTTCCCGAAGACTCAAGAGAAAACCCCAAAAGCCCAACTTATAGACTCTCACACAGAGCTCTTCCATCCTTTTCCTTAGGTCCCAGTTTATACTCCACCTTGTTCTCTGATTCAGTTACTGGATTTTGATTTGGCCTCCAATTCTTGGAAACTGAGAATTTTTCCCACTTCGCCGCTCATCTCCAGCATCTAGATCTTTTGTACTGACGATTTTTTGGGTTAGCTTGCCCCTCTGGCCTTATTATAGTTTTAATTAGAATTTCAGGAATCAATTACTGACCACTCCTCTCCTCAACCTAATTTCTCCCAAAATAACAGAGAGAAAAGATGCTCTCAGTTTCTATTGCTTTCTTTCCTCCCTTCTTATCCATTTGTTTTCCTTTAATATAACACGTTACTCTTTCTCACACAAAATAATTCCATTTCTCTATACTTTATCCTTCCTTTATTTCCTCTTAAAGAAGTAATCAGTTATATCATGGGGCTGTAACTTTGGGGTCTTCATTTTATTCAGGCTTGTTCATTTGTTTATTTTAAGTATCTATGGGGAACAATTCCCCATGATAAATGGAAGAAAATGGACAGAGCTTATACTGTGTGTGCATGTTTTCTCCAGTTGTCTTCAGATTTGGACCAAAGCCTAGGGTTTAAGGATGCCTGGTCTCCAGATAGCCAGCTTTACTGTAATAAGCAAATTGTACATAGAGATTAACACTAATAGCTACAATGGGAAATAACATTAACTCTGCAATTAAGACAAAAATTTTATATACATAAGGAAATGGGAAGGTTTTTTATGAAATCATAATCTTTTTTTAAAGCTGGATGGCACTGAAAGATCTTTCAGATAAATCTTGAGATGAGAAAAATTAAATATGTTCTTATCAATATATGTTATCACCTTCATCCCTTGAAGGCATTTACTACAAGCTATACTGGCATGATAGTTATTATTTCACACATCTATTCATATGACTTTAAAACAATGTTTACATTTCTCTGTCTCTACAACACTTGGTTCACAGCTTTATTATTCTGCTTTTTGCTCAAGGCATATCTGGAGGTACAAGAAATAAAACCCAGAAAAATAAAGTTTCCCTCTGAACATCTAGGCTATTTAAAAAAAACACATACTTAGAGGAGTCATATCTCCCTGAAATAGCTACTTGCAGTTTAATCAGTAAAAATAACCTGTACCAAGGGATAATTTTAAAAACTTGTTGTTTTCTGAAGACTCTTTAAGCAGTATAGCATAGAAATTACAAATGTGTCAACTTTAAAATCAAACTGGGTTCAAATCCTGATTCTTCCATTTCCTGACCATAAAGTAAGTAAATTACTTAACCTTTCTATGTTTCATTTTCCCTAACTATAAACTGAGAATATTGCCTGCCTCACAAACTTGTGCTAAGGATTAAATATATAACCCACACTAAGCTCAATGTAAGCCTTCAATATTATTATTGACTAGAGGCCTGATGCATTAAATTTGTGCAAAAGTAGGCCTTTCTTTCATCTGACTGCTGGCACCAGCTTCTCTCTGGCAACCAGGACCTGGGCTTCCCTCACAGTCTTGGCTTCACCTGGAAGGTCATCTGGAAGGACGTCTGGGAGGACATCTGTTCTAATTAGCATATTACTCTATTATTATAGATAATTCAAAAGGGGAATGACTTGGAAAGGTAATGTGAATATTCTGATCATAGCAAAAGAACATCTTCAGTGATTTATTCATTGGTATCCAGGACTTGGTCATTATTTCCTTGATTGATAGGTGGATCATCTCCCTCAACTGCACTGATAATGTCCAGTTTCTAGACCTACAAGGTTGGGCAATACACTCTGGACTAGAGTAAGTGGGATCATATCATCAACCCTATAGTCCCCTGTAAGCAGAAGTTCTTCTATTTAACACACACTTCTCCACACTATACTGCATTCCTTATTCACCTATCTGCCTTCCACATCAGATTATGTGCTTCCAAGGACAGGGACCAAACTTATTTATGTTGGTGTCACCATTGGGCAAGAGTGCTTATTCTTATATTTGAATAGAATTTGAATGCTTGCTGAAATATAAACATCTTACAGGCAGTGCCTATAATTTATTTGTATTTGAAGTGCTAGATTATAATGCATGCCTAGTGCACAGTAGGCACTGAGTGTCTATTGGGCAAACCTGACTAAATAAATGTGAGGGTTTTTTAAAATGATAAATCTAGACAATTTCAAAGCATAAGTATCAGGGTTTCTTAGTGTTCAGTTGGTAAGGGCTCATTGGCATAACAGCTTACAGAAAGAAACTAAATGAAATGAATAATATTATTCACAGATGTCAATCATTTCACTTTAAAAATTAAAAAATATGAAAGTAAAATATGTTTTTGTGATTTTTTATGTTTTTGTGATATTTTTAAGAATAAAAAGTTCCTCACTATTTCCTGTGTTTATATTATAATAAAATGACTTTTACATGTCAATGATTCCTTATGAAAATAAAAATAGGGATTTATGAGATGACATTTCACAAACTTTCAGTGAAGCAAATATTAAACTACCAAGCAACCTGAAACAAGCTTCCCTTGTTTCATGTTTTCTAGGCAGAAATAGGTTTTTGCAGAGGCAAAAAGCATAGGGAGAGGGGACAGATGATTTCTTAAGTTGCACACTGTTCCACGTCATAGATTTTATTACGATGATAACTCCCACCTCAAAATCTTCCAGCTCAAGTTCTGATTCATAATAAGAATTTAGGAATGCCATCGAGAGTATAAGTCCATTCATCTCCTTTTATGCACTGTCTGTTAAAGGACCGAAGTGATCTCTGGTCAAGCACTGAACAGATCTTAAAATCTCAGTGAACACCAGCTTTAATACAAACAACTGGGAGGGATGCTTAGGAAGACCAAAATGACCATTCACTGGCTATACTCAAGAACAGAGGGATTTCTTTCTTTAGAATTGATTGGAGTCTTGAAAGGTAGATAGAAAGCAAAACTGAACTTGCTGGGTGCCGTTCTCTGGACTGCGATAATTGAGTAATTCCTGAGACACATGTAGTATAGACATATAAATATTATCCATGCCACAGTACATCCTCTTTTAGTCTATGATGGCTCTGAAGAAGTTTTCACTGGTGAATAAAAAAGCACTGAAACAGAAGGAAGAAAAAACACACAAAATTTTACTATGTAAAATTACTTGGCTTGTATTCTCATGTTCAATTATTTTATTCCAAGCATTTGAAACAAGGAAAGAGAATAGAAAGAATCACAAGAGTTGAATGATTACTTTGAGTCAATTATAAATGAAAAAGAATGTTGCTCATAATTTGCAAATTGCAGACATTACTTTTCTTAGGGACAGTTCTTTGATCCCCAAATAAAAGATACTGTGATCGAGTAATGGTCCCTCAAAGGATGTCCACATCTCCGCCCCCCCCCCCCGAAAACTGTTATCTTACATGGAAAAGAGACTTTAAAGATGTGATTAAGTTAAAGGTCTTGAGATAGTTTCTCTTGTAAAAGCCAAGTGGGTCCAGTGTAATTGCAATGGTCCTTATTGAGGAAAAAGAGAGGCAGGAGAGTCAAAGTCAGGAAGCAGGTGAGAAAAAAAAACTTGGAGTCTGAGTGATGTCACAATGAGCCAAGGAATGTAGGTGGCCCAGAGAAGGCAATAACACATACTCCTCTAGTGCAGCCAGAAGGAATTCAACTCTTCCGACACTTTGATTTTAGCCATATTTTAGATTTGTGACCTCCAGAAGTGTATAATTCATTTGTGTTATTTTACTCAAACAAATGTGTGGCAATTGTTATAGCAGCAATAGAAAACTAACACAAATACTATAATTAAAATTTAGATTTTGGTGAAAATGTAAAACCAGGTTTCTGAGTCCTGAGAGGTTGTCCAGGCAAAACAGGAATAGTGAAGTGATCACACTGATATAATAGGTCACATGGGACAGTGGTACAGTCAAAGTTTATGTAGAACTAGGGAGGGTGCTAAGAATGCATGGTCTCCTAAAAGTAGTTCAAGGGGCATGCATGAGAAAAAGGAAAGTTAAAGTTCCAAATTCATCCAAGTTTGTGACACTTTACAATAATGCAAATGCAAATTTTTCTGAGAAACTGAGGAAAAAAATGACTATTTTTTAGCATCTTTGACTTATATTGTACCATCTAACCAACAAAGAAATATTTTATACCTCATTTAATTGCTGTTCATCAATCTTCATCTTGGTTTGTCTCACACAATACATTTCCACTTTATCTTGAAATTACTATTTCCTGGTTTGACACAAGTTCAAAATGAGTATATAAAGAGAGCAAAATTGTACAACTGGGATTCAGCAGGTCAAACATTTCAGGAAAAACACAAAAGATCTTGGATTTTTTATCAGAAACATACATGAATGACTATGTCCAAATTATAGTACTGGGTATACTGGTTAATAATGATGAATTATAGTACTAGGTGTTCTAGTTAATAATTTTGTAATTAAAGAAAACACGATATTTTCAAGAGAAACATCAAAAGTGCTGTATTCAAAGTAATGTCCATTGCTAGCTATACATTTCCCCATCTTTCAGGTAATTTGTTGATACCGTCCCAATAGCATTTTTCTTGTTTTGAGGCAAACCATTCAGAGACCCAATTTTCCATTTCTTTACACAATTTAAAGTGCTGCTCAGAAAGTGCATGTGCCATCCATCAGAACAAGTGGTCATCTGAAGGAGCAAGGTCTGGTGAATACAGCAGATGGGTTAATACTTCCCAGGCAATATCTTTTAACATGTCATTAACTGGTTTTGAAGTGTGTGATGGTGTGTCATCATGAAGCAAAATTACTCTGCTGTGTCTTCTGGAATATTTTGGTCATTTCACAATCAAAGCATGGTTCAAATTGATTATTTGTGGTTGGTAGTAATCAGTATTAATAGTTTCACCTGGTTTTAGAAGCTTATAACACACCAGACCTTCCTGATCCCACTAAAAGCAGAGCATTGTCTTCTTTCCAAAGTGATTTGGCATTGTAATCGATATTGATGGTTGACCTGGATCAACCCATGATTTTGTGCATTTGGGATTCTCAAAATAAATCCACTTTTCTTGGCTAGTCACAATTTGATGCAAAAAAGACTTTCGTTCATGCCATTGAAGCAACATTTTACTGATGACTTTTCAGTTTTCCATTTGTCTTTTGTTCAGTTGATGTGGCACCCATTTTCCTTCCTTTAAAATCTTTCCCATTGCTTGTAAATGATTGGAATTTGTTTGCTGAGCAATGTTTTAATCTTTCTGCAAGTTGATTTTGAGTTTGACATGCATCTTCATCCAATAACGCTTCTTGTAATTGTTGGTATTCAAATTTTTTCAGTCGACCTGGATGTTCTTTGTCTTTCACATCGAAATCATCACTTTTAAAGCATTTAAACCAGCATTCACAAGTATCTTGAAATGGAGCATGTTCACAATCAGCTTCCCAAAGTATCAGCAGCACTTTTTTTCAAAATAAAGTAATAAATTATAACCGCTCACAAATGCTCTATTTTTGGCACAAAATTCGACATTTTTAAGTGTAAAAATATGTATGATGTTAACACCTTCAGCAAATTTGATATAGGAAGTTTTGAGACTTGTCAATACAACAAAATAGCATACATATCAAATTGCACATATATCAACATATGTGTAATTCCATCTATTGAAAAAAAATCTGCATTATTAACCAGTACACCTAGTATACTAGAGGCCCAGTGCACAAATCTGTGCATGGGTGGGATCTTTTGGCCTGGTCAATGATTCTAGCTAAGGAAGAGGGGCCGAGGGAGGTTGGCCAGCTGCAGGAGGAATGCACTGACCACTAGGGGGCCAGCTCCTGCATTTAGCATCTGCACCCTGGTGGTCAGTGCATATCATAGTGAGGAGTCAACCATTCATTTGGTGATTCAGTTGCTGAGGCATATATATATATATATATATATATATATATATATATATATATAATTAACCTAGGCCTATGCCCTTTGTTATTAACTTTTCAGATATAAACATGCTGAGCTTTATTTTGCCTTTCCCTGTGTAAAATACAGTGGTTAAAATACACCTTTGAGTCAGCTGACCTTGGGTTTACAATCCAGCTCTCCCATCTACCAAAACCTTGCTTATCTGCCCCTGAAGCTACTTAACACTTTAGTGTCATCATCAATAAAGTAGTGATAAAATATCTTGCTCATCATATTATTCAGGGATTTAATGAAAAAAAAAATAAAACAGCAGAGTTCAACATAAAGTTCAATTAAAAGTAGATAATATTATTATTATTAGTTATTTCATTCACATCAAGAGAGCTAACTTATTAATGGCTATTCACTGTATTCTAGTAATAAATTATTAAAAACATGGCTATCATACATTTTGTCAAAGGAACTTAAGTTATAAATTGAATTTTATGATACCACGATCTGCTAGTTCTTTCTTGCCATTAATCTAATTACCTGGCCAGATGCAAAACAAAACAACAAAAGAAGAATGGAGAGTCTCAATGTTCTTATCTTTGGAAAATTGTGTGTATATGTGTGTGTGGGGGGGGTGTTGTGTGCAAGTTTAAACATGTTTTTTTTTTCTATCTATTTATCACAGTTATTTGGTGATTTGCCAATATGAACTTTATGAAAAATCCACTAGATATACTTATATACCTTCCTGGTCTTCATTTTTATGGCTGAGTTTTTATATTTTTATTTTAACACTTTATAATGATAGTATTTGTAGGTTGCTACCCCCAATTAAACTTCTCCTTTAGAGAAGACATTAGTCTTATTTATATCAAAATATTCTATATGTATGAAGTGTTCCAAAAATGCTATATGCTTAAGTAAAGGAGTGAGAATCATTTAAAAAAATACTGTGTTTGAGCCTTATCTGTACCTAATACTTGAATGGTGAATCTACAATTTGTGTTCTCATAACAAAACCATATTTTGTGACTTTCCTAGTAAAGGACCTCTCAAAGGACTGACCATGGCATGCAGCTAACATACCACTTGTTGCAAGTAATATTTATAAATTAAATGGCAATTTAAACAAATAAATTAAACTTAAATAAATATTTATCTTATTAGCTGACTCTATATGTTAAGACTATGGGCAGCCAATATTTTAATTATCCCCACTGTAGGTTTTCAACAGTCTACTTCATCCTTGTTTTCAAAGACCTAACACCCCTCCACTGCCCCCACTAATCTTGACAGCACAGATTTGACTGGATTGTTGTCCATCAGTTTAAACATTCATACCCTTAACAGAGAATAAATTCTACCTGAAAACTAATAGATGTTCAATAAGCAGCCCAGTGATCAAAAGGATACATATACAATAATTGCATTCTAAAATTGCCAAGCCATAGTTTTCCAATGACATTAATATGTAAGTAAACTTATAAATATAATAAAAAGTAAACAATAAAACTTTCATAGTTTATTGACCAATCCTATTAAAACACTTTGTCATGAAAAGGCTATGTACACTAATTTATCTTTATGGGATTTTATAAAAAGCACGAGGCCAATATTTTTCAAAATAGATCAACAGCTGTCAGAGGGGAGGGAACTAGGGGCTGGGTGAGAACAGTGAAGGGATTAAGCAAAAAAAGAAAGAAAAAAGACTCATGGACATAGCAGTATGATGATTGCCAGAAAGAAGAGGGGAAAGGGAGGTAGAAGAGAAAGATGGGATTAATGATGAGGTAAGGAGATTTGACTTTAGGTAGTAAACACATAATACAATATATAAATGATATATTGTAAAATTGTAAACCTAAGCCTGTATAATTTTATTAACCAATGTCACCCTGATAAATTCAATTTAAAAATGGGTCATCAATTACCTATAAGAGTCTATTTTATTTAATCAAATACCTGCCTATTGATATTTTGAGCATTAGCAAGCATGCAGCAAACTTGTTAAGTGGAGAGAAAAATGGAAAAGTGAAAATCTCTACTTAAATATCTTTATTTTGATGCACACATGAAGGAAACTATGGTTGCCAAGGGAAAAATGCATAAAATTGCATATGGTTGAATGCATAATAGACCTTAACAATTTAAGCTATTTAAGTAACAACTGTGAAAACATATTAAAAAGCAGCAGAAATAAAAAAATAAAAAACTTGCTTTCCTCCTTTGAAAACTACCTAGATCACACTTTTCTTGTAAAAAAACAGTAGAGGATGTGCCGCCAACTAAAATGAAAGCTTCGTTTCTTCTTTTTCACATATAGGTTCTCAATTGGTGGATAAAATATTTTGGGAAGAAAAGTATAAGAAAATTACCAGGTTGATTTTGTTCTTGAAAACTATTTTTTCTACTTTTTGTGTAGAAAAGCTGATCATACTTTAGCAGATATAAGGCACTTTGTTTGAAGTTGGTTCATGCCACTAGCAGCTACTCTAACCTCGCAATACACATCAGAGGCTTGTATTATTGTACTAGAGGCATGGTTCACGAATTCATGCATAGGTGGGGTCCAGCCAGCCTGCCCTATTCAGAGCAATCAGAGCCAATTAGATGGGGCCGGCCAGGGAGAGTGGCCAAGGGCAGTTGGTGGGCTGGCCCTGCCCCCTGTTTGAACTCCCGATTGAAATCCCCATCGAGAGGAAATATGCATATTAACCTTTTATTATATAGGATTAATCAATGAGGTGAACTCATATTTAGAATGTGCATATAACAGGCCTGGTGATTTTCTCCTTATAATCAAAATATTCTAAAGGTATATGAAATAAAAATATCTTCTTTGTTTCATTTTTTAATTCAGTGGTCAAAAAACTTTCCCTGTAAAGCAGTGGTTCTCAATCTTCCTAATGCTGTAACCCTTCCTAATGGTGACCCAAACCACAAAATTATTTTTGTTACTACTTCATAACTGTAATTTTGCTACTGTTAGGAATTATAATGCAAATATATGATATGCAGGATGTATTTTCATTATTATAAATTGAACATAATTAAAGCATAATGATTAATCACAAAAACAATATGTAATTATATATTGTGAAATATTTATTTCTAATTACAAATAAATGAAATTTTGTCTTGAAGCATGGTATAGCATGGGTAACAGTCTTAATATAACAACAGTAAACTACATTGTTACATTTTATGACAATATGCAAAAAAAAGCCAAAGTTAGTGTGAAGGTTGAGGTTGCTTCTTTCTCACCAGATCAGAAATTCTCAGGGCAGTCTTTGCAAGAGCACAATGAAAATCATCTTCCCCAACAAGTCTACTTATGTATTTAGACTGGATAACCAACAAGCTGAAAAACCCTGTTTCGGAAAGATATTTTGTTGGAAATGGAAGAAGGCACAACCCAGTCTCAGATAGAACAGAATATAACTGCAAACAATTGATCCAGAATTTTGTAACTGGCATTGTAGAGAAATCAGTTCTCGCTGCATTGCTGTTAATAAGTTCAATGAACTCCTCTTGTGCTGTCTCAGGAATATCTTCAACTTTGACTGTGAATGGGCTTCTGGCAAGTGCAAATGGGGTGTCAGGTATATTTAGAAAGTATGATGAAATTTTGTCTGCAAGCATGTGCAAATGTTCTTTCACAGAAATTATCATCGTAATATTTTTATCTGGTTTAAAGTCATGTTCCTCAAAGGAAGCAGATAAGGTAGGCAACATGTAAATTTTATTTTCATCCATTTTTTTTTGCCAAAGCTGAAGTTTCATTTGCAATGATTGGATCTTTTCAGACAAATCGAAGATGTTGCATTTGATCCATGCAGTGATAAATTTAACTCATTCAAGATGGCAAAGATGTCAACCAAATAAGCTATTTTCTGCAGTTCACTTTTATCACTGAAAAGTGCTTCAAACTGTGGTCTTGCTTTCTGATTAAAAAACGTTTTGAGTTCATCAAAAAGCTAAAAAACACATTTTAAAACTTTTCCTCTCGACAACCATTTCACTTCAGTGTGAAATAGCAGAGCATTGTTCGGCTCATCTAACTCATTGCACAGCTGCAAAAATAGTCAACTGTTTAAAATGATCACCTTTACAAAATTTACAGAACTTAGGATGTTTTTCATTACTTCTTGTAAGTCTTGTGGCAGTGTATTCGATGCTAATATTTGCTGATGAATCATATACTGAGTTCCGATGACTTTTGGTGACTTATTCAGTACCAAACGTTGAAATCCAGATCGACATCCTAGCATAGCTGGAGCACCATCTGTGCAAACACCACAAACCTTTTCCCAAGAGATCTTATGCTCTTTCAGAAATGAACCAACTGTGTCAAATACATCACATGCAGTAGTTGTCATTTCAAGAGGTTTACAAAAAAGAAACTCATCTTTAAAGTCGTCATCATTAATATACCTCACATAAACCAGTAACTGAACAGTTTATAACGTCTGTAGGTTCATCAAGCTGGCTACTAAATATTGGAAGTGGAGCAGATTTAATTTCCTGGATTATCTGATCAAGAATATCAGTAGAAATGTCATCTATTCTTCTGCAGACAGTGTCATTAGATAAGGAAATTGCACTCAATTTCATAACAAATTTGTCTCTGATCATAACTTGAACAATGTCTTTGGCCACTGGCAACAGTAAATCCTCAGCAATGGTGTGAGTTTCATAGCTCTGGTGATTCTGAGTGCCACCAAATATGAAGCTTCAATGGCTGCTACGTTTTGTTTGTGGTACTTGCCACCAGTGTCTAGTCTGGCTTTCTTGAGTCCATTATCTTTGCTTCTAAAATAGTTGGTATCCTTGCCAGCAAAGCTGGGATACTTGCTATCAAAATGGCATTTTAGTTTGTTCAGCTTCATAGATTCAGCTGATAGAACTTTACAACAAATAATACATTGCAGTTTCTCAACTCCTGCTGTAATTATTGAGGTAAAACCATACTGTAAAAAGTCCTCACTATATTTTCTTTTCTTAACATTCTTCTCTACATGATCCATTGTCATGAGATGGTTTGCTAATGAAAATAATATATAACAATAGCTTTAATAATACAAAAGATGATACATGGAATAGTTCAGTCAATACAGTTCATTAAAGTTTCCTATGATTTACCATTCTCTGTGTTGTTGTTTTTTTTACACTCCTGTTACTATCACAAGGGGACAGTATTCACATCAACCACAGCTGAATATAAAAAGACCGATCAGCATCCAGATTAACTTCCCATGGTACAGATTTTTTTTGCAGTAGTTGATGATTTTACAGTACATGATTTTACATTTACCCAGTAATTATAATTCATGAAGTATTGTTTTACCTCTATTACTGCTACTTTCAACACAGTAGCTGCTTTTAACAGAGTAGCTGCTTTCAACAGAGCAGCTGTTCTCTACACAATAACTGCTCTCTGCACATGTATCACTGGTCCACATAAGTACATTATGGCACCAACTCCTGTCACATACACCTGTATTTGTATGAGGTGTATGTGATGGGGTTGGCACAATGATGTCATCATGCTGGTACTCACATGTGGGCGTATCTGTATGTGGCGGACCCGTCTGGAGATGGATAGTGGAGCAGTGTTTCAGTCCCTAAGAAATATGTGTTTTCCGATGGTCTTAGGCAACCTCTGTGAAAGGGTTGTTCAACCCCCCGAAAGGGGTCATGACTCACAGGTTGAGAACCGCTGCTGTAAAGGGACATAACAATTGTGTTGTGTGTGTTTTTAACCATTGAGGTCCATGAATGACCTTCTCCTCCTCCTATTCTTCCTCCTCCTCTTCCTCCGCCTCCTCCTTCCCCTCCTCCCCCTCCTCCTCCTCCTCCTCCTCCTTGTCTTTTTCCTTCTCTTCTTCCTCCTTCCCCTCCTCCCCCTCCTCCTTCTCCTCCTCCTTGTTTTTCCTTCTCTTTCTCATCTTTTAAAATTTAAAAACCTCTTAGCTACTGAACTGGATCTGGCTCATAGGTATCATTGCTGACACCTGAATTAATTAGTTCAACAAGTAATTTCAGGCAATATGGCCACTACTCTCGTACACCTTACAATCTACTAGCAGAAACAGATTAATAAAAAAGCACTTAGTGTGTTTGGTGCTATGATGTAGTACAGTTTGTTATACTTAACCCAAACCTCAAAAGTGATCCAATTTGTGAGAAAATGATGAATACAAGGAGGTGGGGGTTAGAGATGAACACTTTCGAGGGAAAGACAACAACCTGTATAAAAGCCCTAGAGTAAAAGTTTGGTATAACTGAGGATTCAGACAAATTTTACATGGCTTATAATACTGAGAAGAGAAACTGAGACACAGAACATGCAAGACCTTTTATGCCATATTAAAATGTTTAATTTTACTGGCAATGAGGAGGCACTAAAGCAATTTAATAAAGGATACAAAGTGAGCAAATTTGGATTCTTAAAATATCCCTTTGGTTGCAAAGGGAGATTGAATTGGAGAAATTCAAGGTAGGAGGGAGGTCACCATTTAGGAAGTAGTGGCAGTTAATATACAGAAATTAGCTCAGTTTGAGTAACTAAATATGGAAGGATTAAAGTTTAAATCCCATTTCTAAAAATCACTTACTCTCTTGGCATCTACAAAACCTAACAAATGATATTTCCTCACTGACTTGTCTGTGAAGCTCAAGTGGAATAATGTATATAAAATAATTTAGCAACTATGAAATGCTACACGCTTATAGAATATCAATGCTCATTATTATAATCATTTAAGTTAAAATTATTACACATAATAGCCTCAATAAAATTGTACTTTAAATACCATTCAAGGAGAGAGCTGGACATTTGCTCACCCTACTTTATCTTTTTTTTCCCTCAATCAGGAGGCTCATAATTTGCTCCAATATAGCCTTCCAGTAATTTGTTGTGTTGTTGGTTTTTTATAAGCTATTTCTAGATATCTAACCCCCTTGTTGGCCCTCTGTATTTACTTTAGAACTGGAGAAGTGGCAAATAAATGATCATTTAAAAATTTAGCTCAGAATTTTTAGGAATTTAGGTCACACAAAAAATTACCTTTGTTTAGGTATTTTTTGCCCTTGTTTAGGTTACAAAAAAACATCATAAATGCTTGGTTTACATGATATCAAAGGCATTTTAAACACTTTGGAGAAAATGTTGGGACTTCTTTGTTTGGGAACAGGAAAGATTGTCTTTTTTTTTCCTTCAGGGAGGTAAGGGGAAAAGAAAGCAAGGAAGAAATGAGGGGGGGGGGCAATGAAGAGAGGAACCTGAGAAGGAAGTAATAAGGAGGGAGCCAGGGGAAGAACCCACAGGAGTACAGAAAGGAGACATCTATTTTAAATCTTAAAAGTGTTGCTATATGATAGGTAGAGACTACTTCCCATTTTCCATTCCTTGGGGGTTCTTCAGCACTTCAGAAAATTACTATCTTAGTCATGCCATAGTTATGGATATTTTGTGAGGACTGGATGTTGCAGGTAATTGTAATGGTTGTGAGTGAAAATTGGCAAGTGAGTTGTATTTTAAGAGAGCTTGTTTGGAGGTTCTAGCAGGGGAGCGCAGCTACTCATATACCCTTGACCGAAGACTAGTCCTCTCCCCTGGGGGAAGGTACTCCTCTTTGATCTAGCCACAGCTTCAGGAAGGATGCACCTGGATTGGTGAAGAAGGAGGGGGTCACTCTCCTAGTCAGCCAAATCAGTCAAATCAACCCTGGTAATCAATGGGTTGACAGATGTGTGATCATGGGGGAGCAGATGTCACAGCCAGATCGTCCTCATATCCCTGAGTTGCTTTTTGTAAGACAGAACCAGGTAGAAACAGGAGATTGGATGATAGAAGAGGTCATGAAGATGTGACCCTTTGAGATCCTCTTTATTTTTAATATATTTCTTATTTTTTAGATATATTTTTATTGATTTTAGAGAGGAAGAGGAAGGCAGAGAGAGATAGAAACATCAGTAAAGAGAGAGAATCATTGATGGGCTGCCCCCTGTAAACCTCCTACTGAGGATAGAGTCCACAACCCAAGCAGGTGCCCTTGACTGGAACTGAACTTAGGACTCTTCAGTCCACAGGCCAATGCTCTATCCACTGAGCAAAACAAGCTTGGGCCCTTTGAGGTCTTTTGGATTCTACATACAACTCCAAGGAGCAGAAGGTCTGCCTCTCAGCTGTCATGTCAGTTGTAGGATCATCACGAATGGCATCAGGATGACTTAGAAAGCAAGCCTTGCTTCCGGGAACTAAGTCTATAGCTAGGAAGGTTTGAAACCTGTCAATGAAGGGTGTTTAGAGATAACCAGCTAATGTATATTCTTCATACTTTAGTCATTACCAGAGGCCCGGTTCACAAGATTCATGTGTGATGTGTGTCCCTCAGCCCAGCCTGCACCCTCTCCAATCTGGGACCCCTCGAGGATGTCCCACTCCCCATTTAGGCCCAATTCTGGTAGGATCTGGCCTAAATGGGCAGTGGGACATCCCCCTCACAATCCAGGACTGCTGGCTCCCAACTGCTCACCTGCCTGCCTTCCTGATTGCCCCTAACTGCTTCTGCCTGCCAACCTGATCACCCCCAAACCACTTCCCTGACAGCCTGATTGATGCTGAACTGTTCCCCTGCCAGCCTGATTGCCCCTAACTGCCCTCCCCTGCAGGCTTTGTCACCCCTAACTGCCTTCCTTTGTAGGCCTGGTCCCCCCAATTACCCTTCCCTGTAGGCCTGGTCATCCCCAACTTCCCTCATCTGCTGGTCTGGTCACCCCTAACTGCCTTCCCCTGTAGACCTGGTCCCTTCCAAATGCCCTACCTTGCTGGCCTGATTGCCAACAACTGCCCTCCCCTGCAGGCCTGGTCCCTCTCAACTGCCCTTCCCTGCTGGCCATCTTGTGGTGGCCATATTGTGTCCACATGGGGGCAGCCATCTTTGACCACATGGGGACAACCATCTTGTCTGTTGGAATGATGGTCAATTTGCATATTACTCTTTTATTAGATAAGATTAGTAGTATAACCTATCAGATGTTCAGGTAAACAAAGTTTTCTGTGAGCCATGCCTTGTTTTTGAAAATCATCTCTTTTCTCTCTTTCTTGATATATGAAAATGTAAAATATTAGAAATATATGCAGTACATTTCACACTAACATTTCAAAATTACAAATATTGAACAATGTTTATATCCCTTCTGGGGAAAAGATATTAGTTTAGCCACTATATTGATGGAGCAATGAAATGTGTAAAATATTAATAGCTGATATATCACAGAGATGTTCTAAGAGTAGTAAACTTCAGCTCTTTCTTGTGCACTATATCTTTTAGAATGCAGAAGATAGAGCACTGGATTAAATCCCCATGGTTGAATATCAGGTCTAATACTATAGCTCTAGAAATTTTAATGTGTCAATTCACAGCTCTGAGTCTCTTGTTTTCTCATCTGTAAGATGAATTGTTGAATATATTTTTTACTTGAATATCACAATTCTAATAAATTGCAATGGAAAGGCCTGAAATATACCATGTACTCACACTGTTTTCTTAGTGACAGTTAAACTTCTCTCAGCATCACAAATTCATGGCAATGTAGATGGAATTACTTATTATACCCATGTAACTAGTAGGATCATAAAATATCAGAGTTGTAAGGGATCTGTAAGTACCAGCAAGCCTCTACTTCAGTACAATATAATCAATACATCTCCAAAGTGATCTTTCTCTAGAACATCTCCCATTACAAAGAATTCATTAATACATGACATCTATGTGCTTGTTTGCTGGCATAAAGTCTTATGATTTATTGAAGACATTTATTTTGATGTCAGTTGCAGATAATAATAACTATTAAGTACTTTTCTGAAAGACAATGGAAGGCCCCTCTTCTTCTCTTTGCCCTGTAATTATACATCCCCTACAAAAGAATGTTGTTTTTTTCTCTAACTCATCATCTACACTGTTACTTCCCTTTTATTTCTTATTTTCAACACACACAGAGATTTTTTGCAGCAGATAGACAGAAACTATTGTGTACCAGTGAATAGGTCAGTAAGGTCATATATTACTAATATGGAAACCACTGGCTTCAATCCAACTGTGCATAACAATGCATGACCAGACAGAGCTGGATTCACACTTACTTTATTTTTTGTCACTCCTAATAGAGTAGTACAGCAATTTTCAACATTTCCCCTTTCGTGGCACACATAAACTAATTACTTAAATTCTGTGGCACACCAAAAACTATCTTATATTTGTTGCCAATCTGAAAAAAAATAGGTATACTTTTGATTCATTCACATTGGATGGCCACTGTTGTGTTGGCTATTGTAATTTTTTTTTTTTTACAGTCTAAGGGAAAAGTGCTCAGGGCCCCTGACTATATAGTCAGGTATTGAATATTTTTTAAAATTTTTGTGGCACACCAGTTGAAAACCACTGCAGGTGATATATCACAGAGATGTTATATTAAGAGGTGTTAACCAGCTGTTGATGAAGAGAGAGAATCATTGATGGGCTGCCCTTGCACACTCCCTACTGAGGATAGAGCCCACAACTCAGGCATGTAGACAGATAACATGTATAACCATTTCTATTTTAAAGATGAAAAAGAATCCTTGAAATAGCATATGCATTTATCTTAAGAAAGATTTGTAAATACCATGTTCGTATCTTTAGATAGATGGTACGATTTTGAAATGTTTAGCAGCCCTTTTTTGGGTACACTTTTGCAGCCTTTATTCCTTAAAATATTTCAATAATTGTAACTAAATAAAAGGCTTTAAGCTCCATATTCTCTCTTTCATTAAAAGAGAAATGTTGAAAGTGGACTCATCATTCAATATGAGAGCGGTACCAACAGAATGAAAGAACCAGTTACAGGGAGAAACCGTAGAAGCTGCACAAGTTGCCTAAAGGGACACTTGGGCTAACCTTCATATTGGAATTAGAAATGTGAATAATTTTTCATCATCTTTTTCCCCTGAATTCTGACAATGAAGAGAGTCTTTGAACTTGTGTTACTTGTTTCTTGCTCTTTTGTCGAGGCAGAAAGAGGCAACAACAAAGCAAGCTTTCAAGTCAGAAAGCCCAGAGCTTGAGTCTAAGTGCCCTGCTTCACTGACTTTTCATATGATCCTTATAAATATTCTTAACCAGTTTAATTTCATTTTTTCTCATCTGGAAATTAGTTACTAAAACAATGACTATATATAAAATGACATTACAAGAATTAAACAAGACAATTGCCTGTAAGTGGAACACTATGTATCTATACAAACACATTCCTCAATAAACCATACCTATTATTATTATTTGGATATATTGAATACATACATTGAACCTGATTGTATAGATTGAGGGACCACTAAATGAAAATGAAAGACCTCTTAACTTCTGGATTTATAAAATTTATCCTTCTATTTAAAAAATATATATATAGGTGAACAAATAGTTAAAATGACTATATACTCAAAAATAAATACTGGAATAAAAACGCGTTTAAATCAAGACACTTCTGTATTTTCAGAAGTATAAAGCTATAGGATGATTTAGTCTATCCTATGTTGCAGATGGTTGAGTTTACCTTACGTTGCAGAGTCTTGAGATTTTTAGAGAGGAGAATGAAGCCAAAGGACTGAGTCCACTTTACTGTAGAATAACTTTTCTTAAGTGGCTAAAATAAAAATCATGTTAGTAATTTATGTTGGACATCCTCCATTTTCCCTCTGAGATACTCTCTCTGATCTTTCCCACCATGCCCTATATCCCGTAAGACCAATGTCAGTTTTCTACATCAGCCTTTTCTCCTATCTGATACCTTCTGCTTGAGTTCAGCCAATGGGAAGCACCAGCAGGACATGAAAACGAAGCAGCAAAAATTCCTCTCGTCTGGCCAAGATGAAGTAACATAAATCATATTTAATTCCCTCCCCAAAAGATTAATGAATTATACAAATATAAAACAGTAAATGTCAGCTATCAGGCAGCAGGCAGTGCAGCACTGTAACCACTGAGAGAGGAAAAACAGTTTCTCAGGAGAATGTTCCCAGGTTGCAGTGTAGGAAGTGGAGATCTCTGTGTGAAAAGAGGGAAGTAGGAAACAAAGAAGACCAAGGCAGTTAGAGCAGAGAGCTGCACAGAGATAGAGCTCTAGATAACTACAGAGGGGCCCCCTGGAGTCTTCAGCTGGGTACTAATGAGCATGTGTGCTATGAGAAAATGATCTAAGGCCTGGGGAAAAAAAAACAAAATCAAGGAATAGGCAGAACAATTTTTGGCACTAACACAAGTCAGGAATAGTTTATGTCCCATCAGACAGGAAAAAGCCTCAGAATTAATGGGGCATTAAGGAAAGTACTCAAAATGGTGTTTATTCAGTTGTGGGACAAAATGAACTCTAACTAAAGGTTCTTTTGGTCCTATCTCACAAAGCTTAAAAGCAAGGATCAAACCACATCCTAATAATTTAACAATTCTCCAAAGGAAAAACAACACAAAACTCAGGAATGTTTATGGCAATATAAAATATCAAATAAACAAAAAATAAAATCTGCAATGCCTGCCAAGCAGGAAAGTACAACCCACAATGAAAAACATAATCATGCAATAGAATCAGACTCTGAAACAATCCTGATAATAAAATTCATAGATAAGGATATTAAAATAATATAGTTAAAATATTTTTAAGAAGGTAGAAAAGATTGAGCATGTTGGGTATAGATGTAGAGATATAGAATATGATATGTATATGAAGACATAGAATATAATATGTATATGAAGCCTACGTGTACAGCATTTATTAAGGCTACATTAGTGTACAATAATATCCGAGGCCTTCGTATTGACTCCCACTCACTTACTGCCTCCCCCAGAGCAAATTCCTGTCCTTCAAACTCCATTCATGGCAAGAGCCCTATACAGGTGTACTATTTTTAAACATTTATATCATATTTTTACTGTACCCTCTTATGTGTAGCTATACAAAAAGCTACATTATGTTATAATTGCCTAGAGCATTCAGCACAGTATCATATTGTCCAGGTTTGCAGTATAGGAGCAATAGGCTATACCATAGAGCTTAGGTCTATAGTAGGCTATAGTATTTAGGCTTGTGTAAGTGCACTCTATACGTAATGTTCATGCAAAACAAAATTGCCTAATGATTCATTTCTCCAAACACGTACCTGTCATTAAGCAGCACGTGACTGTGTTGGAAGATTTGGAATTATTAAGATGACAATAATTGTCCAGTGGTCTACAAATCCAATGCTATCCCAGTCAAAATTTCAGCATGAATTTTTGCATAAGTTGACAAGCAAACTCAAAGTCATACAGAAACACAAAAGATTATATAAAGAATTAAACAATAGGAAGGTTTACAAATCATGAAATCAAAACAGTTTATAGAGGTATAGTAATCATAACGATGTAGAATTAGTGTGAAGATAAAGATCACCTTAGTAGAATAGAGAGATCAGAAAATATGTGTAAAATTCACACACATATGGTAACTTGAATTTTATGAAAATATTATATTACTTAAGTTAGAAAAAAAGTTCTGTTTTAACTAGGGGTGCTTGAACAATTGGATATTTATATGAAATACAACATGAACTTTAGTTGGCATGCATAAATTATTTTGAGGTAAACCATAGACCTAATGAAAAGCTAGGATCATAAAATTCCAACTAGAAATTATAGGAAAATAACATCATGAACTTTGTTAGGCAAAGATTTCCTTTTCTGAAAGTATAAATTGGTATATTTATTTAGAATGAAAATAGAAATAAAAATAAACTATAATTTTTAAAATGCCGACAATTACTGCAAGTTATGAAATTCAAGACAATAATATTAAATTGACTCATCAGTAATTAATTGTCGGTTTGGCATATTTCTGTATGCATATTTTCTAGCTGAAAACACTTTGATTGTCTTCTTAAATGACAATTACGCAATATTTTCTATAGAGAAACTTCAAATATAATTCAGTTTTCCTTTAAAATGATTGATGAAAAAGTTTCACTTATTGACCTTTTACAAAATCTTTTTCAGTTTCACAATTTGTTATGAATAATGTCATATAAATTTTTAGGACTGCCTTAAAATTGGGAAAAGTCTCACTCTATGTTTTTTTTTATTATTTAAGATCTATAAGAGTTGAGAACATTAAAAATTTTCTTATGCAACAACTAATCTTAAATATTCTTTGAAATGCTATACATTAACCATTTTGTTGTCAAAGATCCATTATGGGCACATATAAGAATTTTATGTGATATTCATTCATGTCATATTTTTAGAGATGTATAAAATGCATGATTTGAGTCAATATTTTTGTGAAAAGGTATAAAACACACACCTTGTCACACTGAAGTACCAGTTATTTGTAGTACTGCTTAAGATTTGTGCTCATAAATACTAGGATTCTTACATATTCTTTTTTCTCCAGCTTTATTGAGGTGTAACTGACAAGTAAAAATAGTATGCCATTGTGTACAATGTGCTGATGTGATGATTTGATATACATGTACATTGTGACATCATTACCACAATCAAGCTAATTAATATATCTATCAGCTCATATAGGTACCTTATTTGTGTGATAAGAACAGTTAGGATTTACCCTTTTAGGATATTTCAAATATACTATACAGTATTATTAGGTATAGTCACCATGCTATATATCAGATTCTCAGAATTTATATTGAAAATCTATACCCTTTGACCAATATCTCCCCAATTCCTATATCCTGATCTACAGTTTCTGGCAACTATTATGCTACTCTGATTCTGAGTTTGATTTGTTTTTATTCCACATATAAGTGAGTGCATCCAGTATTTGTCTTCCTGTATATAATTTATTTTATTTAGCATAATATATTCTAGGCTCAGTCCATATGATTACAAGTGACAGAATTTCCTTTTCATACATACACACACACACACACACAACTTAGGTTGTTTCCAAATATTGACTATTGTGAATACTGCTGCAATGAACATTAGAGTACAGCTATCTCTTTGCAATAGTGCTTTTGCTTTTCTTAGATATATGTATATAATGTTTCATATACATCATACCTTAAAAATAATAACTTGTTCAAGACTTAGGTAAATTTGAGAAAAGTAAGATGATGCTAGAAATGATGGAGCTAGAAGAGATTTGAGAGCATGGAACCATGGACAACGTCAAATATTTGTGTAAGAGGGAAGGAAAGCACAAGGAGAAAGAAAAGACAGTGAACATGAGTTAACTCAATGGTTGGCGAACTCATTAGTCAACAGAGTGGCAAACCAGGGCTTGCGAGCCGCAGTTTGCAACCACTAAGTTAACTCATCAATAATACCTTAAACCTATATATTTTTATTAACCAACTAGAGGCCCAGTACATGGAAATTTGTGCACCGGAGGGGAACCCTCAACCTGGCCTTTCCCCTCTCATAGTCCAGGAGTGCTCAGGGGATGCCCTACTGACTAAGCCATAGTCTGGCCTCCTTCTGGATGAGGCGATAAGCTGATCAGGGGATAGCGCTGCCCCCATCACCCCACTGAAGCTGCCACTGCTACCAGTGGTGCTGGACTGGCCTACGCTGAGGCCTCTTCTGAGCCTCTTCTGCAAAACGGCCTTCGCCTTAGCAGCTGCTGTGGCTTTGTCCGGAAGGACGTCTGGAAGAATGTCCAGTCTAATTAGCATATTACCTTTTTATTAGGCATAGATGTAGCCCCAATAAATTTTGCTTTAAAAGCTCAAAATATCCCCACCAGATTAAAAAACAAACAAACTTGAAAGACAATAATATTGTGTTATTATGTACAATAAATAAGAAAAATGGTAAAAGGCAGTTAATGAATAGGATCAAACTTGGAAATTTAGAAATATGAAACAGGGATATTGTGAGAAAATTTATGGCAAACAGAGCCATAATGAATTTCCCAATAGTCCCTTCCCTGACCAATTCTAGCTCCAATTTAAATATTGCCCTTGCTTTGAAATTCCGTACTGGTTGAGAGAAGAATAGTTTAACTCTGACACAAAGAAAAGAAAAAGGATAGTGAGAGAAAAAGACTTCCTTACTTTTACCTTTTTCATATTGTGAATCCTCAAATATATTTTTGGTGTTCATAATTATCTTAAGAAAAATATATTCTTCCTTTTTTTCTCAACACAATAAGTCACTATATGGTTATTATGTTAGAATGGATATGTTAATTTACTCAGTTGAATCAGTTAGGATACTCTTCAAAAGAGAAAAACATTTTTACATTTGAGTAAACACATCTTGTGTGACTTACGAGCAATTGTTAAGCTTATTTCTCATCTTGGTATTATTTTCTAGCAGGTCTATTGACCCTGGCCTCTTGTAGAGCAGAGAAGACCTTTGCAGATGGTAAGGAGGACAGTTTTATGTTATTGTCATATGCATGCAAGGGACAATCAACCAGTATAAAAAATCCATCTGAAAAGAGTTTTCTACACTACAACTCTATTTACTGTTTTGGTTTGGTTTTTCTTTTAATTATTTAGACTTCACCTTGCCAGTCACCATGTCACTGAGAAAAAGAATACATTTGTATAGAGGAACAAAGATAAGTAAGGCACTAATTTCTCGTTTGAAACAACTCAAGCAAGAAAACAAAAGAGGAATATATTTAAACTACTGAAAGAAATAAACCATTAACCTAGATTTCTATAACCAATGAAAATACCTTTTAAAAATGAAGAAGGTTGCCCTAGCCATTATTGCTCAGTGGATAGAGTGTCAGTCTGCAGATTGAAGGGTCCCAGGTTTGACGCTTGGATTGCAGACTCAGTCCCCAGTGTGGGGCATGCAGAAGGCAGCAGATCAATGATTCTCTCTTATCAATGTTATTTCTCTCTCTCTCTCTCTCTTTCTCTCTCTCTCTCTCTCTCTTCCCCACTTCCTCTCTGAAATCAATAAAAATATATTTTTAAAATAAATAAATAAAAATGAAAAAGGAATAATACCTTTTTCTGATGTACAAAAACTGAAGATTTTAATCATCTGCAAACTCATAGTATAAGAAATACAAAGGGCAGTCTTTCTATAAAAGGAAAAAGATACTGTGTGGCAATCTAGATCTATATACAGGAATGAGAAGCACTAAAATGATAACTATATGGATAAATCTATAAAATATTTTTGTTTTTTGTAAATCTCTTTAAAATGAAATTATTTAAACAAAGATAATGTAGTGAGTGGTTTACAACAGAGAGGGTGGAGCAAAAGTAGGTTTACAGTTGTTCATACTCTTTTCCTCATGAAACTTAAAATATGATCATAAGAGTATATGATAAAAAGGTAATACGAAAATTGACCCTCACTCCCTTGCATCAAAAGATGGGCACCCCATGTCATCACAAGATTGCCACCCCCATGTCATCACAAGATGGCCACCCCATGTCATAACATGGCAGGCAAGGGAGGGCAGTTGGGGACTACCAGGCCTGCAAGGGAGGGCAATTGGGGGCAATCAGGCTGGCAGGGGAGGCAGTTGGGAGTGACCAGGCCTGCAAGGGAGGGAAGTTGGGGATGACCAGGCCTGCAGGGGAGGGAAGTTTGGGGTGATGTGATTGGTCTGGCAGGGGAACAGTTAGGTGTTTATCATGTCTGCAGGGGAGCAGTTAGGTGTCAATCAGGACGGCAGTGAAGCAGTTAGGGGATTATCAGAGTGGTTAAGGTCAATCAGGCAGCCAGGCAGATGAGTAGTTAGGAGTCAGCAGTCCCCATTGTGAGAGAATCCTGCAGGGATCAGGCCTAAACTGGCAGTTGGACACCCCTGAGGGGTCCCAGATTGGAGAGGGTGCAGGCTGGGTTAATGAACACCCCCCTCCCAGTGCATGAATTTTATGCACCAGACCTCTAGTAATATAATCCTATTTAATAAAAGAGAAACATGCAAATTGACCAAACTTCCACTATACCCACAAGCCACACCCACAAGCCACATCCACAAGCCAATCAGGAGTGATTATGCAAATTAACCAAGCCAAGATGGCAGTTAATTTGCATATCCTAGTGCAGAGGGAAGACTGAACATAGTGTAGAAGGAAGCCAAACACTGCAGAAGGGAGGGAAGCTGGAGAAGCAAGCAGGCAGGGCTGCAGAGAAGGGAGAGAAGCAGGCAGGGCTGCAGAGAAGGGAGGGAAGCAAGTGGGGTAGGAAGCTGCCACAGGAAGCCCTATTCTTGTAGGAATCTTCTTGCAATGGGCCTCTAGTAATAAATAATAATGCAAGAATAAACTCTGTTTCTCACACTCACAACTATAAACTTTTATCCCACCCCATATGTAAAACTAAAATTATGCTAATAGCATAGAGGCCAGAAGGGAAGAAATGGAAGTATTATAAAGTTTTAATACTATATATTAAGTGATATAATGTCCCTTAATGGTTAGATTGTGATAAGCTGAAGCTGCATATTGTTAAAACTTAAAACAACCACTAGCATTAAAAACACACACCCAAAGAATTATGGATAATAATGTAAAAAAGAACTTAAAATATGATCATGAAAGTATACAATCTATACTAACAATCTATACTAATAAAAAGGGAATATGCTAATTAGGGCAGACTTCTTCAGAACATCCATCTGAACAAAGCCACAGCAGCTTCAAGGCCCGGGGATCATAGTAACTGTGGACTCACAGCAGCCTAGCGTTCATGACAGCCATGAGTTCAGACAGCTGGTGGGCTCAGGCACCTGCGAGGCCTGGGCTCAGGCAGCCATGAGCCCCAGTGGCTGCAAGGCTCAGGGCTCAGGTCTTGCAGCTGCCACAGCTAGCAATGGCAGCAGCAGCAGCAGGGTGATGGGGGCAGTGCCTTCTCCAGTTCAGCCTGACCACCTCCCATTGAGGGAGTGGGCCTAAGCCCTCAGTAGGACATCCCCTGAGGGTACCCAGACTGTGAGAGGGAGCAGGCCAGGATGAGGGAATCCCCCCACCCCGCCCAGTGTAAGAATTTCCATGCACCCAGGTCTCTCATCTATATATATATGCAAGTAGATCAAACAGCAGAACAACCAAACAATTGAACAACCAGTTGCTATGGTATGCACTGACCACCATGGGGCATGTGCAGAACATGTTGGTGTCAGCAGTAAGTGGCAGAGAATAGAACATGATGGGCATTGGCCATGGTGAGATGGTGGAGCAGGTGAGCAAAGGCACCAGACCAAGGCAGGGTGCCAGTCACTATCATCAGGATAAGCCTCTAGTGGTTATCAAAAATTCTTTTCTCCCATGCACCGCAGTCTTGCTGGCTCTCACAACTGCTCCAGTGCAGCCCCATTCACACCCGCTAATGGCAACAGCCCCTTTCACACCCACTGCCAGTGCTGGCCTCACTCACACCTGCAGCCAGCACTACAGCTGCTGCTTGTACTCACTGCCCGCACCTGGTGCCAGCCTCGATCACCCCTTAGGACTTCTCCACCTCCCCCTGTTTTTGAGGGGCAATTGGGGAAGCAGCTGCCACTCACACCTGCTGCTGGCGCTGGCCCCAGTTGCTCCATGCTGTCAGCAGGTGTGAGGTGGATTGGTACTGTCAGCTGCAGGAATAGGAACATGGCTGCTGGCAGACAGGGGATCAGGGGCCATGGTGGGCAAGGCTGGGTGGGGGTACAGAAGATGAGCCAAGACCCAGCTCTATGCCCACCACAGCGTCGCAGCCCACAGTTCCTTTCAAGGTGCACAAATTTGAGCACTGTGCCCCTGGTAATCTATAAAAGGAGACAATGAATGAAGAGAGGATAAAGGACACATGAGACAAATAAAAAACAATTGCAAATGATAGATTTAAACCTAACAGTATGAATCAAATCTAATGACATTTAAGTTCAATTATTTAAATACTCTAAATAAAAGAGAGAGATTGTCAGATTCAATATAAAGCAACTCCACTTATAAGGAAACACACTTTAAATATAAGAAAAAAAATACGTTAAAATTTAAAAGGTGGGAAAAATGATACCATACTAAAAAAAGAAAAGGCCAGGAGTAGTTATTTGAACATGAAAGATATTTAAAGCAAATAATAACAGATACAAAAAGGTCATTTCATTATAATAAAGCTTTCAATTTATGGAGAGAATTTAACAGTCCTGAATGTAAACACACTTAGTCACAGAGCTTCAAAATATATAAGGCAAAAATGGATAGAACTTACAGAAAAAAATAAATCTGAAATTATATATTTTAATAACTCTACCACTATAATTAAGGAAATAATTACAGAAAAGCAATACTATCAACCATCTTCACCTACTTGGCATTTATAGAAAATTTCAGACGAATACAGCAGAGTGTACATTCTTTTAAAATGCTTATGGAATTTTTATAAAAATATACCACATCCTGAGCAATAAAAGAGGTATCAAAGCATTTGAAGGACTCAAGTCACACAAAACATGTTCTCTAACTAAAATCAGACTATTTTTGTAATTACACTTCAGTATTATTTGGTTTTCTTCACTCTCATTCTCTCATGTGTTTATGGTGTAGTTTTCCCAAATCTACATGATGTGTGATATCACAACAGATTGAATTCAGAAACAGTTATGGAAATCCAACTGCTTTTTTCTTGTCATACATTAAATGTATTTTCAAAATTTAAAACTATACCACTCTGCTCACTAGTATTTTTTGAAATATGGTTATTTTTTTTCACAAAATATATTGACATATAAGACTTAAATGGTTTTAATTGTTTAATACTGATTCTAAAATGTCTCAGTTTTAATTTCTAACATTGTAAATATTGATAGATATAACTCATATAAGATAAAAAGGTCCTCTTTGTGTGAGATATAAAACTGAAAGCAACAAAAGAACAAACAAGAAAAATAAACAAAACCTAGCCCGGCCAGAATGGCTCAGTGGTTGAGTTTCTCCCTATGAACCAGGAGGTCACAGTTCCCGATTCTTGGTCAGGGCACATATTCTAGCTGTAGGCTCCATCTCTAGTGTGGGGTATGTAGAAGGCCAATCCATGATTCTCTCTCATCATTGTTGTTTCTATCTCTTTCTTCCTCACCCTTCCTCTCTGAAACCAATAAAAATATATTAAAAAGACAAAACAAAACAAAACATGGGCACTGACAATCGTATGGTGGTTACCAGAAGGAAGGAGGGTGGGGGTAGTAAAGAGTAAAGGGAGGAAAATATATGATAACAGTAGATTATTTGACTTTGAGTGCTGGACACACAGTGCAATATAATTATGTATCAAGGAATTGTACACTTGAGACCTATAAGTTTTATTAACCAAAGTCATCCCAATAAATTTAATTTTTAAAAATAAAGAAAGACAAAGGGGTGCACCAAAGGTGTCCACCTCAGGTAACAGGGATGGTGGAGCGACTGAGCCATATAGGACACCTACCACACAAAACTACTCTACCAACTCAGGAAAGCAGCAAAATTTTGGAGACAAAGAAACAGATCACCAACTAAAGAAATGGAGGAAAACAAACAACTGGATATAGAGTTCAAAACCACGTTTATAAGGTTTTTCAAGACTTTTCTAAAAAAGGTTGGTAAATTTAGCAAGACACTTGAGGATATGAAAAAGGACCAAGTAGAAATTAAACATTCACTGACTGAAATAAAAAATATTATACAGAAACCTAACATCAGACTAGAGGAATGCAAGAATCAGTCAAAGATTTGAAATACAAAGAAGCAGAAAATATTCAACTGGAAAAGCAAGAAGAAAAAGGAATCCAAAAATTTGAAGATAGTGTCAGGAGCTTCTAAGACAACTTCAAGCATACCCACATCAGAATTATGGTGGTCCCAGAAGAAGAGAGAGAGCAAGATACTGAAAATCTATTTGAAGAAATAATGACTGAAAATTTCCCACACCTAGTGAAAGAAATAAACTTACAAGTCCAGGAAGCACACAGAACCCCAAACAAAAGGAATCCAAAGAGAACCATACCAAGACACATCATAATCAAAATGCCAAGAGCAAAAGACAAAGAGAGAATATTAAAAGCAGCAAGAGAAAAACAGTTCATTACCTACAAGGGAGCACCCATACGATTGTCAGCTGATTTCTCAACAGAAACTATGCAGACCAGATGGGAATGCCAAGAAATATTCAAAGTGATGAATAGCAAGAAGCTACAAAAATATTCTTGGTTGAAAAAGCTAAAGGAGTTCATCAACACGAAACCAGTATTATATGATGTGTCTTGGTGTGGTCCTCTTTGGATTCCTTTTGTTTGGGGTTCTGTGTACTTCCTGGACTTTTAAGTGTATTTCTTTCACCAAGTGTGGGAAAGGTACTCTTTAAAAAGAGGAAAAACAAAAAAAGGTAAAGATAAAAAAAAGTACAAACAACAAATACATATCTTTCAACAAGTGAGTCTAAAAATAAAGTAAATTAAAAATCTGATGAACAGAATAAACTGGTGAATATAATAGAATCAGGGGCAAAGAAAGACAGGAGACTGACAATTCTCATGGGGAAAAGTTGTGGGGTGTGCAGAAAGAGACTGGACAAAAATCATACATCTATCGATGAGGACAATGCGGGGAGGAAAGGGCAGAAGGTGGGGTGGGAGCCAGGTGGAGGGGAACTATGGGGGAGAAGAAAAGAGGAACTGTAATAATCTGAGCAATAAAGATTTATTAAATTAAAAAAAAGAAAAAGGAAAAAAAAAGAAAGAAAAGTCCTCTTGGAGACTTCAATAATTTTAAAGCATGCAAAGGAATACTGAGACCAAAAAACTTGATAACCATTTCTTCAAAATAATTCAAATATTGCCACTCTGACTCATGAAAATATTACTGATTTTTCAACTGGATAGCTCCATCTTGATGTGTCACACCTGAAGTTTAATATATTCAATACCAAACATTCTCTTCTCCTCTCCCATCAAATCAGTTCTTTCTATTGACATGTCTGCTTTTATTAACACTTCATTTTTTGAGACACTGACACTTGAAACTTTGAAACAGGTAAATTTTTTCTCTTTCCCATATTTGGCCTCTCCACTAAATGTTTGTATATTTTTAGTTTATTTTATCCATCTACACCTTAGATTGTAAATTCCCTGAGGACAGAGTCCATATAGTAATAATCTTTTTTTAATTTCTCATAATAGTGATCCCTTACTCAAAAATAAGACCTATTGGAGAGAATCCAAGATGGCAGCATAGGTAAATACCTACACTGCTGCCTCGCACAACAATTTCAAAACTACAACTAAAAGACAGAACAGACATCATCCAGAACCACATGAAAGCTGGCTGAATGGAAATTCTACAACTAGAAGGAAAGAGAGGGGCTGACAGAGACCCAGAGGAGCTGCAAAAAGCTGAGGTACGGAGACATGTGCATGGAGAGAGCAAGTGCCAGAGTACCTGACTGGCTTTCTCTGGCAGGAGGGAGACAGAGACTCTCAATGGCATTGAACCCCTTATCCTACGACACTAAATCCCAGATCCAGCCGAAACTCATATGGGGGGAGTTTGGACTGTGAAAAGGGAGAAGTGCACGGAAATTTAGGGGAGTCGCAAAAGATCAGAAGTGTGGTGACGTGCACAGCACAGCGGGCAGAGGACCGACTGCTGATTGTGCCACTGGCTTTCACGAGTGGGGGGAGACAGACCCTCCAACTGCGCCACTTCTAACTTCACTAAACCCCAGTTTCAGGCAAAACCCTGGGGACCCAGACTCATGTGGTCCCAGAGTGCAGGAGAGCCGAAGGGACAGCAGTCTAGAGCCACTGCAATAGTGCGTGCACACAGGGACCGCTCCAGCGATTACCCAGTCACGTGAGACTCAGGGGCCATGGAGGGCAGGGCCGACTGGAAGGCAAGGTGGTCCCTTAAGCCCTGAGACTCCACCCATCCCAAGCTCAACAGAGAGGCTTTTGCAGTTTTGCAAGTCTGGTATCATAAGGCTGAATCCAACACAGAAGTTCTCCCAGCATAGTGAAAATGCCGAGTCAAGGGAAGGGATCACAAACAAAAGAAATGGAGGAAAACAAATGACTGGATATAGAGTTCAAAATCATGCTTATAAGGTTTTTCAACAATATCCTAGAAAAGTTGGATAAAGTTAGTGAGACCCAAGAGGAGATGAAAAAGAACCAACTAGAGATGGAAAAGGACCAACTAGAAATTAAACATACACTGACTGAAATAAAACATATTATACAGAGACCTAACAGCAGACTAGAGGAAGGCAAGAATCAAGTCAACAATTTGAAATATAAAGAAGCAGAAAACACTCACCTGGAAAAGCAAGAAAAGAAAAGAATCCAAAATGTGAAGATAATGTAAGGAGCCTCTGGGGCAGCTTCAAGCATACCAACATCAGAATTAAGGGGGTGCCAGAAGTGAAAGAGCAAGATACTGACAACCTATTTAAAGAAATAATGACTGAAAATTTCCCACATCTGGTAAAAGAAAGAGACTTACAAGTGCAGGAAGCACACAGAACCCCATATAAAAGGAATCCAAAGAGGACTACACCAAGACACATCATAATTAAAATACCAAGGGCAAAAAACAAAGAGAATATTAAAATCAGCAAGAGAAAAACAGTTCATTACCTACAAGGCAGCGCCCATATGACTGTCAGCTGATTTCTCAACAGAAACGATGCAGGCCAGACGGGAGTGGCAAGAAATATTCAAAGTGATGAACAGCAAGAACCTACAACCAAGAATACTCTATGCAGCAGAGCTATCATTCAGAATTGAAGGGCAGATAAAGAGCTTCACAGATAAGAAAAAGCTAAAGGAGGTCATCAACTCCAAACCAGTATTATATGAAATGCTGAAAGGTACTCTTTTAGAAGAGGGAGAAGAAAAAGGTAAAAGATAAAAAATTATGAACAACAAATACATATCTATCAACAAGTGAATCTAAAAATTAAGTGAATTAAAAATTTGATGAACAGAATAAACTGGTGAATATAATAGAATCAGGAGCATGAAAGGGAGTGGACTGATAATTCTCAGGGGGAAAGAGGGGAAGGGTGTACAAGGGGAGACTGGATAAAAATCATACACCTATGGATGAGGTCAATGGGAGGGAGGGAAGGGTAGAGGGAAGGGTGGCAGCTGGGCGGAGGGGAGATATGGAGAGAAAAAAGAGAAACAAATGTAATAATCTGAATAATAAATATTTAATTTTTTTAAAATCAAGACCTATTAGTGGGATGACTAAAAAATGATTAATTGATAAAAAATGACAGAATATTGGTACTATTGAATTAATAATTAATTATGACTGTTCATAAGCCTCTGGTCATAATTGAACACAACAATGTGATTTTAATTACCTTAGAACTAGCACCATCATAAAATACCAATACGTTAGGTAATGAAAAAATATTAATACATTAGTATACGGAGAGCTCAAGATCAGTTCAGAGCCGTGCAGAGAGTGCACTGGGTAAGAGGAGCTTCCACACTGCCAGGTGGTTTAGATTTTGCATTAAGGTTTTTGCACCTAAATTTATACCTCTAATTAAATTAGCCATGAGTACTGAAAGCTGGGTAAAGCATTAACAAAGGCACCTGTGCCAGGTTCTGGCTTTGTTCAAAGTAGAGATATTTCCATCCTTATGATAATGATATTTAAAGAGTGTGAATTGTAATAGGGTCCTGACAGGAAACTGGGGGAAAGTTTGACAATCTGGCTACTGACTGACACCTACTCTAATGCATGCTGTGGGAAAAATCTTGCCCAGGGGTAGAAAAGCCAACAAATATGGGTATTTCAGAATGTGATAATATTTGAAGCCAAGGTAAGAGCACTGTGTTGGTGGTAAAGAAGTGGTAGGACCTTCATTGCAGATTGTCTTTTGTGTTTGGAGCTGACAGATGTGTGAGATTACCACTTTGAGGTTGGCCAGACTGAAGACACTGTCGTGCTTACTAGTACCTGTTTAGGTTTACCTTGTTGGAACACAATTTTATTGACATTCTGCAATGATTATGTCAACTTATTACACTGTCTCTAGACCACAGAAAACTATATTTACCTGAATGAATGAATGAACTATATTTACGTAACACAATGAATCACTACTTCCTAATTATCTAAACTAATAGGTGAAGCAACATTTTAGAAATTGCATTACTTTTACAACATAACTATTTTTTCCACTTTTCTTCTAAACCATTTGCAAATTCAAGTTTAGACCTTAAACTCTGCAGCTATCAGCTATGCCTACATTACAAACAATTGTGCTATTTTGACTACATTTATTTTTTAATCATGGATATCATGTTAATGTAGGCCAGATGTCATTTTGTTTTTGGCTAGTCAATTCAATTAAAGTAAATATTGGAATCTTAAAAGCAGCAAGAAAAAAAACAAAAACAAATAGTTACCCTCAAGGAAGTACCTATACAACTGTCAGCTGATTTCTCAAAAGAAACTATGCAGGCCAGAAGGGAGTGGCAGGAAATAGTCAAAGTGCTGAATAGCAAGAACCTATATCCAAGAATATTCTACCCAGCAAAGCTATCATTTAGAATTTCAGGTCAGATAAAGAGCTTTACAGACAAGATAAAGCTAAAGGAGTTCATCACCACCAAATCAGTATTATATAAAATCCTGAAGGGTATTCTTTAAGAAGAAGAAGAAGAAAAAGGTAAAAAATCTGATGAACAGAATAAACTGGTGAATGGAATAGAATTAGAGGTATGGAAATGGAACAGACTGATGATTCTCAGATGGAAGGGGGTGTGGGGAGATGCAGGAAGAGATTAGACAAAGACCTTATATGCAGGTATGCAGTACCTATAGACACAGACAATAGGGTGGTAAGGGCCTGGGATGGGGTGGGAACTGAGTGGAGAGGAGCTATGGGGGAAAAAAGGAGGAACATCTGTAATAATCTCAACAATAAAGATAAAAAAGGAAGAACAGAAAAAAATAAAATAAATATTGGAAAAAGTATAAAATTATAAAAATTCAGGAAGAACTCTTTTTAGCTTATTTAATTCACACAAAAGTGAATCAGGTCAGTTTCTAGACTAGAAAACCATCTCAGGAAAAAAAAGAAAAATCACTATATTTATTTAAGTTTAGTAATCTTTTGGTGATACATTAAGTATCAATTTTTAATTTATAGTATGGAAAAATTGAAGGTGGTTAAGAAATTAATCACTTTTATTCAATCAACAAACATTTATTGAATGTTCAATAGATGCCAGGAACCAATAAAGAAAATCACTACATAAAATATCCTAATTTCTTTGATAGACTGAGGCAAAAGTCACCTCTATAAAAAGTCAATACTCTAGAGCCTAGAAAAAACTTGGACCCAACTGTATCCATGCATCCTATATAATAAAGAGGTAATATGCAAATTGACCTTCACACTGTCACACAAGATGGCCAACAGGGGATGGTAGTTATGGGTGGTCAGGTCTTCCAGGAAGGGCAGTTAGGGTCGATCAGGTCAGCAGTTGGGGGCAATCAGGCCAGCAGGGAAGGGCAGTTAAGGGCAAAAGGGCCAGCAGAAGAGCAGTTAGGCATCAATCACACTGGCAGGAGAGTGATTAGAGGGTGATCAGGCTGGGAGGTAGAAACGGTTAGGGGCAATCTGGAAGGAAGGCAGGCAATCAGATGGGAGCCAGCAATCCTGGATTGTGATCAGGCCTAAACCAGTAGTCAGACATCCCCCGAGGGGTCCTAGATTGGCAAGGGTGCAGGCTGGGCTGAGGAACACACCACTGCCAGTGCACAAATTTTGTTCACCAGGCCTCTAGTTTCTATTACAAATAGAAATGTTATTAACAGCAGCATAGTGACATCTTTAAAAACAAATACATATTTTAGTATTCTTCAATATGATTAGATAAAAGTGAATGATTTAAGAATTCTTCAGTCACTGACTTATTGATAAATTATAATGAAATGAAGCAATTAAATCAAATGTACCCGATCTCATTATAAATATAGATAAGATAATTGTACAATTTTAAGACCATTTTAACTATCCTTCCTTCTACCCTAGAGAAGTGGAAGTAGATTTTTGGTCTGAAGACCAGGTCTTTGTCTCAGTCTATCCTTCACTTCTTGGGCCAACACTCTTACCCAAAGCCTAACATTGACACTGAACTTGCTAACTAAATAGTCCATCTCTTATTACATTATTTTTGTCCTTTAGACTGTTCCACTCTTGTCTAATTTCCCTGCACTTTCTGTTCACTGTTGTTTCCTTTAATGTCATTGTTTGCCTATATTGCTATTAGCCTGTCTCTATGCCTAGGTCCTAACGCTTTCATTTGAGATTTTTCTCTATGATTTGCTTTTGCATTGATTATTTGAAAGATAGGAAGGGCTCTTTATCTGCCATGGAGAAAATGCCATTATTCTGATTTGAAGCTCCAGGCTGTATCATCAGAAAGGTACTTGGATACAAGGGATAAAACACACTGCTTCTGCAACATGCCCATTGGCTCTTCATTGATAAAGCACTTGCCACTCACAAGGCCTCCAGCAGAAATCAGAGACCCTGTAAAAATCACCATCTCCATAAATCGATCTTTAATTATTCCTACTTTCTGGGTAAATAAGCAAGTGATGTTACAAGAAGACTTTTGAGTAAGACAAAATGAATTCCAAATCATTTATAAGACCCCTTTTCTTCTCATTTTAAGTCACTTTGAAGAGAGGAGTTTAGTCCAAAAGTTCTGAGCATTTTTTTTAATATAAACTGGGCCAGCATTTCCTGGAATTGATCTTGATTGAGGACATCTGGTTTTTAATCTCAGCATTACAAAAAGGTTCTGAGACTCCAACTTGAGCCGGCAAATGAGTTTCAGTGGTTTGTGTCTGGAAAAAAAGCTTCTCCTTTTGGGACATCAAATTCTCCAGGTTATTTCGAAATTGAGTTACTTTGTGAAATCGGCACTGATATACTTTAAAGTTCCTTGAACTTCAAAATTCTAAGAACATGAGAGGTGATTTGACAGTAATTTTTGTCTATAGACTCATAAAATTGATGAGTCACTATAAAATTCAGAGGTTTCCCACAATAATTAATATATCTTGGGTCACCATGGTACCCTCTTTTTAAAAAAAGGGTCTCATTGCTCATTCCCATAAAATTGACAAGTAGTATTTATTCTAAGAAAAGTCTCTTCTGCTCATTGCACATACATTTCTTTGTTCAAATGAGTCATCTTCATAGGCCTGATAGTTTTGAAATATGTCCTAATTAATCCATTACAGTTGTTTTAAAGTTTTTTTCTCAAAAACTTATAAAAATGATGTTTCCCAAATTGAGGAAATGGAGGAGTGTCTTGGACCTGAACTACTTAGCCTACCTTCCTTTCCTGTTCTAATCCCAGAGGCACCTCAGCAGAAACCCAATACTCTATAACCCTCAAGATAGAATAATTTGAAGCTTTTCTAATAAACGTTTCTCAAAAGGGTAAAATAGAGAAAATGTGGCTTCATGTTTGGTATAAGGAATCATAAAGGGCCTGGGCTGGGAGTGATAAGGCAAAAATCCTAGAGTCTCACAGCTGAACAATCTTGAACAAAATGCTTAACCTCTGTGGACCTTTATTTCATTCATCTGCAAAAGGAACAAATAGTATCTAACATATGGTTTTGATTCATATTTTTTGAAATTGTTACGAGGAACAATTTAGTAAAGTGCTTGTATATAATTGTTACATTATTAATTGAAGTAAAAACTCCTGTAAATTAAAGTTATTAACAAAAACTAAAACAAAATTAAATATTCACATGTGGTCATTTTTAATATGGTTCCAAAAGTAATCAGAAAGATACATACATAGTTTTAGTTTTTTAAAAAAATGTGTTCTTGAGAATTCATTCATTTTTTTCCTTCCATGCAATCTTGCATTTTTTATTGATAAATGTTTATCTAACACGTGCTCTATGCCAGCACTTCCTGAGTGCTGGGATACAGAGTGAATTAGGGTTCTGAAGCCTTCAATCCTTCTGACGTTTTTTTTGACTTGGCACTGAGTTTAATCTCCACGTGACCCTTAAAGGTTCACATGCAGAGAACAAGTAATCAACCAGCTTCAGTTCTCAGCTCTGGCCTTCCTTTGGGGAACCATCTTGGTTATTTTGAGAACAAATAACTGCTTACTCACAGTGACTTTTCTGCATGGCAATTTTTCCTCTATAATTTAATCTGCCATTTCCCTGAAATTTCTTTAAAATTAAGCCCTTCCTTCTGATTCTCTATGGGCCTCCTTATGATGGACATATGATATATCCCTAAAACAAGTTGATTGTAGATAACAACATATCTGAGCTGTTTCATCTTGTTGTCTATAGAAATACCTATACCAAGTAATGCTTCAATGTTATGAACTGAGCTGATACAAGAAATGGCTGATATAAGAAATGGCTATTTAAAAAACGTTACTATATTTTCTGTAAAACATAGGTTGAAGACATTATCCATCATTGTTACTCAATATCTGCACAATAAATTTCTTCTAGAATTTAGAGACAGTAAAGTATTTGTCTCACTAATAAACTTTTATGTTTTCTATTATCTGAAAAAAGTAGTATAGTACAGTACTTAAGATGATGGCTTTGGAGTCAGACTTGGATTTGAGGCCAGGTCTAAACTTTTTTCTGACTGGAAAATTTTGAAAAATTTAACTCTTTAAGCTTTGTTTTTTCATTTGTAAAAAGAGACCCTGTTTTTTGTTGTTGTTGTTGTTGTTTATTTGTTTCTTTTTTAATAATTCAATAAGACAATACATGTCTCATTCTATATAGTAAACACTCAATATTATCTTTTATGTTTACTATGGGAAATATAAAACCCTGTAGCTTTTTCTACCTGCCCTGTCCATCTCTTCCAGACAATCTGACCAAGATTCTGACTTTCATGGCCATCGGTTCTTGATCTTTTGCCTAGAATTATTAACTCTATATCTCCCAAAATTGTCTTCCACTTGGATTTTTATTTAATTTTTTAAATTAAATTTTTGAATATGTTATTGAATACATTATGGATTTGCTTTAGTCCATTATTATCTTGGAAATTGTTTTCAATTATACATCTACAGGAATTATATTGTTTCAGATTTCTTTTATTTACTCCTTTATTCATTAATTTATTTATTTTAAGTAAATTTATGGACATGTGGTTTAGAGTCAATAAAATAAACCTATTGTAAGTGTACATGTAGGAAGTTTATGCACTCAGGTAAACACCACCAAAACCAAGATATAGAATATTACATCACCTTATAAAAGCTCCCTGTCACTTTTCCAATTAAATTCCTCACCACCCTCATCCCTAGACCCAGAAAACCATGAATTACTTAAATGGTATGATATTGAAGTCCAAACCTGCATGAAAGTTGGCCTTCAGTTAACATTTGTCAAGATAAATATTTTTTTCACTTCGATTCCAAACCAAGCTAGAGAAGTCTCCTTGTCTTCTTACCTTGTTGATTAGTCTATTCTTTTATTAAAGTTAAAACGCTTTAAAAATTTCACTTCAAATGAAGAATTCACTTCCAATTCTCACATTACGTGGAACCAAGGACTTGTATCGAATTGTATTGTTAATACAATGCAACTTTCTTATTTTAGAAGTTATAAAATTCCCTCAAGAATTTTGCAGTTCTAGAATTAATTTATCGCTCTAGATTTTAGCCATTTTTATTATTTACTAGAGGCCTACTACACAAAATTCATGCAATCATGGGGCTGGGGTGGAGGCCAGACCAAGGGACCCCATAGGTGCACAAGCAGGCCCAGGAGGGATGTGGGAGGTTGGCCAGCTGGAAAGGGACTGCAGGAGGGTTTCAGGGCATGTCTGGCCCATCTCATTCAGTCTGGATTGGCCAGACCCCAGCAGCAAGCTAACCTACTGGTTGGAGTGTCTGACCCCTGGTTGTCAGTGCACATCATAGCAAGTGGTTAAATGGCCTTAGCATATCATTGGCATATTGCTCTTTGATTGGTTGAACAAACTAATGGGTAAACAGACACTTAGCATATTAGGCTTTTATTATATACTAGAGGCTCAGTGCATGGAATTTGTGCATAGTGAGGTGTGTCCCTCAGCCCAGCCTGCACCCTCTCCAATCTGGGACCCTTTGAGGGATGTCCCACTGCCCTTTAGGCCTGATCCTAGCTGCCCTTCCCTGCCAGCCTGTTTGCCCCTAACTGCTCTCCCCTGTAGGCCACCCCCTCCCCCTGCTGCCAACTGCCCTTCCTTACAGGCTCAGTCTCCCCAAACTTCCCTCTTCTGCAGGCCTGGTCACCCCTAACTGCCCTCCCCTCCTGGCCTGATTGCCCCCAATTGCCGTCCCTTACAGGCCTGGTCCCTCCCAACTGCCCTTCCCTGCTGGCCATCTTGTGGGGGCCATCTTGTGTTCACATGGAGGCAGCCATCTTTGACCACATGGGGACAGCTATCTTGTGTATTGGAGTGGTGGTCAATTTTCCTATTACTCTTTTATTAGATAGGAGGAGGATGTTAAGTTAAAAAACATTCAAACCTATAAAGAATTTTTGTGAGTTTACTTGAGCCAAATTGTTGACAATTGCCAGGAAGCAGAATCTCAATGTATTGCGATAGTGCTCTGGAGAATAGCATTTTTCTGCCTTTTTTTATATATTACAATCAAAGGAGGAAAGGTAAGTGAAATTCACTGGTGCTAGATCAGGAGAAAACAAAGTGGGCAGGTGTGGGTGGGGGATCTCTGTTATTGGATAAAAAGTAAAATGATAGCCAAAACTGGTTTGGCTCAGTGGACAGAGCGTCGGACTGGGAACTGAAAGGTCCCAGGTTCAATTCCAGTCAAGGGCATGTACCTTGGTTGTAGGCACATCCCCAGTAGGGGGCGTGCAGGAGGCAGCTGATCAATGTATCCTTCTCATCGATGTTTCTAACTCTCTATCCCTCTTCCTTCCTCTCTGTAAAAAATCAATAAAATATATTAAAAAAGTAAAATGATAGACACGTGCTTCCTTTACACAGGTAGGTATAGGATAGTTAACTGTCAACAAGTAACAGGATAAAAATCACAATGAGGGACTCTGTGGTCTCTGCCAGGGCACCAGGGCTGTGCCTTGAAGGGTCTGGAAAAAGAGACGTTACAAATTATCCTGACATTTCAGGGGTATATTATTTTACAAGTAAAAAGAAAATAGGCTCAGTAAATTGAAGTAAATCTTTTTCAGGGAAGATACTGGCCTAGGACATGACTACTCACTAGAAACATCTTTTTAATTAAAAGTTTTAATTTCAGACGATCCTTTATGGTTACTTTAGGTCTCGTGAGTTTGAAAGGCCACCATGCAGGCCTTTCCTCAGTTAGTCAGGTTAGTATGTGGTCCCTTTTTATCCACAATATCTAGGTGTATGTTTTTGTTTCTTTTATTTGATCTTTAATTTCTTGAGATCATTTATTATTATGGTTTTTATTTTTATTTGTCTTAAATTGAGGGATTTTCAGGATAATTGATGACTAAATATAGCTAAAAATTGAATTCTATATCACTTTCACATTCATAAAAAAAACAATAAAATTTGTTTATCATTGATGCTCAGGGTATCATGCATGGCTGTGCCATTACCAACTTGCCTACTGTTTATTTGTTTTGGTTTGTTTTGTTTTTTAAATAAGCAGTCCATGGAAACTTGGAGATATATGTAAGAACCACATATCTTATTGCAGTATCAGAATAAAATGACAATTTGGAATCATGGCTAATCAACTGGGAGGCAATCCAAGCTCACATCAAATGTGAGCAGTGCTTATCTTAAGGATCGGTTTGTTAGTTATTAAAAGCAACAAAACAAAAGTGGAGAATAACAACAACAACAAAAAGTTTTCACCCAAATAATATGGTAAAGAGTTTAGGAAAATCTATAAAAGATTTCTGAAACTCCATGGCACTCTATTTCGGTCTAAAAATGCCCACTGGAACCTAACAACTCTCATGAATCTGACCTTTCTCTACCTCTTCGTTTCTCTGAAACGTACACTTGTTTTCTATCTCATGTCATTTCCTTGGGGTTCTGCTGTGTGTTAATGACTTTTAATATGATGGAAAAATGCATGCTATTGTGTTTGGGTAGCAAATGATTTACCCAGGAAATATAATGCCTAAACCTAATTAAATTGCTTGTCTCCACAAAGCCCTCAAGGGGCAATGTTAATGGTGAGATTTTCAGACATTGTGTCAGCCTCATGGGGATCTATTTTTCATTGTGAGGGAATTTGGCATTCTTCAAATTTTACTACCACTGAATGGAAGATCACATTGTGCCTTTATACTGTAGTGTAAGCACCCAGTTGATTTATAATATAATATCCTGTGGAAGTTAGGAAAGGTTTACATTGCACAAAGAAATTTAAAAGTTTTTAATTTGGGAATATACTGATGGTAGTTTGAATTAAAGGACTGTGAGGATGAAATTGTTAAAAATAAAACTCTGAGTGGAGAGGGTCTTGTTGATACTCTATTTAATACTTTTATTTTATTAAAATTGCCTTGCCATTAAAACAAAGCCCTTAATTTAAGAAATACATTTTCATTTCTTTTTGTATTTTTAAATTATTGACTACAGATGTTTGAATATATATTTGCATGGTTCAAAATCAAAACAAAATTACCTTGTCCTGTATTCTGGCATTCTAACTAAGGAGGAAAAAAGACTATCTCAATATTTTAGGGAGTACATTAGGAGACATGGAACTTTCTCAAATATAGAAATATCCAGAATAATAGAAACAAAATTAATAAAATTTTTGCCTTAAATGTTTAACATTGAACAACGTCATACTGAATGCCTGAAAAGTTTTTATAGTATTTAGGAAAATGTCTTGCTTTGCAAGTACCAAGATACTCAACTTATGCATGCACAAGAGGATACAATACAAAATTATTACTAAAACCAGGACCCGTCCCAAAGAGAAGAAGTCTTCAACAGATTGAGACCCTTGTGCTATTTCAAAAGAGAGAGAGAGTTCTGTCTTCCTCCCCTGGTTAAAGATTTTTCACAAGTTTCTCATTGAGAAAGAACTAGAAATTTCTATCAACATGTATTTTATACACACACACACACATGCATAAAAAGTTGGAGGGAAAGAATCCATTTATAACAGAAAAATGTGCAGACTTATGGATCCTACCTGACTATTGCAAGTCCAAAAGATTTTCAGTTAAGATACATTTCTTACTGCATGCACCACATATTACAAATTATAAGCATACATTATTTGCATGATGATGTTAATGCTTATAAAAATGCATTAAAACAGAGAGTATCAAAAAGGAGATATATGTAATACTTTAAACATAAAGAATTTTTTAAAAGTATCTATAAATAGAGATCCCAGAACCATAAAACATTAGAGCTGGAAAGAACGTAAGAATGACAGCTACTTCAACACTAATTATTGGACAGATTCTGTAATATAGACTTTCAATATATTGATTTCTTTGATATTGACAACACAATAGGATAGGTACTATTATCATTCCTATTAATTATATGGAGATTGAAATTAAGGCACAGAAAGTTTAAGTGAGTTATTCATCACATAGCTTAATAATTTTTGAATTGGGGTTTAAAACCAACTCCAGAGTCTGTGTTCTTAATCACTAGAAGTCTATGGATCATTTCCAAGTAAGTTGGCATAGACAGTGCTACAATAAAAATTTGGGGTTGGAATCACATGCAAAATTTATGACCATTGAAAGAAATTCTTCATCCATATTTTTAGTTTTCAATTATTGACATGTGACTAATCTTAAGAAAAATAGCCTGCCTTCTTGATTATTCTAAGCAATTATATACTTTCCTTTATCTAAAAATAACCCACAAAGGTCCATTAACAACATAGAATAATGGGGCTCATATTTTTTATAAGAGGATAAAGGCTAAGCCTGCCATTCTTAATCCTAAAAAAATGCTTAAAACTTAAGTCTATTTTCACTTAATACAAAATGACTTTATTAGAAATAATTGAAGTAATTATTCCCAAATTGATCTATGCTTCCCACTGCTTCAGATTTCTATTTTCTTTCTTTTGAGATTTCAATGTTTCAAATGTAAAGTGCTTTGAGACTTTTGTAAAAAGATGCTTTTAAAAATACATACTGTCAAAGTGTTACCAGTTTCTGTAAAACTCAGTATTTAAATTTTGAAGTGACTCATCTTAGATTTTCTATGTTGCCTATGTGACCTACACCATGGATATAAACGGTTTTAAACTAGAGAACAAGAGAGTGTCATTCTTTTAGTAAGATGACCTTAGATGAATACATGAATTAAATTATCTGGTTGTTATTTTTTACTAACTTGAAGAAAACCTCTCTCTCTCTCTCTCTCTCTCTCTCTCTCTCTCTCTCTCTCTCTTCTCCCCCCTCTCTCCATTTGACATTCATAACATGCATAGTGCACTGGGACACTAAATGATGTTAAAATATCAAAAAGTGGTTTTAACCACTGCCATACAAATGCTACCTTGAATTCTTGAAACATTAAAAAAAGTGATATTGAAAACCATTTTCTTAAATTAAATAAATGGAAGAGTTTGTTTCTAAATATGATTTTTAATTTTTTAAGTGTTACATTAAAATACTTAGTGAATTTCAATTAACTTCTTTTTTAAATATGAGATGCTTTCCAATATTCAAGAAAAATTATTCTTTTGTCATTTACAATGTGTGTATAAACATGTAATTTTCTTATATTCAGCCTTATGTATAAATCACAGGAGACATATGTGCCTCCCAAGTTCTTATTTGCCCACAAATATCTACTTCATTCCTTTATCTATATTAATAGAATTTTTAGCAGGGCATGTGGCCACTCTGAATAAAGACTACAATCCCCAGCCTATTTTGCAAATTAGTTATGGCACAGTGACTATGTTCAATTGATGTCATGAAATAAGAATGTAAAGAGAATTAGCTTGTGAGAGCTTTCGGACTAAATTGCACCACCACCACCATCACCACACACACACCCATACCGCCACCATACCACCCCTACACATACACACACACACACACACACACACACACACACACACACACACACACAATTCATAAGGTGAGACTCTAACTCCCAATTTGATTATATTTGTAGATAGGACATCTAAAGAGTTAATGAAGGTTAAATGATGTCTTAAGAGTGAAACTTTAATTCCATAGGAGTATAAGAAGAGGTCCTTATAAGAAGAAACACAGAGTGTATGTACAAAGAGGAAAGACCATGTTAAGGACACAGTGAGAAGGCAGAGAGAGAAAAAATCCAAAGAGAGAGATCTCCAGGGAAAGCAAACTTGCCAATGCCCACATTAATCTTGGACATCTAGCTTCCTGGATTGTGAGAAAACTAACTTCTGATGTCAAAGCCATCAAATCTGTGGTATTTTGTTATGGCAACCCTAACTAACTAATAGAATTTTAAATATGGTCAAGAAAGCAAGAAAATGAATATGATTAATGCTGGCTGTTATGATTAGTTTTAGACAAGCAGTCTAAACTTGAGTACAAAATATGCAAAGCCCTACTATAGAAGTTTTGAAGATACAAAAGTCAAAAACATGGTCCATGACCTCAAAGTTTGTAATCTACCATTGCTATGGTTGAAAGTGTGTTTCATCCAAATTCTTGTGCTGAAGCCTCTTTGGGAAATAATTACATTTATATAAGGTCATAAGGGTGGAGCCTTCATAATTGGATTAGTATTCTTATAAGAAGAGAAAGCACAGAGACCTTTCGGACTATCCAGCTCCAGAGCAGCTATGAACTTGGAGTGGGTGTCCAACAGTAGAAATTGAACCTATGCCAAAAGTACTGCCTGGATGGGTTTGCTTTCCTGCCTTTTCTCTGGCTGGTCAACATTTTCTGGTTTTTCCAAGAAGCCTTCCTTGCCCCAGCATACACAGAGCAGAGCCAAACCAAACACTATGTCTGGCATTTAGCTGTGGACTTTTTCTTCTGGGTAATTGTACTCCATACCTGGATCACCATCTTTCAGGTCTACCAGTCCCATTGGAGCACTGGTGGGGTCCCTCAACCTGGCCTGCAGGGATCAGGCCAAAATCGGCTCTTTAACATCCCCTGAGAGGTCCTGGATTGTGAGATGGCGGTTCTTGGGTGATGCACCCTGGAATTGGGCTCCCTCCTCTCTGGTTCCAGGTGCGACACTTGAGAACTGCAGCTGTCAAGTCACTGCAGCTCAGCAGCTCCCGTGTTGAGTATCTGCCCTCTGATAGTCAGTGCATGTCATAGCTACTGGTTGGAGCATCTGTCCCCTGGTAGTCATTGCACATCATGGCTACCGGTCAGATGGTTAAACGGTCAGATGGTTGCTTAGGTTTTTATACAGAGAGATGCTTAATATTTTCTTCATGAATACATATTCCTAACACCAAGTTTTTCCTCATATCTGGCTTTCACACTGATGACTGATATGTGCTGTATTTTTGCCAGCTGCTATTGATTCCAGTGGGCCAGAGCAAGAACATGATATGAATTGAATTTCATGTTTAATAGTTCTTATATTTCTGAGCCAAAATGGAAAATTTTTAGATAATTTAAGTTGCTAAACTAACTGACAAATCTTCGAAAGATCACAATCACCAAAAGTGACTCCTTTCACTTGATTATTCCATTGTCTTTAAATCTTTTCATTTTACTTTGATTGTATGTATAGACTGAATCAGCATTCATGAATACAGTAGAATTACCCTTGGCTGGGGCTTACAAAATTAACACCCCAAATAAAAGAGAAAACATATAGGATTCAAATAAGATCTCTCTAATTATGAAAAGAGCAAAAATAAATAAAATATATTACATATTTTTATCTAGTTAGGAACCAGGATGAGGGAGAGCCAGTACTCAAACTTTCAAGTTACATTTATCCTATAATAGTCACTATTTTTAGGCCTGTCTGTATATGAGTCGTAAAGGAAAGCTCAAAAAGTAAAAGATATGAAGGCTCCTCAAAATTCGCACTTCATAGAAATGTCAAAAAAGCTATAATTTTAGTTCAAATTAGGCATATATATCTACCTAAAGGTACTTTTTCAAATGCATAGCACATTTTATTTGTATTGCAGTGACCTCATTTTAGCTTTTCTTTAAAATTTTCTAATCATCACAGAGAATCAAAATCTAAGAGATAAAATTTCAAAAAGTAAGAAATGAAGTGAATTAGTTTTTCTGTGCCTCCAACCTTCAATATGGACATAATAACCTGTAAGAGTAACTATATGAAAGGAGGAAAGATTATTTAATAGTCACAAATTGCCTGCTGAATAGCAATTTGTGGCAGACTTTTGCTTGAGCACCAAAAGAGAGGATAAGAACTGTGCCTTAGGAACTAGAAGTCATATAAAAATTGAGGGATTTTAGGAAACAACACAATTAAAAGGAACAGTAAATATGGCCACTAAAGAGTCTAATAGTATTTTAGGCTATTGTAATGGAATCAACGAATTGGCAATTCCTTTCTATTTTATTTTGGACAATCATAATGAAATATAGCTGCCATATTTAAAAAGCATAATATAGCCAAAACCGGTCTGGCTCAGTGGATAGAGCATCAGCCTGTGGACTGAAGGGTCCCAGGTTCGATTCCGGTCAAGGGCATGTACTTTGGTTTCGGGCACATCCCCAGTGATGGGTGTGCAGGAGGCAGCTGATTGATGTTTTTCTCTCATCTATGTTTCTAACTCTCTATCTCTCTCCCTTCCTCTCTGTAAAAAAATCAATAAAATATATATATATTTTTAAAAATAAAAAACATAATGTACATCAACAAGAGTGACCAGAGGAGCAATAACCAGTTTGGTTCAGTGGACAGAGCCTAGGCCTGCAAACTGAATGGTTCCAGGGCATGTACTTTGGTTGCGGGCACATCCCCAGGAGGGGGTGTACAGGAGACAGCTGATCAATATTTTTCTCTCATCGATGTTTCTAACTCTCTATCCTTCCCCTTTTCTCTCTGTAAAAAATCAATAAAATAAAATAAATTTAAAAAGACAGTGACCAGAGGAGAGTAATGAAAATAGTGAAAAAACTCAAAATAATATTCAGTTGAAAAATCTATAGATGTCAGAAAGACATGAAGAAGAAAAAACTCAACAGATCAGAGGTAGAGATCATGTTAGCAACATGTAAACACATCAAAAGAAAAGAAGAGACTACACTTGTCTTATAATAAGCTCCCAATTTTGTCAGAGAGAGATTTTGTTTAATAACAAAAGTTTTCTAATAGATCAGGCTTTCCAAAGAAAGATAGACCAAGTCAAAAAGTTTTATATTCACTAAAGTATTGATTCAGACCACACTGATAGTTGGCAGAAATACTGTAGATTCAGTAATATAAGAGTAAATGAGCTATATAATGTTTAATGTTCCTTCCAAGCCTAAGGGCTCTTGATTCCAGGATGCTAGAATATATAATTAGCTAAGAAAAAGTAAAACCTATTTATTTTTATAACGAGTGTGACAACACATGAAAAATAATTTATTCAACACATAACTTCAAATATTTCTATATCATAAATTTTGTAGACAATATTTTTTTCCAAAGTGAAAGAGATCTAAAGAAGGTATACATTTATCTGACAAAAATGTCATTGTTTTCTTTTCTGAAATTTATTTACAAGGGAACTCAAAGTTTTAAATTTGAAGTAAGAAAAAATAATAGCAAACAAAATTTAAAGTGGACATGAGATGGTATTTACAAGAAATATAAAAAAAATGTTTTTAATGAGCAACTCATATTGGAGGGAAAAAATGAAATGTATGGCTGTTTTGTAAGGGAAACCAGAATGCCCATAGAAAAATACTCTGCTCAGTCCTTCAAAACACTGATACATTATATATTTTGGATGTTAACCCCTTATCAGGTGTATCATTGACAAATATGTTCACCTATTCAGCGGGCTCCCTTTTCATTTTGTTGATGGTTTATTTTGCTGTACATAAGCTTTTTATTTTTATATAATCACACTTGTTTATTTTCTCCTTTCTTTTCCCTTGCCCTAAAGCACTGGTCGGCAACCTTATTTAGTCAACATAACCAAATATTAACAGTACAATGACTGAAATTTATTTTGAGAGCCACATTTTTTAAACTTAAACTTCTTCTAACACCACTTCTTCAAATAGACTCACCCAGGCCATGATATTTTGTGGAAGAGCCACACTCAAGGGGCCAAAGAACCATAAGTGGCTTGCTGACCACGGCCCTAGGGAATGTATCAGCAAATATATTGCTATGAGAGATATCTGAGCTTTTGCTGCCTTTGTTTTCTTCTAGAATTTTTATGGTTTCATACCTTACAATTTAAGTCTTTTTTTTTCCATTTTGAGTCTATTCTTGTATATGGTGTATATTGTTGGTGATCTAATTTCATTTTTTTTTTGCATGTACCTGTCCAATTTTCCCAACACCATTTATTAAAGAGATTTTCTTGACTCCATTGTGTGCTCTTGCCTCCTTTGTCAAATATTAGTAGAGCATAATGGTGTGGTTCAATTTCTGGGATCTCTGTTCTGTTCCATTGATAGATATTCTTGTTCTTGTGTCAGTAGCATCTGTTTTGATTACAGTGGCTTTGTAATATAACTTGGTATCTGATATTGTGATCCCTTCTAGTTTGTACTTCTTTATCAAGTTTGCTGAGGCTATTTTGGGGACTTTAAGGAAGACAAGAAATCCAATTTAAAAATGGGCAACAGGCCTAAATAGACACTTCTTCAAAGTAGACATACAGATGTCCAAAGGACATAAAAAAATGCCCAAAGTCAATAATCATCAGAGGGTGCAAATGAAAACTACAATGAGGTATTGTGTCATACCTGTAAGAATGACTGTCATTAAAAAAATCAACAAATGACCAATGCTAATGAGGATGTGGAGGTAAGGCTCTCTAGGATACTGCTTATGGGAATGCAGAATGGTGCAGCCACTATGGAAAACAATATGGAGTTTCCTCAAAAAAATAAAAATGGAACTGCCTTATGACTGAGTGATCCAATTTCTAGGAATATATCCTAAGAAACACTAATCAGAAAGAATATATGCACTCCTATGTTCATAGCAGCACAATTTACAATAGCTAAGATCTGGAAACAACCCAAGTGCCCATCAGTAGGTTAGTAGATAAAAAATCTGTGATACATTCACATCATGGTTGTAAAAAAAATAAAGATCTCTTACCCTTTGAGATAGCATATAGGTAAGATTATTGTGCTAAGTGAAATAAGCCAATGAAAGACAAGTATTACATGATCTCACTCATATGTAGAATAAAATAAACTGATGAACAAAACAGATCCAGAAACATGAAACATACTGATGAATCTCAGAGGAAAGATAGGAGTGGATAGGTTAGTGGAAAGAAATTAACCAAAGAACTTGTATGCATATATGCATAACCCATAGACACAGACAATAGTGTGGTAAAGCCTGGGGCAAGAGGCGGGGACCTTCTAGAAGGGGTCAATGGGGAAAACAAGGTACGATTGTATTACTTTCAACAATAAAGATACATTAAAAAAAAATACTGATACCTGTATGTGGCTACAAACTCTTAAACTGCTTCTGTTCTCATGGGTCCTCAACTCAAAAGGTCTTGCCTCAGTGGGTTTTCAAATGTAGCACCTTCCGTATCTGACCATTGTTTGCCCTGGTCTCCTGAACTAAAGGTGGATTTAATCTCTCACCTGGAGCCTCTCAAGGTACATGAAAGTCTCTAACTTTCACTCAACATTCCTTTATGAAAACACATTTTAGATTCCAAAGAGATGAGAATGGCGACCCTTCTTATCTATATATTCCAGAAGAAGGATACAGTTGCTGCATGCAATTTAAAAAATATTCAAGAGGGATATAATTCAATAAAAATTTATTCCTAGTCTCACTCTTCATAAATGTCCATGTAACACTGCAGAAAATCAATTTTGAATAATTTTGGTCGCTTTGTGAATCCACCTTAGAAATTTTCCAAAGATGGTTTGAATTTACTCAACCCTAAGGGCCAACCTCAGATGGTTTGTAAGATGCATACAAAAATCCCATTTCTTTGGTTAAGAGAACAAGACATGCCTGAGAATATTTATTGAACATGAAGTTTCTCATTCTAAGAATTCATTCTTTTTCACATTTGCCCATCATCAAAACACAATTTCACTGAAGTACTTAAATATGTTACTGGTTTTAGTAATAGACTCAATTGATGTTTTGTTGGATCAACATGTTTGCATAGAAATCAGCATATTATTAAGCTATCGTTATGTGGAGCTTAAGTAATTAACATTTTGTCATGTTTAGAAGTGGCTCAGAAACATTGAATCATGTCCTTTCTGAGACTGAAGACCTCACTATGTATAATCTGGGATCCAAGATAAGAGTCACTTCCATAGCATTCCTGATCAAGGGTGGTACCAGCTACAGTTAAAAGAGTATCTCCAATGTGCAATAGATAACTTTATTCACCTACCTTGGAGGTATATTTTGAAGGAAACCCATACTGACATACTCACCAGGTACACTTCTATTCATACTTTAAAGTTTGACAGAGACAACAATAAACTCCTTTTACAGATTGGGGAGCAGATGAGTAATAGCTATTAACAACATATCCAAATTAGAATCATGTATTTTATTATTTTTGGTTCATAACCCCAGAGTTTCCAACAAACACTTGACAAAAAACTTATGTGTTTAAACAAAAGCAAAACTCTTTTTTCAGGAAAAAAAAATATTCCCTGAATATATCTGTAGCAACATATAGAAATGTTTCTTCAATAAATACAGTTGAAATCAAGAATGTTTCTTTAAAAATGTAAGTCATTGGCATATCAGATGTGTCAGAAAATGCTAAAATAAACTAAGACTGCTAAAACCATGACTGGAACAAGTGGAATCTAAGAGGACATAGTTAAAGAGATCATTAATGAACACTCATAGTTCTGTATTCCTATATTTATTCAATGTCCAAAAAAAAATTCTCTAGAATATATTAGTTTAACTCCCTAAAGAAATGCCTTCAATTAATTACTTCTATGTAGTATGCTCTTAGTTTTAAGCAAGATGTAAGGTGCTTTTATTTGTCTTCAGGAGCTAACATGTAAAATTGCATAGTAAAATGCCAGATACAGGTTGTTGATTAATACTTAACTCCAGATTTTATACTTAAATCCTCCAAGTTTTTGTAGAAATTACCTTCAGGCAGGAATCCATGTCTTCTACATATACAGTTAATTCTTTATGTTTAAAATCATAGCTGTCCCTATTTCTATTTTAAATTTTATTCCATTTGTTTTGGTGAAGTATTCTAGCCTTCTGGAATAAGTTTAAGTATGAATCTTAAATTACCGATTTTACTATACTTTCTAGTTTCATGAAAATTTAATAAGCATTTCTCCCATTCTTTCATCCAACCTTGCACAGGGCTAAGGACAAAATGCTATGATGGGTACCTTTTCAAGCAAAGATTTGTTCCTTGGGGAGAATGACAGCACAGTGATTTAATTCTATTCATTCTTAAAGCAAAGGTTCAGCATATTTTCTTAATTATGATAAAACTGAAAATGGAGAGGAAATTATTTCAAACCAAAGTAAAACATATGGAATGAAGATACTGTATAATCTACTTTGTGTTCATGAGAGATTTGGATCTTTCATATGATATTAATCACGTCTAATTATTTGACAATCTCACCAGCATCACTTAAAGTCATAATTAGCACTAAATAGTAAGAGAGGATCACCAACTCAGAGGTCATGGAATGAAACCAGAATATTGATGTTGTATTCTACTAATGTTATTTACTTCAACAAATCTAGAAGTTTTATGGGGCAAAGGATGGGTAGTCAGACCAAAGCTGTATGTTGAAATGAACAGCTGGGATACAGTAGAAACACTTAAAACACATAGGCAACTTGGCATATGGCAAGTACAAGGGAAATGCTACATTTTGAGCAAAGTGATAAAATTATGGGGAGAAATAGAATGGCTATCTGTAAAGGTGTCTGTGACTAGTGAGTCCAGTTGTAAACTAATATGCAGCTTCAATGCTTTAGAGAAGAATAAACAGCCTTTTGTGTCATATAGCAAGTGTCTTTTGCTTATATCCTCAAAGAAGAGGAAGAAATCTTGAAGACACAGGATTAGCATTTCTACTTGTGATACTTGAAAATGTGAAACTATGACCATTATGAGAAAGACAAAGATCAAAACAACATTGTTTTTGTGTCTGTTTCTAGACTATTGCATCACTATATATGTGTTAATATAAAGAAAAGATTGTGAAACTGCCGGAAACCAATAATTATCTCATTAACAGAAAGTGGAGGAGGAACCTGGAAAGCTGATCAAACCTTGAAGCTCTGAAAGGTCAAAGCCAGCCACTCCCTATCTAATTGAGACAATGAACTTCCCCATCAAATAATTATGTAAAACCTTACTGATAAAGATAATCTACTTGTTACTGGAATTGCCTTCTTCAAGGCAAAAGGTGTATCCCAAAAACCTGAATAAAAGGGATGGCAAGGACAAAAGGAATGTGGTAGTCTTTCCACTAAAGGAAGGCTCCCACCTGGCCCCCCAGTATCACAAAAATAATGCTTTTCTAGTCTCTCTTTTCGTTTGCGTAGAGTCTCCTCCAGAACCCGAACCCTGAACTGGGAACCCTGAACCACGCAGGACATGGAAAGAGGTTTCCCACATAAAACATTTCAAATTATTTTTCATATTGCATATGGTTTAATTATGGAAGTCAATAGGAAACAATCTATCAAAAAGCAATACTCTGAATTAATTAATGTAGCAGAATCAATCCACAATGAGTTTCACATTTAACTCCCTCTATGTGCAGGAAGGGCTGTTATTGGGTTCAGGCAGCATGAAAAGGCATCACCAAGTAGAACAGTTATGAGAAGCACTTCACAGAGTGGAAGATCTGGATTTTGGAATTAGAAAATAATTGGGTTGGATCCTAGCACCGCCATCTTGGGCAGTGCCTTAAGCTCTCTGAGACTCAATTTTCTCACATGTACCATGAGGATAATAATACCTGAGATTTCTGTAAAAAGTATTGAGAAAGAGAGGAGGGGGTCAATAAACGGGATATTTGTAATACTTTAACAATAAAATATTTTTTTAAAAAGTACTGAGAAAAAATGCAACATACACTAAGTATAGTAGTAGCTGTGCATGATCATCATTTTCTTAGACATACTATTTCATTCCATTTATGTGGATAAGACACATACCAAGATAAGGAGGCAGGAAGCATGCTGGGATACATGAAGTAGTTATTTAATTTATTTATTCTGTAGGAATTTATTTTGGTCTGAATGAAATGATCTCAAAGAATTTGGTATGAAATAATTAGGAATTTGCCTATAATTTCTGGTTGAGTTAGGAATGTAGTAAATAGTAAGAGGCCATGTAGATAACATACTTTAGCCTTTGATTACAAGTCAAGGTTTGGAAAGTGTTTTGGCAGTATCTATTATACTAAAGCTAAAGAAAGACATAACTTATGATCCAGCAATTCCAGTCCTAGGTATATACTGAACAAATGCATATATATCATATGTTCACCAAAAGATATGTACTAGAATGTTCATAACAGCACTATTCATAACAGCTTCAAATAAGAAACTACAAAAAAATATTAACAGTTGACTAAAATGTGACATTTTCATAAAAAGGAATACTATTTAACAATAAGAATGAATAACAATTAGAAGTTATAATGTGGACTCCCAAACCATATTAAGCAAAAGAAAATGAAGAGAAAACAATGCATATTGTGTGACTCTATTTATATAAAGTATAAAAACAAAACAAACTACACTATACTGTTAGAAATCAGGATAGTGGTTACCCTTGGGAGGTGGTGATGGGGGTAAACAGTGACTAGACAAAAGTATGGGAGGTTTTAAGGGTGCTGTGGCTGGGCCTGTGTAGTTACATAGGTTTAAGTTTCTTAAAATTCATCAAGTTCTATATTTATATGCACATTTATGTATGGATACTATATTAAGTAAAAAGGTAACCATTTAGGGTGGGCTAATACTCAGTGCTTGATTTCAACATATTCTTTAAGCCTTTATCCCATGGCTTTCAAAAGGCATACTAGTAAGCACACAGGGCAAGAAAAGTTCTCAGGAAACTTTTGATCAAAACGAGCTTTAGTGGACTCTACTCATTTCTTGAATAAATGCTTAAAAACATGTTGTTTGGAGACATTAAAATTCATGCAATTTAAATGTTAATGTTCTAAGCACTACCTTATTCTGGGGGAAATGCTCTATTTGCTATTTGTTTTCAATATACAAATTTAAACTTTACATAACTATATTCTGATATTTTGCTTATAAAATTGAATTAATGTAAGAAAAATATTTTATATTTCCATTACATCTTTATATTCAATATTGTGCAACATTCAACTCATTTCTGGACATAAAAAATATATTGCCACCTACTGGTGAAAACAGAAGGACATTTGTGAAATTTCAAGAAGACAAATACTGTAACATGCATTATTTTACAACTCATATACCTTGGAATATAAAATGATACTCACATTTAATATTAGTCCTTTGAATTTTTTCTTTAAATAAAATGCTACTTTACATATTTTACATCTACTTTACACGTTTGAAATAAGGATTTATATATGTCTTAATATTTACTGAGATGACTTTGTCCTCACTTGGGAAGTACACTCTTCTGTTATCCATGTCCGGTGTGTTAAAAATGACACCTTTTTAAAATACTGGTAGAACTGGGGTGTATGTGATCACTTTTTGATGGGATGAAACTCTGGCCTTGTTCAAACATTTTGTTTCTATGTATTTTTAATTATTTATTTTTACTTAAAATAAAAATACTTTTAAAATATTTGTTTTTGTTAGATCAAATGTATTCAATTTTATTTGCAAAAAGACTCCTCGCACTTCTCCCTGAAACCATTTATCAATAAAACTTCCTTCAGTTGGTATTAAGACTTTAGCTTGCAAAAGTACAGCAACTGCAGGATTAAATTCCTTGAGTAATTAATCTGTTAAGTTACTTTCAGTTCTATCAATTTTTCCCAAAGCTGGGAGTGCAAAATGATGTTGTTTTGGCTTAAAAACAGCATGCATAAACCTAGCATCAGGTTTAGGTCTCCCTAGGGCTTCTCCTTCCATTGTCTGCTGCTCTCCTGTGTCTTGTGGAGAAAACATCCTGACTGTGACAAAGCCTCCTTCCTGAAGAATACTGGACACAGTCTCTCAAAGGAAGAAAACCTCCGTTTTAAAATGTCACCATATTGTTTCATGTTATAACATATTTTTATGGGCCACTTATTTTTGGTGTTCTCTGATTGCTTTGTCTTTACCCATTTCCTACTCATGGGACATATCTTCATGCTAGTGACATATTTATCAGCCTCCCTTTCTTCTTCTCACTATGCACATCCTTGTTAGCTGCTAGTGACAAAGGTGATTTAGAGGCAGTTTCTACGCTCAAAAAGCTTACAATGTATTGACCAGGACTGGTTTTTTAGAGATTTAGAGAATCAATAGCAAGAGGCTGTAACAATTGATCAAATGGCTATATTTTGCTATAATTGACAAGGGTTAATTATGTTATGAGAACTAACAATATCCTCCAAAAACAATACTCAAATGTTCTATTTTCCAAATTTCAGATTTGCTCGTGATTTAAAAATTAAGTTGCTATGCCCTCTATAATGGGTTTTGGGATTGCAATCCTTAATTCTAATAACCATATCACAGGATAAGGCAATCAGAAGAGTGAGAGAGCAGATGAGGACTATATATGAGGGGGCAGAGGGCTCTTAAGTTCTTCTGAAACCACCCCTGGAGGCACTTCATGTCAGCCAGACAGTTCATAGCTAGAAATAATATTCACAATGCACAATGATTTTCCTGAATATTAGACCTGGATTCGCATAAATGCAAAATATATATGTAGAAATGCAATTACCTCCAACTACAAATTAATTTATAAGAGTGCTGCAGCATATTAAATAACTTGACAGAAGGAAAGTATTTTTTTCATATTCTCTGCTCTATATTTTACATCTGTAGTCAAGTCGTTGTTGCTGAGATACCTTGGCTTCCTGTAGATTTATAAAAGCAGGAAAAAAAATCTGTGATCATTATTATTATTGTGGGCATGCTGTCTCAAGTTATTTGCCCCTACTGTTTGGGGCCAATCGTCCTAAAATTCAACCATGGTAGGCTAATGTTTCTCTGGCTACAATTATGTAGGAGTAATAATCACTGTTAATAAAAATGCTATACAAATATGGATAACTTCACTAAGTTATAATCATGAATATCCACCAAATACATAGGGTAATAAGTTATATAAAGTCATCAAAGATACATAATGTAAGAAAAACAGGTGTATCCACTGAGGCAAAATTTATTTATCATCTACTATTTGTTCTATTTTATGTTTTTGGAGTATAACATGAAATGGTTCCCCTTATAAAAGGACTTTGTCCTGAAAGGATGGCACATACACAAATCCACACGGCAATCACTACTCTCTCTTTTGTTGGCTTCTTGTCCTCTGATTTCTCCCTAAAATCAGTGTTCTGCAGCACTTTCCTCCTTTCTCACTATGCATTATCTCAGAGCAATCTTTCCTCTATATTGGTTTCAATTATCTCTCAATGCTAGTGAGTCCTATGTATTTCTTTTCAGTCTAGATGGCTCCCTCACTTCTCTCTACAGAGCCTACTCAACATCCCTATCCAAATATCACATGCTCACTTCAAAAATAATTTATCCAGAGCAAAATGTATCACCTTTCCTTCTCTATTTACCTATCTAGTGTGTGTGTGTGTGTGTGTGTGTGTGTGTGTGTGTGTGTGAGAGAGAGAGAGAGAGAGAGAGAGAGAAGAGAAGGGAGAAGAGAGGAAGGAAGGAAGGAAGGAAGGAAAGAAGGAAGGAAGGAAGGAAGGAAGGAAGGAAGGAAGGAAGGAAGGAAGGAAGGAAGGAAGAGAGAGAAAGAAGATATCGTTATGATGCTCTGTGACCCTGGCCAGAGACCTAGGCATCACCCAGATGCTCTCCTTTGCTTTTCTTTCACCATCCAGGCTGTGCACCACTGTTGCCTGCCCCTTTGATATGCCTCAGCCTTGCATCTGAATATGTTCATTCCTGTTCCCTCAGTCCAGGCTCTCATTCACCCACCGATTCAGTCATTCACTTAGCAAATATCTCTGGAGTGATTTCTCCATCTTATTCCCCCATCTTCTAGTTGAAATACTCTCCTGTTTTATACCCCCAATATTATTTCTGTAAAACATAGAGGCTTTCTCATTTCGATCAGAGTAATGATTCAAAATTGGTGATCTGGCCCTGATACTTCTCCACTGAAATGTTTCCCTCAGCTTTTCCTGGTCCTACGATATGGTTTTCATATGTTGGGGTTTGGGAAAAGAAGTGTCAAGAAATTGTCAAAATACTCATATCTTTTCAGCATCTAATCCTCAAGCAGATAGATAGAAAGCAGAAAATGTCAAAGCTGCTTCCCTTCTTCCACACTCTACTGGGGCCCTATACCAAGAATAGCTTTCCCTTTCCTCCCCAACTATTTGAGGCAACATGAAGGACATGTTTTCTTGTATTTGGTATTATATTTGTTTTTTAAATTTACCTTTATTGTTGAAAGTATTACAGAGATCTCCCTAGCCCTCCCCCCCCCATTGGTCCTCTCTACCCTATCCGACTCCCTTCTCCACCTGAGGCCTTCCCTCACTATTGTCTGTGCATGGACTATGCATATATGCATATAAATTCAGTAGTTAATCTCTTTCTACTCCTCCCACCCCCGCCTCTTTCCTCTTAAATGTATCAGTCTGTTGCAGTGTCTCTGAATCTTTATTGTGTCCCTCAGCCCAGCCCCTGCACCCCATCGCAGTCTGGAACTTCTCGGAGGATGTCCGCCTGCCAGCTTAGGCGGATATCCCCAGGGATATCGGGCTTAAATCAACAGCCAAACATCCCTCTCCCAGTCCAGGGCTCTTGTAATCTGGGACCCCTCCCTCCTTACCACTCGCCTGTAGTGGAGGCAAGGTGGGAAAAGCTCCCCCCACCACCCCTGCGCTCCCCAGCTGTGAGCCAGGAACCCAGCTTCTGGCTAAGCAGTGCTCCTCCTGTGGGAACATACTAACCACCAGGGGCAGCTCCTGCATTGAGCATCATGCCCTGTGTTCATTATAGCGACAGATTTTTCTGCTCTTTAGTCAATTGCATATTAGCTTTTTATTATATAGGATATGTCTGTCTTTCTCTAATGGATTATAAGCTCCAGAAAGGCAAGTATTTGTTTTAGTTAGGATTTTCAGAGTGCCCAACACATAAATACTCAATAAATGATTTTTGAGTGAATTTAAGTATATATATCTGAAAGGACCAAAGTGTTATTTATTTGATTCAAACTTGAACTCTTCATTGAAATTGTCAATTAGTTTTTGTTTGAACATCAAGTACACAACACATAATTGTATGAACTAATTTAATTATTTCTAACCCCTTTTCAACATTTATTCATTATCCTCTCTTCCTAATTGCTTATTTTTAAGGCCAATGGATAGAAAGTAGGACTCAATGGAATCACTAATTCACCAAGGATCCTTTTTCTCCTACTTTGTTGGTAATTATAGGCACATTCTTTTATATTTCCCAGAAAGATCCCTTAGAGTTCACAACACTATAGCCACCTTCCAAAACAAATTAAAAACCTTTAGTACCTGAAGATTATGTAACAACAGCCAACCCATTTATTTTTTGTCAAGATTTTTTCCTGAAAAAAAAAAAAACTGGTATTCTGCCCCCTCTGTATCAGTGTCCCTTTGTAGAGCATTACTCATCGTCATAGGTTGTTCCATTATGAATAAATAAAATTACTCATTCTTTTCCTCTGTAATATTGTGGCAAAAAAGAAGTTGACCTTAGTTTTTATTAATGGGCATGCAGATGGCTTGAGCCTAGACTCGCACTCATCCCTGACACATCAGCTCATAATGCCTCTGCCAGCTGTTCTTCCTTGACCAGCTCAACAGGGTAGTAATCATCCCATGGTCCTCCCACCCTGTCATTTGGGCAATATATTAGCTGAATTGTGCTTTTTTCTCTTACTTTCTTTCTATTTAGTTCTGAAACTCCTTTATACTTTTGCTCTGGCACCTTTTAAAGTTATTACTTTTTTATATGCATTCAAAATCTATTAACTAGCGAATCTTGTTAAAGGTAAATAAGTGTATAAACATGCAGCCTCTAGAAAAGGAGAGATGGATGCTAGATAATTACAGACAAGTATTTCATACTATTTTTTAAACTTAAAAATAAGTCTGTTCATCCAATTGTTGGCTAGAGAAAATAGTTGCAAGGAAGACAATGCAATAAAGTGGAAGAAGCCTATTAACTTCTTGGGCCATACTAATTATGTGCAAGTGGATGAACTGATTGACCTGATTAGTTAATTTAAATTTTAAAATATTTTGTGTTGTTTACAATAAAATGATTCAATTGGTGAAATGAAGGATTTAATAAAATAGGATGGAATGAAATAAAATACAAATAACAGGTTAGGGTTTGTGGTAGGCTGAATAATGACCTGAAAATGACATCAATATTCTAATCCCTGAATCTATGAATAGGTTATCTTATACTGGAGGCCCAGTGCATGAATTTGTGCATAGGTGGGGTCTGCCCAGCCCGGCCCCAACCTGCAGATTAGGGTCAGGCCTGTAGAGAGGAGGAGATAGCGGGAGGTTGGCCAGCTGGCCTGCCCCAATCAGGGCCCAATCAAGGCCATGCCAGCTGGGGATAGGGGCTGTGGGTAATTGGCCGGTGGGCCCTGCCCCTGATTAGGGTAAGGGGGCTGATTGGAGGTGAGGCAGGCTGTGGAGAGGGATCACAGGCAGTTGGCCGGCTGGCCCTGCCTCTGCTCAGGGTGGTGGAGGCCCATCTGGGGTGGACCCAGCCTGGGGGAGGGGCTGTAGGAGGTTGGCCAGCTGGCTCCATCCCCTATTGGGGTAGGGGCCAATAAGGGTGGGGCCAGCCAGGTAGAAGGGCTGTGGGGCAGTTGGCCATCACCCCCCCTTCATCGGGTTGGGAGAGGTCTATCATGAGTGGGATGGCTATGGGGAGGGAGTGCAGGAGGTTGGCTGGCTGGCTCCCACCCCCTGATCGGGCCAGTTTGCTGGCCACAGTTGGTGTCATAGTGACCATTTGTTCCAGTGGTTACGGCATTCTGGTCGATGGCTTTTTATATATAGAGAGGGCAGACAGATTTTGCAGATGTTCTGCTAAAGACTTTGAGATGAGGATTTCACCTGAATTATTCTCATTTGTCCAATATCATCATAGGGCTCTTTTAGAGGAAGGCAAAAGTTTCAAAGTGAAAGATGTCAACATGATCAAAGCAAAAATTGGGATGATGCAGTCATGAGATAATGAATGCCAGTAGCTTCTAGATGCTGGAAGAAGCAAAGAATGGATTACTCCCAGGACCTCTATTAGAACCAGCCCTGCTGACATCTTAACGTTAATCTAGTGAGACAGATTTTGGACTTTAACCTCCAGAACTGTAAGATAATAAATTTGCATTGTTGCCACTAAGTTTGTGGTAATTTATTACAGCAGCAATAGGGCACCAATGCAGGATTTTTAATGCATTCTATAAGGGCCTATGCTGTACTAGAAATTAACTACTATGGCTGCAAGATAAAGCCAAAAGTGGAATAATTTATTTGTTGATTTAATAAAATATGTGATGAAACTATTACTCATCATCATACCATAAGGTTTTATGGTATCCAACTTTTGGGATTGTGTCATATTTCTGCTTGAAGTCCTGTGTATTGATACTCCAGTGTAAAATTCTCCATAGCCCTGTGCAAGATAAATTAATTTTTTAATAACACCTCTGATGTAATTATATATTATTGGATTTATAAAATAAAGCCCCCTAATTGTGAAAGCAGAGATGCTATTTGAAATCTTTGGCTTTGTGATCAAGATATTTTCTACATCAAGGGAAAGCTACCAATTCCCAGAGAGTTTTCACACCTGAAAATGAAACCAATTTGTTTTGCAAATCTGTGTTACCCAAATTACAAAAATCAATCACTAAATAGACATCTTAACAAAGGATTTGCCAAAAGGATTAAAGATTCCCTACAGAGGTCAGTTCCTGAAATGTCCTCAATACAAACGCATACATTTAATTATTTAACAAATGGCACACTGTAGCATATAATTTGGAATACCTAACTAACATGGGAGAATGCTCTGGACAATCATATTATAACAGAATGGTTTTCTTTGTGAAAAGGGTATAGATTTTATGGTCCTTGGGCGCATGTCATGGCTAAGTGTATGGGCTCTGGAGCCAGTCTGCCTGGATTGATTTCCAGCTCTGCCACTTGTGACCTGAGGTTAATAACATAATCTCTCTGCATCATCAGGGAAATGGAGAAAATGATAACACCTACATCATTTGATTGTTTTGAAGGTTAAATGAGTTAAAGCATATAAAATACTTATTGGTAGAATGAGGCCTTATACCAGTAAGCTTCTGTTAGCTATTATTATTAAAGTCAAGAATCCTATATAATAAAAGCCCAGCAACCATAACGGCAGAACAACCAGAATGACCACTGGAACAGTCACTATGAGGTGCACTGACCACCTCTCATTCCCTTTTCCTGGCTGGCAGGCTCTGATCACCAATGGAGAATGAGAACCAGGATGGGTGATGGAGGATGTGGATGGCCCCAGATCAAGGTCCCTACCCCGCCAGCTACCCCACACACACAGGGTGACCATCAGTGAGGGTGGTGCTGGCCAGTGGGTGGGAACAGCCGACTCTTGGTCCCTCCCCCAGCCATCAGGCTCATATTGGGAGATGGGGACTAAGGAACCAGGGTGGGTGGTAGCAGGGAGGGCAGGGCTGGCTGCCAGTAGCCAGGGAAGATGGCCCGGATCACAGGCTAGGCCTAGGGACCATACCCATGCACAATTTCATGTGCTAGGCCTTTAATATAAAATAACTGTCAATCAATTTTATATCTACCTATGTAGCTCCCATTGTTGTAGTCAGCAAATTTTTGTTAGAATCTACTATACTCTAAGCAGTAAAATATTAGCAGCATTTAATATAAAATGAATCTCTCTCTTAGGCTGGTTGATAAAATATAGGGAACTCTTTAACACCTCCCCAGACCTCCCCAGGCCTCCCATATCTGGTACATAGGCAACATTATTAGCCATCACACAACACTAAGAGTTTCAGGAGCAGGGCTAAAATGGTCTGAGAAGAAGCAGGGTTTATCCTAAACCTGACTGTGAGCTCATAATTTTTAGGACTAGAAAACATTTTTCAGAGAATAATATAAGAGGGATTTAAAAAGACAGAGAGAGAGAGAGAGAGAGAGAGAGAGAGAGAGAGAGAGAATCTTAGTAAACTAAGTGAAGCAAGATATCTGTATATATAAAAGCCTAAGTGACTGTTCAACCATTCAGGCTCAAGTGGCTATGATGATTAATGATACACACTGACCACCAGGTGGCAGACACTCAATGCAGAGGCATGGAAACATGGAACAGACTGATGAATCTCAGAAGGAATGAAGAGGGAGGAGAGTGGGCCCAATGCACGATTTGAGCACCAGCGGGTTCCCTCTGCCTGGCCTGTGCCCTCTCACAACCTGGGACCCCTTGGGGTATGTCAGAGAACTGGTTTTTACCTAAGCCCCGCAGACCTCTAGTAGAAGAATAGAGTGATAAGTTCATATAGTTGATATTCAATGTATAGATAGCTGATGATTGAGTAGAACTCTTACCAGTTGAAAAAGTATTTCTTTTTACATACTTCTTTTTTCTTTTACCAGTCAAAGAAAAGTTAGCCAAGAAGTTAACTTTTCAGCCACACTCACCTGTAGAGGACACTGCAAAAGAATATTGTGTTTCAAGGCAAGCATGTGCTCAATATAATCAACCTCCCATAGAAGATCTTGACCATTGTGATGGGTATTCATTTGCACCTGGGTTGCAAGGAAAAATCTGGGTTGAAAGAAAACTTATAATTGTGTGTGTTTTTCTTTATTTCAACCTAAATGGGATTCTATCCCCCAGCTGGGTTTCAGTATCAGTCATTCTAAGGCATTTATTTCCATCTCAGTCATGGTAGGGTTCCCGCATCTTATACTCACAGCTCTATATACTTTACTCCATACTATTGTTAAGTGTTCATGATCAAAGCCAAAATAGTATAGTGATATCCTCTGGCTTTGCTGCTTCCTTGCCATGATAGAAACACTCTATCTGAGAACCACTGAACCTGGTATTCGGTCTGTATAGGCAGAGCCATTCCTTTCTGAGATTTTACACTCCCCCTTCCTCCTGCAATTATGTGGAGAAAAATGCAGGAATCAGAAGAAGACTGTGGCAGAGATTTCTGTCTCTTAATATAAATGGTCTCCTCTTCCTTCTAGTGCTAGAACTCTCTACATTTAGCTAACTTGTATGCATGTTAGAATTAGGGCGCGATTGTGTTATGTTTTGTCCATTGAGAAGTCACAATTTATTTTTGAAACTTTAAGGTATTATCCTTAAAATAAGAGTTGTTTATTCTTTACCCTTACTTTCTCTGTTGCAGTGCATGGATGTGATGATGGTGATCCACCTTTAATAATGCAAAAGTAACACACCACGGAATTCAAGGAACATTGAGCAAGAAGAAACCTGGTTTCTAAATGACCTCATAAGCAGATAGCCATTTTCTCTGGACTACCGGTCTTCCTCTGGACTTAGGGAAATAACTTTTATCTTGTATATTCATTTGACTCTTCTAGCAGCTTAGCTTGCAGACTAACTAAAATGGAAATCAGTGGCTAGAAACAGGTTGCTATTATAATTAAACCTTAACATACACAGCATTTGCTTACTAGTGACAATACATTCCAAAATCCTACAGAATCATAGAACAACAAAAAAGAGAGAATCTCCATGTCATCTCCAAGAATGACATGGAGACAAGATACTTACATGCCTTGCGATAAATAAAAGAAATAAATTTCTGACTTGAGTGTGAATCACTATATTTATTTGTGTGAATTTTTTAATGTTTTCATTGATTTGAGAGAGAGAAAGGAAAGGAGAGGTGCATTAATGAGAGAGAGAGAGAGAGAGAGAGAGAGAAAGGGAGAGAGAGAGAGAGAGAGAGAGAGAGAGAGAGAGAGATGCTCAAGCACTGAGCCACACTTGCTGGGCTTCTGTAAATTTTAATACACCTACGGCTTTAAGAATTTTAACACATGATGACAAAACCGGTTTGGCTCAGTGGATAGAGCGTCGGTCTGTGGACTGAAAGGTCCCAGGTTCGATTCTGATCAAGGGCATGTGCCTTGGTTGTGGGCACATCCCCAGTAGGGGGCATGCAAGAGGCAGCTGATCAATATCTCTCTCTCATCGATGTTTCTAACTCTCTATACCTCTCTCTACATCTCTGTAAAAAAAATCAATAAAATATATATAAAAAAAGAATTTTAACACATGAATAGATTTGTGAAACTATCACTACAATCTGGACACAAAAAGAATTAATCAGCAAAGCCACCTGGGCCTGGGTATTTCCTTTTTGGAAGGTTTTAAACTAGTAATACAATTGTTTTAACAGTCATAGGATATTTTGTGTTCTCTATTTGATCTTTGGTAATATTAGTAGTTTTGGTTTATGAGGAATTGGTCCATTTTATCTAAATGATAAAATTTATATTCATCAAATTATTTGTAATAGCACCTCACTATCAATGTGATATTAATCATTTGTATCATCTCTTTTTACATCCTTTGGCAGTCTTAATGAAGCTTTATCCATTTTATTGACCTTTAAAAGAACTGCCATTTAACTGATTTTCTATGTTTTCTGATTTAAATGTCATTGACTTCTATTTTTTATTATTTAAAAATATGTTTTAGTTTTATAATGTGGAAATGTACATTATTGATTTGAGGGTGTGCTTTTTTTCCATTATAGTTCATATTCTATATTATTTTGCATCAATTCTAGGTATACAACAAAGTGGTTAGACAATCATATACTTTACAGAGTGGTTCCTCTGATATTTTAAGTACCCACCCCGTGGCTTGTACATAGTTATTACAATATTATTTTTTTCTTCCATTAACCTCTTTAATATAAGTACTACTTAACATTATACATTTCTCTCTAAACAATAATTTGGCAGAATCTAATAAATATTTATAGTACCTGTATATTGTACTTTCATTTTCACTTAATTCAAAATTAAGTGAAACTTCTGAGATTTTTTTCTTCAATTCATTAGTTATTTGAATATTTGGATAATTTTTACTTACGTGCCTGAAATTCACTGACTCTTATATCCATTCTGCTATTGAGCTTTTCATTTTAGTTATTGTATTTCTTTGATCTAAAGTTTTCATTAAGTTCTTCCTTGCCCTATTTATTAGTGAGATCGACTACCTTTTTACTTATTTCAGGGTGTTCACAATTGTTTGCTATAGCATTTTGATAATAGGCACTTTAACATATTAACTACTTTTAACATTTGTGTCATGTTATTAGTTGGCATCTGTTAATTGTCTTTTATAAGGTAAACCAAGCTATTCCTGATTCTGTAAAGTCTAAAAATTTTTATTCTAATCTGGACATTTTGAATATTTAGTTCAACTCTGTGTCTAGTTTAAATCTTATTAAATATGGCTAAGGTTGATATATTTGTTTCAATAGGCAACTAACAGATTATGTTCAGGCCCTTCTGTGGACTGCATTTTCAGGATCAGTTTAGTTTTAAAACCATTCTAGTGCTATTCAGATTGATACCATGTGCCTACCACCCAGTAACCAGTTTGAGACCTGGGCAATATTTTATCCAGTAGGTCATTTCTTAATGTGCTCAGTATGCTTATTAGGACCAGGTTCACCCATGTACACTCTAGAAGTGAACCTAGGAGATCATAAACAAATTTATGGAGTCACTTTCTCAAGCATCTCCTACTGCATGATCTCTGCTCTACTTTCCAGACGTTCCTCTTTTCTGTACTCTGTCCTGAGAGCTGGATGTTTAGTTACCATGGTATACAGCACACTTCCATCCCTGTACCCATAGCTGGGGCCAAGTAGCAAGAGAACAAAGGGAGAGAGAAAAAAGAGCAACCAAATTTTGCCCTACCATATGGAACCATAGCTTTACCAAGCATAGGGAAAGGTTCTTCTTTCTCAGAGTTTTTACTTCCCCAAGCTCCATTCTCACCACAAGATTATAGGTTGCTTTTATTGTTTTCTTTTCATCTAAATTTAAGTTTTCTATAATAAACATACAGCATTTTTAACAATGATAATGGAATTACTACTAAGAAAATAATCCTCCCGACAATCAAATTAGAAAAACAAGTTAAATACATTAAAAGTCCAACTTTTAAAAAGTACAGCCTTAAGCAGAGAGGGAACATATGTGAAAGCAAAGAGAATGGAAAAATCCATTGGAGTTGTAAAAATCAAGGGAGGTTCTGCAGTGAAGGGCAGGTTTGGGCTATGGTGAAAAGGGAAAGAAACAGGAAAGAATTTTTTAGGCTGGAGAAATCTCGAGCCAGGATACAAAGACATATGAAAGATGGGAGCTACCAAAAAAAAAAATTTCCCATGAAATTAATATAGTTTTAGAATATAAACATTTTTATGATAAGAAAATCAATTTCTCTTTGTGGATGCTAGAACTGACTTTTTGGTGTTTGCTTGAATAGCAAATGGTTCATAATCAGAATATCATGTTTTAGACATACACAATTATGTATTAGTCTTTATAGTCTGTAATTTACATATATTTGAAAAATCTAAACATTTTATAAACAAGATGGTTGGCTTTAAATAAAATTTGGGTGTATTCTTTAGCTTCAATTACCTTTGGAGCACTATCAGTGAAGAAGTTCTTTTGGCATATATCTGAGATTGTGCTGCCTGTGGATTCCTCTAGTATTTTTATGGTTTCCCTTCTAATGTTTAAGTCCTGTATCCACTTTGAGTTTATTTTAGTATTTGGTGTAAGTTGGTGGTCCAGTTTCATTTTTTTTGCATGTATCTGTCCAATTTTCCCAACACCATTTATTGAAGAGGCTATCTTGGCTCCATTGAATGTTCATGCCTCCTTTGTCAAATATTAGTTGAGCATAGTGGTTTGGGTGGATATCTGGGTTCTCTATTCTATTCCATTGGTCTATATGTCTGTTCTTGTGCCAGTACCAGGCTGTTTTGAGAACAGTTGCTTTGTAATATAGATTGAAATCTGGTATTGAGATCCCACCTACTTTATTCTTCTTTCTCAGAATTGCTGTAGCTATTCGTGGTCTTTTTTTGTTCCAGATGAATCTATGAAGAATTCTTTCTAGGTCTGTGAAATATGTCGTTGGTATTTTAATGGGTAGTGCATTGAATCTATAGATTGCTTTGGGTAGTATGGACATTTTAATGATGTTGATTCTCCCAATCCCTGAGCATGGTATGCTATTCCATCTGTTAACATCTTCCTCTATCTCTTTTTCAGTGTCCTGTACTTTTCTGTATATAGGTGTTTTACCTGTTTAGTTAGGTTTATTCCTAGGTATCTTAATTTTTTTGGTGTGATGGTAAATGGGATTGCTTTTTTAGTCTCTCTTTCTGTAATTTCACTATTAGTGTATAGAAATGCCACAGACTTCTTAGCATTAATTTTGTATCCTGCTACATTGCCGAATTCATTAATTAAGTCAATTAGTTTTGGAATGGAGTCCTTTGGGTTTTTTTATGTACAGTATCATGTCATCTGCAAATAAGGACAGCTTTATTTCTTTTCTAATTTGGATGCCTTTTATTTCTTCTTCTTGTCTAATTGTAATGGCTAATACTTCCAGTACTATGTCGAACAGGAGAGGTGAGAGTGGGCATCCCTATCTTGTTCCTGTTCTTAGGGGAAATGGTTTTAGTTTTTGCCCATTGAGTATGATGTTAGCTTTGGGTTTTTCATATATGGCTTTTATGATGTTGAGGTATGTTCCTTCTATTCCCACTTTGCTGAGAGTTTTTATCAAGAAAGGGTGTTGGATTTTGTCAAATGTTTTTTCTGCGTCAATTAATATGACTATGTGATTTTTATCTCTCAATTAGTTTATGTGATATATCACATTTATTGATTTGCGGATATTGTACCATCCCTGCATTCCTGGGATGAATCCAACTTGGTCACGGTGTATGATCTTTCTGATGTACTGCTGGATCCGATTTGCTAGAATTTTGTTGAGGATTTTGGCATCTATGTTCATGAGAGATATTGGCCTATAATTCTCTTTCATTGTGTTGTCTTTATCTGGTTTTGGTATTAGGGTGATGCTGGCTTCATAGAAGGTGTTTGGAAGTGTTCCTTCTTCTTGAATGTTTTTGAATAGTCTAAGGAGGATAGGTTTTAATTTTTCCTTGAATGTTTGGTAAAACTCTCCTGTGTAGCCATCTGGTCCTGGGCTTTTATTTGCTGGAAGCTTTTTGATGACTGCTTCAATTTCTTCCATAGTTATTGGACTATTGAGATGTTTAGATTTCTCCTCGTTGAGTTTTGGCAGGTTATATTTTTCTAGGAAAATGTCCATTTCTTGCAGGTCATCCAATTTGTTGGAATAGAGTTGTTCATAGTATTTTTTTAACAATCCTTTGTATTTCGGCAGGGTCTGTTGTTATTTGTCCTCTTTCATTTCTGATTTTGTTTATTTGGGTCTTCTCTCTTTGCTTCTTGGTGAGCCTGGCTAGAGGTCCATCAGTCTTGTTTATCCTTTCAAAGAACCAGCTCTTGGTTTTGTTGATCTTTTGAATTGTTTCTTTGGAAACCATCAACAAAACAACAAGAAAGCCCACTGTATGGAAGAATATATTTGCAAATGTTATCACTGATAAAGGTTTAATCCACAAAATCTACAGCCAACTTATACAACTTAAAAAAAGGAAGATAAATGATCCAATAAAAAAATGGGCAACAGACCTAAATAGAACCTTTTCAAAAGATGACAGAAGGAAGGCCAAGAGACACATGAAAACATGTTCAAAGTCACTAATCATCCGAGACATGCAAATCAAAACAACAATGCGATACCCTCTTACACCTGTCAGAATGGCAATCATCAACAAATCAACAAACGACAAGTGTTGGCGAGGATGCGGAGAAAAAGGAACCCTTGTGCACTGTTGGTGGGAATGCAGACTGGTGCAGCTACTGTGGAGCAGAGTATGGAGTTTCCTCAAAAAACTAAAAATGGATCTCCCATTTGACCCTGTAATCCCACTCTTAGGAATTTATCCTAAGAAATCACAAATACCAATCAGAAAGGGTTTATGCACCCCTATGTTCATAGCAGCACAATTTACAATAGCTACAATTTGGAAACAGCCGAAGTGCCCATCAGCAGATGAGTGGATCAGAAAACTGTGGTACATCTACACAATGGAATTCTATGCTGCCATTAAAAAGAAGGAATTCTTACCATTTGGAGTAACCTGGTTGGAACTGGAGAACCTTATGCCTAGTGAAATAAGTCAGTCAATGAAGGAGAAGCATCACATGATCTCACTCATTTGTGGATAATAAAGAACATTATAAACTGATGAATAAAAGGATAGATACAGAGGCAGTAAAGCATCAGACTGTGAAATTACAGCAGGAAGATTAAAGTTAGGTGAGGTAGATAAGAGATCAATCAAAGGACTTGTATGCATGCATATAAGCATAACCAATGAACATAGACACTGGTGGGTTGGGGTATGCTTGGGAGGGAGGGGGGGCAATGGGGAGATATGTATAAAAAATTAATTTAAAAAATTGGGGAGTATTATTTAGTTTTTTGTGTCCCGCCTAAACCTCCTTTTTTTTCCAATTTTCTCCCCTTCTGCACCTAAAGTCTATCCTGTGTCTCATTTCTTATCTTCTAGTCAACTAATTGCTAAGAAAATATTAGCATATGGCATTTTAAGATATTATTTCTCCCAGAAATATTTACATTTTGATGTTTCTCTTGTAGTTTAAATCTTCAAGGCCCAAAGGAATAAATCTCCACTGATGGAAATAACAGGTCAGTGAAGCATTTGGGACTCATTTTACCTGTAAGCCCTCCATGCTCATCCTTTCATTCATCTCATATGAGAAGGGGTAAAGAAAAAACAAATAAGAAAGACACAAACTAAATACTAGTTACATAAGGTGTTCCTTGGTATCTTTACTAAAAGTTATTACTCAAGCAATTTTACTTTTCTTTAAGTAGAGTAAAAGGTGAAACAATTTGCAGATAGTTTTTATTACTTCATTAACAACCACCACAAAAGTTTGAATTATAAACTTACTGAAAAAGTAAATTATAAAAGAATGCACCTACATGTTCTATCTAAATTTATCATAATAACACTAAAATAATCAACTAATTCTGCTTAATGTGAAAATATTATATAATTTTCCTATACAGTGATTGGAAGATTAAATTTAATTAAGGACCTTTTATTGAATAAATTACAGTACCTTGTAAAGCTAAGACCAAAATTAGAAATATACATGTCCTAGAATGTATTACATTTTGAAAAATTGCACATTTGTACCACTTTAAATTCTGTACTAGTATAATAAATAGATATTACATATTATATATTATATATTACATATTATACATTATACATTATACATTATATATATTCCCTATGAAAAAAACTATCCAAATTTACTACAATACCTTTAATTACAATTAAGTTATTTTATCATAATTTTAGCTTTTGGAGTCATAAAAACATACAAATTCACAATGTAAAACCTAGAAAAAAATTTAACCTTATTTCAAATTTTAGGCTTTACTGTGTCAAAACAAGGGCATGAGTCTATTTAACTTAATCTACTTACCTACAATGACATGAACTAACCTTTCCAGCATTTAATTATTATCAATAATCCTCACTCCTGTGTAATTAGATTTCATTTCATTATTCTCATTCCCATCTCCATGTCCTACCCCCACAGGACTACTTTTATGGAGTTATATTTGGGAAATTGTGACTTTGTCCTTTTTAAAAATCTTATCTTAAAAAGAAGAGGACATTAAATGCTTACTTTATATATAATCACACTTGTGGTTTTTCATATCTTTGTATGAGCACACTCATTTAAAGGAAGAAGAATTTGCTTCTGTGACCACGTCTATAATGGGAACCAAAGTCCTTAATCAGGCTAAGCTACTTCACACACTGAGCTGGGCACACTGAGTTATGCGAGCCTCTATGCAGGGAATGATGTGGTACCCCAACAGACTGGATTCTTTAAGTATTCATTCAACAGTTATTTAAAAACTGGAGACCCAGTGCACTGATCCCTGGCCTGTGGGATCAGGCTGAAACTGGCTCTCTGACGTCCCCCGAGGGGTCCTGGATTGTGAGAGGGCACAGGCCAGGCTGAGGGACTCTCACTGGTGCACTATTGGGGCCAGGAAGGGATATGGGTGGTTGGCTAGCCAGGGAGGCACAGTGGGAGGAGTCTAGGATGTGTCTGGCCCTCATGGGCCAGACCCTAGCAGCAAGCTAACCCCCTAGTTGCAGCATCTGCCCCCTGGCGGTAAGTGCATGTTATAGCAAACAGTTGAGTGGCCTTAGCATATCATTAGCATATTATGCTTTGATTGGTTGAATGGACAACTGATTGATCAGACACTTAACATATTACGCTTTTATTATGCAAATTGTCACCTTCACTGGGAGTTCTTCCAGGAGTTTGACCAGGGTCGGGGCCAGCCAGGAGAAGGAAAGAAGTACCCAGCTGGTTGTCGCCAGCTGCTAGGGACCCTACCAGTGCACGAATTTTATGCACCGGGTCTCTAATATAGAATAAGACAGCACAATGAGAGAAAAGAATAAAGAAGAGTGTGCTTTTAATGTTTAGCCTCCCCTCTATTTTTTCTGAAAAATTCAGCTTTGATGAAAAATTATAATACCATCATTCAGCAAAATAAAAGCTTTTGGTTAACCAGATCTATCTTCCTCAGAGGCAGTTTGTTGATTACCTATTGTCACTCAAGCACACTGTTTGGGATCTCAGCTTCAGTTGCAAGTGGATAATCAAAATACTTTTGTATGTTTGTATTCTCCTTGTACCAGACTATTATTCAGTAAGTAGAATTTTCTCAATTTCATAAGACTTCCATCAGCAATGTTCCATACTTGTAACAATTCTGGAAGTTGCCCAGGAACATTTTTTGTAATGTTCAATCCTATTAGTACTTCCTCTGTCTTCTCCGTTTACTTCTCTATGTTGTATTGTTTGGGGCAATGCAACCTCTAACTTTTGCATTACATATGTTCCATGTGAAACATACATAGTATTAAAAAGAAAATCACGGGTCCAAAATGGCCTCACTTGTGCTAAAGTACAGAATACCAAACCAAGATTTAATACTTGACTCAACTGTTCTTTCAACCTCTTCTAGAAACATAATCTTAACCAGTCAGTCTGGAATTCTCTTGTTAGCACCAATGAGACAATCTGTCCTGTGGGTCCCCATAGATAAAAAAGGCAATTTGCCTGATAAAATCCTTGCAGTTCCCTTTCCCTCATAAAAAAAAAAAAAAAAGATAATCCTTTTGTTAATAGCTCCCTTGCTCTACCTTTCTTCCTGTGAAAACCTCCCACTTTGTACAATCTCTGGATCACTGGGCACCCTTCTAGTCGCTAGATGGGAGGCTGCCCATGAATGGATTAATAAAGCCAATTAGATCTTTAAATTTGGTTGAATTTGAATTTTTAATAGTGATCCACAAAATACCAATTTAATCTACAAAACATAATTTATTGTTTAGCATCTCTCATTCAAGTCTGTAATTTAAGAAACACATACACACACAAGTAACACCTGGTTATTGTCTCCAACATATAGTTAATCATATGTGCTGTTCCAAAAATAAATTATATCAGGGAAATTTATTCTTTTAAAGTAACAGTGAACATGCTTTAAAACTACATGTTCCAGAATACATTATTTTGGACCTTCGACTTTTTGAGGAACTATGAGTTTTATTCATTACTAGACATATGAGAGAAGAGTTTGGGGGCAATGAAATGGCCTGAATAGATGAAAAAAATTATATAACTACATTTTGATTAGTCCCTCATCAATTTACTTATATAAGCAGGGACTAACAACAACAAAAAAGAAAAAACATTTGAAATATCACAAAGGTCCTTGGCTTATTAGTGTTTTAGAAGCTTGTTTTGTACATACCATGGTGTTCTGTTTGGAACACAGCCCCAAACCATCACATTCCATTATAATTAACTGGGTGGCATGTGACTGTTCTACTGAGAGGCTGATTTTTGAGATGGAAGTTTTGGAGGAATCACATCAAATTCTAGAGAGTGCAAACACATTCAGTATAAAAGAGTTGTAATTAAACTTCAGTCTTCCTCTCCTACAGAGAACACTGAATTACAGTCAAAATTGGTTTCCATTATGTTTAAGTCTATCATAGGCACTGGGAAAGATCATTAAGACACCAGAGCAAAGTAAAATCTGTTTGCGAATGTTCTATTTATCATAAAGTATAAGTGAATTCAAAGCTCTCTCTAGGGTGGTGCTGAGGGCAGTCTCCTAGAGGGATGCAAATGTAGTCTACAGTGATTTTGCCAACATAACCCTTACACAAGTGTAGGGACTAATTATATAGGCAAGAAACCCCTCCATGGAGCATACAGCTCTCTCTGTAGATTGACCTATGGAGAATCAAAAAAATAAAAAGCCTCTTTGGATTTGAATTTAAACTTTCCCCTTCTTTCCCACTTGAAGATTGAGATTATGTTATCAAAATTGCCTGTATTCTTATAGTCACCAAATGGCATCACTTGTGCTAAAGGCAAGAACACTAAATTAAGATTTAATACATGCCCTGTTATTCCAAACTCCCCCAGAAACATAAACTTAATCAACCAGCCTAGAATTTTCTGGTCAATACTAATGAGGTAATCTGTCATGTGGGCCTTTGCTGCCTTCCCCAAAAAAGAGGCAATCTTTCGGATAAAAATAAAAATCCTTGCAGTTCTCCCCTCCCCCATAAAGGAAGATGTCCTGGCCTAAAAATAATCATTTATTTATTGTTTGTTTGTTTGTTTAACAGCTCTCTTGCCCAGCCTTCTTCCTATAAAAGCTTCCATTTTGTACAAACCCTGGGAGCGCCCTTCTGGTTGCTAGACAAGATACTGCTGGATTCCTGAACCACTTAATAAAGCCAATTAGATCTTCAAATTTACTCAGTTGAATTTTGTTTCTATAACACTTACAAAAGCTCCTTCCTTCTTATTCCCTCAGAAGCAGAGTTTCTTGGAGAAGAGGGAAAACACTACTCATCTGGTGCTACAGTAATTTTTGCCAACATAACCCTTATACAAGTATAGAATCAATCATTTTATAATTATAATTCACTCCTTTTTAAAATTATCTTTATTTTTGAGAGTATTACTGTAGTCCTCCTTTCTTCCCCACAGTGTCTCTCTCCACCTGGCTCCTGCTTTGCCACAATCTTTCACAACCAATTGTCTCTGTCTGTGGGCAACATATATATGCATATAAGTTCTTTGGTTAATCTCTTCCCCCATCTCACTTCTTTTCCCTCCCCCTCCCCCACTCCTTCACTCTGAGATGTATCAGTCTATTCTATGTTTCCATCCTTTGGTTCTATTTTATTCATGAGTTTATTTTGTTCATTAGATTTCACATCTAAGTGAATCAAACAACATCAGCAGAGAAAAGGAATGAGTTTGACATTTCCCCCTTTCAAACATAACTTTCACTCCTCCAAGGCTCACAATGTCGCTTTCAGCATGATGTATTCTGTATGTATTGGGTATAACAGCCTTGTGGTACAATCAATCAATCAGTAAATAAGCAAACAAATAAGCAATCAAATCAACCAAAGGGGCAAAATAAAAAAAATTGATATAGTCCCTGGCATCAATAATAAAACAGTAGTCTTTTTATCTTATTTTTTATTGAATTTATTGGGACACAGGTTTTAAGTGTACAATTCAATAAAACATCATCTGCACACTGCATCATGAGCCCATCACCCCATAAGCAAAATTAGTCTTTTTCTTTATCCTCCTTTCCCCACAAAAAAAAAAACAACAACAACCAGTAGATCTTGGTTCTTTTCATCTAATTTTAAGTATTCCCTAGATTTTCTTACATATGTTCCTGAAAAATCTTCTCAATTTCTTATTGTCTATTAATTTTTGCTCTTTTATTCAATAGAAAAATTTTAACATATTACATGAAAACAGTGTGCAGTATCACTATGAATAAGTAATGTACTTTGTATTCAAGGAGTGTATAGTGTTGTGGAGGACAAATCTATATAATAAAAGCCTAAGTGAGTGTTACATGGAATGACCAGAACAACTGGTTGCTATGATGTGCACTGACCACCAGGGGGAGCACCACTCAGCCAGAAGCCAGGGTCACGGCTGGTGAGCACAGCAGCAGTGGTAGGAGCCTCACTCATCTTCATGGCAGTGCTAAGAAGCAGCAAGCTGAATGGCAAGGAGCCACAAGCAGGCAGGCAGTTAGGGGTGAGGGCTCTCAGACTGCAAAAGGGATATCCACCTGCCAGGTTAGGTTCACATGACTGTGAGAGGGCACAGGCTGGGCTGAGAGACACCCCCCCACACACAAAATGCATCAATTTCGTGCACCGGGCTATTAGTAACAGATAATTGTAAGTGCAATAAGAGCTATGAAAGAGATTTAAAGGAAGCAGTGGGAGCATAAAATAGGGACACTTAACCCAGGCTGGCAGTGGTGGAGGTGACAGGAAAGGAGGGTAAACTGACATGTGATTGGGTTTGAAGGACATATAGGTGTTAGTTAGAGAAAAACAAGTAATACAGTGGTACCTCGAGATACGAGTGCCCTAACATACGAGATTTTTTAGATAAGAGCCATTGAGCGAACGATTTTTGCTTTGAAATATGAGCAACATTTGAGATAGGAGTAATCGTGTGGATCGGCCGGCTGCACACGACCCACCAGTTTACCTCGACTCGAGCGTCTCATAGTTTCCCACGTCTCAAGGTTACGGAACGAATTAAACTCATATCTCGAGGTACCAATGTACATGTATAAAGTTGGGGTCTTTTTCCAACATCTAGAAGGTTCAGGAATCTGGAGAAGGGCTGTATGTAAATTAATAAAGAGAGTAAAATTATAATATAAATTTGTAATTCATGGGGGAGCCAGAGGAAGCTTAGCTGTAGCAGTTAAGTTCCCCCTATCTCTGGACCCAGGGTTCTTTTTACTCCCACATTTTGCCCTATAGCAAAGTAGATACACATATCAAAGGTAAGTTTGGTATATAGTAGGCATTGTCAGGTTGGAGGAAATGCCTTCAGCTGCTCAGCTGTTTGGCCAGCAGGAGGCAATAACATGTAGATTGAAATGCCCTCAGCTATCTGGCAGTAGGCAATAATATATGCAGATCTTCAAGGTTGGGGAAATGCTTTCAGTCATTCCAGTAGGCAATAATATGTATCTTCAACCCTTGCTGATGAACTTCTTGCATTTATGACTTGCTTGAATTAGCCTCCAGTACATGTACCTTTAATAAATAATTTGAATCTTGGGAATCCTATTTCTTTATCCATAAAAATTGGATAATATTCAGCAGAGTATACCAATATGTATAAACCTGTGTGTGTGTGTGTGTGTGTGTGTGTGTGTGTGCGCGCGCGCGCGCACACAGGCATGTGCATGAATGCATGCACTTGTGCATTTGTATAAAGTGTTTAGTTAGATTGGTATTATCTCCACCTCCTCAGTTATGTTATAGTAAGATTAATTAGGAAATTGTTTGGGAACATACAAAGCAACCTACAAAGTATAAATTTAATAGTTAAAATCTACCAAGATTACATTTTTGTTTGAACCACATATTGATTGGGAAGGATGCTAAAGGCAAAAAGTGAAAAAAACAAGGAGAAGAAAATTAACTTTTGCTGAATTTTTACCAAGTATGGCATGGATCTAGGTATTTTGATATAGATTCCTATTTTGCAGTTTCAAAAAACCAGTAGGTTGGAATATGCTGTAACTATTTTACAAATGACAAAACTGAAACCAGTAAAGCAAAATATTTTTCCAATGGTAAACAGATAGTAGGTGAAAAAAACAGGACTTTAAGCCAGTTCCTTCTGCATTCAAGTTTATTTGAAGCCAATCTTTCAGTGTTGAGTTCTAATTCTTTCTATAATTCTATATGGCAGAGACCAAACACTGAGAGTACTTCATCCTCTATGCATAATTATACCTGAATTTGTTTGACTTCCTCCACCAACTATACCTAAATTTGTTTTGGTACCAAAACAATGAATGGGACCAAGGACAGGAACAAAAGTAACTGAACTCTATAAGAAATCAGAGGATGGTGTGGGGATTCCTCTAGGCAGTGCCTATTTTTCTTAAAAAAAAAAGTTTATTAGTAAAGTCATATTCTCATTCCCACTCCTAACCAAGAAAAGGAAGACAAAGTCAAATTATTAGACTCACAGAGAATTCTGTATGAGATAATGTTTAAGATTACTTTCCCTGTAAGCATCAACACTATGCACTGAGAGATTACTATATATTTGGCAATAGAAACCATTTAGAAAAGTTTAAAGAGTAGGAAGAAATTTTAAAAAAGTGGCTAGCATCTGAAATGGATCTCAAAGGATGAGTAAGATTCTAAGCTCAGAGAAAGAACCATTGCCAAGCACAGAGGTAAGAATACCTAGTTTATGTCTGGAAAATATCAATAAGTTCAAATTGATTAGAGAATAGGTAGGTCATGAAAAAGCAAATAGATATATCAGTTTATCTCCTAATATTTCTCAATTCTGTCTCTTCTCTCCACCCCCACCACTACAGCCTTTATGAAATATCAGAACTCTCTATCGAAATACTACAATAGCTTCTCTACAGAGCTAGAGGCTCTCTGCCTCCCATCTCTCATCCATACCTAGGCAAACATTTTATAATATGTTTTTCATTTCATCCTTCCACTTACAAATATTTCAATTTTTCTAAATCTTTTCAACTCTTTAAAAAAAACAACAACAATGTCCTAACACCCAATAACCTAACATTCATAACATCCAGTATTCAATACAAAATTACTAGCCATGTGATCCAGCATCAGGAGAAAAAACAAATCAATAGACATAAATCCAGAAATGACAAAGAAAATACAATTAATAGATGAGGACTTTAAAAACAGTTATTATAAATATGGTCAAGGATTAAAAGGAAGCAAGCATCATTATTAAGGAAACAAACAATAAAAGAGAAACAAATAACATGTTTAGGGATGAAAATACCAGATCTCAAATAAAAATGTATTGGCTGGATATAACAACATATTGGACAATGTAGAGGCAAACACCAGTTAATTTGATGGTATGGGAATAAAATTATTCAAATTTAAGAATAAAGAGAATGGGAGAAAAGCCTTAAAAAATTAGACAGAGCCTCAGTAGTCTGTGGGATCAAATCAAGTGATCTAACATATATGCAACAGAGTAAAGAGGACAAGGCAGAAACTATGTTTAAAGAAATAATGAATGAAACATTTCTGTATTTGATGAGAAATGCCAAATTAAGATTGAATGAAGCACAAGCAAGATAAATACAAAGAAAATCATACCAAGATACATCATAATCAAATTGCTCACATTTTTCCACTTCTATTTCCTATATATTTCTGGTGTTGTAGGATACATTCAGGTCCTGATACAACTTCTAGCTCTGTACCTCATTGTTACAATTTGGTAGCATCACCCAAAGCAATTTCTATACCAGGATGGCTAGAAATAACTTAAAAATACCCCAAATGACAGCAAACACATAAATAAACCAACTAAATCCATCCCCAATCCAATTCCCCTTAACTAATTCTAACATGCCAGTGGCTACTCCAAACACTGGGATGATGTGAGGAAGAAAAGTCATTATGAAAAGAAGCAGTAACCTTACATGACTGCAATTAAACTGTCATATCCTTCTTAATTTTATTAACCGATTTGACCACTCACTATATTACAGGACTCCTATAGAACCTTAGATGGGTCCTGAGACTTGAGAGGCTTGGTTGCTTAAATTTTATTAGCCTTGTGCTAAATTGCTTCATATTAAGATAGGGAAACAAGCTTGGTAAGGAAAGATCAAGAAAACAAATCATAAGTTAATCATCAACCCACGTCAATAGAGAAATAAACACAGGGCAAACATTCTTCCCCAAATGATAAGAAGTAAATCTGACTAAATATTTATATTAACGGCTAAGTTTTATTTCAGAAATGACCATATTACCCTAAAGCTGCACAATTAGTTTTCCATTATCAGGAAAAATGCTTGCTCAAATGTTGTTATAATAAAGTTTAAAGTTATATACTAGCTTTAAAAAAAGGTAAATATGAGAATGGCCTTGAAAAACTGAAGGAACAATTTTCCTATGAAACAGGAAGGATACATTAGCAAATACATAAGTAAAAGAGAGGAGGTGAGCCTTAACAGACAGCAAAAAGCAAGTATATTTGAAAAAAGATAGAGAATTTTTGTATTAATGCAAAAAAGTTCTTTGATTTTATTTACCATGTATTTCAATAAACTGTATTATTGAAGGAAATGCAAGAATGCATCAAGGGCAAGTGCATTATTTAACCAGCATTGGACATTTTGTATTTTTTTAAATGATGAATTTAGTACTTATAAAAATGATATATATTAGCTCAATCCAAAAATAAAAACAAAATATGTTATTTTACTGTCATCACATCACATTATAAAGATCTCAAAAATTGCCCTCTTGTGTCACTATTCACATATGGATTTTTAAATGATAACACAAAATTTGTTTACTTTCTGCTCTCTTTGAAAAAACTACTCACATTATATGCATGAGCTTATTTTTTTTAAATATATTTTATTGATTTTTTACAGAGAGGAAGGGAGAGAGATAGCAAGTCAGAAACATCAATGAGAGAGACATCATCAGCCGCCTCCTGCACACCCCACTGTAGAGATGTGCCCGCAAGCAAGGTACATGCTCCCAGCCGGAATCGAACCTGGGAACTTTCAGTCCGAAAGCCGATTCTCTATCCACTGAGCCAAACTGGTCTCGGCTGCATGAGCTTATTAAATGAAATAAGCTTAGTGTGACTGTTTCACTTTAATTGCAAAAGTCATCAACTGGCCAACATTTAAAACTAGTCAGAACTAAAATAAAAAAAATAAGTAAAGAATGATTTAATGTCAATATTATATAGTTAGGTAGCACATCATTTTAATGTCCTTGATGACCTAAAAATATAGTTTGAAAATAAAGTAGAAAAAAAGGTTTTGCAGAAGCAACTAGCTTTATAATTGTGAGCTTTTGTCTTGATGTACATGTGGCTCTAAATTTTTTACTTATATCAAAACTAATAAAACAGAGTGACTTCCTCACTTATGTCATAACTTATGCCACAGAGCTGAATTTCCAGATGAAACTACTTATTAAAGAACTTGGTTATCTTAGTTGTCATTATGTCACTAAATAAATCTACCTTGGATGGCATCGTCTTAGTCACTCTGTAAACCAAACTTTTCAATATGAAAGCCAATGTACAGGCAATCTCTACTATGTCATTAAGTAGCATTCTAAAACACATTTGGTAGGTGGCCGTTGGAATGCATTTTGTCAGACTCACAATGATTTCCATGGTAATATAGTCTCAGGTCAACTAGATAAATAAATATAGCCAATAATATACTGCAACTATAAAACAAATTATATTATAACAATTCTCTGGAAACTACAGTTATTAATTTTTTAAGAAATGTCCAGAACACATCTTATGTTTACTGTAATGGAATAAGAAGCTTTCCTTACAACTTTGTCCCTATTTACCAGGCAGTTGGAATAGAGTGTCTATCAGTTTCTAGCTGATGCAGAAATTAGGAGGGTAGAAGCTGAGGAAGAAAAGTTGGAAGAGACAATTGTTAAGAACTGAGCCTCAGGCCCATTGGTGTCTGACATTTCAGTAGCCATTTACCACACATCTTTTTGGTGTGCTGTGTTTTCTGTATGTTTTTTATATTTGTTTGTTTGTCAATCCCCAAAATGGACTGAAAGATTTCTTTAAGGCAAATTATACTATTACCTTTGAATTCTGACTTGGATTTTTTTGTTTCCTCTCAATTTAAATCAATTTCTACTGCAATGTAACACAGAAACAAACAGAATTTCCTATTATGAGCCTCTCGGGTTTTTCCTTTGCATGTAAATTCAGTTGTCTCATCATGGTGTTACAGCTAGTCTGTTTGTTAGAATCAGATATGAGTAACAAGCAAATATTTTAATTAATGGCAGTTTAATTATCAATGTTTCTATAAAATTTTAAAAATAAATTATAATAAGTTAGACATAAAATAAAGGCCCTCTTTGTTCATTCTGATGTATGTTTGTAAAGTGGGAAAGAAAGTGATGGGATTACATATTTGCAACCTGAGAGCTGAACAGTGCTAACAACCCACCTTATCAATGCAAACATGGGCCACATGTCCCTAGTGATAATGTGTAAAAATGTTGAGAGACATCTCTGTAGAGAAATATAAAATCTTTGTAGACAGGTTCAAATCTTTGGGCTAAAGCCAAGGATTCAAAGTGTTCTGTTGTGTGTATGTGTTTCTATGAACTGACATGTGTAATGAATTCAAATTTCCATAAGCAGCTGGTACACCTACAAATATATAACAATAACTGTTTTCTGTCAAAGTCCAAATGCAATCTAGTTAGGCAAAGAAAGTTTCAGAGCTGGAAATGAGCCAAAGCAAAAAGAATTAAGCACAGTTAAGCAGATTTTCAAACATAGAAAGTGGTTGAATTTCTTCTGAGGGATTCATAATTATAAGGAGATCATTAGAAGAAGATTTAAAACAGTATTGCTGCCTTGCCTTTGATGCTGCAAACCAAAGTATCTGTGATGCTTATGCTGCCCCTTATGTTCAGTCACCACAATCAGTTTTAAGTGCTATTACAAACAAAGGAAAACTGTTTATTTAACTGCTTATTCTTTCTCAATACTGAACTCGGCCCACATGGCTTTCTTAACAAAGAGATTATTTAAAAGTGAGATTATCATCAGGGCAGCTTCCAAACACTTACTTGAAGAGGATGAATTCACTCAATATATATTTAGTGCTTCTATGTACCAAGAATCATATTGGGACAGTGCAGGCCATGGCAACTAAAACCAATAACCATAAGCCCTCCCAGAGCTTAGAGTTTAATAAGAAAGTAGGAAATAAACAAGTAAAGATGCTCTGCTGGTGTGGGTCAGTGGTTGAGTGTCGACCTATGAACCAGGTGATCCCTATTTGATTCCCGGTCAGGGCACATGCCCGGGTTGCAGCCTCAATCCCCAGTGTGGGGTGTACAGGAGACAGTTGGTCAGTGATTCTCTCTCATCATTGATGTTTCTATCTCTCTCCTCTCCCTTCCTCTCTGAAATCAGTAAATAAAATAAAAATAAGTAAAGAGACAAATATATGTATCCAAAGTAGACAACGTAAGAAAGAAACAGGTAAAGGCTCACCTCTTTCCAAGGAGCACAGCCATGCCATTCCCTTCTTCCTCTCCTGTCTCCTCCCGCCACAGGCAGTATCTCCTAAACTCAAAGGGACCCCAGGAGACTTACAACCAGGGGAGCAATGGGCAGCAGCAGCTGGTCCCGGCTAAACCTTTGAACCTGACTCCAACGTCCTCTTCTCTCTGACTTTCCAGGGAGCCAAAGCAGCCCAGCCTAGGCTCTCCTGTTGCTTTTCCTATGCCCTTCCTTGTTCCACTGTTAAATTCTGCTTGCTCTTCTAAAAACAAACAAACAAACAAAAAACAGAAACAAACAGGTAGGGAGTACTACATGAAGGGATGATCCACTTATAAAATGTACACAGGGACAGTCTGAAAGACATTTAATTAGAGAGTTCAGTGGAGGAATGAATCAGCCAAGTGGAATCCTGGGAAAGAGAATTTCAGGAAAACAAACAAAAGTAAACAAAAAAAAGATAACAATAACAACAAACAACAAAACAAAACAAACAACAAGTGAAAGGTATCTGCAGCAGGAAAAACCTGGCATGTAGGAAAACAGGAAGAAAACCAGAGTGGCTCCCTTCGGTAAGGGAAGGAATTGAGGCACTGCAGGAGAGGAACAGGGGCTGGATCACAGAAGGTCTTCAGGCTGAGGCCCATGGAAGAAATTTTACCTTAAACTGCAATGGAAAGTCATGGACCGTTTTAAAACAGAAGCGACATTTTAATCTGATTTCATGAAAAATCATTCTTCCTGCTGAGTAGACAGCATATTAGTGTCTGGGTTGATAGGAGGGTGGAGTGGGGCGATCAGCAAAAATACAGGCCCCAAAGCAGACACTGATAAAGCAAAAATCAGAATTAACTTTAATATTTTTCCCTCATGAAAATGCGGAAATCTCAATTTTTCCTGATACGCAACTATATAGCTATTTAAATGAAAATCAGTAATTTAACTCAGAAAGTTAGAGAAAATGTGTTTATACAAATTACTTGAGGTTGGTGTTGGTCTAGATCTGAAGGATATTTTTACACTTATATCTAAGCTATAAGCTTCTGATATCTTATATCTCTTTAGCACACACACATCTCACACACATCCGTGTATAACTACACTACTTTTAAAAGTATATAATATATCTGAATATATTTCTTTGGAATGCTATTTCCCAAAATGGGAGGACAGGAACTATACTGGTGGTAGAAATATGGCTTTAGGTAACATTGAATATGACATTTGATAACAGGGCATAATAAAAATAATGTTAATTCAGGTAGCAAGAAAATAATTTCTTTTTCTTTCAACCTAGCAATGTCAAAGAGAAACTCTCAGTTTTCAGGTTAAAATGTATTTAACATCTCTCTATCATAAGCTAACTTTTATTTTTTAATAATAAAAAATCAGATCTCAAGCTCCCATAGTTAGTAGGCATTGTTACCTAGCTAGAATTTAATGATTTTTGCATATTCCTCTTGAATTTGTTGTTACAGTAAGCTATTTATGGAAAGAGATATTGCTTTTACATTTTAGTAATAGGATAAATATTCCTAAAATATATTGTTTATGTAAAAATATAAATTGATTTTAAGAAAGAACACTAAAAATATAGTGGTTTCTAAGATTTTGCAAAAATCACAAAGGTAGTTCATAAATGATTAAAATTTGGGAAACACTACTTAAAATAATATTTTTTAAAAGATAAGGAATAACTCAAAAATTAATAACAATTATGAAATTATCCATATGGAAGACTAGGATACATTTCCAGAACACTGCTGACATCTTAGCAGGTTTTATAATTGTTAACAAGCCTGGTGAGGATCAGATCAAAGTGGCAATTGTTCAAAGACCATTTAAGCCAATGTCCAGCTTCCTCTCTCAGAAAAGGCGTTATTAAAATAATGAAGAAGATGACAATCCTACTCAATTTTTCTATGACCTTTGTGAAAAGAATAAAGATTAAGCAATATATACAAAATTTATAAGTGGGCAGTTGCTTTGCAGATCTTTATTTATTATCAGGGGGGAAAAAAGCAATTTCAAAAACACCAACCAGCTCTAATAGTCCTATGGAGTTGTAAATGATTAAATCTTTTTTATGATATCAGATATTTGATTGACTTAGAAATGAAAAGTAAAGGTATTTCCTCAAGGTAGTTTAAAATCTTCAAGATAGATAAATAAGACAAATCTAATTTGACCTCTTCTGCAAAATCTCGCTATTTATTAAACATAGTTATCCCAGAGGAAAATTTAATTTTATATGAAATAAAACATGGCAAACTTTGTACAGCAGAGGATACATTTCAACACCTCCAGTAGATTTCTGAAATCATGGGTAGCTTCAAACCCTATATATGTTTTCTTTTCCTATGCACGCATACCTATGACAAAGTCTAATTTATAAATGAGGCATGGTAAGAAATTAACAATGTTAATTAATAATCAGAACAATTATAACAATACACTGTAATAAAAGTTATATGAGTGTAATCTGTGAGTCTTCAGCAATTTTTATATTTTGCAGCCCAGAAATATTCTTGAATCTATGCAACCAGCCCTTAATACAGTTACACGTGTCATTCCTTTCAGGGAATCCCTTGCTGAAGTCTTTGTACAGGCTCAGTGCTTTCTGGTGCAACAAATTTCTGACATTTTCTGTTCATGTTCTCCACCCACAAATTTAATACTTCTTCCATCATAACCAAGCATTTATCATGCACTGTGTTCATAACTTTTGTAGTTCTAGCAGCTACAGCAAAAGCTGCATGGGTTTGTTTTTCCTTTTTCACAATTTTAAGGATAGAAAATTGGTTCTTACTGTTGATCTTAGCAACCTCAGCCTACGATTTTTTTTCTTTCCTCATTATGTCGAGAACTTTCACCTTTTCACTTAAAATAAGCATTTCATGGCTTCTATTTGACATACCTGGATTACCAGCATCATTACTCTTGCACTTTGGGGACATTGTTCAGTAAAATAAGGGTTACCTTAACACAAGCGCTGCAAGACCTCAACATCTATTACTGACTGATGAGTGAGGAGTGTACATAGTGTGGATATGCTGGACAAAGCAATGGTTCACTTCCTGGTGGGACAGATGGAGCAGGAGAGCAGGATAGTTGCAGATTTCATCATGCAACTCAAAATAGCACACAACTTAAAACTTAATTTTTTTTTTTTATTTCTGACCGTGGTTGACTGCGAGTAAATGAAACCACAGGAAACAAGACCATGATGAAGTAAGGACAATTACATTGCATAAACAGATTAAACCAGCTGACCCAGAAGTTTAATCTGTTGTTGGAGGAAATTGGATTCATTCATGGCATTTCAGCAAATCCATGCAGAGGAGGATTTGAGGGATACTGGCAAGATTTACTGAAGTGAAAACAACGGACTGCTCCCAGGTACACAATGCCTGAGGTCTCATCCAGTAGAGGTGGCTCAGCTCCATTGTGCTGCAGTTGTCCAGCCTCTGGGGCCACAGGTCTGCCCTTATCCCCACCAAGCCGAGGAAGTGAGCCAGAAAGCCGTGCCATCAGCCTGACCTCCAAGGTTCCAGTCCCTGGAAGTATCTGGCCTGTAATCTGTGCTGTGCTTTGCCCCATGCAGTCTTTGAAGAGAGAGAGTGCTCCTCAGGCCTTTCTTAAGCTTTGATTATATTCCTTTGAGTTTGGAAAGGGGTAAGCTTTCTTTCAAACTATGCAATCTCTTTCCTGGATAGGCTGATGCCTTCCCTTATCCAAAACTTCTCTTGGATCTTCTGGGTTTTCCTACCCTTATCCTAGCTGATCTTTTCCCCAGATTTGCTGCTGCCAGGCTCCTCCCCTTTATGGTCATTATTTTGTTTGTGTTTTGTTTTGGAGGGGGGATGTTCAAAAATATCTGTTTTTATTGAAGTACTAGAGGCCCGATGCATGAAATTCATGCAAGAGTAGGCCTTCCTTTCCTCAGGTGCTGGCACTAGCTTCCTCCCAGCACCCGAGACCCAGGCTTCCCTTGCAGCCTTGGCTTTGTCCATAAGATTGTTCAGAAGGACATCCAGTCTAATTAGCATATTATGCTTAATTATTATTATTATTATTTTATCTTACTGTTCCTTTGTTTTATTATTATAAAACAAAAAAACAGTAAGATAAAATAATTTATCCAAGGTCATGCAACTGTCCAGGAACTAAAATGAGAATTCTAAAACATTCTTACTTTGCATTTGTACCAAAAATATTCTTACCATGTGATTCAATGAGCAGTAGGATTGTAGTCACTGGTGCTTAGAATATCTCCAAATGTAGATGACCTTCCAGTCCGCCACTACCTACTATGCTGAGGATTTGGATAATACTTACTCTACATGTCATTTCTCAAAATCAGTCCTTTCAAAAAGGTAAGAAAAATATGTATGGTCAAATGTAGGATCTTTTTAAGTAATCCTTATGTAGGGTTCCTATTTTGGATCCTACTGTACATTCCTAGTAGCTTTGCTTTGCTTTGCCAATTAGCTTCTACTTGGAATGCCTCAAGAGAGGACTTTCTCCCTTGCTCTTTATCCCTCCACCTAATAATCTGCAGGAACACAGTTGTTCCCAGGGGAGATGGAAAACTAGTGTTTTCTGTCTATCTGGGGATTAGCATCCCTTTGGCGGAGGATATGGCTATTCCCTATAGTGTCTGTAAAGCTGCCCCTTCCTAGTTAGTCAGGCTTAATGTCTGATTCATTGTCCCCCTTTCTTTGTTAATAACTAACTACCATAACAAATCTTTTCCAAACCAGTGATTCCTCATTATTCCTTCCTAGAAGGATGTTATTTATTTTATAGTTCTAATAGGCCCCTACTTCTGTGTTTTGTTTCCCTCTCTCACTATTATTACTTTTTAAAATTTTATATCAAGTATTTGTAGGCTAGATACATGTTTTCAATTACCTGTATGTAGAAAATAATAAGGAGCTAAAATTAGAATTGTCTTGGGAGACTTACATACTATCTATATGTTTTTAAATTTACCATTAGATGAGATTTTAGTTGTCTCCGTTTTTGATAGGGTGAGTTCCGGAAAGCAAACATTGTTCTCACTAAATGGATGTAAACAGGAGACCAGAAGGCTGGTCAACCTTAATTGCTCTGAAAGGTCAGAGTTAATCACTCACTGTTTAGTTGAAACATTGTTAGCTAAAGTAGCCTCTACCTGTTTGTTTCATGTTAATTTCTGTTTTGTTATTTCCTGCCTAAAGGCTAGGGTGTGTCCCAAAGCCTTAATAAAAGGGAGAAAAAGGCCAGAGCAAGTGGTAGTCCTTTCCACTAGGAAGGCTCCCACCTGGCCCCCCAATATCGCCAAATTAATATTCTCTAGTCTCTCTTTTCTTTTGCGTGCGGCCTCCTCCAGAACCTGAACCCTGAACCGGGAACCCTGAACCACACGGGACATGGAAAGGGGCTCCCACAGGTGAGGACATGAAATATAGATGTAAATATTTTGAGAGCATAGATTAAGATAGGTGAATATATATGGAATAGTCAATAGATCAAGTAGTAATAGAAATACAGTTGTGTATCACTTAACAACACATATGTGTTCTGAGAAACACATGATTAGGTGATCTCATCCTTGTACTAACATCATAGTTTGCACTTACACAAACATAATATAGTCTAGTATACAACTAGGCTATGTAGTATAGCTAATTGCTTTTAGGCTACATACTTACAAGGCATGTTAGTGTACTGAATACTGTAGATAATTGTAATATAATGGTAAGTATTTGTGTATCTAAACATATCTACACATCAAAAAAGTATAGTAAAAAATGGTATAGCCACTGTGTAGGGCATTTACTATGAATGAAGCTTGCAGTACTGGAAGTTGTTTTGGATGAGTATGTGAATGAGAGGTGAGTGAAAGTGAAAACCTAGGACGTCACTAAACACGAAACATTGACCCACAAGCTTCCACCCAACAAAGCTGAAAACAGAAAATGGAAGCTGTTGATTCAGTTCCATGAACTGAGATGTCCTTGATTGAAAATATCAAGAATAACTGGCTGGGTTAGGGGCAGTACACCATAATGTGACTGTCAGGAAGGAGTGAAAAGTGGCCTGAGGTTCAGTCAGAATAAGACATCAAGATAGAAAGGTAAAGGGACATAGCGGAGCAGTGGTCCGATTAAGGATCTTTATGGTAATCATAAAACAGGAAGCTTTTAATAAAGTGGTAGAATTAATGAAGACTTGCTAAAGTATCTCCTATGGATCTTAGGTCCTCAACAAAGAATGTACAGCAGGGTACTCTGAAGACCATTGAGCTAGATCTGGGAAGGCTCCATCAGCCCTAAATATGTAGTCAAGATGGGACAGGCTCCTCTGTGCTAAAAAAGGTCAGGGGCCAACCGTTTGGAATGTAATCTGTGCACCCAAATTGAGGTTCTATGAGGAACAGTAATACATTGTCAAACTCCCCACATACTATTTCTCTTTTATGGGATCAGTTATATGGGGAGTCTGTAACTGACTAAAAGATCATTATGCTACACATGACTATATTTTAGAAAGAAGAAAACTGAATCATGGGCTGCAATTACAAAAGAAAAAGTAAGCAAAAAAAAACGTAAGGGTAAATAAACACAATAATTGAGTGAAACGATATAATGATAATTAGTTTAAAAGTTATGAACAAAGATGAAACTGAAAATGATGGTAGCACAAGAGGAAAGTCAGAAATGAAGTGTTCTAAAATCGTTATGTGGTTTCACAGGTAGAGATGCTAATTAACTTTGGATTTTACATTTCATATTTATGTATGTTAAAATTTTATGACAGTTATTAAAAGACTATAACAAAAGTATATAAATTCAAAACCTGCACAGGGAGGAAAGAGTAATGAAAATAAAACAAACTTTAAATATCAAAAACTAAGGAAGAGAAGTAACTCACAGAAAAAGAAAAAATGAAAACCCACAGTATATCAGGATTGACAGCATATGCAGAAACTGCAAGAATAGATTTTTTTTTTAATTGCCCACAGGATTTACTTGTAAAACTTAATGGCAAATAGGCTGTAATTAAAATGTTAAAAATTACATGCAAGGAAATTACTAGTTAAAGGTAAGCTATTGTAGCTTTATAGATATTAGACAAAGCAGATTCTGCAGTCAAAATAATTTTTATGAATAGAGATTTACTTCCTCATTTTTAAAAAATATATTTTATTGATTTTTTACAGAGAGGAAGGGAGAGGGATAGAGAGCTAGAAACATCTATCAGCTGCCTCCTGCACGTCCCCTACTGGATATGTGCCCGCAACCAAGGTACATGCCCTTGACCGGAATCGAACCTGAGATCCACAGGCCGACTCTCTATCCTCTGAGCCAAACTGGTTCCAGCATGCTTCATCATTTTAAAAGATGTATTTCACCAGGAATCTCTTGCAATTCTAAATTTGTATGCATTTAATATTATTCTTCAAAACTATTCAAACAAAACATAGAATTTGACAGGAGAAAAAAATCTACAATCTATGAAAGTTTGATGTACTTATTTTGGTTGCTAAAAGCTCAAGAAGAGAGAGAGAGAGAGAGAGAGAGAGAGAGAGAGAGAGAAACAATTAATAAACTTGATGTGTTAGCCTGCTCAGGCTGTCGTACAAAATATGACAGACAAAGAAAGAGAGAAAGAAAGAAATCTCTCACTTCTTCTCTTCTTATAAGATCACTAGTCCTTAGAATAGGGCCTCACCCTTATGTCCTCACTTAGCTCTAATTACCTCCAAAGGACCCTGTCTCCAAATATAGTCATAGTGTTGGTTAGGGCTTCAACATATAAGTTTTGACCAAACAATAGCCCATGATATATATAACATTGGAACCAGTTATTATAGAATAACAAAGGTACAGAAAACAATTATAAAAATTATCCAATGATTAGGCCTTTTGGCAATACTCAATACATTTTAAGAACTGCATTATTTATAGCACATTTTTTAACCAAAGTGTAATTTATAAAAATAAAATTTTCATACTTTTAATATTAAATAGCATGTTTTTAAATTATTCTGGGTAAGTGCAACTGTTACAGAAGACCAGGGAAAAACCAAGCAATACTTAGAGAAATGGAATTACACTGTTTAATTAGGTCAGTGGTCTCAGTGGAGTCACGTCCAAAAATCTGATCAAAAACATGGAGGAAGCTTTCCCTTTTTATATCCTTCTAGTCTTTTGTCTTCCAAATAAGGGTTTTCAAGTCCCCTTTGCAAGTTCTTAAAGAGCCCGTGTGCTGGGGCCTTGAGACCCCAACTAAAGGCCTGGCCTGGTGCCAGCACTGATAACTCCATCTGAGGATAGTTTATGGCCTCTCTAATATGGAAGTAGTATTTGGGGTAAACAGATCTTGCAGGACCAGATAATTAAAGAGGCAGTGGCTAGACTATAGATTAACAAGACTGTGCATTAGGTTAATGACACAAATTCAGATTGCTAGTCCCCCAAAAAATGTCTCATAGACAAATTGTGGTGAAGTCATGCAACTGAATATTAAACAGCAATGGAAACAAATGAATGAGTCACATATGGTAAAAAGAATCAAAGCATGATGTTGAGAAAAAGGAGTTGCCAGAATATTATACCAAAATATGCAAAATAATATCATGTATTATTTTACAATACATATTTAATTAGTAAGAGTATGAAAACATATAGAAGGTGTCAACTGATGGTCATTGATGCCAATTCAGCACCAGCAGGAACACCCTATTTGAGGTGAGGTAACTTTTTTCAGTGTAAAACAGCTCCCTTGTGATATGGCATTGCTGTGAAGCAGCCCTGGGGCCAGGCCCTTCTTGGGCTACACAGCTCTGCTCCACTTCCTTGCCAGTCTGCTGTGCACTGCATTGTTCTGCTCTGCTGTGCTCCCGTCTGCTCCTTTTCTGGGCCAGTCTGCTCTCGCCTCCACTGGTCTGAGGCACACTCCTCCCTCAAGGTGTCACATCTCAGCCAGGAAGACTCAACACAGACTCTTCCGTGGAAAGGGAAAGTGTGCTCCCAGAGCCAGAGGTGGAGCTGGCTTATACAGGCAGATGTCCCAGCGACTGGTTCTCTGATTGGTCTGTTCTCATGCCAAAAGGCACTGTCCTGATTGACCAGTATAGAGCCACTCTGATTGGACGGAGCTGCACAGCTCCCATTGGATGGGGAAAGTCTCAGTCCTATTGGTTGAAATAGGTTCTAGAATCTCCTTTATAAGGGCTGACTCAGGGGGCTGAAACAGTGCAGGGCAGGCAGTTCACTGAAGTGCAGTTTGGGTGAGAGGCCCCTGTGTTTAAATGGCTGCTCTGTTTTGTTGTTGTTTCAATCTGAGCCCAGTTAGTCACCAGGAGTACTTCTTAGTAGGTGTCTTCTTTATCAGGGTTCACAAAAGTTAAACAACACATTTAGAATATTGGTTACCTGAGGCCTGAGCTCACCAAATGAGATCATGAAGCCATACACAAAAGGACTTCATCCGTATTTTTAATGATTTCTTTTTTAAACAGGATAGTAGATACTAAGGAAAATAGTGTACAGTGGTACCTCGAGATACGAGTGCCCTAACATACGAGATTTTTGAGATACGAGCCATGGAGCGAGTGATTTTTGCTTTGAAATATGAGCAACAGTTGAGATACGAGTAATCGCGCGGATCGGCCGGCTGCACACGACCCACCAGTTTACCGAGACTCAGAGCGTCTGGTAGTTTCCCACGCCTCAAGGTTACGGAATGAATTAAACTCATATCTCGAGGTACCACTGTATTAGATTTATACTAGAGGTCCGGTACATGAAAATTCATGCTCTAGAGGGGATCCCTCAGCCTGGTCTGGCCCTTCTCACAGTCCGGGAGCCCTTAGGGGTGGGAGGCAACCCAGTGATTAGGGAAAGGTGACGCCTCATCACACCTCTGTTGCTGCCACTGCCATCAGTGCAAGCTTCGGCCAGCCCTGGTTACCTGAGCCTCAGGCCAGCCCTGGGAGGCTGAGTACCCACCCAGGTTTGCCTGTGCCTTGGGATGGCCCTGGGTGATTTGGGGGCTGAGGAGACTGGGGCACTCCAGAGACAGGTGTGAGGAGTGGCCAGACCAACCTGCGGTGGGCCCAGATTTGCTGCATGCCTGCTGCCCCTGTGATGCTGAGGTGACTGGGCACTGCCATCTTGTAGCTGTCAGCACTGCCATCTTTAAGAGCAGTAAATTAGCATATTCCCTCCTTATTGGCTGTGGGCGCCACCATCTTTGAGGGTGGGCAATCAATAAGTATATTCCCTCCTTATTGGCTGTGAGTGCCATCATCTTTGTGATGGCATGAGGGTCAATTAGTATATTCCCTCTTTATTAGATAGGATAGGATTAGAGGCCCAGTAAATGAAATTTGTGCATGGTCGGGGGTAGGACCAGGCCTCAGCCTGGCCTCCACCCTCTCTAATCCAGAACCCTACAGGGGATTTTGACTGCCAATTTAGACCTGATCTCTGTGGGATTGGGGCCAAACTGGCAGTCAGACATCCCCCTCGCTATCTGGGACTAATGGCTTCTAACTGCTCACCTACCTACCTGTCTTCCTGATCACCTCTAACCCCTCTGCCTGCCAGCCTAATCGCCCCTAACCACCTCTGCCTCAGCCCTGGCTACTGTGGCTTTGTTTGGAAGAAGGACTGGACGACTGGAAGATTTTCAGTTGACCTGGTCTAATTAGCATATTACCCTTTCATAAGTATAGATTTTTGTAAGTGTGAAATATATAATATAAATGAGTAAACAATACAAAACACCATGAAACTATCAAGCCAGAAAAGGAAAAAAAGTATATTGAACATTATGGCCTAAAGTGATTGTTGGCCTTGTTATAACTTAAAAAGGTACCTCTTAGAAGAACTAATAAAAACATCTTTCAAGAGTAAATAAGGGGAAATGTTATTCTCTATTCACAAATCTTTGTCTGTTCTTACTAAACTGGCAGAGCCCCTTCTCTGAAGAAGACAATCAAACAGCCTATCAAAGGGGTATTTTCTCTGAGTTTCTTTATTGTATTGATTAAAATCACCTCTTAAAATACTTTCCTTTGTCCATGACAAAATTGAATTCATAGCCAAAGCAACACCTGTTCCATATAAGACCAACTTGGTTTCTAGCAATGTGCATATTTACAAAATGTGTATCTCATTATCAGACAAAAGGATGTGTGCTAGGATATCTATTATTCTCTCTCCAAAACTGCGGAATGGAATGAAAAGAGTTGAAGCTGAAATACGAGATTATTCCTCCCCTAGAAGGAACTCCTTGGGTGCAAGCATGCGTTCATTCCTTTAATTTCATTTTGGAGACTTTTGAACTAAAAAAGAATCTTCCATAGTATATAATGTATGTAAAAGGAATGCAGACCAAAGCCCATAGAATTGCCTGTTTCTGTGTCATGTTTTAAGAACATGAGTTCTTTGTTTTTAATGAAAAAGTCAGTGTGAGGAAGAGAAAGATGTGATTTTGCTCTAGAAGGTGAATTTAGCTACATTAATATATAATTCTTACCATCTATTTTCACACATGCGTATACATCATATAATTCTAACTATAAAGCAATACATTTCATGGGAAAGTCATGCATTTTTTAAAAGTGTGCACAAATCTATGTAAAAAAAGGCACATAAAAAAAAAAAGAGGGAGATATTTGAACTGTCATCTTTGATCCAACCTACAGAATTGTGCTTGACAAGATAATTTCAGAAACTCTATTTCCTAAAAGTGCTCAGATGATACAGGATAGAAAACAATCTAAACAATTAACTCCTACTCATTCTTCAAAATGAAGCTCACGTAAAATCTCCTTTGAAAACCGCAATACCTTCTTTCCAGAGGGCAAATTGGCACATCTTTCCGCACCTCCCAGGCTCTCCCTCCTCCATTGTGCTAGGAACACGGGTGCTCCCTCACAGTCCTGTGTGTGTCTGTCTCTCATTAGAGCCTGAACACCTGCAATCTGATCTATTACAGAGTCCACAACCTAGCCTCATGCTCGGCACTTAGTATTTTGTTTGTTTGTTTTTTCCTTTTTTATTAAATCTTGTCCCAATGCACAAGATTCGTCTACTCAGGGGCAGAGGGCAGGTCCCTCAGCCCAGACTGTGCCCTCTTGCAGTCTGGGAGCCCTTGGAGATGTCCAACTGGTGGCTTAGGCCTGCTCTCCGCCTACGCCATCAGTTGGACATCATTAGCACTGCCTGGGACATGGGAGAGGCTCTTACCACCGCCACTGGGCTCCAGCGTGAGCCTGACTTCTGGCTGAGCAGAGGCCTCGCTTCGGGAGCTCACTGACCATCGTGGGGTAACTTCTGCATTGAACGCCTGCCTCCTAGTGGTCAGTGCACATCATAGCAACCGGTAGTTCTGCTGTTCTGTTGACTTGTATATTACCCCTTTATTATGTAGGAAGAATTGGGATGACATTGGTTAATATGAGCATATACGTTTCAGATATGGATTTCTATGTTACAAGGTCTGTATATTATGCCCTAGCTGGTTTGGCTTAGTGGATAGAGCATTGACCTATGGACCGAAGGGCCCTGGGTTCGATTCCAGTCAAGGGCACATGCCCAGGTTGCAGGCTTAATCTCCAGTAGGGGGCATGCAAGAGGCAGCCAATCAATGATTCTCATCATTGATGTTTCTCTCTCTCCCTCTTCCTTCCTCTCTGAAATCAATAAAAATACATAATTAAAAAACCAATCTGTATATTGCATTGTGTGCCCACCACCCAGAGTCAAGTCTTCTTCTGTCACCAAATATTAGAACTTCCCTTCTCCTCCTACCCCTTCCCTGTGGCAACCACCACGCTGTTGTTTGTGTTCACCGGTTTTAGTTTTATATCCCACATAGGAGTGAAATCATATGGTTCTTTCCTTTTTCTGATGGACTTATTTCACTTAGCATAGTGTTCCCACGGTCCATCCATGTTGTCACAAATGGCATGATTTCATCCTTTCTTGCGGCTGCGTAGTATTCCATTGTGTATATGCACCACATCTTTATCCAGTCCTCTATCACAGGACACTTTGCTGTTTCCATGTCTTGACCACCATAGCACTTAGTATTTACTCAACAAATGATTGCACATCTAACATTTTTGTGATATATGTTCTGAATCTACATTTCTATAAGTATAAATCTAATTTGGATCTTATTCTTATCTGGGGGAAAAATGTTTCAAGCAAGGTATGAAAAAAAAATGCCCATTTCCCTATAACCTGCTACCACTTTACATTTTCATTATCCTCTCTTCTGTTTCTCACGCAGAGCAGCCCTCTCTGGCATAACCAGCGACAAACTGACATTCCTCTAATAGAAACAGCAGTTACTTTTCTACTTTCTAGAACATTGTGTTTAAAATATACTTTAAAAGTAGTTAGTGAAATGTACCAACGATATAAGCTTACCTTGATGTATGTATATCTTAGCAACAGAGAAAGGACTTAATTCAACATGCATTAAAATTTTATCTAGGATAATATTTGATATAATTTCCATAATACACCTGGGTTCTTGTCACAGTATGTAGAGGTGCATGCAAGAACTCTGCATGTCTAAAGAAATGGAATAAAGGATACATTGAATTATGTATTATATGAAAAGAAGTGACAGATGGTATTATAGAGCATGCTGGAACACTGGTATTTATACAATAGCATTAAATGCATTTCTCTAGATAAATGAGGTTATTTGCAGGTATGACGCACCTAACCCCCAAATAATGGCTTATTTTGGGTTTCAGTGCATCACACAACTTATTTTAGAGGCTACATCTGTCAGAATGAAACTGATGGGATGCAGAAATTTAAAAGATACCAAAAAGAACTCCAAGTACACCTAAGAATGTGGGGATACATAGAGAGCATATAAATAAAGGATACATTTTCTTGGTAATGGAAAGAAAATAAAATAGATAATTGAACTTCAAAGAGAACTGAGAAAAGGGGATTTAAAATCATGCTGTAAGTCGCTTAAAAAGCATTCCCATGGATAAAGAACTCTACCCAAGTACAAGAAGCCGAAATGACAGTTGAGAATTTACAGCAATCTATTAATCAATATAATTTCTTTTGAAATATTAGAGACCAAAATCAATCTTTGGAGGATGCAACTGACTGATTCTACATACAAAATCTATGCAAAATCACTCTGCTTTTTGCTTTGTATTTTGGAAACCTATCTTTTAAAAAAGCCAAGGAACATAAATGGAATCTTTTCTATGTAACTTGTGTTATCCAATTTATTTCTCACTTCTGCTTTCAATTTTTCTCTTCATGGAGAAAATGAATTTTTATTTTTTCAAAAATAGTTTTTTTAGCACCTAGCAGTGAAAAAAAATCACCTTCAATTTAGACTAATGTTCAACTTTTTTCTTGAAAATTCAAATTTTTATTTGGGAATTTTTTGGCTTATTTACAATAATATAAAAGAGTAATATGCAAATTGACCATACCTTCGCTACTCACAAGCCATGCCCACTAGCGATGTCCACCAGATAATCAGATCCAGTATGCAAATTAACCCAACCAAGATGTCTATTGCTACAGAGAGCACAGGAGAGAAGCCTGGGTTGCCCCTGGTGATGGAAGGAGCAAAGCTTTCCCCAAGGCCTGCCCTGCTGAGGTCAAGGCAACAAAGTTTCAATGGCTGTGCCAGCAGAAGGCTTGGGTCTGCTCTAGGCTATAAAGTTTCAATTGTAGAAAATAAATAAATCCCAGATACCAGGACCTCTGCTTGGGTTGCTGGCGGGCGTCGCCGGCCTGCAAACCACCAAAGGACCCTCGCCTACACCATCCCACGCCCCAAGGGAACACCCACCCTGATCCAGGACACCCTTCAGGGCAAACCAGCTCACCCCCACCCATGCACCAGGCCTATATCCTATCTAATAAAAGAATAATATGCAGATAGACCATCACTCCAACACACAAGATGACTGCCCCCATGTGGTCAAAAGATCCTGCCCCCATGTAGACACAAGATGGCCACCACAAGATGGCCAGCAGGGGAGGGCAGTTGGCAAGGACCAGGCCTGCAAGAGAGTGCAGTTGAGGGTGATCAAGCCTACAGGGAAGAGTAGTTAGGGGTGACCAGGCCGGCAGAGGAGGGAAATTGGAGGTGACCAGGACTGCAAGGAAGGGCAGATGGGGGTGACCAGGCCCACAGGGTAGGGCAGTTAGGAGCAACCAAGCTGGCATGGGAGCAGTTAGGCATCAATCAGGCTGGCAGGGGAGTGGTTAGGGTGTGATCAGGCTGACAGGCAGAAGTGGTTAGGGGCAATGAGGAAGGCAGGCAGGTGAGCAGTTGGGAGCCAGCAGTCCCAGATTGTGAGAGGGATGTCAGAGTTGAACATCCCCCAAGGGGTCCCAGATTGGAGAGGGAGTAGGTTGGGCTGAAGGACACCCTCCCCCACCCCCCACCACCTGTGCACAAATGTCATGCACTGGGCCTCTGTATATATCCCCCTAATATGCAAATAGACTGAACGGCAGAACAACCAGTCACTATGATGTGCACTGACCACCAGGGGGCATTTGTGGAACATGGCTGGCATTGGCTGAGGCAGAATGGTGGAGCAGGTGAGCAGGGGCTCCAGACCAACTCACTGTCATAGGGTTGTGCCTCTGGTGGTTATTGAAAATGCTTTTCTCCCATGCACCACAGTCCCGCCCAGCACTAGCACCTGCTGCCAGCACCAGAGCCCCGGCTCACACCTGCAGCGGGCGCCCAGCACCGGCCTGGATTGCTTGGTGTCATCAGCAAGTGCGAGCAGCAGCTGCCAGTCCTGATTGCCCTGCAGGGCTTCTCCACCTCCCCCTGCTCCTGAGGGACAATTGGGGCCTACAGCCACCTCTCGTACCTGCTGCCAGTGATGGCCCTGCTCACAACCATGGGCCATGGCGGGAATGGCCAGGCGGAAGCACATTTTTTTTTTACTGTGACTTATATTTCTCAGTGAGTGAGAGCAGCCCTGCCTAGGCCTTTTCCCCCCATAATGTTTCTGGAGAGCCAAAGCAGCCTCACCTAGGCTCTCACCCTGTTGCTTCCTATGTGAAAACAGTACATGTTCTTCTAACTTATGTGCTGGAAACCTACTGGAATCATTGATACCAGACTGATTACACATGTATCAAATTGATGACCATTAGGCAGCAGATAATTAAGTATTAAGATCAGAATAATTCTGCAGGTCCTTTTCAATAGCAATATAAACTGAGGCAGACATAAGTGGGCAGGAGAATAACAAAACACAAAATACCTATCTTTATATTTTTAAGGATATATATATATCAGGTGTGTCCTAAAGCAATGTAATTAATTTGGGCTGTTCAGAGTTTTTTTTTAAATATATATTTTATTGATTTTTTACAGAGAGGAAGGGAGAGGGATAGTTAGAAACATCAATGAGAGAGAAACATCGATCAGCTGCCTCCTGTACACCTCCTACTGGGGATGTGCCCACAACCAAGGTATGTGCCCTTAACCAGAATCGAACCTGGGACCTTTCAGTCCGCAGGCTGATGCTCTATCCACTGAGCTAAACCGGTTTTTGCATGTTCAGCATTTTTAAAAAAATGAATATTTCATATACAAGTCCATATTTCTGATTGTTCTTGGAAAATCAGAATACAGTGATGAGAATACTTGGCCTACATTGCCTATGGCAATGTTTTTCGAAGTATTTTCTAGACCAGCAGTGCCAGCATCACCTGGGGATTTATTAGAGATGAAGATTCTCTGAACCCATGCCAGATCAAACAAATAAGAAATGCTAGGATTGGAGCAGAGCAAACAGTATTTCAGCTAGTCCTATATAAAATTTGGATGCATTCTGAAGTTTGAGAACCATGGATCTTGGGGAATAAAAGTTAGGTTCTGCTCTGTTTTGCTTTGTTTTTTAATAACAACTACAACAAAAAACAGTATTGAGTTTTATGCAGTTCTTTTATCTCTGATATATTGAGATGATTATAGAGTTTTTTTTAATCTACTAACAATGTGAACTATTTTATTGTTTTCTCCTATTAAACTATTCTTTCATAGCTACTTGGTTATTGGAATAGATTTCTAATTTAATTTGCTAATAATATCTTAAATTTTCCCTCTATATCATAACTGAGTTATCTGATAATTTTCCTTCCTGATCTAGTTTGGTCATCAACCATATAAGGTAGGAAGCTTTTTCATCTTTTATTTTCTCTTTTCTAGAATAGTTTGTATAAGACAGGGATTAACAATTTCTTGAAAGTTTTATGAAACTTTTGTATGAAGAAATATTGGGCTTTGTAATTGTTTGCATATAGAATAAATCATAATTAGAGGAATCTATTTCTTTGAATTCACATAATCACTAAAACTGATTTGTTACCCCTGAATGGATATTCACAGTGCTTTTGCAATAATTCAGACATGCACAGAATTTAAAAGAATGTCAATCATCCAATGTGAATGCTATCTGAAATCCAACAAGGTGACACTGCCTTCTTGTTCCAGATCTCATATTATAAACAACTGTCCTTTTATGGTCTAGTTATTACACATTTCTTACATTTTGATACTTTTTGTTGATTATTTCACTGTTTAAAATGGCCCCCAAGTATAGTGCTGAAGTGCTGTCTAGGGACCCTAAGCGTGAGAAGGCTGTGATGTGCCTCCCAGAGAAAATACATGTGCTAGCTAAGCTTTGTTCAAGCATGTTATACTGCCGTTGGCCAAGAGTTCAATGTTAATCATCAATAATATACATATATTGTATACGGTATCTTTAAAAGAAACACCTAAAATAAGACTGTGTGTTTTCCAGCGGATAAAAATGTTGTGACCAGAGACTCTCAGAAATCTAACTTTGTATTTTCCCCAAGAAATAATGTTCCTGTTCCCTAAGTCAGTGTTCACGTGACTTTATTGAACATATTTAATGTGAATAAGGAGAATGACTGTGTTTTAAACTACCAATTCTTTAATGGCTATAAATCTGGTAGGTTTTCTATTACTTTTTGACTCAGTTTTGTTCATTTCAATTTATTTTCAAAATTGTCTATTTCATAAATTTGTTTTGCTACTGTAGAGATTTTTTTTCATATCTGTGATTGTGTCTTTTCCTCTTCCCATTCTTCTTATTCTTCAGTTTTGCTCTTTGTTTCCCCTTAATCAATTTTATCAGTTAATTTGCCTATTTTATCTTAAATCTTTTTGGTTTGGTCTTATAAAAATCGCTCCATTGTTCCTTTGTCTTATACAGTGGTACCTTGAGATACGAGTTAATTCGTTCTGTAACCTTGAGGCGTGGGAAACTATGAGACACTCGCGTCACGGTAAACTGGTGGGTTGTGTGCAGCCGGCCAATCCGCGCGATTACTCCTATCTCAAATGTTGCTCGTATTTCAAAGCAAAAATCACTCGCTCAATGGCTCTTATCTCAAAAATCTCGTATGTTAGGGCACTCGTATCTCGAGGTACCACTGTATTTTATTAATTGTTTTCTTTTAACTCTTTCCTTCTATCTATTTTGGACCTTACTGATTTTTCATATTTTAAGCTTTTGAATATTGCTTTTTTAAATTTGTTCTTTTTAGAAAAGATGTTTATTCATATTTTATCATATTGTGAAAGTTTGCACTGATTCCTATTTTAGATATTAAATGTCATCTAATAAATTTCAGAATTCATGGAGATGATCACATTATTTTTCTTTTAATGTTAATTTAGAAAATTGAATAGAATATCTTTTAATACTTACTACCTCACCTTAAGAACTGGGGGTTGTGGAGGGCAGGTTGATTATATTACTTGTCTCTGAAACCTTTTGTTTTTACATGGCAACTAGTCTTTTTGAGGTATGGGACTTTATTTGGATTAGTTTTGTAGATTTTTATAAATAATCCAATACATAGGAAAAGAATACAGATTTTTACATGTATTTTATCATTATGATAAATGGACATAGACAGTAACATTAAATCAATCCTTTCCTAACTAATGTGTTTTTATTTCTCTGTATTTTTAGCAGGTTTTAAAAATATTATTTTTTCAATTTATTTATTTTTTATTAAATGTTTTCTTATTTTTCAATCATAGTTGACACAATATTATATTAGTTTCAGGTATATAACCCAGTGACTGGACATTTTTTAACTTACTAAGTGATCAACCCAGTAAATCTAATTTGACACCATACATAGTTATTACAATATTATTGACTATATTCTCTATGCTGTACTTTACATCTCCATGACTCTTTAGAAACTACCAATTTGTACTTCTTAATTCCTCCACGTTTTTTCACCCATCCCCTGATACTTTATCTGAAATTCCAGTTCCCCAAACTCCTCCCCTGTATCAACCATCAGTTCCCTATGTGTAAGTGTGACTCTGTTTCAATTGTGTTTATTCATTTATTTTATTGTATAGCTTCCACATATCAGTGAAATCATATGGTATTTGTCTTTCTCTGACTGACTTATTTCACTGAGCAAAATACCCTCTAGATCCATCCATGCTGTCACAAATGGTAAAATTTCGCTCTATTTTATGGTTAGATAATATGCCACTGTATGTATATACCACAGTTTTTTTTTACCATGTGTCTATTAATGGACACTTGGGTTGCTTCTATAGTTTGGCTGTTATAAGTAACTAGAGGCCCAGTACACAAAATTTGTGCATTGGGGAGGGTGTCCCTCAGCCCAGCCTGCACCCTCTCCATGCCCCTTGATCCCTGGCCTGGCCCTGTGGGATTGGGCCTAAACCTACAGTTGGACATCCCTCTCACAATCCAGACCATTGGCTTCTAACTGCTCACCTGCCTGCCTGATTGCCCCTCTAACTGCCCCCTTGCCAGCCTGATTGACATATAACTGCTCCTCTGCAGGCCTGATTGCCCCCAACTACTCTCTCCTAGTGGCCTGATCACCCCCAAGGCTTTTATTAATATAGATATGACCCTTCTCAGAACATTTTACTAACCCTACTTTACAATAAGCACTTAATGATTGAATCATTTGGCACCAGACACCAAGATTTCCTTTCTTTGAACAGTGGAGGGAATAATTATCTTGTCTTTAAGTTACCCTGAAATTAAAATAAGATAATGACTTAGAAAATTATAAAAGCACCATATAAAGACAACTGTCTTTTTCATGTACTGAAAAAACAATAAAGTGGTAAAACGAAAAACACTATTTTTAATCTCCCCTTTCCTTCCTTTACAGCCTTTTTATTTAAACTTTGAAATTTATAAAAATTTCACTCCAATTTTCATTTCTTTACATTCAATATTATTTTGTATTGCAGTCAGGTTTTATATTAGTTACAGAATAGTGGTTAGACAATCATATACTTCACACAGTGTTCCCTGATATTTCTAGTACCCACCTGGCATCATAAGTCATTACAACACTATTGACTATATTCCCTATTTAAGTGACAATGAGTTTACAGGTTCCTTTCAGTCTTTCTTTTGTGTTTTTCGCCTTTCCTTTTCTTTCTCATTTCTTCCCTCACTTTCCTTATATAGTATCTCAATTGGCCATCAAAACTCAGTGAAGGCACTGGGACATGCTTAACCCATTTTACAGTCTAGGAAACTGAGGCCAATTTCAGTTGGCTGTGGAACTTGACTCAGCACACAGGAAGCCCTCAGAGCCAAGCTCTCTGCTCTTCCTAAGGGGCAGCTGCTGGGCAAACAGAACAAACCTTCTCAAAAGGCTTCCGAGCCTCTTTCTCAAGCACCTCTTCATTGCAGACGCTCCACATTCTTTCCTCTCCCCGGACCCCTGCCCCAATTCTTTACTGCCCCCTCCCCTTCTCTGGAGCAGGTGGAAGGCTTTACACTCAGTGCCAAGGCATGCTCTGCTGAGGGACAGGGCAGCACGGGCTTGCTTTTGGGTCAAGACAGGAGCAGGAGTTGCCACCTGTGAAGTGTGAAGACTGCCTGGGCGAGGCTGGTTAGCACTGGGACCTTGTATGAATCACGTTGGTCAGTCTGGTACCCTGCAGTGCAGCACCCCTCCACTGAGGTGGCACCACCCTTCAACCCCCACCTCAGAGCTGAGGGTCCTTGCCCCTCTGCCCAGGACATCACCCCATGCCCCTTGATCCCTGGCCTGGCCCACCACGTTTTGGGGCCACTGCAAAACCTCTCTCTCTCTCTGCAGGTGAGGCAGATCCCTGCCCTTGGTCTCCACAAAGCTGTGAATCTGTGGCCAGAGGCTTGGTCTGGGTCTCAGCAACCCCATGCCTGCAATTTCTCAGGGTCCGGGGTGCCTCCTTGGGCAGCAATGTTCCCAGAGCCTTACAAGAGTGGCTAGGCAGGCTGCTGCCCCACCTGGGACCTGCGATGGACCCGAAACCTTGGGTGTCATCTGGTGCTACCCTCTCCATCTCCCTGGCCCAATGGACTGGTATCTTGTGGGCAGTGTCTGGTGCTGCCTGCCTAGCCTCTCCCACCCCCATGGACCAGGACGCCCAGGAGTGGGCCATGGTGCTGCCTGCCCTGCCTGTGTATGCAAACTAACCACCATCTTTGTTGGATTAATTTGCATATTCACTCTGATTGGCTGTGGGCATAGTAGAGGTATAGTCAATTTACATGTTTCTCTATTATTAGGTAAGATGCTGCAATGAATATAAGGGATGCATATATATATATATTTTGAATTGGTGTTTTGAGTTTCTTTGGATAAATCCCCAGAAGTGGAATCCCAGGGTCATAAAGTAAATCTACTAGTATTTTTTATTTTTTTTGAGAAAACTCCATGCTGTTTTCCATAGTGGCTACACCAATCTGCATTCCCACCAACAAAGCACAAGGGTTTCCTTTTCTCCACATTCTCACCAACATCATTTAGTAGGTTTATTGATGATAGCCATTCTGACAGGTATGTAATGATACCTCAATGTAGTTTTAGTTTGCATTTCTCTGACAATTAGTCATGTTGAGTATCTTTTCATATCTATTGGCCTTCTGCTTGTCTTTTTTGAAGAAGTATCTATTCAGGTCCTCTGCCATTTTTTGAATTGGATTATTTGTTGTTTTATATTGAATAGTATATATTCTTTATAAATTTTGAATTCAGCCCCTTATCAGATATGTCATTTGCAATATGTCCTCCATTTAGTAGATTGTCTCTTCAAAATTTTTATGGTTCCCTTTTCTGTGTAAAGCTCTTTAGTTTGATGTAGTCCTATTTGCTTATTTTTTCTTTCTTTTTTAAATTTTTTATTGTTTAAAGTATTACAAATAGTAGTACATATGTCTTCTTTTTCCCCCC
>JAAGEH010000045.1:24636359-24838464 GCA_011751065.1 Lasiurus cinereus | reverse complement strand
TCCCCCCGCAGTGTCTTGTATCCATTTGTTAGCTTATATACATGCATACAAATTCTTCAGTTGATCTCTTACAGCCCCTCCCCCTCCAACCTCCTCTGCCTTTTTTTTGTTTCCCGTGCTCAAGGAGCTATATCCAAAAACATTGCTAAGAGAAATGTCAGAGATTTTACTACCTATGTTTTCCTCTAAATTTTTATGGCCTCCATTCTTACATTTAAGTTTTTAATCCATTTTTAGTTTATTCTTATTTATGGTAGAAGGAGGTGGTCTAGATTCATTTTTTTCAAGTATTGTCCAATTTTCCCAGCACTATTTATTGAACAGACTATATTTATCCCATCATATGTTCATCTCTTTTGTCAAATATTAATTTACCATAAAGATGTGGATTTATTTCTGGGCTCTCTATTCTGTTCCATTGATCTATGTGCCTATTTTTATGCCAGTACCATCCAGCAGGGTTTTAAAAACTGTTGTTATTTTCTCCTTAAACTATTTTAAAATTATTGTTCCCAGACTCTGTTTCACTTGTAACATGGGATTAATGTGATTACTGCACCTGTAGTATTCATGGAAATAAGACAATTTTCCTTTCAAAATCTGACAAATTCCTGACAAACGCAACTATGGTTTTATAATTATTCAATAACTGACTTCTAAGGGCCTATCATAAATGTATTAAATTATTCCAAAGGAAAGGGAATTCCAAAGGCCAAGAAATAAAGAAGTCATTATTTTTCTGGCCTTATTTCCTAGGAATACAAATAACTCTTTTGACAAATAGCTCGTTCTTTATATTCTCCTTAGTTCTCTTCACTGATCCATACCTTCAACAGTGGTAGAGTCAGTCAACAATAGTGTTCAATTGTGCAAAAGAACCATAGTTGATTAGTAGTTAAATGAAATACGTAGCCAACTAATTGTGTGTCAGTCTTAACTAGTAGAATTAGACAGGAAGGCAAGGAATTATTTGTTGATAATAATCTATACTTAATGTTGAACATAAATAGATTTGTGTTATATCGTTATACTCAGGCCCAGTCAATTAGCATTCTCACTGGGCTTCTTATAATCACACCATCCTTGTTCTGTGCTCTTACTTCTCCATGAGAGCCTTCGTGTTTGATGTTAAACCCCCCTTGACTTTTGAGAATGAGAAGTCATCACCTTCTATCAGTTTCCTGCCACCTCTCTACAATTGCTACATTATGTGGGATATTTTCCATCCTAGGCAGATAGTCATTATCCTCTTTTTGTAAATGTCTTTGTCTCCCCCATAAATCAGCAAGCAGAAGGAATGTGAGTGACAAAAGACAAAAGTTCTATTTACCCTAAAGCCTAACTGTACCAAATTGTCATTTCATTTAATTGTCACTGTATCAAAAAATAAATCCCAGCCCTGTTTGGGCAGCTCAGTTGGTTAGAGTGCCATCCCAATGTGCCAAGGTTGCAGTTTTGATCCCCCGTTAGGGCCCCTACAAGAATCCACCAGTGAATGCAATAAATAAGTGGAACAACAAATCTCTCTCTCTCTCTCTCTCTCTTCCTCTTCCTCTCTCCCTCTCTCTCTAAAATAAATAAATAAAACAATCTCTTGTCTATCTCCCTCAGCTATGCTGTCAAACTGCCTGTCACTCTATTTTCAGTATTTCTTGTGAAAATTCCTCTACATAAATATTTTCTTCTTTTATTTTGTGCCACATTTTTCTTCTTTTTTAAATACTTTTCCTCAAACTGAAAAACCATTCTAACTTGGAACATTCCAAACAATTCAACAGATATTATACCCATCATGTATGTTTTCTGTTTCTACACAAGAATAGAAAATTGACTGAGAAAGTGAATCTCTATTGATCTTCATTTAATGCAAGGACCATCAATGCCTTCCTCAGAGTGCACCTTCTGGTTCAGGGCCTCACTGGTAGCTAGTTGTTATGAAGATGCCAAATTATTTCATTTCATGTCACTTTTATACACATCACATACCTGGTCAAATTGTACAATGGCTGTTCTCTTTCAGTGTTATTGTATAAAAAATACTGTACCTTGATTTTTTTAAACATTGTCTGGAAAATTGTTTGTTTGCTTGTTTGTCTTTTATATTTTACTAAAGGCCCAGTGCATGAATTCACTGGTCCCTCTGCCTGGCCAGTGATCAAGGCCTATCAGGGGGCCAGTGAGCCAGGAGGAGGGACTGCGGGAGGTTGGCTGGACTGGGGGAGGGGCTGTGGGAGGTTAGCCAGCCAGGGGGAGGGGTCATGGGAGGTTGGCTCCAACAATAAATATCTCCCCCCTGGTGGTGAACATAGTGACTGATTGACCAGTTGTTCTGGTCATTCCAGTTATTCAGTTGTAACAGTCATTTAGGCATATATATCTTGCCTTTCCTGGGCATCTTACTCTCTGGAAGATAAGCAATGAAATCTGAAGAGAAATAATCCCTGATTAAGATTTCCTCACAATGAATGTTTACAAAAACTTGCTGAAAGTATTTGTAACTCACTCTATCCTTAGTATTTAGATGATTATGGTAAAGACTTGTTTCAATTTAAGATAATGTATAAACAGTAACAAAAATCTACATAAGCATAAGTTTAGTTTTGCAAATGTTTCATCAGGTCAAGTCACTAAATATCCACATGAATTATTTTATATAATTTCACACATATTTATTCAGTTTCCACTCTTTGCCTTATACCTCAGTTAGATCCTTGAGGAATCAAAAAAAAAACAACCACAAAAATGTTAAGATTCCTGCTCTTCAAGGGTCTGACTTTTAATCAACAAGACATAAATGAATATAATGTAAACAACTGGAGAATAACTACCTGGTAACATTTTCTATATAAGGAAGATTTTCATTAGAAAAGAATCAAAAATTTAGTTGCCCAAAGAGTCTTTAACTTACCGATTTTAAGGCTGATGTAAAAACACAAAACAGTATAAATGCAGTTCTCCTTTGCTATTTTAGTACAATATTTGTACATAATCAATGTTTTAAAACCATTAAGTGAATGAAAGAATATTGCTATGATTTAAAAATAATTATTCCACCAATGTTCTTTAAGAATTTAATAACCGCTATTCACAAAAACTGTCTTAAATATATAAATTAAAGTTTTACTTTCATCTCTGTTTTCAACCATTGAATTAAGAACAGTGAAATAATTCCTTAATTTAAATATTGCATATAATTAGATGCATCATAATCAAATGGTAGCCTACTCTTATAGGTCACTCAGTGACTTCAATGTAATAAAATTAGTCTTAAACTATTCCTAAAAGTTCAATAAAAATTATTCTCAGCTAGAAAGATGAGGAAATAGATCCCTTGGTTTTCTTATGTGTAAACATATGGAAACTCCAAACCTGGAAAATTCATCTATCCTAACTAAAATGAAGAAGTCAATTGGGGGGGAGGGGAGGAAAGGAACATATGTAATACTTTCAACAATAAAGATTTTTTTAATAAAAGAAAGAATGTTAGGAGGAAAAAAAGCACATTCTTTAAATTTCAAACTGTGAAATGTATTGTTTTTGTATTGTTAGAAGAGGTTTTCTTATTTGTCTGCCTTAAATAATTTAAGAGCTTATGATGTTGGTGACGGTTTTAAGAATGTAAACTGAAACATTTCCAGAAAAATATAAATTAACCATGAAGAGTGGACAAGATTCTGGTTGTATTTTGGCAAAGCTGAATGAGGCTTTAGGCTGAGGGAAAACTGTTGGGTTTCAGAATTTTTTGGAATTGAACCTTAAATAGAAAAGGAGGTCTTGATTTTAATGAAATAAATAGTGGTACCTTATTGCCATAGTGCCTGGCTGGAGCTATTTGGCAGGAAGACACACATTTTTCACTCAAAAATTATTTATATTTGAATTCTAATAAAATATAAAACAAAACATGAAATGTTTCCAGGCCATGACTAGATGACTGGCTTCAGGAATTATAAGATTCCTACCTGGGTCAGACATTGAACTTCTTGGATGATAGCCTGGTAGTCTGGTAGCCTCCCTTTTTATTGGAATTGTATTTGCATAATTTGAAACATTTCCATTTGAACAATATCACTAAGCTTTTCAAGTGGATGAATGAATTGTATGATCCAGTCAAAAAAGTCAAATGCTTTCATGCTTAGAAAATTTGTTCCCTATTACAAATTGAACTCCTAATCCAGAAAAAAATAAAACAGCTTTCAAATGTTTTCAGTTAAGATGCCTCCACAAACACCTGCCTACATTATTGAAAAGCCCTCCTGGAATGTGCCAGGACCATAATTTGGCCAACATCTCTGAAACAAACCAGGCAAAATAGAGAATTGATAACGGAGAGTAATGGATTCAATGATGCGACGGGAAACCAGGCTATGCAGGGCCTTGTAAGCCACAGAAAGGACAATCGCTCTTGCTCTAGGAGTAAAGGGAAGTCATGGTGAGGATAAGAGAAAAGGAGTGGCTTGATCTAACTTACTTTTTGAAGTGGGCACCAGCAAAAATGAAACCCAAAGTCCTCCACCAAGCCCTCATTCTCCTTTACTTCTTCCCATCACTAATTACATTTGAACATTGTCCAGGACTGGAAGGACACATGGTAAATCTAAACAACATACGTAACTGATGAGTGTTCCGTAGAGTGCCTGTTGACAAAGGTGTGAGCAAGGTTAAGTGTAATTAACAGGCAATAGTGAAATCGCCAGAGTTGGTAACAGCAGGGAGTTGTTGCACCCACCAGATCTGAAGGGGAAAGGTGAACCGTGTTTACCAGAACCCAGAAGTAATTTCTGTTGCTTTAGGAGAGGACATCTATAAGAGCCACATCTCTAAACACAGAAATGCAGACAATATGCAGGAACCTGTAGCAAAACTTTTATTTTGAAGATGCAAATTTGTTCCAATGCGATTGATACATGAGGAAGCAATTTAAGCATAAGTGAATTTGATGTTGGCTTATGCACAATTTCACCCACAAGAAATACAGAGTGAACAGAGAAAACTGCATAGCAGAGTAGGAATACACAAAATGTACGCATGCACGCACCTCCAATATCTAACAGCTACCTCAGTTCATGGTGTGTGAGATGAGCCACGTCTATTTACATCTGGTGTAACAAGTTTCCTTCCAATTCCAGATAATCCTCTTTCCCACTTCATGATAACTCACCTTCTGCAACTTTTTCAATGCTCACTTCTACAAGCAAACTTCAAGTCCTTTTCAAGATAAAGAGCCATAGTAATTGTAATATGTAACTGTGCTAAAGTCTTTATTAGACTCCCATCTTTGTGTGTGTGAGAGTGAAAATATTTTGAGTGCTCTGTTCCTAATCACATTTCCCCCAGAGCCCTGTGGTTTTGATGGGATAATTTTTCACAGTGTGATCATTTTTGGCATATCAAATATCTGGGTATAGCAAAACTGATTGTACATATTCAGATCTCATAACATCCTTCTTTCCGGGTTCAGCCAATTCTTCTTACTGACTCAAACCAACAAGATATTAGAACAAATAAACCCATTGATATACTCCATGAGGGTCAGCCTCTTGGGCCAGGTAGAGAAGAGCAGACCGTGAATCTGAAAAGACAAACTGAAAAGTGTGCAGTACAGAAACCTCCTTGGTTTGTTTGTGTTGATTTCTAGTGCCTTGCTACTTGAAATGTGGTTCAGGGATGAGCAACTTCTGGGAGCCTGTTAAAATGCAGAGTATTGGGCCTCTCCACAGAACTACTGAATCTAAGTCTGCATTTTTCAAAAGTCCCTCAAGTGATTTGTATGCGCATTACATTTTCAGAAACACTGTTCTCAAATCTTATTATATCAGTTCTTCTCCTGTCTCTCACTCATTGGCCTCTGCCTTGCTGTGTCCTTCCCTAGCAGCTCTTCCTCTTACAATTCAATAAAATGTTCAAAGTTGTGTTGAACCACAACTGGCCTATAACCTGAAAATATTTCAATGGTAGAGTGAACTTTGACTTCAATAATATCATTTCCATCCTAGTAGCTAGTTCTAAGAATACTTGTAAAAAGTAAAATAACATCTGTTCCTAAGAAACTAGATCGAGACCATTAGAGTCAATCTTAATTTATACTGACTCAGATACTCCATATTGTCTACCAGCTTGCAAGGAAAATAACATGAGACCCCCCTAGGGAAATCAAAATTATAAAACTACAGTTATTAATAGATATATGTACATTTTAACTTTTTAATATAGCAAAGCCTAAGAAATTTAGTTGTCTATGAATTCCTCATTGATTAAATTCAGTGCAACACTTCATCTTTCAACTTTATTTTCAATACCTGCCAACTGAAAGCAATGTAATCTTCACCTTCTTTTTCCTCCATATGATACCTCTAAGATTCTCTCAGTCACCTATTCTCAAGTCCTCAGAATTATGTTTGACTCATTTTTTTTCTTGACCTCATTCTTTCTTAGAAGCCACATAATCACTGAATCTGAATCCTTTTTTTTCAATGCCTCAGATCTGTTTCATCCTTTCCATTCCCATTTCTCATTTTTTTGGTTCATATCATATGACCCCTTATCTTGTGATACACAAATAACCTCCCAAGTGGTCTCACTACATTTATTATTTCCTTACATCAGTAATTGTACCCAAACCCCCAGGAGATCATTATTGTCTACAGAATAAAATTCATGCCTGTGCTAATTCATAATTTCTGATAATTTGGTACCCAAGTAGCATGCCAACTTTCAGTTAGAACCTGCATGGTGTCCTTCACAGCTTCCATCACCAACCATAGGTGAGGCCACATGTCTCTGTAAGTGCATCCCTAAGTCTATATAGGAAAATTTTGGAAAATTCTTCAATATCAGTTGATTGTGTACTCTCTCAACTTGTTCCTATTATCCTGCTCTACTTAAAAGTCATCCATTTATTTTAGACATGATTTATTAGGCTGGCCACTTTGAGTTTTATTTATTTTTGCCCTTGGTTTCAATTTTTCAGATACTCCTTAATTCCATGCTTTAAAGTAACAGGTCATACCTACACCTCCTTCAGGACTCAACCCTGAGAAACCTCAGCTCAAATCAGTGCACCTAGACCCTTTTTATTTCTTTCTTTTCCAGATATACTGGTTTTCAACCTAACTAGGTGATCATGCTTCTTTCATCATTGGTGATGCCACACACACACACACACACACACACACACACACACACACACTAGAGGCCTGATGAACGAAATTTGTGCACGGGACGGGGGTATTCCTCAGCCAAGCTTACACCTTCTTATAGTTCAGGAGGCCTCAGGGGATGTCCGACTGATGGCTCAGGAGAGCGGGCCTAAGTTATCAGTCAGTCATCCTTAGCACTGCTGCAGAAGCTGGTGAGACTCCCACTACAGGCCCTGTGCTCTCCAGCATGAGCCCGGCTTCTGGCTGAGGAGCACTCCCGCTGTGGGAGCATACTGACCACCAGGGGGCAACTTCTGCATTGAGCATCTGCCCTCTGGTGATCAGTGCGCATCATAGTGAGCAGTTTGTTCTGCCATTCAGTCAATTTGCATATTAGCCTGTAGCTTTAGGAGAGGACACTTATAATAGCCTTTTACCAGTAGATTGTGTTTAGACCCATATGGTCACATATATATCCTATCTAATAAAGGGGTAATATGCACATTAACCATCTCCCCATCACAAAGATGGTGGCACCCAGTCCTCTCAGCCCCACCAGAGTCCTCCAGTCCTGGGAGGCAGCTGCTGAGTGGGCAGCATGAGAGGCCTGGAAGAATGCTTGCTCCATCACCACTGTGACAAGACAAGCATTCCCCCCACCTGTGGAGGCCCTCTGGGCAGTGGGCATGGAGCAGCCAAGGCGGGGTGGGCAACAAGGCAAGCATTCCCTGCCCAGCTGCAAATGAACCTCTGGGCAACAGGCGCAAAGTGGCCAGGCCCTGCAGAAAGCTACTGCCTCACGGATTCATGAGCAGGGCTATTAGTATACATTCTGTAGTAGATTGTGTTGGTAAAGGTGGAATAAGAAGGCTCAAGAGGAATTAAGTTGGGAGGGAAAGTCTGTATTTATGGGTGGGAAAGAAGACAAATGGTAGTATGAGAAACTCATGAATTAGGGAAAGAATCCTGTAAGCTGATATTGAAAATAGCTAATGCTTATGTGCTTTTTAGGTGCTTACAATGAGATGGTTTAATAAATCTCACTTAATCCTCATAATAGATCTCTAAGGTAGGTAACTTTGAGATACAGGGTTTTAGAGAATAGGAGAAAACCTGGAATTTTTATAAGCTTTCTGTGAAACATGGCTCCATCTTTATATTCTTCCACAGAAATGAAAATTTTGTTTAGACCCATATGGTCACAACTTCAAAAGATGGCCAATAAATTTTGTATAGAATTCTTATTCTGTAGAATTTTCTATGAATACAAATACTCTTCTTTGTTATCCAATATTAGACATTTCTTTACTTTATTGGAATAAAAGCCTAATTTTAAAAACTCTAAAGACAAAATATATCCAGAAGATTGTCTCAAGTAAATTCTGAGTTATGCCATGCTCATTCTCCATGGTGGGTACAAAGATTAAAGCAAAATAAAACAGAAAAATTCTTTGTTTATCTGTTTGTTTGTTTCAATAATTTGGGAATATAATGATTAAACCTATGGGACCCCTGGCCAGTTTGCTCAGCAGTTAGAGCTTTAGCCTGTAGACTGAGAGATCTCAGGTTTGAGTTCCAGTCAAGGGCACACAAGTGGATTGCAGGCTCCATTCCCAACCCCTGTCAGGGAGTGTGGAGAAGGTGACCAGTCAATGAGTCTTTCCCACATCAATGTTTCTATTTCTGTCTCTCTCCCTACTCCCTTCCACTCTCTCTAAAAATCAATGGAAAAAAAATATCCTTAGGTGAGGATTATAAAAAGAAAAAAAAACTATTTTAAAAGGAAGAGAAACTATAAAATAAAAGTCAAATCTTACTTCAAACTATATATATATATATATATACTAATACACACACACACACACACACACACACACATATAGTCTACTACTAGAATTACATTCACTTTCATCTAGAAGGGTTCTGGAATCTGGAGAAGGAGCTGTGCATAAATTAAATAAGAGTCCAGAGATGAAACATAATTTTGAAAGGCATATGGGGGCGCAGAAGAGCTTGGCTGAAGAAACCAAGTTCTCCTGGTCTCAAGGAGCCCTTGCTTTTTATTAACAAAATTTGTCCTAAGGCAAGGTGGAGATATACACTTCAAAGAGTAGGCTTTCCTACAGATGCATTGTCAGATTGGGGAATTACCTTCAGCTGTTCAGGTATTTGACCAACAAGAGGCAATAACATGTCGATTAACATGCCCTGAGCTGTCTGGAAGCAACCAATCATCCTTTTCAGATTTGGGGAAATGCCTTTAGCCATTCCAGCAGATGATAACATATGTGACTCAGCCCTTGTGAAGTCCCAAAGTTCCATCAACAGATGAAACTGTTGCAGTTATGACATGCTGGATCTGGCTCTGACACTGAGGAAAACAAAACTTTATTGATTATAATTATTTTTCTCTTAGAAATACTATGCCTGCAATATATAGTATTGATATGTTGATAGTCAATTCCATAAATAACTAGATATACTCACCCCAGAGAGTCAAAAGAATCTACTCTAAAGTATATACTAGCATACTTGTCTAGTTTCTTTGTATTTTGGCTACCCACAGGTTGTCTTGTTTGCATGCTTTTTTGCTTTTTTTTCTTTAATTGAATGAGTAAAAAGCCCTAGTAATTTTAAAGAGATGGTTATATGTCAGGATTTTATGTTATCTTATTAGGTTTGGTTTTAAACTGTGCTTAATTTTCATTTTTATTGTAAAGGGAAACATCTGTCTCCTTGAATCTCTAAAATTATGTGTCTGAATTATTTTAATTCATATAGGAATAAAAATAACCCTTTTATTGAACCATTTTCATATTATTATTTTTCTACCAATTGCCTTTTACAAATAATAACAAAAAACAAAAGCATAGATTTGCATAACACTCATAGTTTCGAATCAGTTTCACATACCCTGTCTCCTTTTCTCCTTCCAAAGCTTTATGAGGTATTGAAGCTGGTATTATTTTCCATACTTTTATAGATAATGAAATTGAGATACAGAAAGTTTAACATACTTTCCCAAGGGTATATAGCTAATAAATGATAAAATAGAGCTACAACGCAGGTCTCCTCTTTTCTGATCCACAAAATAATAAATCATGTATTTTTTTAAGCTTTAATTCCTACTCTAACCAAGCCTTTGGTATTACATTAGACCAAATGTTTATACGGACTACGAACACTATATTCTAGTGGTGAACCAAGCTTTGAAGCTAAGTTGCCTCAATCTTCTTGTTGTAAAAGGGAGCTAAAGACAGAATCTAACTTCTTGGGTTGTTATGAGAATGAAATGAGTTAACACAAGTAAAAGGCCCTTTATTTGGATGAACCTAAGTTAAAATCTTGGCTCTTTTGTACTACCTGTGCAAACCTAGGCAAGTTACCTCCCCTTCTTAAATCTGCAAAATAAAAATAACAACCTAGCTCACAAATTCTTGAAATAATTAACTGTGATAATATATGCAAAGCTCCAGTACAGTTAAACTATCAGATAAATGGTAGTTGCTGCTGCTATGTCCCAAGTATTAGTCCTTGTCATGTCACCACTTGTTTTATTTGTCTACTTATTATTAAGTGCTATGATTCAAGATTTCACTCCATTATTCCTTTCATTGATCAACATTGGGACTAGCTGTTCAACTACATGAAAAAGTACTTAACTCTTTTTCATCCACTTTCCCCCCATTTTGCCTACTAGGTGAGTGGTGTATTTTTCAGAGGCTTTAAAAATGAAACTAGATGTCTATTCCACCTACTATGTTCCCACAGCACTTAGTTTGTACCTCTGTCATAGCATTTACTTATGGTAAATTTCTATTTGTACTTCTATCATCTTAAAATCAGTTAGCAGCAAGTTGAACTGTGGATCCATCCAGCAGTGACCCAGGGAATAGGGCTCTGCCCAGAATTTCACACTGACAGAGAACCACAGAGCAGTGACCAGGAGCGGCCCCTTACATGGGTCCACAGTCCACTGTCTGAAGCAAGGTACCCTAATGCAAACAAAAGGAAGTGAAATGGCTGGAGATCTAGATCTTAATGGAAGAAGTTCATGAATTGATGACTCAAATAATTGATGAAACATGATCAGATTAATGGGAAATTTAAAGTTTATGAAAGGAAGATGAAACTGGAAAAATTCTCTGTGCTAGAATTCAGGAATTATCTGATTAGACTTATATACTGACTGGAGGACAGAGCACTGTTGCAAAGGAGTCAGTAATTATGTTTCTGTCATTTTAGCTCTGAAATGAAAAGCCACCTTCGCAGCCATGGCAAGCCCATCTGCAGCTGTCATTGAACTTATAACAGAAGGGTGACATGTGAAGTCTTTTTCTCCTAAGATATTAACAAGACTAGAGGTCTGGTGCACAAAATTCAAGCACGGAGGAATTGTCCCTTAGCCCAGCCTCCACCTTCTTCAATATGGGACCCCAAAGGATATCTGCCTGCCCGTTTAGGCCCGAACCTGGGCAGTCAGACATCCCTCTCCCAATCCAGGACTGCTGGCTCCCAGCTGCTCACCTGCCTGCCTTCCTAATTGCCCCTAACTGTCCTCCCCTTCAGGCCTGGTCATCCCTAACTGCCCTCCCTTGCAGGCCTGGTCCCTCCTAACTGCCCTCCTCTGACGGTCATTTTGTGGTGGTCATCTTGTGTCCACATGAGGGCAGCTATCTTTGACCACATGGGGGCAGCCATCTTGTGTGTTGGAGTGATGGTCAATTTGCATATTACTCTTTTATTAGATAGGATTCTTTGCATTTGGTGGAGCCTGTGATTTTCTGCACATCCATGAGAAGAGGACACAGTTTCTTCAAGCAGCCCCATGCACTCCAATAAGAAAGTTCTGTTAACTGGACCAGGTTTCTAGATGTGCATGTTATTGCTAATACTGTCTTCTCCATTTTTATTTGGAGTTACAAACTTCCATTCACAAACCTCTTGTCACTGATTTCCTCCACTCCCATGCCTATCTGGCTTACTTCTTCCTACCTGTTTAGGAACAATTTACCCTTTTAATAAGTGAGCATGTCCCGAAGTTTTCCTTTCAGCTTCTTCTCCAGCATGGAGATGAACTTGCATTTGCTGCACAGAGAGCTGTGATTATCCAAAACAAAAATACATGCATAGCGCATAAGCAATAGATCACCAGAACAGATGCCGTCATGCTCAAATGTAACGGGTCTCAAGAGTAATTCTTTAGCTCCCCTGATATATCTGTCCTTATAAATTGTGTGGGAATTGCATCTTCGTCGCTCCTGCTCTGAGAAGGAAGAACTACTTACTGCTACTTATCACTTACTTAAGACTCATCCCGTTCTATTTGTTAACTTGCAAACCTGCCATAGAATGTGAGCTTTAAACAAGATTTCAACCCTGAATCTAGTACCCTCACCCTCAGAGTACATACAACAGAATCTTGCAACAGAATTCACCTCTCTCATGGGCGGTCTGCATAGTAACACATCACTGCTTTGCTTTCTTGTCTTTGTAGCATTTCCTGCTTCTCTGATGATACATGGGATTTGGAACTAGAAAAGACTGTCAGCATGATAATACATTGGTTCCTGTGTTCTTGGTTACCTGCAGAGGATAAACGGGTATGATGCAAGGACTGTATATGCATTAGAATGTGAGTTTGAGAGAATGGTGCTGAAAGTGATTCCAAGGTTTTAAGTCAGAAAGTCCAAGAGGACACGGCCACAAAATATTAAGATTTTTAGTCTATCCTGAAGCTTTCTGAATAATATTCTAGTCACCCCAGAGCCCTGAAGCCCCTAACACTAGCTGAGGAGGACAGGCTTGCCAAATGGGCATCCAAACTAAGCAGCTTAACCCAGTGTAATGTTTCTGGGAGTATTTGGAGTGCTTTTTATTTTTCAGTTAATACTATGTCATACTACAGAAGAATCACTTATCAACTGGTGTGTTGATTAACTGGCCTATTGAATGTGGTTATAAATGCCTACAATTTCTGGTTCTAAGTGATACCATCAGGGAATTTCCCAGCCATGTTGATTCCAGATGATGGGCAGTGAAGTCATCAGGGTTCGTTTTTTACACCTGTGTTCTAATTTTCTTTGACTTTCCGCTTCCATATGAATATGGATATATGAATATGTATTTCCCTCTTACATATTCCTATGTCTAATACTAAAATTAGCTTACATTATATAGTTTGAGGACTTCTATTCTTTTAAAAACTAGAACACTTTCTCCTATTGACTGCCATTTTTATGTGACAGACACCAGTATTTTTTATATATTTCTCTTATTCTTCTCTCCTCTTTTCTTTCTCTTTCTCACCCTTCTTCTACTACTACCAGTTTCACAAGACAGTGATGTCTTCTCAACCATAAACATCCAATGAGAGAATTCCAGCTTTACCATCTCCAAATCAGGAATGTTCATTTTCCTTTCAGGAACATATGTTAGAAGAAAGAAAAGGTGCATTTTAACTAGGGCTTTAGAGTTGGCCGCGAGGACAGATATTTAGCATGAGAGGCCCTGTTGAATGCCAAGAAAAAAATAAATGCTTTATAAACATTACCAATAATTTATTTCCATAAACTAAGGGAAACAATAATGTTCAGACCTAAATAATCTTCTTGTAATCCAAAACTAATGTTGGCTGACATTGTTAAGTAGTTATCATCTCACTGAGTGCTTGTTCTGTGTCAAGCAAAATACATTACTTCGTTTAATCCTCACTGTGATGCTATGAAATCAGTGTTAATAGTATTACTGTCATTTCTAAAATGAAGAAATTGAGATTTAGGATGGCTAAATAATTTACCCACAGTCAAAAAGCTAGTAAAGATGTAGAATTAAAACCTAGGTCAGACTCATTTTAAAATACATGGTTTAAATCCACATACTTTAATATTTTCAAGACTTTTTTAAGTAATTTATTTTTTTATTAATTATTACATATGTACCCTTATCACCCATAGCCTCGCTCATGCCCTCACCCCTTCTGGTGTCTGTGTCCATTGGTTAGGCTTATATGCATGCATACAAGTCCTTTGGTTGATCTCTCTCCCTTCCCCCTACCCTCCCCTGCCTTCCCTCTGAGGTTTGACAGTCTGATCAATGCTTCTCTGTCTCTGGATCTGTTTTTTTTCCCTTTTTTTGTTGATTAAGGTATTACATATGTGTCCTTATGCCCCCATTATTCCTCCACCTCACTCCCGTTCATGCCCTCAAACCCCACCCCCCTCATGTCTATGTCCATTGGTTATGCTTGGATCTGTTTCTGTTCATCAGTTTACGTTGTTCATTTATCTTTCTCCAACTGACTTATTTTGCTTAGCATAATGTTCTCCAGGTCCATCCATGCTGTTGCAAATGGTAGGAGTTCCTTCCTTTTTACAGCAATGTAGTATTCCATTGTGTAGATGTACCACATTCAGGACTTTTTAAAAAGACTAAACATGAGGTAAAGATGAAAATAAAATTCTTGATCAATTGAAATAATGGACTTGTTTTTTCTTTTTTGCCAAACCTATTTCAAATGGAGCATACCTACTTTTTTTTTCTTCTGAAGCAGAGTTCCATAGAGATCATAAAAACAAGAAAAATTACAATTATTTGGTTGGTGATATTTTAAAGCAAACTTTTGACATTAATCACCTCAATTGTTAAATAATTCTGTAAGTATATTAATAAAAATACAGATCTTTAATTACATAACACTATTACACTGTCTAAGAAAATTAATGATAACTTTTAATATATAATAACTAGCCCACTTTTAATTGTTTGAAAGTTAGGAGCAGTTCTATCCCAAACATTAACATACCAGAGACCAAATGAAATTCATATACCATAATTGAATATTTAAAATTTTATGATAGCTATTTTACCACTAAATAATCATTTCAAATTAGATATCAAGCTAATAAATTATTAGATATATTATATTTACCTTTTTTAACTCAACAAAATATACTTTTATATAACACAAAACTTGGAAAATATGTGTAGAGCTATGGATTTTATATAACTGAAAAGTTTTAAAAAATATAAAAGGATGACTAGATGTAACTATTACTGCATATGACTGAGTGTTCCTTGATTAGTTGGTAATGTTTGAATGTATAATAAAATACAGATATACATAATTTATGTTAGATATCTATTACTTAAAATTTATTTTTCTTGATTTTACTTCAACAGAAACATTGATTTTTATCATTTTAATTGAGTTATCATAGTTTGTTTTATATTGATGAAAATTATTTAAATAAAATGATGTAATTTTTAGGTATACAATATTTGAATATACTTTATCAAATGCTCAGATTTTAAAATTGAAACTGTTTTTGTTTTCCAAAAAAAAGATACTTTTCGTAAAATATCCTATCACCTACTAAAATTATAACATATCTAATAAAATTAACAATATTAAAATTTAAATTCTTTACTTAAAGTCTGACATTTGGGATTAATTTCTTGAAAATTTAATTGTCATTACTTTTTGATAAAACCATAACTATTCTCAATTTTTGCATTCAATGTCTATCATGTTGCCAATGTAAAATATTGGTGCTACATTTCACTCTAACTACCTCTAGATCTACCTATATCAAGCTTCAGAGTAGCTATCAATGGTTTCTTATTATAAAAATGCCTGTCATCCCATATGCAACTGTTGTAAATTTCACACTATTTCATTAGTACTTTCAGAACCATGAATTAGAACAGAAAAATAAGCAAAAGAAAGGACTCTCATCACGGCTGAGAAACAGTTCTTCATTATATTGTAAAATCTATTGCAGTCATGCTATCAGGAAGGAAGCATTTGACAAGTTAATTAATGTGTCTTTTCTGCCCATGAAGCACTTCTGCCTCTCAAATCCTTCCTGTACTATAAAGCAGTGTCAATTTCCGATGTTCATGCAGGCATAATCCTCAAAGCTCTGCTACATTTGGAGGCTGTCTTCTATGATTTTAGATACAAGACTAAACATGTGGAGAAGCCTTCCGATGGGGTGTGAATAGAGTTGGCCACGAGAACAGATAGTTAGCACGATGGGCCCTGTGGTACCAGAGCTGAGTGCCAGATCTCAGATCTCAAGCCAGATCTTTGATTTCATTTTTGTTTGTGTTTTGTATATGTTTGTGTTTTACAGAAACATCTCTAAGTGCTGGCCTAATGAAGGAGACCCCTTTGTCCATGTTGAGAGTCTGGGGTCACAATTTATTTTCAATGTCAGAGGAGCATCTGTTGAAAAAGCATCCAATTCCTGAAGTTTGGACAAGTCCCTCCATGCTGTTTCAAGTTTAATCTAATCAAGACTTCCATATATATGATTTATTTTTGTCCAATTTGTTTGGCAATGGTATGTAATATTTCCAGCCCCATCTGTACTTTGCTTACCCAGAAGAGTAAATCAGCTGTGGAGCAATGTCCATTGGGTCCCATCCAACACTGGACAATCAGACTAAGATATACTTATAATATGAAAAAAAGGAAGAAAGCTGTTCATCACCACTTCTAGGCAACTTTATTTTCCATTACACCAAGAAAACTCATCAATACAAAAGCAATAAAAGAGATTTTAGGAATGGAAATTACTCTGAAGATTTTGCAAGCAAATGCTTTAAAAATAAATTTTAAAAGACTCCTATTTCCATTCCAAGAATGGGAGATTTATAATCACTAAAGGAAAACAAATGTGTGTCAAATTGCTACTTAATCCTTGTCTGGGCAGAATGCAATCAGGGCAAGGTGCCTGATCAAATTGCCATGATGATCTATCGAAGTTATAAATATGACAATTCCTACCACAGAAAGAAAAATGGGCTATCAATATATATGAGTATATGGATATTGAATGGGAGAAACAAGTCACAAAATGTCTAGTCTATTTCAGTGTCTACATTGTATTAATGTAACATGGAAAGCTTTATGTTAATACAGAAATTCTGTTAAAAAGTGTGCATGTAAAATATGCATGTAATATATAAGTATATGTGATTATCTTTGGATAACTGCACTAGAAATCTTATACAAACAGTATGAGTTATACTCAAGTAACAGTGAAAATGATTAAACAGATAAAGGCACTGATTTTAAGAAACGACTTAAATATGTACATATATGATATTTAAAAATAAAAATCTTAACAGCATAATTACATAAGTAATATCTGAAAATTTTGTAGCCATAAACATGGAGGCTTAATTTGTAAAGTAAAATAAGGGTAATACATAAAATTGCAGGCCTTCCTTAATTATCAAAACTATTTGTTTGTAGTCAGAGAAATAGGAAATAGAAGGTAGAGAGAAAAATCTCCTGTGAAATGAGTTAGTAACAATAAGGGCTTTACAAACACCACTACTAGTTCAGAACACCAAAATATTGTCTCTACAGGTTTCCAAATTTTATGTTCAGGAAGCCAAGAGAGTATGAGTAGTGAGATGCCCTACTTCAGAATTCCCTTATATTTTAAGTACAGCAAGTGTTCATTGAATGCCATGATTGTTTCTTGGAAACTGAGTCTTTAAGTGAAATGACATATAACATAGCCAATTTTACCAGAGGCTAATTGATACAAACTAGAGTTAAGTTCCTCAGGCATATTTCTGGTCACAAAATTATCACCAGAGTTCTAAATAAAGACCCATAACACTAAACACTGCAATAAATGTGAGTTATACATACATTTAAGAAAGATTAATAACAACAATTAAGATAATTATTTTTCAAGTGCTTATTCTGGTTGAGAGTCACAGATGGCTAGAGCCTCTTCCCTCAGCTCAGGGCCCAAGGCAGAACCCACCCTGGACAAGACACCCTTCCACAGCAGGGCATACTGGCACACATACCCATACTCACTCAGACTGATATAGCGTAGACACAATAACTCACCTCATATGCACATCTTTAGGGTGTGTGAAGGAAACTGATCACCCAGAGAAAACCTTCACAGGTATAGGTAGAATGTGCAAATTTCACACAGACAGTAGTCCCAACTAGGAATCATCTTTTTCCTCATTAACATTATTGTGAAACAAGATTGAATGAAACATTATTCAAGTACCTGCTGTACTACAAAATCCAGTTTGCTAAATTCAGAGAACAAAAACATCTAATTTATTATGAGCATTTTCTAGTGAGACTAGGGACTTGTAGTTGTCTGACTCCTCTGTTATATGTCTCATTTGCACCTACTCCAGAGATTCCCATGCATAATAATGGCATTTCAAGTTAAAAAATAATAATAAGACAATTGAATAAATGGAGTTTCTTTTCCAATCAGATAAGAAAGTGACAAGAGGCTGTTATCCCCCTCTCACCATAACAACTAGAAAAAGCAAAATAAGCTACAAAAAATCATACTTTTGAAAACTTATTGAAAAATTGAGGGACACAAACTTAAACTAATTTCCAAAAAGGCCAAGTCCTTCTTACAAGAGAAGACACCCATGGCTGCTCAGAGAGAAAATATGCCATGGAGGTGAGATGCTGGTGAAGGGTAGGTAGGTGGAAGTAAGTAGAAATTAGATACAGATTTAAAGAATTGTTAACAGCAATGTGTAGGCTGGAATTGCAGATTAGAATTTGGAAGAACCCAACCCACAGAATAAATCTGCAACCACCTGCCAATTCTCACTCATGAGGAGTCACTAAATATAGGAGTGATCACTAAAAGCAGGGAAGTGGTGTAAAGAATGAGAGCTAAGGCAGTTCCATTGAGGTGTGCAGGGCCTCTTTGGAGTGCAAGGAGAAAGGGGGTTAGAGGAAGGAATCAGAGAGAAATTTATTATCTAAGGAAGATAGGAGAAATCAAGGAGCTAAAGAGAGAAACACATGAACACACACACACACACACACACACACACACACACACACTCATGGAAGACGTTTGTATTAATAACCACATTCCATCCTACAAGCCAGGTATGGCTTCAGAATCTTTTTCATCATAGCATCTGAGACAGACACTGCCATCATGGTGAGAAACTATTTGCCATCTTGTTCTGAATTTCCATTAGTGTGACCTTGCTTGATCAAGATTCTACAGCTATAAAGTGAGGAGCATAATATTTATGATTTGAATCAAGGAGTCAGGAGTACAGTACTAAAACCATCTTGGCATCTTCTAGCTTCAAATGACACAGAGACCCTGTGAGTTAAAATGAATTATGATTTGCTAGGCTTTTTGATCACAATTGGTGACATAGGCTGAATGTGAACAGTGATGCTTTATTATTTTCAAAAGTGTTTATTTCTCCACCTCTAGAAAACTGGAAAAAAAGCAGGCAGGTTTTCTCAAATGATACTCAGTTATATGATTCTTTCAAATATCTGGAATTAAATTAAAAGGAATATCCTTATTTATTATATTAAAGAATTCTATTTTTAAATAATCACTTTTAAAGCACTATTCCTTCTTGGAAATAGACTTTCTAATATGCCCACCCCAGATTCACAATGTTAACATGTATTGCTAATATAAGAAACTCAGCAGTTAGAACAGAAATGATTATTGGTGTGGTTCGTTAGTCATCTCAGTCTAATTCCTTGCCATTTTGAAACTTAAGTTCTTTTTCTTCAAGGTGACAAATTTAGTAGATAGTAATTGCCCTCTGGTCTTCTCAACCAGAAACAATCCCTTGTTGCAGATCAGTAACTCATGCCAATAATTGTTAAATAAAAATGCAATGGTTGTCTGTGTAGATAAAGTGGAAGAGCCAAATGAAGGGAATAAAGTCAGAGAAAACAGTAGTCAGAGAAAGGAAGAGTATATTTGCCATCTGTATACTCTGAAAACTTGTTGCAATGAACATGAAGCAAGAGAGAATAAATTTTCCTTCTTAGGTTCTCTAACAAATAGTAACAGAAGCCTTTTTGTTAGCTGAAAGTAAACAACCAATGAAATTTTAGCTATAGAATCCAAAATTTAAGATATGAAATGTACTAAGATTAGAGAAGTTAATATTTCCAGACTTCTCTTGCCCTGTTCACTACAACTTGAATCTAAACACAATCAATTCAACTCAAATGAAAACCTTTATTTATTTTTGATATCCCAGTATTTACTGCAAGATTACTAAAAATACATTTAAAATCTGTCAAATTTCTTTAAACTGCAGGAGATATTAAACTCTGCTGGTTTGGGCACACAAAATCATATATTTAGAAGCTGGCTTATAAAAAGAAACTACCCATAGTGATTTGGTACCCATACGCATTCACCAACTGACTTTGGGTGCCCTCAGCCTCTCCCTTTAATTGGGTTTTTGTGGCTCATCAGCATCAGTATTCTCCTCTGAGCAGACAAACTATATTCTCTAGTCTGCTTGTACTAAGTTTGGGATGAGGTGTCTATCTCTGACCTGTTTGCTCCCAGGCTCTTCTTCCCCTTTCTCTGATCAGCTCTGCATTGCTGGGCCTTGATCCCTGCAGGTCTTGCAGAAGTAGTAGCTTCAGGCTGGAGGACTATAGGGGAGGGAGGGAAGGAAAGACCAGGATGGCATTTACACCAGTGCCTGCACCCCCTGCAGAGCTCTAGACCCCAGCAGACAGCCCCACCATGATTTCAGCCTCCAATATGTAACATAACCTGGATTCTGGCCGCACTGCCTATTCTAACTAGAGGATGTAAGAGTTTACCGCCATTGCTAATCCCTGAGGTGCCTTACTGTCTTTTGTTTGGTTTCACAGCTTTTTTATCACCTGTGTAAATCCCTATATTACATTTCTTAGAACCAATTCTTTGTTTTGGGTCCTTAAAATGGTTTCTTTCTTTCTGATTGTACTCTGATGGATAACACCATATTTTCATGCCCTGACCAAGGTAATATGCTCAGAAGTGATGCAAGCCCTTTTCATTAGAACTTCCATGTATGATCCTCACTCCTTTCCCCCTTCTTCTGCTGAATAGAAATGGCTGGGTGGACTTATAAGGGAATAGTCCTTATCCAACTGACACACATTATATTTTGACATAAGTGAAAAATCAACAGGTAAACATGTATTATGTTTCTGAGCTTTCAGGGTATATCTGTGACTGTACATAGCATTTACCGTAAATACTAGAGGTGCCTTCCTGCTTCTGTAATTACTGGGTCTTACATTCACATGCAGAATAATTATTTTTGTACAAATATTCCTAATACCCCAAATTATAATTTAATAACATTTACCAGGAATGTAATTGGGGAATTAATCATCAATAACTATCTCTAGAAAAAAAATTATTTAAGTGGTGAAGTTGGACATTAGTATATCTCATCTATTCTTTAAGGTTAATCCTCCAAACTTTTGTGACTCTACCTCATGCTAACATAGCAATCTTATTGTCTCTTAAACACATTTACTTAAACAAAATAATTGTTTTTTCCTCATATATCAGTAAGTGTAGATGATTTAATGCTAATTAGGTGTGTCAGTGGTGTTAGGGGTTTTGTTGTTGTTGTTTGTTTGTTTTTATCTTATTTTGCAAGCTTTGTTTTTTTGGTCCTTTGGGTTCTTTGTCAAAGATGGTATCATATTTACACTCCAACCTGAGGGAAGAGAAGGTAAGGAGAGAAAGAGATGAAGTTTCTTTTATTCTAGATGCACCAGCCAGAAATTGCATAAATCACTTCAATTCACATGACCTGGGCAAAACCTAGTCATGTTGTCAAGCTGCAAGGGAGATTGGAAATATATCCAGCCAAAGTTCTGTTATTCTAAAAGGAATAATAGATAAGGGAAGAGATGAGAGGGCTGGAACAGAGGTTGCTGCTGTCATGGAGATTTGCAAAGCAAAGTTGATCAGGCTATTAAAGAGGTCTGCAAAAACAAAACAAACAAACAAAAAACAGAAGAGGGAGGCTAATGTGGCTCATGGTTGAGCATCAACCTATGAACCAGGAGGTCATGGTTCAATACCCAGTCAAGGTACTTGCTTGAGTTGAGGGCTCAACCCCAGGTGTGGGGCATGCAGGAGGCAGCCAATCAATGATTATCTCTCATCATTGATGTTTCTATCTCTCTCTCCATCTCCCTTCCTCTCTGAAACCAATAAAAATATATTTTTTAAAAAAAAGTCAAGAAGAAAGTGCTTCTCTATAATAAATACTAAAATACAGAAGCTGAAAGATCTTACTGCAAAGGTAAAGCCATACTATAACATACACATTTTAAATTCATGTTCTGTTGATTTTAAAAAGCTATCAATTATCATATTTATTTCTACTTACTTTTAACTTTGTATTTTTTACTTTTAACTTTTTAATTAAGCTAAATGTTTTGCATTATGGAAAAACTAGGCAGTATCAATTCCCTTTTCATTAGTTTCTCCTCTTATCTCTAAAAATCATAGCTATTGCCTTATTTCCTATAATTTTTACCTCACCTTCTTTCATCACTGTCAGCATCACATAAACCGAAATATATACAACATCCAATTTATAAGTACTTCTGTATTTTAAGATGTAAAATAATAGTAGTTTTTTTCAAGTTTTAGCAGTGTTTGTTTTACAAATTAATTTATTAACAAAAAAATCAAATGTTAAAAAATAATAAAATAATAAATAAAGAAAAAGCTAACAATTACATGATATAATACTATCTATAATCATAAGAGGAAAAGTCTTAATTAAACTACAGCACAATGCTTTCTTTTTTTTAGAATTTTTATTCTGTACTCATTGCAATAATTCCTCTGATTTATTTATATAGACATTTTAGTACATGTGTGCTGCTCTATTTTCCATCTCTCTATGTATATTATAATTCTTTGTATTAAGGCGGACTCATAGTGTATTCTTCCTGATGATGCTTTAAAAGCCAATTAAATTCAATACATGTAGTATCAACTGTATGAATCATTCAATTGAAATGATGATATTATGAGCAGCTGTGGTCAAGTTTTCACATGAATAGTCAATAACTACTAGATAACTAGCACTATCTCACCAACAGTGATTATAAGGTACATCCAAAACTTAGAAGTGTTCAAATGTTAGAAACATGAAGTTCATCTTCAAATGAATGAAATGCAGTAATTATAAGATACCACATGTTCCCTCCCACCGTCCCTCTTCCCACATCCACTCATTCCTGTTAGTCATGCTTCTTTTTTTTTTTTCAAAAAATACATTTTATTGATTTTTTTACAGAGGAAGGGAGAGGGATAGAAAGTCAGAAACATCGATGAGAGAGAGACATCGATCAGCCGCCTCCTGCACACCCCACACTGGAGATGTGCCCGCAACCAAGGTACATGCCCCCTACCGGAATCGAACCTGGGACCTTTCAGTCTGCAAGCCGACGCTCTATCCACTGAGCCAAACCGGTCTCAGCAGTCATGCTTCTTTTTGAGTAACACAGGTTTTTAAAGGAGGAGCACACCATTTCCTTTTAAAAGATTCAAATTCACTTTTGTGGTGAATATTTTCATAATATTTAATAGATATTGACCATTTGTTTCTATTTTTAGATGCCACCTATAAGGATATAGAGGAAGACTGATATATAGCAATAGAACAGAAGGTAAATAATAATACTTTTGACAGCAAAAATAGAAAGATGTGGTGATTGGCAATTGAAATTTAGAAGGGATGAGGAAAGATGGAGGAATGTTTAAGGTCAATAGGAGAAGTAGAAGAATATTTAATTCTGTAATGATTTATTAGTTATCTGTTACTGTGTTAGCAAGTAATCAAACTCAGTGGCTTAAAACTATTAATTAGTGCATAGTTTCTATTGATCAAAAATCCCAGCATAGATTCCGGGTACCTCTAGCTCTGGGTCTCTCACAAGGTTGCAAATCAAGGTGTTGGCTAGAGCATTAGTCATTTCAGGGCTGGACTGGAGGAGGATATTCTTCCACGATTACTTACTGACTGAGGTCTTCATTGGCTGTTGACCCAAATCATCAGTTCCTGGCCACATGAACATTTACACAATATAACAGCTGGCTTCCCTCACAGCAAACCAGACAGAGAGCAAGGGAGGATGGAAGCCACAATCTCTTTGTAACCTAATCTTGGAAATGGCATCCCATCACTTTGGTAATGATCTCCTCAGAAGAGAGCCATTAAATGTAGCCTATACTCAAGGTATTCACAGGCTTAGGAGGCAGAAGTCACTGAGCACCACCTTATAAACTGCTACTGCAATGACAAAAATAAATAATGTTAAAAGAGTAAGTTTTGTATTTTTATAAATCACTTGCCACTATTATAGAAATATCTTTCCTTGAGTCATTATGATTATATTAGAGGCCTGCTGTATAAAATTTGTGCACTCGGGAGGTTTCATCAACCTGGCCCGTGCCTCTTGCAGTCCGGTAGCCCGCCTTAGAGCTGCTGCAGAGAAGAGAGAGAATCCTGCTACCACCGCTGCTCTCACAAGCTGTGAACCTGGCTTCTGGCTAACTGGAGCTCCCACTGTGGAAGTGTACTGACCACCATGGAGCAGCTCCTACATAGAGCGCCTGCTCCCTGGTGATCAGTGCATTTCATAGTGACTGGTTGACCAGTTGACTGTCTGCCCCCTGATGGTCAGTGCATGTCATAGTGAACAGTTGAGTGGCCTTAGTATTATTAGCATATTATGCTTTGATTGGTTGAACAGCCAACTAGATAATCAACACGTAGCATATTTGGCTTTCATTATATAGGATAAGTTAACTGAATTTTCCTTTATGAATCTCTTCTATTTTATTCTGTGGGCCTTTAAAATTATTTTCCCTCTATAAGTTATATTTTCATCATGTAACTCCTCTCCCATAAAGCCCCCCCCCCTTTTTTTTTTTTTTTTTGGCTCTTGATTTCTAATCTCTCCTCTGTTCTCCTGATCTATTCTACCTGATCAACCTTATTTTGTCTTCTTCCTGGGAAGCATTTTCTCCTTAAACTAATCTATTCCTTGCTACTTCCCTGCCTTTACTCAGGTTATTTAACATGTCTGCTTGGCTTTTCCTTTTTCTAGCTTCTTAACAAATATTCTCATAATCCTTCTACTCACCCCATTTCTTCTATCTAGGTCTCTCTGCTTCCCAGCTCATAGTGATGTTTTATTACTTATATCACTTATCTGACAGTTAATCACATACTATTTCAATAGTTCTTTTATGAATATTGCTGTCACCTCCCACTGATATTTCATGTAAATGTAATATTTCGTCAACAAGATCATTAGTATCTCAAAAGCAGTAATTGGTTTTCTAGAATATTTATATCAATCAAAGTATACATAGCATAGAGATGTCACTCAAAAAAATCTGAAACATTGACTTATAGAAAAATAAAATCAAACTTTCATTATTAAATCTACTTTAATCTATTAGCCATCTGATGTATAATCTACCCAACATATTAACAAGCCTTTTTTTATTTCAACATAATAAATTGTTGATTGAATACTCAAATATAGGGAAAATTTGTATCAAAACTAAAACATCAATTATAATCAATAATGAATAAAAAAATCAATGATGACTATGCTGCAAAGTTCACATGGAATTAAAAAAAAACCTTTAGGAAAATCAAGCTTAATGAATAATCTTTGTGTTCTTAGTTTACACAACTGTAAATGCCTAATTTTCTAAATGTAGACATCCCTAAAGATAAGAGATGGAAAATGAAGGGGCTAGTCATAAAACACATGGAACATAAGTAGAAAATAGCTATAGAGGATTCTAACTTATTAATCTTAAAAAGACAAAAATAATAATCCTATTCTCACTTATGAAGCAAAGATCAGGTTAAAATGTTAGTAGTCAAGTTCCTTTTGTTGCAAAGTAAGCCAGTGTTATAGCCTCACCAGGACATGGGCAAGGATAGTTTTCATGTCAGCTTGTTGTAGGATGACTCCAAGCAAGGCAATAGGAAAAAAATGATAGGGTAGCCATATTCCAACTTCAATTTAAAGACTCCTTTTGAAGAGAACTTCACAAAGTCTAGAACCTTTTTCGTCTTTCTTCTGTTATAAATTGTGCTTGAGGCTGTCATAGTAAGATGCTCAGAATCTCAAATACTTTAAGGAAACAGAGGAAAAGCACCATGAAGAAAAGTAAAATTTTCTCTTTCCAAACACAATCTAGTTTTTTGTGGGGTTTTTTTGTTGTTGTTTTTTTAAGGGAAATCTTACTAGGTTACAATGTGTTAAGTGAGTTGTCTAAGGACAGCGAATGACTCATGGCAAGGCTAAGAATAAAACATGGATTTTACACCCTAGAAAATTTTTATTTAGAATAAAAATTTTAAACCCATGTGTAATTTAAAAAGTGGTTTTTTAAAAAAAATTTCTAAGTGTTTCACTGAAAAGTTTCTTTACTTTCTCTCTCTTTAAATCAAAGGTAAGTACTTGCAAAAATTTTATGCTAAATAAGATGGCATTGATCTCAGGATATAGAAGTCTTAAATATAGAGAGCTGAAAGGAAAGGAAAACAAATGAATGTTTGGAGGGAGAATTAAGTAAAGTTAACATTATAATTTTGAAACAGGTATTCGAAAGGCCACTTATTTTAATGGACATTATCAAATAATGTAAAGAGTTTTAAAATCAGAAAATGAGTTCAAATGACTGAATTGTTCTATGAGAGCTGGATAAGTCACTTAGTTTGAGGTTTAAGGTCTTCTTTTTAGGTGTAATTAATATAACATTATATTAGTTTCAGGTATATAACATAATGATTCAATAATAGTATAAATACTGAAATGATCACTGTAAGTCCAATTACCAAACATAGTTACAAATTTTTTTCTCATAATGATAATTTTCATGATTCACTCTCATGCCACTTTCAAATATGTGATGCAGTATTATTAACTATAGTCACCATATGTCCCATGACTTATGCATTTTGTAACTTGAAATACTTAAAATCTGTACCTTTTGACCTCCTTCACCCATTTCACCCACCCCCCTACCACAGACTTCAGGCATCCATCAATCCCTTTTCTACATTTATGAGCTGTTTTGTTGTTGTTGTTTGTTTAGGTTTTTGTTTTATTTTGTTAGATTCCACATATGTGCAGTCATAGAGTATTTGTCTTTGACTTATTTCACTTAGCATAATACCTTCAAAGTACATCCATATTCTTGGAATAGCAAGATTTTATTCTTTTTTATGGCTGAATCATATTCCTTTGTATACAGATACCACATTTTCATTGTTCATTCATCCATTGATGGAAATTTAGGTTGTTTCAATGTCTTGGCTATTGTAAATGAGTTTCAAGGTCTTTATCTGTAATTTAGGTTATCATACAGTCCAATAGAGTTATTGTATGTAAAAATCCTTTGTAAATTCTAAAGCCTGCATACATATTAAGAAATCTTTGGCCTCAAAGTTTTATATTGCTTTCTCTAATGCAGAAAAGAATAGAAGCTAGCACTAAGCAAAACTGTAAGTCAGACCAAACTAGATTTCATATCTTACCTTTTTTATTTCTCAGCCATACTTGCTCTTACTGTGAATATTCAAATGCCTTCTCTTCTTCTATCAACCTCCTCCCTTTTCTACACTCAACTAAAATGCGAAGGTGTCCATATCTATGTATACATACATACTCCTCTATTGCCATATAGGGACAAAGGCTTATGGAAGAACATAAAATCTTCCTTTCTTCTGTTAGCCATTTATGGGTGGGCTCCAAAAGATAGTGCCCCTTTGCATATCCCAGGAATTTGCTAATATGAACAGATTATGGGCAGTGTAAAATAGAAGACACATCACAGAAGAACAGGAGTGTTGGGGGAAGTTAAAAGGTTTTGCAGCACTACTCACAGAATAAGGCAGCAACCACTGGCATGTGCCCAACTTCTACATTCGATTTTTATTTTGCTAAACTGCTTAAAGATAATTTCTGGGCTCCTGGATATATTTGTAGGGCTCTCATTAATGTTAATGGAGTTCAACACTAGAATCACTAAGATATTTATGAAACAAAGTTGCCTAATATGAACAGTACTCATTTTTAAACATGGAACTCCAAGTGGTATTAAACAGCAATTTGAATTAAAATATAGTTCAGCCAGATTTGTATTCATATGGTGAATGATTGCCCAGATATATTTTCACTTTTTATCTTGGAGATAATCTAAATGTATGAAAAGCAACCTTTTTGCAATATTCAGAAAAATTAAGTGAAACAGTAAAAAAGCAGTCCACTATAATCTGAGTGACTTATTCTAATGATGCTATTATATTTAAGCAACTTCAGTCTCCAGTATTTTTCTGATTTAAAATCCATTTTAATGAGAATAACTACACACTCCAACTAAAATGTCTATACTGTTTTTATACTGAGAAATCTAATAGTAGTATTTATATAGATTCTAGAGGATCCAACAAATGTTCCCTACCTCATATGTGTTATTTCCAAAACCACTTGCTTCTAACCTGAAATATTAAAATGTTAACATTAGTGAAACTGTTTCATAAGTGGATTGTTATTAATATCACATACTTGAATATTATCAATATATCTATTTTTCATGTACCATATATAACCCTATTTTTCTACAACTCCACTGGTCTTAATAAATATTTATGCTTATAATTTAAGTTTTTAAGTGATAATGGACTTTATATATTGCATATGAACAATTATAATTTGTTTGCTAACTTTTAATAGTTACCTTGTAGCAATTTTAAAAATTCATTTCCTATTGCTTGTAATATGTGTCCCTTTATTGGGAAAGTGCTACACCTATCTCTAACCAAAACATGTTTGTGTACCATAAATTCCCATTCACATTATAGCAACTTTCATTTTCATGTAACATCCCACTGTTTTTTAAAGAAACATTTCCAATTTTTATTCATAAAGTTAATAAAAATAGCAAAAATAACTGTACAAAGCCCCATATCAACAACAAAACAGGAAGGAAACAAAGTATTCCAGGGAATCTTGAAAAGTTTCAAAGGAATACACATCAAGCTAAAAAATGTAGTTAAATAGTGGTCACCTATGAGGTTATAGTTATTCTTCCATTTTCTCAATAAGTTCTTCTCTATATTACCTTACTTTTTTCCAACTTGTTGAGATTTTGCTTTGTGGTCAAGAATTTTTTCTGATCTTTGTCCAATTGACCCTGGTGCTAAGTAACCACCTTGCTGTGGTGACTGCCCAGGTGGACAGTTGTGTGGTTAGCCTGCTCATGCTGCACCCACCCAATGTAGATGACATATCTGTACACCAGGGCTACCTTGCCGACTTCCTGACCTTATCTTGAACCATCTGTACCTCGTCTCCCTTGCCATTGGCCATGGAGTGGAAATTATAGTACTTCTACCGCAGCTCCCTAGAGAGGGAACAATGTGATCTTCCAGTGCACTGGCGAAGGGGCATCGAAATGGCATTTGCAGTTTTTGCTGCACTATGAGGTCATGAAGGGGTTGAACTTCATTGTGACTGTATCTGGCCCCGGAAGTGCTCTATTCCATCATTTTTTGACAGTCATGTAGTGTTTCAAACATGACTGGTCAATTGTTACAGTCTGTAATTAGTTTATTTCTAGTTTTACAAATTTCATAAGGAAGTCTTGGAGAGCACCTGTCTTTGAAAACTAAATTCCTATGTGGACATTTCCTTTGTAGTTGTGAAGTTCCTCTCTATGTCCTTCAATCCTCCATCCTCAATTGCTCATGAGTCTTCATTTCTTCATTTGAAGATGTGAAGTTCCTTGTCCCCATATCCCTCAGTTCTGCCTCTCTGTCCAGGAGCTTTGCAATTCCTCACACTGCCTGCCACACCCCCACCTTGAATAATTTTCTCTGCCTGCTTCCTTAGCCTCTTATCGGCACTTCTGAGTTCTCATGGAGAAAATCATACTACTATTCAGCTTGACTCCAATTCCAATTTATGGCTCCCACATCCACTGCTCAGCCCTACATGCCTCCCCCTCTCCCCCCGCCTTGCCACTGCTACTGCATCCACTATCCCATCAAACTGAACTCCTTAAAATGCTCTATAAGTGTCATGTTCTCTTTCTCAAGTCTTAGCACATGTGGATACCACTGTCTAGGATGCTCGTGTCTGCCTACTCAGCCTGCCGTCTTCCCTTCCCTCCAATTTCACCAATCTTAATTTGGCAGGTATCACCTGCAGAAGACCTTCCTGCTACCCTCCTTGTTGTGGGGCAGTTGACCTCCATAGCAGTTTCTCAATAACCTGTGCTTTACCCATTTAACACTGCATCATGATTTTCTGCTCACTTGTTTTATTTCTCCTATTAGTGTCAAGACAAGGCCAGAGTAAGTGCTATGGAAACAGTTTTGAATGAATGCATAATGAAGCCATCTCATAGATAGGCATTTGTGGTACATGTGTTTGCACTTTATACATAATTAATTTTCAAAGAAACATAAAAGAGAAGGCAAAATGTTTATCCTCCTTAGACAAAAAATAAGTACTATGTCCACTTTATTTTATTTTATTTTATTGTGAACATGGCAGTGGATTTCCTTTAATCAAAGAGAACCATGACAAATCCATCAACTATCAAAAGCTACAGTTTACTAAAAACAATCTGCCTTTAAAAATGTACAGTCATACAATATATACAACACATGCTACTTTCCTTTCTGGATTCACTAGAAGGACTGTGTCCATTTTAAAACAGAGAACCTGAACGTGTGATCACCTGTCAGTATGTGGGGCAGACTGAGAGTATATGGAACCTGTATGTGATTTAAGACTATTATACTCAGGCTGGTCAGGAACTGGGGCATCTCTCACTGCCATCAGTAATGAGGCCTCCCAACCAGTGGGGGTGACAAGAGCAATGCCAGTGGTCGCAATCTATGGGTGCGTGGCAGACCTTATCTACTAAATGTCCATGAGATTAATAAAAGAGAGCATTACCATAATCATCTGCACAAATGCATGACCATCATCTTTTGCAGGCAGCTGAAGATTAAAAATGCACTGGACAGCATCCTAATGAAATATTACACTTACTTAATAATTACTAAAACTTTTAAATTCTTCCATTATCCATTTTCTTTCTCCACTGTAAGATACAAACTACAAAGTTACTCAACTCGATTTATAAGCTAGGCATAATTTAGTGTTTTCTGCTTGAAGTAAAAAGTCTAATAGCCTTTTTTTTTCTTTTTTCATCTTTCTCTTCTGATAATTGACCTTTCCTATCTACAACTCTCTGTAGAGTCTTTAAGTTTATTCAGAGATTAGCCTGGTGACTTCTCATGTCAGTTTGAGAGTGTCTCACAGTTTGTTAGTGTGTGTTTTTAAATCATGAAGTGCTATTACAACTTGGGCAAAAAAAGAAAAAATGACACCTTCCCCACCACATGCTACAGAGCTACCAAACAACTACCCAGCCCCTGTCTTCCTAAGCTTGATGCTCTACTTTTTGCTGAATTGCCCTACTTGTCCAGCACAACTTATTGGGACAGAAGATGTTTTTACCCCCCATTATGCAGAGCTGCCAGATGAAGTGCAGGAAACCAAGTTAAATTTGAATATTAGATAAAAAATGAATACATTTTAGTGTAATTATGTCCCATGCAATTTTTGGAATGTACTTATACTAAAAGTTACTTATTGATGATTCAAAATTCAAATTCAACTGGGCATCCTCCATTTTTATTTGCTAACTGACAACGCTCTCTGTGAATGTTGCAGCCAGGAAGAAACCATCTCAGAAATCACTTTCCATTTCCCAGGCAGCCACATCTCACCCACTCTCATCACTACCTCATCTCCTTACCTGAAAGCATCCATCATAAAAGTTACCACTCAGTGATGCAGCAGGGAAGACTTAGTTATCCAAGTCCAAGTTCAAGCCCAGCCTCCTCATTTTCTCTTGAGGGAACAGAACTTTAAGCATTCGGTGGCTTAAACAAGGACACACGGTAATGCGATAGCAGAGCTGGGAAAAGTCCCAGTTTGTCAGTGTTGTTGTTAGTTGCAAGCCTTGTGTTGTAAAGGTCTTAGTTTATTTTTAAAAGTGTCATTCTTTGTAAGGATGCCACTAACAAAAGTTAGCTAAGCTTGGTTGGATGGGGTCTGGTTACAGATCCTAAGAAAAATCATGTAAATAGCTTCCGAATTGATTTGCATGCAATATAATCCTAAGCAAACCGCTGGCTAACTCAGGAATAAAGATATGGAAATGGAGGTACAGCAAGAAGAAAAGGGAGTTAGCAGCTGGAGGTGTCTACATGTCCCTGGAGACAGAGAAGCCCCTGGAGACCCTGATGGATTCTCTCCTGAACTGCACAGGAGGCTTTATATCCCAGTAATGGGCTCTGTGTGGCACAGCTGCTACCTATGGATATACAGGCACATCGGAAAACAATCAACATGAAATGATACATGTACATCGGAACACAGTGAACTTATTTATGCTTGAAGACAACTGCCTCTGTAAGGTCAAACCCTGGGCCTGCTCTCCCCATGAACTCTCATTCTACTCCAGCACAGGTAAACCATCCATCTATATGACCCATGTCATGTTTTCCTAATGATCAATGTAATTTTACTACCAGAAATCTGAAGCAGACGATTTTCAAGATAACCCCTCCTTGTTCCCAGGCTCCTAAATAATGCAGTCATCTAAGAAATCAATGGAAATAATACCCGAAGCAGAGGAAGACATCATGCATGAAGCCCAGAACCTACCTGTCCTACAAGTAGGCTGAAAACAGGCAGCTTTCCTTAGTCAGGAAGTGGGAATTTAGCAAATAGCCATGTGCTTTGGAACAAGAAGAAACAGCAAGTTTGCACTGTGCTGGTGACTGCAACAATGTGATAGGAACAGGCACAAGAGAAAGGCAATGTGCATACTCAGAGGGGTCCAGTGACCATGTGGACTGTGCAGAGAAACTAGCTTGGAATTAACCAGCCAAGCATAAAGAAGATCCTGCCCACTAGTAAACATAATGGACCAGAATTAAAGCAGACAGAAGTGGATTATGGCATAGAAACATCTAAGATGGAAACTCAGAAGCTGTCTATAAAGATGGGCACATATGATGTGTTGGAGCCTATTACCCACCTCTCTTCCCAATGCTGTATGCAGTGACCATAGGAAAATTTATATGTAGAAATTGACAAGTGATTCTAATCACTGTGTGTTTGTTTCCCTGAGAGCCAGTTTACAAGCACAGTACTGCCCACTATCAGCAGAGAAAACATGACAGGGGCAGTATAGGACCAACAAGACCAGGATGCTTTAAAAAAAAATGACTGGATGCCAGAGAGGCAGACCCAGGAGTAGAAGTGGAAATGTTGTATTGTACCCCAAATCTTATAAAGGATGCCTCAAGAAGTCAAATTATAGAGCAAAAGAGTTCCAGATCTCGCAGCACTGAAAAGCTTGCCACAGCTGGCTTATATTGGCAGAATATCACAAAGGTATCGATTACATCTTTGGGTTTGGAATGAGGAAACTGGTTTGCACTAAGCAGTTACAGAAGCAAAATTGAGGAAGTTAGTTATCTATAGTTTGGGGTCTACGGATCACTGAATCAATAAAAAACACATTATCTGGGCCACAGAGGCAATTTAGAATAATTGTGCTGTCCAGATTCTGGGACCACTGAGTCAACCGGAATGCATTATCTGTAGCTACTGAGACAATTTAGAGCAACTGAGCTGTCCTGGTTCCCAGAAGAATGTGCTTCGATGACCAGTGAGATCACAATAAATGGGATATTCAAACCACCATCAATGGAGTATTCAATCGATTGGGATAGCATACATAAGTTCAAAAAATCAAAATAACTTTTCTATTGTTTAAGCAAGCAAATAAGTACAGAAGCCAAACAGCATGGTTAAAATATTAAACAGTAATTTTTACCCAAACATGTTTGCTACCATGCTTCAGAAATAAGAGTCAGCATAATTTCCCCAGGTCTAGAAGACCTACCCATTCAAACCTGATTCAGAATAGAAATCTAAAAAGATCATTTCAAATTATGTTGATACAGAAAAGAGAATGTATGAACTTTAAATAATATTTAGAAATGAATACTCTGTAAATGTGTGCATTTTTATTTTTATATTTTTTGCTTCCTGAATTTTCTTTGAAAATTCAAATCTTGTCTTTGCTGTTTCAAGTGTGTTAATGTAAAACAAACAAACAAACAAACAAAAAAAGAAACATTGAATCTTGTAAGGAATTTTTGTGAGTTTATTTGAGCCAAACTGTTGACATATGCCAGGAATTGAGATAATGCTCAGGAGAATGGCAGATTACATTTGTATTTAAATATTGTCATCAAAGGAGGGACATAGGTGGGTTACATGAAATTCACAGATTAAGGAGGTGGAATAAAGCGAAGCTGGGAAAACCCCTGGGATTGGATAAAAAGTGAAATGATGAACACATACTTAGGTGAGTGCAGGAACAACTAATATGATAATTAAAGAATTTGTGGTATCTGTCCTGGTGCCCATCAAATTTGGTTGTGCCCAAGGGGCTCCAGAAAAAGAAAAGGTGAAAGTTACCCAGACATTTCAAGGGCATGTTATCATAGATGCAACAGACAGAGGCTTAGTTAAGGTAAAGGTTGACCATGTCAGTGAAGATACTGGCCTAGGATGTAACTGCCCATCATTACTGTGTTTAGTTAAAGTTTAATTTCAGACCATCTTTTGTGATTATTTTAGGTCTTTGAGTTTGCAAGACTGTCATGCAGGCTTTCCATGATGAGCTTCTCAGGTCAGCATGTGGCCCCTTTCCTCCACAAGAGTTTTGTGTCTAAATCTTAGTCTTGATCACCCCAAATGAGGTTGCTGGAACTGGGCTAGGGAATAGGAAAGAAATGCCAAAGAAGGCAAGAAGGATGTAAAGTTAAACTTTGACCAATTTCAAATGGACACTAATACTATTGGCCAAACAAAGCTCTACCTGGAATTTGCAAAACTGTCTTTAGAGGCTCCATAGGACACCGGCACCTAAGTGTAGACCCCAAATGTAACAAGGAGGCCTCAGACTGCACCCACAGGGATAGCGCCTGAATTTGCTCAAGGATGTAAAAATTGCTCATTAATTTACTTTTCCTACAACTTCATGATAAGGACAAACTTTAAGCAATCAGTGTCTGCATGGGCAAGCAGATAATTGCTTTTGCACTTTAGCAAAAGGTAATTGCCAAGTCTGTTGCAAAGGACAAGAAAGAAATACATTTCTTGTATCTTGTATTTCTTGTACCAAATATTTGGCCAGTTCCCGATAAAGAATTTTAAAGACAACTGATTATAAAATTGTCCTGCATGTGCAAGAGACCATTCATCTCTTTGGTCTCCATAAGAAATTATTTTATTTATTAATGCAAATATTATAGTCATTCTTCAAAGGATATGTAAAAGAATGATGAGGATAATATTAGAAATAAGTATGTGGTGTATGTGTGTGTGTGCACGAATGTATGGTGCTGGTTATTTAACTTTTAGCTTATGTAAAAGCCTTCTGACATTTCTTTTTAAAAATTTATATTTAAATTATAATTAAAGAAAATATCCATTTAAAGTAGGACATATACAAACAGTTTTAAAGCAAAAAAAAATTATCTTAGTAATCAGTTAATTCAAAGCTTGAAAATTTAGCTGGTTGCTAATGAAGCTCCCAAGTCCACTCTTCTGGCTCTGAATCCTGCATTCTTTCTAGGACTATAACACACTGCTTCCTTGAAAAGAAATAACCTAATACCTTTTGACTGAGGTGCATAAAATATTAAAGTGTGTGATATATTTAACGAATAAGGTAGAGTGAGGGCAAACAGGTTAACCGAAAACAAAACACAGTGAAGCTTGGATTATCCCGGCTCCTATCTTCACCAACCCAAGAGCACCTCAGCAGTATCTGTTCTTTCCTCCTAACTTCATGCTGAGTGATTTTAACCAAGTAACCAGCATTGGTAATTGCAAGACAAGATGATCTTTAAAATGGCTTCTACAAAAAACACTCATTGCTCACTGCATGTCACTTCCTTGCCCATGTGAGTCTTTTCCTATTCATTGACTCACCAGGTAACGGGTGTTAGAGAATCTGTATTGCATTTGCCTGCTGCTTGTATGAAAACGTCTTACTCTCTTTGGGTGCATGAGAGGTCTTGTTTTAACTCTGTTTCTACAGGGATGATCTTGCTTTACATTTCCTGCCTTTGATATTATTTTATGTTTTCTGGAACAATGATCCTTGATGCATCAAATTTTTGTGTCAATTGTTTGGACAAGTAAAAGCAAAATTCAGAAAGAGGCTTCAAATATAACATAAAAGCAAAATTCAGAAAGAGTTTACACTGACCTGTGCTTGAAAACCACTTGTGATTATAAAAATTAAATAAGTATTGAAAAGGTTGTGTACAACAATGCAGCTGTGGCTCTGCACTATTCCAAAGGGTGCCACTCACTTCATAATGGCTGGGGATGGTGCCCCCTCTAGAATTGTATCACGTACAGTCTGCATGGCCATGCACGGTGGCATCATCTCCTTAGGGGGCTTATTTGCCTGTATTCATGGAGTATGAGAGGCAACCTCATGTGTTTTGCACTCTTCAGCAGCTACTTACTCTTTTGCCCCATTTTGCAAATTCTCCCCCTTGAGTCTCAATTATATAGACTCCATGAATAGCAAACCACAACTTCTTGACCTGTGATGACAGGGAAAACTTTCAGCTCAAGGCTATGAAAAGTAGCAATCTAAGTAGGAAGATACAGGTTCAAATCCCCATCCAGGAACCTGTACAAATTATTTATGGGTTCAATCTTATTTTCTTCAGCTGTAATGTGAAAGTAAGAGAACATGACTTATCTTACTTAGTTACTGCAGGGAGGTCATGAAACTGAAACTATCCAGCACAATCCTGCCATTTTCTAGAAGGGGCAGAGGCTTCTGCAGGTATGAAAGAACCCTAAAGATTTAGACCAGTTGTTGCCTTATGGACCGCTATTCACTCATCTGTGTTTACCTAAGAGACCCAGGCAGAGCAAGCTGTTTACTCATGGAGAAACCAATGTTAAAACTTCAGGAGACTTGGGGAAATATGTACAAATAAGTCATAATAAGAGAAATATAAATTAATAATAGACATCTGTAATTAAACTCACTTGTAATAAAGGGAATGCAAAAGTAAACATCAGAGGAAAAATATTTCCCACCTATCAAATTAACAAAGAAGAAAAAAGCATTTGATGTTGGGAAGTTGAAATGAGATTCCACCTCACACCACTAGCAGGACTGTAAGTTGGCATCATTTTTTAGTAAAGCAATGTGTCAGCAAGACATTGGACTATTAAAAAGTTAGTGATCTTTGACTCAGAAATTGGACTTATAAGAAGTGGGAATATAAATACTTGGGGGAAATTGGCAAAAAAAGTAGAATCTATATGTCAATAAAGTTATGGTACATCCACCCAATAAGATATGCAGAAATGAAATAATTTTTCAGATTTTTTTTTTTGCTTCAAACAACAGAAATTTTTGTTAATATATTTTCTTGATTTTTTACAGAGGAAGGGAGAGGAATAGAGAGTTAGAAACATCGATGAGAGAGACATCGATCAGCCGCCTCCTGCATGCCCCCAACAGGGGATGTGCCTGCAACCAGGATACATGCCCTTGACTGGAATGGAGCCCAGGACCTTTCAGTCCGCAGGCTGACGCTCTCTACTCTGAGCCAAACCGGTTTTGGCAACAGAATTTTTTTATCTTTCAGTTCTAGAGGTCAGAAGTCTGACATAAGACTCTGAGTTAAAACCATGGAATCATAAGGGCTGCCTTCCTTCTGGAAGCTTTAGGGGTAATTTAGTTTCTTTGTTCTTTTCAGAGAGGCTGATTGCATTCCTTGTTTGATTCATAGACTCACCCTGAATATTCAAAGTCTGTAGCATAACACCTTCAAGTTTCTCTAACCTTGACTTCCTTCTCTGTCATCCTCTTCCACTTTATTTATTTAAAAAATTTTTATTGTTGCCGAAACCGGTTTGGCTCAGGGGATAGAGCATTGGCTTGGGCTCTGAAGGGTCCCAGGTTCGATTCCTCAAGGGCAGGTACCTTCGTTGCGGGCATATCCCCAGTAGGGGGGGTGCAGGAGGCGGCTGGTCGATGTCTCTCTCTCCCATCGATGTTTCTAACTCTCTATCCCTCTCCCTTCCTCTCTGTAAAAAATCAATAAAATATATTTTTAAAAAAATTATTGTTGAAAGTATTAGATATGTCCTTTTTTTACTCCTAATTGGCCTCTTTTAGCCTGTTCCCTCACCTTCCCTTTCCTCTCCCCCAATCCTTCTCCACCTATTGTCTGTGTCCATGGGTTATGCATATATGCATGTAAGTTCTTTGGTTGATCTCTTTCCTCCCACCTACCTAACCTTACCTTCACAGTGGCAAGCAAAATGAACCCTATATAGTTTTGTGAGGTAGGCTTACAATTTAAATAGTCACTATTGAGTGTACTTTGTAAAAGATAACTATAATTTATAGTTTAGAGCAGTAAAACCTAACTGGGCTATTTTTATTAAGTTCAAAAATAAATAAAATTAAACTATGGTCATTACCTTTGGGACCCAGAGAAGGAGTAGTAATTAGAAGGGCCTTCTAGGATGTTTTATTTCTTTCATTTGGGTGGTGATTACCCTACTGGGTTCCTTTATGATAATTCATTGAACACACAGCTTACTTCATTTTTCTGTTTGTGTGCTATATTTCAATAAAAATTAATACATATATGATTTGTTAAATTATAAAGAAAAGCAAGTGAATGTGTCATACAATTCATAATACTGGTTAGGAAGATGCAATACTTGGAGGTATGTAGAGTTGCTTCAGGTGTATTCATAAAGTTCTACTTAAATTGTGTGGAAGATACATGGCCAATTGCTTTAATAAACACAAGCAGGATTTTAACTGCTACATTTGTATATTTCAGAGTAAAAATAAATTTTTAAAAACTTTTCTTCAAAAAAGAAACGATATATAAAGCTTTATAAAGTCTATTTATGTAACTCAGACCTGTGCATTTATGTGTATGAAAGAGGCAGACAAGAGGGACAATCTATTTTTTTTTTCATTCATAGTAAAAAGGCTGCAAACATATACACTCAATGTTTAGTCTTCCTCTTTAAAATACATGCAAACATCAATTTGTTGTTTCACTTATTTAGACATTCATTAGTTGAGTCTTGTATGTTCCCTGACCCTGGATAGAAGAACAGCAACCTTAGCTTATTGGGAGGATGCTCTAACCAGCTGAGCTAATCGGCCAGGGCCAACAATAACATTACTTTTAGAATCTGAAAGGAAGACTAAGACTTTGTTTTACAATTAAACAACAAAAAAAACAGGAGCCACGACAGAGAATAGTCAGAGGACTGCTAGTGACAAAACTAGTGGGTGGGGCCTCACTGGAAGGGGCAGAGCTTGGAATGTGACCTTTGGAACCTGGGCCCCCCACCCCCACCCTCACCCCCACCCCTTCCGGAGCACCCTGACCACGGTGGCCACGGATTGGGACGTTTGGACCCGCGAGTGGGCAGATGCTCAGCTGGGAGGAGTCCCGAGCTTCCGGGGGGGCCCCCTCGGGCTGAGCCGCAGCTGCGGAGGTAGGAGATTCAGTTGAAACTTTTCATCTTCACCAAGTGGGTGGGTAGTGGACTGAGCTTCAGGGGAAAGCTCGGAAAACTGGATAGACTGGGGTACACTGAGGCCCCTCTCTTCCTTCCCACGTGAGGAACGAGGACCGTTGCTGGTCGATAAGCCTAATGAGCAGGCGGGATCTCGTTCCCTGCAGGCAGTTACCGGAGGAGAGGGTATTCCAAGCGGCCGCCTTTCCCCAAATGGGCCCACCTGGCCCCGTTTCCACTTTAAGGAGACAGGGAAGGTCAAGGTTCTATTTGGTTTCCAAGTAACAGATTTTTTTTTGTTTTGTTTTTTGTTTAACCTAACGTTTATTCCTTAATAACATGTATAATTTGAGGACCTCTACCTCTGGTCGAGAGAAAGATGATGACTATTTCAGAGTCCAGATGTTGGTTTAATCTTGGTGAAACGGGCTGTTGTGTCCGTGATCCGTGTTACTGTGGACTGTAGATATTGAATTATCACTAAGTAAGGTAGAGAGACAACCTCAGCTCTCTAATACCCTGTCTTCAACTGTGTGTGTTCAAACACCATACCTGGCAGAAAGGGTGTTCCCTGAGATGTTTGATGTAAGAGTGAGTGAGTGAACGAATGGAATGAATGTTTTTCACAATGAGCCTACCATTCAAAGGTGGTTCAGCATGAGCCCGGAAAAATGGCTGTCAGGCTTGTTTAAAATTCCTTGTCCATAAAATATTTATAGGTAAGCAGTAAAAGTCCCAGTTTTTGGAACACCAGCAAAGTGTTTAAATTTCAGGCCACTAGTTTGAAATGAATCAATGAAAACTTGCTTTGTATTGATAAATATTTTTAACACTTTACAGTTAAATGTAACACTCTAATAATGTTCTGCACACCAAAGCTCTTTGGATCTCTCAAATTTCACCAATAAGACTTTGAAAGCCATATAGGTGTTTTTTGTTTTATTTCAAAAAAATGTATATATTTTGTATTGATTTCAAAGAGGAAAGGAGAGAGAGAAAGAGGTAGAAACATCAGTGATGAGAGAAAGAATCATTTAGAAACATCAATGATGAAAGAATCATTGAGCAACTGCCTCTTGCATGTCCCCTTCTGGGAATCGAGCCTGCAACCCAGGCAAGTGTCCTGACTGGGAATTGAACCCTGACCTCCTGGTCCATAGGTCAAAGCTCAACCACTGAGAATACTGGCCAGGTTATAGGTGCTTATAATTTTAAATATTGCAGGCTGGATGGGCTGTTTTCTTCCAAATGAAAAAACAATTTCAGTTAGGACCCAATAATAATATTTCACAGAGTTCTTTTTCTTCATGTATGACCAGAGCTCAACAACAGTTGTTGAAGGAAAGGTAAGTAAAGGAAGAAGATAAAAGGAACACACTGGAAGCAAGAGATGGGCTGGAATCCTTCCAACTGCCTAACTCTGCATATAGCCTGTGGTTTCTTCATTGTCTTAATGTGAGCAAGGAATGAAATATTGATTCTGATATGGAAGAAGGAGAATCCACTGGAGGCAACACTGATGTAGAGTATTTCAGAGAAGCTTAAGATAATTTTTAAGCCTCTTTTTTAAGTTCACAGAACCAGTCTAAACCGGTGACTCGTCATGATGTGCAACACAAATACAAAATCAAGATAGAACTGAGATTTCTCTGTTTCCAATGTGGACTTTTCATTGAAGCACCTATTCAGTCTGTTACTCATCAGTGTTATTATAACCAAATGAAAAAATCGTTTTAAAAGCCATTCAGGAATATACCTTTTAATTTATTTTTTTTTTGCCACCTTGCAGAATGAAAAATAACTACGTAGAAAGAGCCCTAAATTCAAAAAGTTATTCATCTCCTCAGTAGTGAAACTCTCACATTGGAAATTGATTGCAACTTAAAAGAAAACAACAAATAGATATATATGAATCATAATTATGAGCTACAGAACTTTAAAATGATCACCAGGCATCAGCACACCAGTTTATTCCTTACTACAAGAGAAAATTTTCTAAAGACACATAATGACTAGAAGCCACATTTCTCTATTTGACTGCTATTTCTTCCTTTTTTTCTTTTATGTGACACATCAGTTGAAAATAGATTAGCCTACCAATAATGGTAGGCTATGGTAACAAAAGCCATAACAAACACCATAATATTAAGGGTTTTTAAATCTCTTTTACAACAGGGTGGCCAAAATATTGTCTCTCAACTAGTGTAAAATATATTGAGTCATTTTTCTGGAAAGTAACATTCAAGTTGTAACATTTTGCACCCATGAAAAGCCTTGTTGAATTTTTCTTAGGGAGGTTAATAAAATAAAATATTGTAGCAGTCTAGCTTAAAGATCACTGAGGAGGAAGCTATAACTTATCACAGCTCTGGCTAAATTTCAAAATACACATGATGAATGAGCATGAGCCAGGTGTCCAATAGAAAGAGCGTTTTTCTAATTGTCTAACTTTTAAAAAATTGCTGAGCACTAACAGCCATAATAAAAATGACGATAACAATAGTATAATAATTAACATTTATCGAGCACTTACTGTTATTAAGCAACCTTCTATTACTCTTCTCAACGACATGAGGCAGATATTATCATTAACCACATTTTGTAAATGAGGAAACTGAGAACCCAGTGGCCATGAGGGTTATCCATATAATTCCACATTCTCCATATAATGGGAGAACTTGTAAAGTAAGTGTGATGGCAAAGATTCAGCTTTACCTCCTTACAGTATTTTAGAAAGCCTTAAGGGGTAAATGTGATTCTACATTAAATTATGTGATACACATCTGTGAACACCTATGTATCCCTATATGAACTGTTCAGGATTCAGGTATTTGAACCACTAATATTTCATACATTTTAGGCAACTTTGAAGGTAGATGAACTGAATTGACACAGGATAAGTATTAGAATGTGTCCCCATATCTAAATGGGTTCAATCTGAAGTTGACGTCACATTGCAATCTAGAATTGTGTAACAAATGGAGAGCTGATGTGGTTTTAAGTAGATAATTTAAAAGGAAATGTTTTTGGAAAGACTAATATTATAATCATTGACTAGAAATAGAAATAACTCATAGAAATCAAAGCTCTTAATTTTGGTTCTTTTTCATGGATTAATTAGTTGTCCTATCTGGCTATTTATTTAAACAAATTAGCTAAATTAAGTCATTATAAATAAGTGATAAAACTAATAATTTAATTACCACTAACTTAAGTCTTAATACACAACATATATTAAAGTTAAGATAAGATTTATTTATTAAGATTTACTTAAATAAGCTGCAGGTGTGTCTTTCAAGAGTAAAAGATAATCAAAATTTTAAAGTAAGATTAAATGCCCTTCAACAGAGGATGGGAATAGTATATAACTCTGTTTAAGCTAGGTTTTTTTAAATGTGTTTGAAAATATAGACTTGAAAACATTGGTCTTGCTTTTCTTCAGGCACCGTTAGTTTTTCCTTAATAAGATAATGGCTCCAAGTGTTAGCTTAGCTTAAAAACTATTGGCACTCAACCCTGGCCTGTATTTCTCCAGGTTGTGGGTGTTCATCTGATTGCACATGCATGAATGCTTCAGTGCTCTCGCACCAGTTATCACTTACACTCCTGCTAGCCAGCATAATTCAGGCAGAAGAATTGAATGCTGTCTTTAAAGATCACCTAAGTTACCACTTGAGAAGACATTGTATTGTCACCCCCTTCAAAAAAAAAAAAGCGTGCTTTTAACTTCTTAGAATTCAGATCAATTTTGTTAACTTGAAGGTGTTAAGGAGCAAAATTATGACTTAATAACTGCTTCACATCCCTCTTGGCAAACATTTGGAAACCTAAGTTTAAGTTACTGAAAGAAAGCATTGTCACCATTCTGTTGTTTATATTTATGAGATTCAAGGGTGGGCAGGAGAGGTGGAGACATGTTGGTCAATGGGTACAAACCTCCAGTTACAAGATTAATAAGTTCTGGGGGATGATGTCCAGCAATACTGTGTAATGTACTGGGAAGTTGCTAAGAGTAGATCTTAAATGTTCTTATCATCAAAAAAGAAATGGTAATTATGTGAGGCAGTGGAGATGTTAACTAACTCTACTGTGGTAATCATTTTGCAATCTGGGTGTATCAATAAAGTTGGGAAACAGAAAGGATTGTAATAGTACCAGGGCCTCCAAAGTCATCTCTCAGCCTAACATGTCTAGCCTCTAGTGTGGGGCATTATCTCCTCATGCAGTTGCCATTTCTTCCCATTTTCCTACCTTCCAATGGGCCTTCATGTTACTCTTTTTATGTGGAATCTGTTCAACTTGTACCCACACTAAATCGATCAGTTGGCCTTGTTCTTATCTACGAGTGGCAGGTGACTACCCCTGTTTTCCACTTACTGTATATCTCCATCTCCCTAATTCTCAATAGCTTTTTGCTCTTCCAGATCTTTCACATCTGCAATAAGCTTTCAAAAACAATGGAATGTGGTTGGGATTTTAGGAAAGGGAGGTGTCACCCTTAAATTGAATGATAATTTATGTATTTGTCTATTTTTCGGACTGTGTATTCTGTTCAAGTGGTTTACTGGCTTATTCTTGCATTAAAACCACACTGACTTAATTTTTATAGCTTTATAATAATTCGTACAATCTGGCTGTTTAAGCCCTCCAGCTTTGTTGTTCTTCAAGTTTAACATGGCTATTCTTAGTGCTCTGTATTTCTATATAAGATGAGAAATTTTTTGTTGTTTGACTTATGATGTTGCCATGGTCAATTTTTGTAAAGGTTTCAGGTATAGTTGAAAAAGGACATATACTCTAATGTTATTTAGTACAGGATTCTATGTATATCAATTAGGACAATTTTATTATCTGTGCTGCTCAGAGCTTCTGTCTTTAAAAGGTTTTTATATATTTATTCATTTTATTTTTTTAAATCCATTATTGAGCCTGGCTGGTGTTGCTCAGTGTTTGAACATCAACATATGAACCCAGAGGTTATTGTTCGATTCCCGGTCAGGGCACATGCCCAGGTTGGGGACTCAATCCCCAGTGTGGGGCATGCATGAGGCAGCCAATCAATCAATCGATTCTCTCTCATCATTGATATTTCTCTCTCTCTCTCTCTCTCTCTCTCTCTCTCTCTCTCTCTCTCCCTTTCTTCCTCTATGAAATCAATAAAGAATATATTTAAAAAAATCAATTATTGAGAGATATAACTTAAAATTAAAATTTTCTTTTTTTTAATATTTTATTGACTTTTTACACAGAGTAAGGGGGAGGGAAAGAGAGTTAGAAACATCGATGAGAGACAAACATCCATCAGTTACCTCCTGCATGCCACCTACTGGGGATATGCCTGCAACCAAGGTACATACATGCCCTTGACCGGAATCGAACTTTCAGTCCGCAGGCAGATGCTCTATCCACTGAGACAAACTGGTTTTGGCTAAAATTAAAATTTTCAGTGAGGATTAGAAACTTGTTATATTTTTTTTGAGAAATATAATTTTTGTTTTATGCATTTTAAAGCCATCTTATTGTGCCATCTTATTGATGGAATTGTGCTGTCATTTCTTTGTTTAGCTTCCTTTTGTTATAAAATATCCTTTTGTATCAGTTCAGTCAGAAAACAGGAACGAGATTAAACAGATTAGTACAAAGAACAGTTAACTGGATTAAAAAGTGGCTAACTACTAAAAAGAGTAGAAAGAGAACTCCAAGGATTATAGACATAGAACATACAGCAAGCAAATTACTGCTATTGTGACTTATAGAAAGTGAAAGGAGAAGGAACCAGAACCTTAGAGGAGGACCTGCAAAGCTAAAATTCACACCTGGCTGTCCCTGGAAATCGTCACTAAGATGGTATTCGTTTGCTGCAGAACTGGGAGAGCAGCGAAGCTGTATTGATAAAGAAACTTGCCCACGGGCACCTCCATTGAACATGAGGCCACCACCCCAGAGCTGAGTGCTGCTTGGACTCCTGCAAACCCATCCCCTCGCTACTGGCCCAAACAGAACACCAGAAGGAAAAGTCCCTTCTTGCCCTCCCAGCCTAGTAGTTTTTCTCCAGGCCCTCTACTGGCAGGGTCCTGCAGCCGGCTGGAGGAAAAGAAATGTGATCTGCAGGATTCCGGTCCAGTGATACAGGATGAGGGCCACTTTCGGACCTGAGAGACAATATGTAACTAGCACACTTTCTTGATATCTAGTAACGCTTCTTGCCATAAACTCTACTTTGATAAGAGTAGAGCCTTTCGATTCTCTTGGTTGGTGTTTGCATGGTGTTTCTTTCTACATGGTTTTATTTTCAACCTGTGTCCTTATATTTCAGGTATATCTCTCCTAAGCAGAATATAGTTGGGGTTTGTATTTTACTTTTAGTGCCATGATCTTGGATTCTTAATTGGAGTATTTGTGCTTTTAAGTCTAAAGTAATTACTAATCATTTTGGTTTATATCTACCATAAAGCTACCTGTTTGTTTTTTTTTTTATTTGATCCTTTTTCATTTCTTGCTTTCCCTTGGATTATTCAAGCTACTTCATTTTCCCCTATATTAATTTGTTAGTTATACATTCTTTTATTCTCCTTCAATTTTTACCCTAGAAATCACAACATGAATTGTTAATTTATTGCAATCCAATACAAATGATAATTTTTACCAAGTCACTGATCATTTTGGAAGATTAGAATACTTTAACTCCATTTACCCTCTCTTATCTTTTATATCGTTGTTGCCATTCTTTTTAATTCTACATACATTTTAAGCTTGGTAGAGACACTTCTGTTATTATTTATGCAGTCAAAACCAGTATTTTTATATGCGTAGTTTCACATCTTTACTTTTGCTGTTACCTTTCATTCCTAACTGCAGTTCTTTCTTGCTTCTGCTTCATTTTCACACAGTTGCTTCCTCTGAGGCTCCAACTATACTTCTGTTACACCCTTCCATTGTGTTCCTCACTCTCTAAAGTTCTTTTTTTTCCCTGTATATTCTATTATTTTACTTCTCTACTTAAATTCAGATACTTTCTACTAACTTCCTTAAGTTTACTAATCCTATTTTATGCTGCATCTATATCTGTTGCTAAATCCATATGAGTTCATTTCAGATACCGTGTACCTCAGTTCTAGAATCCTCATTTGATTCTTTTTTACATACTCCGATACTCTGGTAAAATTATTTACCTTTATCATCTTTATCATCTCTCCCTCTTTTTGTCTTGATTATATCAGAGTTATTTTAAATATAGGAGTTAATCACCTATGATTGTGTTTCTATTGTCTACTTTTTCTTTTGATTTTTAATTATATTATCTTGGGAGTACTGGGGGTGGGGGAGGCATCCTATATAATAAAAGCCTAATATGCTAAGTGCCCAGTCATCCAGTTGGCTGTTCAACCAATCGAAGCATAATATGCTAATGATATGCTAAGGTCACTCAAAGGCTCGCTATGATGTGCATTGACTACCAGGGGGAAGATGCTCAGTGCAGGAGCTGCCCCCTGATGATCAGTGCACTCCCACAGAGGGAGCACAGCTCAGCCAGAAGCCGGGCTCACGGCTGGTGAGTGCAGCAACGATGGTGAGAACTTCTCCCATCTCCACAGCAGCGCTAAGGTTGTCTGACTGACTGCTTAGGCCTGCAGTTGGGTATCCCCTGAGGACTCCTGGACTGTGAGAAGGTGCAGGCCAGGCTGAGGAACCACCCCGCAACCCCAGTGCACAAATTTCGTGCCCCAGGTCTCTAGTATTTAATCATTCTAATTAAGTGCTGAATATTGTATACTGTAGATGATAGAGGATCCAGAGGATGTATCTTCCTCTATAAAGGATTCATTCTTCCCTTCACTAGGTAGATAGCATGCTAGACCATCTTAATCAGGGGCTTTTTCATGTGGAGGCTTGGTGGCAGCTCTGAAAAGAGTCTGCCTGTAGTTATTCTGGTTTTCAAGAGTTTTCCTCTGAAAGTCGGGTGTTTCTTTAGAGGCCCTTCTTCCTGTGGATCCTTGTCTTATGAGACTGCCAAAACTTTGCATTGCTTTTTCAGAGGCTTTACAGTCAAGTCTTTCATATTTTGTCACACCTGGCCCCAGAAATTACCTTTTTTTATTATTATTATAAACATCTCTGTGTTGAGACTCCCCAAATATCTACCCAAAGCTGCACTGGTTTTACCAACACGCAGAGGTGAAAAGCTGAGATTCTCAGCCTTCTCCCCATGGAATTGGCACATGCCCCCAGGATAAAAATAGCTGTAAGGGATAGCTCATTTTAATTAAGGAGGCATAGCCTCTGCATTTCTCATTGCCTCCCCAGCAAGCCATCCAGCATACTGCTTCTCAGCTTGTTCCTAAGAGCAGTACTGATCTGATACTTCATTCCACCCACAAGCAGAAGCTAACATGTAAACAAATAGTTCAAGTAATATATTTTGGCAGGTTGAAAATGCCAATATAATCATTTTAAAAGTATCATTTTGTTTTTAAAAGTTTGATACATATCAAAAGTTGTGTGTTTTTCTTTTTACACGGAGCTGCTTGACTTCACAGTTCTCTTTTTCTGAGATCGGTTGGGAAGTATTTGTGAATGATTGATATACAATCAATTTTCAAATATTTCTCATCTTCAAAAACCTGTAAATCTTCATCAAATGCCATTGAAACCTGGTTGAAAAAGGGGAAAAGTTTCTGAACTATTTTTATATCTCCTCTATCTTAATTCCAAAATTAATACTTTCCACAGACAAATGCATTTCTGCAAAATAAATAACAACACTTATGCTAGAAACAGATTCAGAAGAAATCATCAAATAATAGTTCTTTAAAAAGTATACAAGTAAGAAATTAAATTATTTTTCTCCACCTATATTGTTTATGATGCTGGGAGAGGAAGCAGTGTAGTGTGGATAAGAGGAGAGGCCCTGAGTCTCCCTTTGCCCCTGACCCCCCTTTTTTATTTCAGAGGAATATAGAGGGAAGCTGACTATACCTTGAAATGAGGCTACATGTTTCAAATACATTGAACAAAGGGGATCTGTAAGGAGCTACTTGAGCCGAAGGCAGAGGGGTTATGGAGGGCTTAGGAGGAGGCACATGCTGCTGCTTGCTTTGTACCAATCACTGGGCAGCACAGCAGCCCACAATAGCCCACAGGTTTGTAATCTGAGCCTGATGATTTCTAGAAGAGAAGGAATGAAATCTGATTAAGCATCAAGGCATTTGTGCAAATATAACTTAAACGAATATACCAGACCAACATATATATATATGATCTAAACAGTTCTGTTTGAAAGCACTTCATAGTTCTATTACCTTTGGTAAAACATCAAACAACAAATCTTAACTAAGAATTATTGAAGCCCATCTTGGGCTCAGACGTTTATGAATAAATAGGTAAATAAATAGATCTCTCAATCTCTCTCTTTGTCTCTTACTCTCTCTCTCTTTCTCTCTCTCTCTCTCTCTCTCTCTCTCTCTCTCTCTCTCTCTCTTCTTTCTCAAGTTCTGTGGTAAATGCCTACAACAGTGTGCTGTTAATTCTCTGTCACATTATATAAAAAATTCAATCTAACAGTTTCTCCTGTGTTAAAAATGAAATGTATTCTTTAAATTCTGAAAATTAAGAATATTTAGGAATTGTTACATTAAAATGCATTGTAAACATATTAGAAAATATTAAAATAACAGCAGTGATAGCTTTTTTATACAATACTAAAGGCCTGCTGCACAAATTCATGCATGGGTGGGGTTTGGCTGGCCCTCCCTGATTGGAGTCGATTTGGCTGGGCTGACAGAGGGCAGGGCCACAGGTGGTTAGCCAGCTGGCCCCACCCACTGGTTGAACTCCCAGTTAAGGGGACAATTTGCATATTCACCTTTTATTATATACTAGAGGGCCTGGTGCACAAAATTCATGCATAGGGGATGGAGGAGGTGTTCTTCAGCCCATTTTAGACACCTTGAGGGATGTCCGACTATCCTACCTGAATTGGGCCTAAACGGGCAATCAGACATCCCTCTCACAATACAGGATGGCTGGCTCCCAACTGCTCACCTGCCTGCCTACCTGATTGCCCCTAACTGCTCCCCTGCCAGCCTGTTTGACCCTAACTGCTCTACACTGTGGGCCTGGTCACCCCTAACTGCCCTCCCCTGCAGGCTTGGGTCCCCCCTCACAACTGCCCTTGCCTGCAGGGCCAGTCACCCCCAACTTCCCTCCTCTGCTGGCTTGGTCACCCCTAACTGCCCTCCCCTGCAGGCTTGATCACCTCCAAACTGCCCTCCCTTGCAGGCCTGGTCTCTGTCAACTGCCCTCCCCTGTTGGCCATCTTGTGGTGGCCATCTTGTGTCCACATGGGGGCAGATCTTTTGACCACATGGGAGCAGTCATCTTGTATGTTGGAGTGATGGTCAATCTGCATATTACTCTTTTATTAGATAGGATAGAGGCCTAGTGCATGGGTGGGGGCTGGCTGGTTTGTCCTGGATCAGGTGGGTGTTCCCTTGGGGTGTGGAGTGGCCTATATGAGGGTCCTGTGGTGGTTTGCAGGTCGGCCACACTGCCCTGTGACCAAAGCAGAGGCCCTGGTATCTGGGATTTATTTATCTTCTACAATTGAAACTTTGTAGCTTGGAGCAGAGCCAAGCCTTCTGCTCACACAGCAATTGAAACTTTATTGCCTTAAGCAGTGACCTGGGCCCTTGGCTTCCTCCATTGCTAGGGGCAAACCAAATGTCCCTCCTGCTCTCTCTGTGGCCATAGCCATCTTGGTTGGGTTAATTTGCATACTTGCTCTGATTGATTGGTAGGCGTGGCTGGTGGAAGTGGCTGGTGGGTGTAGCAGAGGTATGGTCAATTTGCATATTACTCTTTTATTAGATAGGACTAGTAGCCCTGGGCTTGAATCTGTGCACCAGTAGCTCTCTGCAGGGCCTGGCTGCTCTGTGCCTGCTGCCCAGAGGCTCTCCATGGCTCAGAGGCCCATCTGCATCCCAGCCTGGCCAGAGGCCCATCTACTGCTGGGTGCGGAACACTTGCCTCATAGCTGGGGCTACGACATAAGCCTTCTGTGCCCCAGCCTGGCCAGAGGCCCATCCACAACTGGGCACAGAAAGCTTGCCTTGTCACCATGGCGACAAAGCAAGCGTTCCACCAGGCCACTTAATCTGCCAGCTCTCAGCATATGCCCCTCCCCCCACCCCTAAGGACTGGAGACTCCAGTATGGCTGAGAGGACTAGGTACTGCCATCTTGTGTCTATGGACACCACCATCTTTGTGACAGAGTGATGGTTAATTTCCATATTTCTCTTTTATTAAATAGGAAGGATGTTTAGAGATTGGGAAATTTCTATATTTGCTTTCTACCTATCTCTACCCCACTCCAAAAGACAGTTTACAGAGATTTACAGTGATCCTATGTGAAAACTAGAAGCCCAGTGCACCCTCTCGTAGTCCAGGATTCCTTGGGGGATATCCAACTGAGGACTTAGGCCTGCTCCCTTCTCGGGCCTAAGCCTTCAGTCGGACATCCTTAGTGCTGCTGTAGAGGCAGGAGAAGCTCCTGCCACCACTGCTGCACTCACCAGCTGTGAGCCCAGCTTCTGGCTGAGTGGCGTTCCCCCCGTGGGAATGCACTGACCACCAGGGAGCAGCTCCTGCATTGAGTGTCTGCCCCCTGGAGGTTAGTGTGCATCATAGCAACCGGTTGTTCTGCTGTTTGGTAGATTTGTATGTTAGCCTCTTATTATATAGGTTAAACATCCAGTTCAACTTCAGAGGAAACTAATTTAAAAGCAGTATCATCTTTCTGCCTCAGGTTCCATTTGTGAGATAAGAGTGGCTAATGTTAATTATTCATGCATTACCCATGCTGCACCCATTTTATAAACCATGTACTGTTCAGGAGGATATGTATGATAAGCAGAAGTAGATTTGACCTCATATCTCTCTAAGTCCAAAGTGTTTGTCCTGTCTTTTATCCTGCCCAGTTATTTTCACCTAGTATGAACTCAACAAGTATTTGTTGACTAAATGGAAAAATGGTTGTCTACAAGAGTTTCTTTATCATCAATAGCTGATGCAGCTCTGTCTTCTTGGCCAACTGCTTTCTCAGAGTCAACCCAGGCGCCACTTTTACCTCAACAATATAAAGCACATGAAAGCATTGGACCAGGGCCAGCATGATCATAAGACCTCTTACATCAGACGCCCCTGGAGTAGACTGATTTTGAGCATGCTTAGGGAATCAGCAAAGGAACATTACCAAAAAATAATTTTATGGAAAATTTTGATCCAGCATTTTATATTATTTAAAATTAATTATCATAATAATAACTGAACTTTATTGAGCAGTTATAATTTTTATGTTATGGGTTGGTGGTCTTTTTACCAGTATATTTCATTTCAAGTGGTATAGGGTTAAAGTGGGAGAGTCAAGAGATAGTACATATCTACCATGACCATGTTAATGCTTTAGATCTCAAATATTTCTAGTGCAGCCCTCCTCTGCTTACCTAATGTGCAAATTCCTGCATATGACTCCAGTGAATCAAAATCTGTGGGGCCCGGAGCCTAAGAGGCCTCAGAAGACTCTGATGTATACTGACAATAGGACTTCCCAGTAAACCATACATCAGTCACTTTAGTGGTTGCCAATCCTCTATCGAAGCATTCTAAAAGCACCATGAATTAGAAGGGGAAGTCACCATTTGCAATCAAGTTAAGATTGGTTCAGGCAGAATCATCCCACGATGATAAATCGAGATAGAGAAAGATGGATGTTGGATGAGGAGCATAATAATTGCACAATCTCAAAGTGTCTCCCCAAAGACTGCTTATAAATTGCATATGGGGAATTCTTTAACCATACTCTGAAGAAACTAGATAACATCTTAACCAGGTGCTTAAAATTGGCATCACCAAAAAAAAAAAAATGCAAGTGGGCAAATGTGCCTCTGAATGAAATACTGTGAGAAAGACAGAACAATATTTTGTAGTGTTCTGACTGGGGATGTTTAACCTGAATCTAATCATGTAGAAATATCAGACAAACTCAAAATGAAGTAGATCTTCTAAAAGAGCTGGCCTATGCTGTTCAAAAAAAAATTCCGATGTATGGGAGACAAGGAAAGGCTGAGAAACTGTTTCAGAATAAGAGACTAAAGAGACAATATATTATCCTAGACTGAATCTTATACTGGAGGGGAAAATACTAAGAGGACATTATCAAGACAGCTGACAAAACTGGAATAGCGATTATAGATTAGACAATAGTATATCAATGTCAACATCAGTGGATTGTGTTACATAAGAGGAGTATCTTTGCTTTTAAGAAATATGCTTTGGCCGGGACCGGTTTGGCTCAGTGGATAGAGCGTCGGTCTGTGGACTGGAAAGTCCCAGGTTCGATTCCTGTCAAGGGCGTGTACCTTGGTTGCAGGCACATCCCCAGTGGGGGGAGTGCAAGAGGCAGCTGATCAATGTCTCTCTCTCATCGATGTTTCTAGCTCCCTTCATCTCTGCAAAAAATCAATAAAATATATTTTTTTTAAAAAGAAAAAGAAATGTGCTTTGAAATAGTAAAGGTTAATAAGGCATGATGTGTGCAAACTACTCACGACTTCAGAAAATAATATATTACAAATGCATATATATGTGTGTGTGTATAACCTGCTACACACACACACACACACACACACTTACATATTGGGGAAAGAATTATAACTGTGGCCAAAATATTTAAAATTAGTGAATACGGGTAAAAGGTAAATGCAAGTTTTCGACACTATTCTTGAACAACTTCTCTGTAAATTTAATTTTTTTCCAATGAAATGTTGTGGGTTTTGTTTTTTTTAAGATACATTTCCCACCTCTGGGTAGATTTAACTTTTAAACATGTTTGAGAACAATTAGTTAAGTAATTTTGTTTAATATATTTTTATTTCAGAGGGGAAGGGAGGAGGAGCGAGAGATAGAAACATCAATGATGAGAGAGAATCATTGATCAGCTGCCTCCTGCATGCCCCAACTGGGAATCAGGCCTGCAACCCAGGCATGTGCCCTGCCTGGGAATCCAACCCTGACCTTCTGACTCATAGGCACCACATATACAGGCTAGTAATTTAAAGAGTAATACAAAAGATAAGGACTCTCTATGATTACTGTTCATTAATTTTGTGACTCTGAAAACAAAGAGCTGAGTCATTCAGTATGTGTTTCTCCATTTGGGTATGACAATTTTGATAACCATTTACCTTGCATATTATAGTGGTAGGCAGTGGAGTGAGGTAGAATTCTGTAAGCTGCAAAATGTGGTTAATAGTACTGATCTGCTGTGTGACATGAGCAGGTCACTTCACCCGCCCAAGACTCCCTTTATTCATCAGCAAATTAAGGAGAATAGATTAGAGTATGTTGAAAGCCTGTTCATATCTACCTTCCTACAATTCTGAGTTACCATTTAATAAATAAAATTAGAAATTCTTAGAATTAAGACCTATATCAACAGAATTAAAGAGTGGGCCAAAGTTAAACAATTTTTCTTCCTTACATATTTGTACAGTCTTGGCCTCTTAAACAAATAGAAACTTGGATCACTTTTATAGGAAGACAAATTAAGGTTTGCAAAGAAACAGAACAACTTTAAAACTTTCTCTTAGGATGCCCATGAATTTGGCAGACCAATTGCATTTATGTTTTAAGAACAAACTTATCCAAAGGTCTCTAAAACATTACACTGAAACATTACCTTCCTACCCTCATATTCCTGTTACAGCCAATGAGTTATTGTTTTTACAACCAAATTAGATGATGGATTTTAGAGAAGTACAGTTGTGTCGTCATGGACCACACGCATAAAGATAGCAAGTTGTACCATTATCACTTCCCCCTCAAGATTTGATTTTTCTGATTTTGCTTTTGGTTCTGAATGTGCCATACTTTATGTCAAGAAAGAATTGGGGAAATTATTTACTTCCTAACACAGACTAAAATAAAAGAGATCAGGGTAACCATATTATAAATATTCTCAATTTAGACTGGTAAATAATAAAAATAGAAGAAATAAAAGAAGAGAGGGAGAGACTGAGCGGGAGGGAAGGGGGAGGAAGAGAAGAAAGAAAGGAGGGAGGGAGGGAGGACCAGCAATTACAAGAAGCTTTCTATGATGAAGCCAATTTGTAAAATGCTTTCTTATGTGTAGTTGACTCCCACTAGACTTCCTAATAAGCTTTTGTAATATATATAGTACAGCAAGAAATAAAACAAATAATTTTGATTTTTATTAGATATTCAATGAGATAAGATACAATAATTTTATTTATCCAGATATTTATTGTGTATCTATTCTGTGTCAAGCACATTCTGAATATCTAGCAGTGAACTGGACACACAAGACACATTCTCTCATGGAGCTTAAATTATGGTGGATATATATGAATGAAATATACATAATAGTGACTAGTGCTATGATAAGAAGTATGAAGAGATTTAAAATCAATATATGACTGAGGGGTGATTACTTTTGAATTCAGAGAAGGCTTTCTGGGGAACATACATTTAAGCTATAATCTAAATAATCACGAAAAATAGTGAAGAGACTCTTCCAGCCCAACTATTGCAAAAGGCAGAACAGAATGAAAGCCAGGTGGCTGGAACATAGTAGAAAAGGGAAGAAAAACAAGTGCTGAGATTTTAGAGAAGCAGAGGAATAAGGGATTTGTATTCTAGTCTAGGTGTTAGGGGCAGCCATTCGAAGATTTAAAGGAGAACTTGGTGAGATCTGACTTTCATTTGAAAGGATGACTGAGACTGCTGTGTTGGAGGAAGTAATTGCAATTATCTAGACATGAGATCATGGGGTCTGGAGGAGAGTGTTGTCATAGATATGCAAAGAGGTGGGCCTTTAAAAGAAAGAGTCTACAGGTCTGATGATGGAATGGAAGATGAGGAGCAATTTGAGGGGATGGGCATTAAGAGATCTATTTGGGGCTTGTTAATTTTAAGATGCATACTAGGGTATTCCAAATAGATATGTCACAAACAATTGGGTATACAACTTTGAAGTTCTGGGAGTATATAAGGGCTAGAGTTTGTAACCCTGGAAGTTAAGAGCATATGATAGAATTTGAAGCTATAAGACTGGACAAATTACCTAAGGAGAGGATGTAGTTGGAGAAAAGAAGTGACTCTAGCTCTTGGGTAGAACAGAAAAGGAAGAGCCAATCCAGAATACTGAAAAATGGGTGTCCAGTGAAATGATAGAAAAATTAGATGACCACGGTATCAGAGAAAATGGGCGAGGGTTCCACCAAAGAGAGTGTGTGTCCTCTGGAAAGATTGTTCATGATGATTTTCTTGTTGCCATCTTGAGGTTGTCACCTGCCACACCTCTAGAGCAGTCTAAATAGGATGAATGGAAGGGAGAGTGGATTGGGAAGAGAATATGTGATGAAAAAAGGTGGACACAGAATGTTTCAGTCATTGTGCAGCATGAACAACAGTGGTAGGAGGGCAACAGGAAGGAGGAGTGGAGGCAAGGGAGTTTAGCTATTTGTTTTTCTTAAAAGAAAAGTGTTGCTAGATCAGTGTGTGCAATAACAGGATTAAGCACAACAAGAGAAGTGGTGGGGAAAGATGACTATTGCAAAAGCCCAGTCATTGAGAGGATGGAGGAATGGGATCCAGATGAAAGAATTTAGCCTTGGAAAGAGTAGAGGGTTGTTCAAGGAAGTTGGTTGTGTAATTACCTCATTTCTTCTCTTAATTTATGTGCCATTACATAAATTCTCTCATTTGATTTCACATGATTCTCTTGTATTTGATCATTCCCATTTCCAAGGGAGGGAAATGAAGTTTAGAGAGGTTGGACAATTTATCCTACAACATACAGTTATAAAATAGTAAATTTAGAATTCTAATCTTCTTTGCAACTCCAAATGGAATGCTCTTTCCACTCATAATTCCATGATGGAGCCTCTTTCTAATGCTCTCTCTGATGCAACATGGCAAATGTTCACAGTCTACCCGGTACAAACAAGTACAGTTGCTTTGATACCATTATTTCCATTTGGTGACTCAGTGATCAGCAAATGGCTCGGCAATTTCGAGTTTGAAATCCCTGGAACCCACTCATGGAAGTTTAATGTCCACATCAAATTTTTTCTGAATTTAATGACTGCTGGAATATAACAGGTCCATACTTACACTTGCAACTAAATATCTTATAAAACACACACACACACACACACACACACACACACACCTAAAAACTAATGTTTTTCTCATATAATTGCTAAACAGAAATTACCAATTTATTTTGTTGTCATTTTATAAGGAGTCCCGCCTAATCAAACAGCAAAATTAAATAGCTAGTTGTTAAAATAACAAAACAAAACAAAATTAAAGTAGGTGAAGTACAAATCCCAATCAATGGTGGTACAGCACAGGAATTTATTACCCTACAGTCCAAAATGCCCTGAGTTCCAGTCCTAAGCCTGGTAAACTCTTTTGGTGTTCAGCTTCAAGTTGTCTAATCTCTTGGTTTCCTCAGTAAAATGAGGGTAATGGTATTTATGAAGTGTTCTGAGAAACAAATGGGATAACCCAGTGAGATAATTTTGTAAACTTGTAGTACCTGCTGGTTATTATTATTCTTATAACACTACATGGTATGTGTCCTTTTGTGTTTCTTAATGAGCATTGTGAGCCAATTTCACTCTTCCTTCTAGAAATAGTGTCTTATGGGTACTTGGAAGAAAGAAAAGAAAAATTGCCTGTGTAGGGACACCTCCCAGTTGAGCTCTTGTAACAAGTAAATCTCTTGAAACTGCATCAGTCCCTGTTTCCACCGAAGCATGTCCATTATTGCTACCACAGTGCTCACCTCAGCTATGCATTTATCCCATAACAAATGTGCACTGAGGGCCTCTTACATTCCAGGCCCTGAAAGAACTTGACATCAGTGTAGAAAAAGGATTGTGATACATTTCCAACTCAGCAGTTCACAGTCTGAGAGAGTCCTCTCTGTATGAAGTTATTTATCTGTACATCTTCCCTCCTCACCCTCCACCCCATCTCCAACTATGAGCTCTAGAGTGCCAAGACCCTTCTAATTCATTTTTATTCTCCTTTATAATATGTAGCACAATACATTGCTCAGAGTGAATGTTCAATAAATAATTATTGGAATGAAGAAATATTTTGTAGTGTGTTTTTAAAATATCAAGGTGTACTAGTGGACTAACAAGCAAGATGTTTTTCCTTATAATGTCTCTCTGGTTACATTTAACAGCAAGTTAAAATTAGATCCTTTAAAAAAAAGAAAGAAAACCATGGCAACTGTGATGTTGAATGTTTCAGAGAGCACATTTTTAAAGAATTCTCTTTTTTTGAATTTCCCATGTTGGAGCTGCCTATTTCAATTGAAATTCCAGTAAGTAATCTGTGGTACTAATAGCCACACAGACCACTGATTGTATCTATGAAGCAATAGAAACTCCCACATAGAACAGAGTGCTTGATGAAATGCTTGAAGAACAAAATAAATGTGTTGAAAATCCAGCAAATAGATTTTAAATGGTTACCCGCTGGAAATGATTGAACATTAACCTCTCTTTGTTTCTTGTACCTGTATTTATTATAAAATCCTGGAGATTGTTCTAATGTTTCATATCAATATTTGCTGGAGATCATTTTTTTTTCCTCTAGGAGGAAATCAATTTTACAGTGCTGTCTTCTTAATTAAAGAATGGGCATTTTCACAGAATGTTACCAGTGAGTACTATCTAATAGTTTTCTCTAAAAGTATTTTATTTAAGTCATGATTAAAGTGTAACACAGTGCCTCAGAACACTGACTAATGTCATGTTAATCAACTTGACTACTAAAAGAAATGAAGAGGTTGATAGTTTAAATCTAGTTGGTACATTATTCATTTGAACTGTCAAAGAAGAAAATATATTTTATCCAGGACCAAATATAAAACAAATAAACAAATAGAAATCTAGCAAAACACCTCAGAAACAACTTTTAAAAATTTACAGGCCATACCTTAAGAAAAATCCAATTTTGTTTCTCTTTAAAAAATTGTAAATTAGACTCTGATTCACAGCATCCATATCGATCCACATCCATTGAATGCCTACTCTATGCAAACCACTGAATTAATGTCAAGATAGGTAAAGAATATTTTTTGTTTTTAGAGAGTTTATTGGAAGAAATAAGCTATTCATACATAACTATAATGAATAAATAAAATAAGTGTTTTAAATGCCATTGGTGTTCTGAGGAAGGATAAATGGATAACTTCTGGCTAGGTTTGGACAGGTAGAATGAGGTGGGAATAGGAACATGGAGAATCCTTAGCAGACAGATTGAAAATGAGTATCTTTTGCAAGTAACAAGAATTTCAAATTGACTTCAGAGTAGTTTACAGTTCTAAATAAGTCTGGAAACACACATTGGGCTAGGTGGTGAAAGGCCTTGAATTCTAGATTATTTAATTTTTTTTAAGAGCTGTAGATGAGCAGATCTAAAACTCTGCTGTGAAACAGTTTTATAAAGAACAGGCTCTAAATCTGCAACTGAGGTTTGATTTGTAACAACATTAAAAATATTGGTTTGGTTTGGCTGTGTTTTTTCAGCCTGCGCATCTAGGCAACTTTTTTTTTTTTTCTGGAGCATTTTTTCAGTCTATTGAGATTTTTTTTAATTAAATCTTTATTATTCAGATTATTACATTTGTTTCTCTTTTTTCCCCTCCAGCTCCCCTCCAACCGGCTCCCAATCCTTCCTCTACCCTTACCTCCCTCCTGTTGACCTCATCCATAGGTGTATGATTTTTGTCTAGTCTCTACCTGTACACCCCTCACCCCTTTCCCCCTGAGAATTATCAGTCCACTCCCTTTCTGTGCTCCTGATTCTATTATATTCACCAGTTTATTCTCTTCATCAAATTTTTAATTCACTTAATTTTTAGACTCACTTGTTGATAGATATGTATTTGTTGTTCATAATTTTTTGTCTTTTACCTTTTTTCTTCTTCTTCTTAAAGAGTACCTTTCAGCATTTCATATAATACTGGTTTGGAGTTGATGACCTCCTTTAGCTTTTTCTTATCTGTGAAGCTCTTTATCTGCCCTTCAATTCTGAATGATAGCTTTGCTAGATAGAGTATTCTTGGTCGTAGGTTCTTGCTATTCATCATATTGAATATTTTTTGCCACTCCCGTCTGGCCTGCATCGTTTCTGTTGAGAAATCAGCTGACAGTCGTATGTATGGGTGCTCCCTTGTAGGTAATTAATTGATTTTCTCTTGCTGCTTTTAATATTCTCTCTTTGTCTTCTGCTCTTGGTATTTTAATGATGATGTGTCTTGGTATAGTCCTCATTGGATTCCTTTTATATGGGGTTCTGTGTGCTTTCTGGACTTGTAAGTCTATTTCTTTTACCAGATGTAGGAAATTTTCAGTCATTATTTCTTGAAATAGGTTTTCAGTATCTTGCTCTCTCTCTCTTCTGGCACCCCCACAATTCTGATGTTGGTATGCTTGAAGCTGTCCCAGAGGCTCCTTACATTATCTTTACATTTTTGGATTCTTTTTTCTTCTTGCTTTTCCAGTTAAGTGTTTTCTGCTTCTTTATATTTCAAATTTTTGACTTGATTCTTGCCTTCCTCTAGTCTGCTGTTAGGTCTCTGTATAATATGTTTTATTTCAGTCAGTGTATGTTTAATTTCTAGTTGGTCCTTTTTCATCTTTAGTTGGAACTTTTCCATCTCTAGTTGGTCCTTTTGCATCTCTAGTTGGTCCTTTTGCATCTCTAGTTGGTCCTTTTTCATCTCCTCTTGGGTCTTGCTAACTTTATCCAACTTTTCTAGGATATTCTTAAAAAACCTTATAAGCGCGGTTTTGAATTCTATATCCAGTCGTTTGTTTTCTTCCATTTCTTTTGTTTGTGATCCCTTCCCTTGTCTCGGCATTTTCACTATGCTGAGAGAACTTCTATGTTGGATTCAGCCTTATGATACCAGACTTGAAAAACTACAAAACCCTCTCTGTTGAGCTTGGGATGGGTGTAGTCTCAGGGCTTAAGGGACCGCCTTGCCTTCCAGTCAACCTCGCCCTCCACAGCCCCTGAGTCTCACGTGACTGGGTAATCGCTGGAGCGGTCCCCGTGTGCACCGCTCTCTTGCAGTGCCTCTAGACTGCTGCCCCTTCGGCTCCCCTGCGCTCCGGGACCACACGAGTCTGAGTCCCCAGGGTTTTGCCCGAAACTGGGGTTTAGTGGAGTTAGAAGTGGCAAAGCTGGGAAGGTCTGTCTCCTGCCCACTCATGAAAGCCAGCGGCACAATCAGCAGTTGATCCTCTGCCCGCAGTGCCATGCATGCCACCAGACTTATGATCTTTTGCAACTCCCCCAAATTTCCATGCACTTCTTCCTTTTCACAGTCCAAACTCCCACCGTATGAGTTTTGGCTGGATCTGGGGTTTAGTGTCTTAGGATAAGGAGTTCAATGCCTTTGAGAGTCTCCATCTCCCTCCTGCCAGAGAAAGCCAGCCAGGTTCTCCGGCACCCGCTTTCTCCACGCGCGGATCTCCGTACCTCAGCCTTTTGCAGCTTCTCTGGGTCTCTGTGCGCCCCTTTCTTTCCTTCTAGTTGTAGAATTTTTACTCAGCTAGCTTTCCTGTGGTTCTGGATGATGTCTGTTCTGTCTTTTAGTTGTAGATTTGAAATTGTTGTGTGAGGCAGCAGTGTAGGTGTTTACCTATGTCGCCATCTTGGATTCTCAGTCTAGGACACTTTTAGATAATAGGATATTTTTTCTAAGTTTTTACAGGGACAGGTTTTTACATGAATTATTGTCTCTTGAACAAATTTGTGGTAATTGACCTTCCAGATGTTTGAAATGAAATATTTTCTTGTGAATTTATTCTTCTGAGTGTTCTATCTACAATTTGCCCTGCTCTATTATTGTTTGGTACACAAATATGCACTGAAAACCAAAATTACCATTTCTGTATAGAGGTTTAAGGACTGATGCAGAAATATTCAGAAGCCTGTTTCATAAAAACAACAAAACCTTCCTCCATGTAAAGAGAAAAGTTGTGGGAGACATCTGGGAGGAAGAATGATGTGGAGAAGTTTGAAGGAAAAATAGGCAGAAGATAGGAGGGAAGAAGGGAGTCAAGGAGAGAAAGAGATTTGAGAGAGAACCTTCTAGAAGAAGTGATTGTAAAGATAAGTTTATATATTGATATGTATTTAGGGGATGTGAAAGAAAGGTAAAAGCGATAGGTAATGCTAAACATGTTGTTAAGTATAATCAATTACAGATAATCTGATACATTTTAGCCACTGGTGCTTGAAGTAGAGAGAGTGAGTTCAGAAAACATACCATGAAAATTTTGAAATAGCTCACCCACCAAAATTTTCTGTTTATATTTTTTGCAGTCTATTTTAAGAATGAATATGAATCAAAGATCCTTAAAATCAAGTTATTTTTTGAGCTTTAAATGATTTTCAAAAGCTTCACATTTCTTTGGCTTCATAGATAGCATTGAACCAAGAAGGGGACATATACATAGATAATTTCTATAGTATTAATCAGAATCAAGCTTTATTTGGAACTTATCCATACTATGTGGTCTATAAATTTTACTCAAAATTGCAAATGACACTTTAAAAAAAAAGCATACAAGGCAAGCATGGGGTGTTGGAGCTGTGCTACTTTCTTTTCTGCATGTCCGCTACTGAAAGAAACTTTTTGGTATACTAGTAGATGCATATCCCAAATGTCCATCCATGAGACATCTTAATTCAATGACTGAAGCTAACTTTCACTCAACTCAAAGCATATATGGCACAAGAGCAAACATAGATAGAGTGATGGCCAAGATAGATTTTTCCTCACCACCCTAACTAGCCACATTAATGGTACAAAGGATATATTGGATGCTGGCAATGATTCCAAGAGAAGAAAGAAAACAAGGTCTTGATCAAAGCAAAGCTGTGTGGATGGGGCCTATGACTTCCAACCATGGCGACCTCCTTACTTAAGCATCACACAGACTGCCAAAAATTTTATTCTTCTAGGTGTTTCACTCCACAGAAACATAACTCTAGTAAATCAGTATAAATCACTGGGGAAATATTATTCCACTATTAAACTTTTGCAAATTAATATCAAAGATGGCTGTTATTGAAATTATGAGAATTTGATATCTCTAGTACAATAATATTGACCTCACAGTAGATTTTTTGACATGTCCACATTTGAACTCAATCTTGTCTGGTGACACAAATGTTCAGTTGCGTGGATGAGGTGTTTTGTTTCTTCCTTTACTCTTCTTAAGAATTACTAGGGAGAAGATCAAAGATGGCAGCAAAGTAGATAGAAGTTACACTCACCTCCTTCCAGGACCATACTGGAATTACAACTAAATTATAGAAAATCAACCTGAATAATGAACTGACAACTAGCAGGATAGAAGTCTTATCACCAATGGTTTATAGAAGAAGTCACATAGAGACTGGTAGGAAGAAGAAGATTCTGACCCTGCATCCATGTGAAGTGGTTGAGAGTCTGGAGAGATATCACAGCTACACAGTTCCTTCTGAGGAGCAAGGGGTCTCAAGTCCATGCAGGCTTCCTAGTCCAGAGCACCAGAGCCAGGAAAAATAGCTCACATAACATCTGGCTGTGAAAAATCACTGGGGATTCTGTCTGCCAGGGAAAGATGGGAGTTGCTAGAAATGCATCCCCTTGTGTGACAAGTGCAGATCCACACAAGGGTCCCCACCTGAATGAAACTTTAGAGACTGAACTATATTTCCTGGGGCCCTTCTTCTGTCCCCTGCAGAGAATTGGGTCTGTGCATCCTCAAAAAACAAAAACAAAAACAAAAAAATGAATTGCTAGGTATGACTTGTTTTACTTAGTACTCTCTAAGTCTGTTCATGTTGTCACAAATGGTAAGATTTCATTCTTTTTTATAACTCAGTAATATTCCAGTATATATAGTACCACATCTTCTTTGTCCAATCATCTATTGATGAACACTCAGGTTGCTTCCGTAGCTTAGCTATTGTAAAAAGTGCTGCAATGAACATAAGGATGCATATATATTTTTGAATTAGTGTTTTGGATTTCTTCAGTAAATACCCTGAATTGGAATTGCTGGGTGGTAAAGTAATACTGTTTCTAATTTTTTGAAGAACCTCTATACTGTTTTCCATAGTGTCTGCATCAACTTACAATCCCACCAACAGCACACGAGGGTTCACTTTTCTTCACATTCTTGCCAACAACACTTTGTTGATTTAATGATGATAGCAATTCTGACAGGTGTGAGGTGATTTCTAATTGCAGCTTTAATTTTTATTTTCTCTGATGATTAGTTATATTGAGCATCTTTTCATATGTCTCTTGGCCATCTGTATATCCTGAGTAGAGAAATATCTATTGAGGTCATCTCCTCATTTTTAATTAGATCATTTGCTTTTTTGGTGGTAAGTTATATGAATTCTAGATACTAACCCCTTATTTCATGTAACATTAGCAAATATCTTCTCCCATTCAATAAGTTTGTCTTTTCATTTTGTTGATGGTTTCCTTTGTTGTGCAAACATCCCATTTGTTTATTTTATCACTTGTTTCCCTGGCAGAAAAGAACAAATACCATATCATTTTGCTTATATGTGGAGTCTATAAGACAAAAAAATAAATAAATAAAACAAACAGATTTTTTAGTTGGAAGGGGGGTTGGGAGGCTGAGTGGAAGGTTAATGGATTAAGAAAAGCAAATTGTTAGTTATAAAATATTCATGGGAATACAGCATAAGGAATATAGTCAATAATATTATAATATCTCTATAGGGCCAGATGGGCCAAAACTCATTGGGGTAGATCACTTTGTAGGTTCCATAAATGTCTAACCACTATCACCTGAAACATAATACTGAATGTCAATTGTAATTGAAAAGTAAAAAGAAACAAAAAAAAATTACTAGGTCAAAATTAAATGCATTTTAAATGTTTTCTATAAGCAAACTCCTGTCTTTCAAGCAAACAAAAATAATCAGCAATATTAACATAATCATCAATCTTGAAAAGCTACTTAAGACTTTGATATCAGGCACTGTCCTTGTGGTAGTGAAAAGAAGCAAGAATATTAGCTCTTTTCTCATTGTTATCTTATACTGAACCCTTCTTTCTTGCATTTTCTCTTCTGTTTGTGTTCTGATGTAAGTCTGCTATTAGCTCTCCAATTCTATAGGGAAAGGAAGTACGCCCTGGCTAGGAGGTAGTGAGGGCAAGTTCCAGGGAGGAAATAGCAATGCAGATTCTGCTAGTGATCAACAACATGACTTGAACAAGCAACTTAACCTCTCTATTCCTTAAAGTCTTCAAAAAAAATGTGTTCCTTCTTCCTGTTTCTCCTATAGAATAGTTTCCAGGACTGAATATGAAAGATGAAAAAGTCTTTAAAAATAGGAACCAACCATACTATATAATCAGGTCTTAGGACTTTTATATTTTTAAACCAATCTAGAGATAGTGTGCAGAAATCTTTGAATCAAAGGTTATTGGTTAGATAGCAAAAAATAGTGAATAGATAGATATGTCCTGAGCCTTGTCCCAGTGCAGATAGAAAGAACAGCTCAGTGTTGCATGGGGAGTGTTCATTGGTGAGTTGAGGGACAGCTATACTCCAGCAGACAGTGGGAGACTGCTGGACAGAACTCCTCTGACCGGGCAGCCCCCACTGCTGCTGGGTTCCCTCCTGGAGCAACCCTCTGGGACTCAGAGACCACGCCATCTTTCAGGGGAAAGTGGATGTTATTGGAAGCCTGAAAATCTACAGCTACAGCACACACCAAACAGCTGCAAACCACAAAACACCAGTCCCCAATTGGCGCAAACATGCGGATTCAGAAAAGTCCTATACTCCACCACAGAAAGGTCAGATTTTGCCTGGGATAAGGTAAAGTCTCTGCTCCCAGCAGGAGAGAGAAACGCATGCACTGAGGGAAGCTAGAGGAGCAGTGGAAGTCTGAGCCTAAAACAATTCGTGGCTGTTGGAGTTGTCATGGTCCATGAATGTGGAAGGGGATCCTCAGAGCTAATAACAGAAGGGAACTCTAAAAATCAACCCATCTCAGGATCCAAAAATGGCGGCGGAATAGACAGACGCTTCTGAGGCCTTGTTGCTGGGCAGAGGGAGAGAGAGCAGCTGAGAGTCACACTGGGAGTGTTTGTTGGCAAGTTAAGAGTCAGTTATCCTCCAGGAGAAGGTGGGGGACTGCTGGACAGGGCTTCCCTGACCAGGCCACCCCACTGCCAATGGATTTTTGTCTGCCGGAGCCAACAGCGTGAACACGGAGACCACACCATCTTGCAGAGGGAGGTGGATGTCTGCAGCAGTCTGAAAGCTGCAGCTGAGGCACCCACCGAGCAACCGGGGGACCCAGAGCACCACTCTCCAATCTGCGCAGATGCACGGACTCAGAGGAGCTCCACACAGCACACAGAAAGTGCCTTGTGTATTGTACCTGATCATGTTGTAGTTTATGCCCTTGAATCAACGTAGGAGACAGAACTATATAACCAGACACCTGTAGAAGAAAGACCATGGGCAGATGAAAAAACAGCACGCATACAACAGAAAGGCAGGTATCACCAGAAAAGGAAGTAAACAAAATAGAAGCAGAAATAAGACTGCCAGGGAAAGAGTTCAGAGAAATGATCATAATGTGGATGAAAAGAATGGAAAACAAAATCGACAATGTGAGTAAGACCTAAGAGGAAATGAAGAAGAGCCAAGAGGAAATGAAGAAGAACCAAGAAGAAATGCAGAAGAACCAAGAAGAAATGCAGAATAATCAAGAAGAAATGAAAAATGACATCACTGCAATAAAGAACGCAATAGAAAGCATTAAAAGTAGACTAGAAGAAACAGAGGAACACATCAGTGAGCTAGAAGACAAGTTAGGAAAAAATACCCAAGTACAGCAGCTTCTAAAAAAAAAATTAAAAAGCAAGAGGAGAGCCTAAGGGAACTTTAGGATAACACAAAACAAAACAACATTCGCATAATTGGGGTTCCAGAAAGAGCGAAAACTGAATAGAAAACTTGTTTGAAGACATGACAGAAAACTTCCTTAATATAGAAAAGAAAAAAACCCACACAAATCCAAAAAGCTAACAGAGTCCCAAGCAAAATGAACCCCAAAAAACCGACACCAAGGCACATTATAATTAACTTGGCAAACATCGATGACAAAGTAAAAATCTTAAAAGCAGCCAGAGAGAAACAGAAAGTTACCTACAAAGGAACCCCCATAAGACTGGCAACTGATTTCTCAACAGAAACTCATCAGGCCAGAAGGGAATGGAATGATATATACAAAGTTATGCAAAGGAAGGGTCTGAATCCAAGAATACTGTACCCTGCAAGGCTTTCAATCAAAATTGAAGGTGAAATCAGAAGCTTCACAGACAAAAAAGGACTAAGGGAATATATTACCACCAAACCAGCAATGCAAGAAATGTTAAAGGGTCTGCTGTAATAAAAAGAAATAGGAATCGAAGAAGGAACTCTGGGGTAAAGACTAAAAATGGTGACAGATAAGTACCTATCAGTAATAACTTTAAATGTAAATGGATTAAATGCTCCAATCAAAAGATATAGGGTAACCGATTGGATAAGAAAACATTATCCTTATATCTGCTGTCTACAAGAAACCTACCTCAGGAAAAGAGATGCATACAGATTGAGGGTGAAGGGATGGAAGATGGTATTTCAGGCAAATGGAAATGAAAAAAAAGCTGGGGTTTCAATTAGATCTCAAAGTGAAGGACATAACAAGAGATAAAGAAGGCCACTTCATAATACTAAAGGGCACAATCCCAACAGGAAGAAATAACTCTGGTAAACATATACGCACCCAATATAAGAGCACCTAAATACCTAAAAAAAACTCCTGAAGGATATTAAGGGAGAGATTGACAGCAATACAATCATAGTAGGTGACTTTAATACCCCACTGTCACCACTGGACAAATCCTGTAAACAAAAAATCAGCAAAGTAACATCAATCCTAAATGACTCACTAGACCAGATGGAATTAATTGACATCTTCAGAACATTTCACCCCAAAGCCACAGAATATACATTCTTCTCTAGTGCACATGGGTCATTTTCAAAGATAGATCATATGTTGGGTCATAAGAAAAGTCTCTTCAAATTCAAGAAGATAGAAATCATATCAAGCATTTTCTCAGACCACAGTGGCATAAAACTGGAAATCAACTATAATAAAAACAACAGAAAGAAATCAAACACATGGAGACTAAACAGCATGCTATTACACAACGACTGGGTAAGCAGAGAGATCAAGGAAGAAATAAAAACATCATGGCAACAAATGACAATGACAACACCACAATAAAAAATTTATGGGACACAGTGAAAGCAGTCTTGAGAGGGAAGTTCATTTCCCTACAAGCCTACTGCAAAAAAACAGGAAACAATGGTAATAAATTTCCTAACCCTACAACTTAAAGGAGTTGGAACGAGAGCAACAAGAAAAGCCCAGTGTAAGCAGAAGGAAGGAAATAGTAAAGATCAGAGCAGAGATAAACAACATGGAGACCAAAGAAACAATTCAAAAGATCAATAAAACCAAGAGCTGGTTCTTTGAAAGGATAAACAAGATTGATGGACCTCTAGCCAGGCTCACCAAGAAGCAAAGAGAGAAGACCCAAATAAACAAAATCAGAAATAAAACAGGAGAAATAACAGCAGACCCTGTCGAAATACAAAGGATTGTTAAAAAATACTATGAACAACTCTATTCCAACAAATTGGACAACCTGCAAGAAGTGGACATATTCCTAGAAAAATATAACCTTCCAAAACTCAATCAGGAAGAATCTAAACATCTCAATAGTCCAATAACTATGGAAGAAATTGAAGCAGTCATCAAAAAGCTTCCAGCAAACAAAAGCCCGGGACCAGATGGCTACACAGGACAGTTTTACCAAACATTCAAGGAAGAATTAAAACCTGTCCTCCTCAGACTATTGAAGGAACACTTCCAAACACCTTCTATGAAGCCAGCATTGACCTATACCAAAACCAGATAAAGATAACACAATAAAAGAGAATTATAGGCCAATATCCCTCATGAACATAGATGCCAAAATCCTCAACAAAATTCTAGCAAATCGGATCCAGCAGTACATCAGAAAGATCATACACCATGACCAAGTAGGATTCACTCCAGGAATGCAAGGATGGTACAATATCTGCAAATCAATAAATGTGATACATCACATATACAAATTGAGAGATAAAAATCACATAGTCATATCAATTGATGCAAAAAAAGCATTTGACAAAATCCAACACCCCTTCTTGATAAAAACTCTCAGCAAGGTGGGAATAGAAGGATCATACCTCAACATCATAAAAGCCATATATGATAAACCCACAGCTAACATCATACTCAATGGCAAAAACTAAAACCATTTCCAGTAAGAACAGGAACAAGACAGGGATTCCCACTCTCACCTCTCCTGTTCGACATAGTACTGGAAGTATTAGCCATTGCAATTAGACAGGAGAAGAAATAAAAGGCATCCAAATTGGAAAAGAAGAAGTAAAGCTGTCCTTATTTGCAGATGACATGATACTGTACATAAAAAACCTGAAGGACTCCATCCCAAAACTAATTGACTTAATTAATGAATTTGGCAATGTAGCAGGATACACAATTAATGCCAAGAAATCTGTGGCATTTCTATACACTAATAGTGAAATTACAGAAAGAGAGACTAAAAAAAGCAATCCCATTTACCATCGCACCAAAAAAATTAAGATAACTGGGAATAAACCTAACTAAAGAGGTAAAAGACCTATATGTAGAAAACTACAGGACACTGAAAAAAAGAGACAGAGGAAGATGTTAACAGATGAAAGAGCATACCATGCCCATGGATTGGGAGAATCAACATCATTAAAATTTCCATACTACCCAAAGCAATCTATAGATTCAATGCACTACCCATTAAAAAACCAATGACGTATTTCACAGACCTAGAAAGAATTCTTCAAAGATTCATCTGGAACAAAGAAAAGACCCCGAATAGCCACAGCAATCCTGAGAAAGAAGAACAAAGTAAGTGGGATCTCAATACCAGATTTCAAGCTGTATTATGAAGCCAGTGTTCTCAAAACAGGCTGGTACTGGCACAAAAACAGACATATAGACCAATGGAACCGAATAGAGAATCCAGTTATCCACCCAAGCCACTATGTTCCATTAATATTTGACAAAGGAAGCATAAACATACAATGGAGTCAAGACAGTATCTTCTATAAATTTTCTTGGGAAAATTAGATAGAAATATGCAAAAAAATGAAATTAGACCACTAACTTACACCACACACAAAAATTAACTCAAAATGGATACAAGACTTAAACATAAGATGGGAAACCACAAAAATACTATAGAAATCCACAGGCAGAGAAATCTCAGACATATGCCGAAAGAACTTCTTCACTGATATTGCTCCAAGGGCAATGGAAGCTAAAGAGAAAATAAACAAATGGGACTACAGTGGTACCTCGAGATATGAGTTTAATTCATTCTGTAACCTTGAGGCATGGGAAACTATGAGACGGTCGAGTCGCCCTAAACTGGTGGGGCGTGTACAGCTGGCTGATCCGCGCGATTACTCCTATCTCAAATGTTGCTCGTATTTCAAAAATCTCCTATGTTAGGGCACTCGTATCTTGAGGTACCACTCTATATCAAAATAAAAAGCTTTTGCACAGCAAAAGAAACCATCAACAAAACAACAAGAAAGCCCACTGTATGGGAGAACATATTTGCAAATGTTATCACTGATAAAGGTTTGATCTCCAACATCTACAGGCAACTTGTACAACTTAATAAAAGGAAAATAAATGATCCAATAAAAAAATGGGCAAGGACATAAATAGAATCTTTTCAAAAGAAGGCAGAAGGAAGGCCAAGAGACACATGAAAACATGCTCAAAGTCACTAATTATCTGAGAGATGCAAATCAAAATGACAATGCAGTACCATCTCACACCTCTGAGAATGTCAACCATCAGCAAATCAACAAATGAGAAGTGTTGGAGAGGATGCAGAAAAAAAGGACTCCTCATGCACTGCTGGTGGGAATGCAGACTGGTGCAGCCACTGTGGAGAACAGTCCTCAAAAAATTAACAATGGAGCTTCTATTTGACCCAGTAAACCCACTTCTAGGATTATATCCCAAGAAACTAGAAACACCAATCAGAAATGATATATGCACCCCTATGTTCATAGCAGCACAATTCATCATAGCTAAGATTTGGAAACAGCTTAAGTGCCCATCAGCAGATGAGTGGATTAGAAAACTATGGTACATCTACACAATGGAATACTAAGCTGCTATAAAAAGAAGGAGGAGGAGGAGGAAGAGGAGGAGGAAAAGGAGGAGTTGGAGGAAGAGCAGGAGGAGAAGGAGGAGGAGGAGGAGGAGAATTCTTACGATTTACAGAATTCTTACCATTTACAGCAGCATGGATGGACCTGGAGAGCATTATGTTAAGTGAATTAAGTCAGGCAATAAAAGAAAAATACCACATGTTCTCACTCATTTATGCAAAATAACATTAATTATAACCTAATGAATAAAAAGATAGATACAGAGGCAGTAAAGCACCGAACAGACTGTCAAATTACAGCGGCAAGGCTGGGGATTATTGGGGAGGGAGGGAAATAGATCAACCAAAGGACTTGAATGCATGCATATAAGCACACCAATGGACACAGACACTGGGGGGAGTGGGGGTGGGATGAGAGCATGAAACAGGGTTTAGGGGAGGCTGGGGGAAGGTCAATGGGGGAGAAAAGGAGATATATGTACTAATATAGGTAATATTTTAATTTAAAAAAAGGGATGGAATACTTGGCCAAAAAAAAAGCTATTGGTTATATTTTTGAACATTAGTGATCTATGAAAATGCTTTGTCTTCATATAATATACAGTATTGCAGTCATTGTTACAAAATATTATTACAGCAGAATCAAGATGAATATGTATCTCCACATTAATGGGAGGCTGAAGGTCATATTCTTCTGCTTTCAAGTGAGGTCTGAAAAATAGTTTAAACCTTTAAAGTGGTTTAAACTTGAGATTTTCCTTACTAATAGAATAAACAACTTGAAGAAACATTGTGCTTACAACATTTCTGAAAGCTTTTCAGAGGAAGCAGCTGTGGTTTCTTTAAACTCCCAAGTCTATTATACAGGTTAGCAGTATATTTTATAATGAGTTCTAGACCACCTGCCTTTCTCAGGAAATTAATATCGAGATTTTTTTTTGTCTCTTTTGTCCTCAGTGGCTGTGTATAAGGTTTTCCTATTTAGTGAGTTTGGATAACCCGTAAACATGTTCATTCAGTGTTGTTCAGCTATAAGTGAGTATTTTTTAAGACATTGTCTAAATGTGTTTTCAACAAATGCTTGGTGAATATTGAGATTAAAGCATGCACTTCCTTAGTAAAACAGCAGATGATGTACACATAGTTTTACTTTATGGCGAATAAATACCTATAATGAGTAAAGCAGTATTTTAAATAAGTTTGACTATATTGGAATTTCAAAATATTGGAATTTCAAAATATTGTTTTAATTATTTTTCTTCTCTTAACCCCTATAGGAGTTTCAGGGGAGGAAATCAATAGATTCAGAAAGCAGTGGGAGTTTGGAGAATACCGTTAAATAGGGATTATTCTGATCATCTGGTTCCAAAGATAAACATAAGAAAGAAAATGTCCACCTTAGCAAACCCACCCAGCATCCTGGAAATACCACAAGAGATTAAGAAAAGCTGTGGTGACAAACAGGTGGAAACCACAGTCGACAGAATAAAAATGGCAAAGAGCATCAAAGAAAAACAAAGCAATGATTTAGAGAAACTGGCCTTTAAAAGAAAGGCAGAAGGTGAAGAAAAGCCAGCTGGAAGGAAGGAGGCAAAGATCATGGAACTTGACAGCCCATTGATCACCCTGCCTCTGCCTCACATCCCCTTAAAGAGCATCATGGATGTGGAGGTGAAGCTGGTCTATGTTGATGAAGAGGATGTGAGCTATGAGTTTGTAGAGTCCTTCACATCCACTGGGATTCAGCCAACATGCCAAGAGGCTGAAATAGTAGACCCTTTGCATGGACCTAATTTCAACTTTCTGCCTCAGATTGACAAATGGCTTCAAGTAGCCTTAAAGGACGCCAGCTTGTGCTACAGACAAAAGAAATACGCCGTGGCAGCAGGACAGTTCAGAACAGCACTAGAGGTATGGGATTAAAGATAGATTGGTGAGAGGTGGCTGTGAAATGAACAGGTGTGATTACATGGAGCAGCTTTGATCATACTGTAATGAAAAGTGATCATGGGGTGAAAAGTATTGAATGACATGAGGATTATGTGGTTTCCCAGTTTACATAAAGCAAATAAGATATGCCTGCAAATTAAAATGCCTGTGTGCACTTGACATACCTCATGCTTTTTCTTTGATAACAAACCTTGAAGTGAATGATAACATATAAAAAAAAATGCAGTTGGTTTTGTAATTTATACCTATAAAAGCCATAATGTTTTAGTATAGCGGTGGTGGGTAGAATATAAATTTTCTAGACATAGGCAGTTAATAAGTATATGAATTGTCTCCTTTTGATGTAGTCTTCATGATTAAATGTAACCATCTTTATTTTTTAGTATGGGCTGATGATTTATATATGATACTTATTAAAAACAAAATGATACCATTTTACTTTATCATCAAAATGCACTTTCCTTCCTAGCCTAGTGAGCTTTGTGAATAATTATTTTTCTTTCTGCAGGCAGGTAAGTTGGTCAGTATCCTATATAATAAAAGGATAATATAATAAGTGTCCCCACAGGTGGGAGTTTGACAGACTGGGAATTAGACTTGCACTGACCACCAGGGGGTGGCAATGGCAGCCAGCCAGGGGAAAGGAGGCCCCAGCCAGCAGCCACTAGGGACCCTACCCATGCACGAAATTTGTGCACCGGGTCTCTTGTGTTGATATAAAGAAATAGCCCATGGACTAAAATGAACTTGAGAATCACCACTAAAACACAAATAGTGGTAGGAAAATTTGCTTCATCTCTTGACTCACTAATTCTATAAAAGGATCAAAGTGTATAACTAGAAGTCCCACTATTCTGGTATTATGGGTAACTACATATTTCATTAAATACAAAAAATATCAATGCATTATTTATATATGCCTGGTGGCCACTGGAGATACTATAATGAGGCAAGACATGGTTTCTTTCCTTTAGTAGTCTGATAGAGAGACAAACCAGTAAATAGTTAAGTAGAGGTGGCTTGAAGGAATAGAGATTGATCTACCATGGGACAGGGGGCATGGTCAGGAGTCAAGTGTGAGATGTTTGTGATGGAGATTTGAAGAGTAAAGTATATCCACTCTTACTTGCAAGTTAAAGTGACTACATCTACAATGAATTATTAATGGACAGTACCAGATAATAGTGCCCCTAAATATTTAAAAAGAAACTCTAAGTGCAAAAAGAGAGGCCCAAAGAGAGATAAAAGGATGAGGTGGAGCACAAATAGATACATCTGTAAATATCTCTGTCCATAGGAGGTTATCTACACAAAGAAGGAAAGGGGCATGTACTATGTAAAAAGTGCCCAAATAATCAAGCTATCCACACAGTACTGAGAGCCCTCTGCTGTGCTCCCATCTAAAGACTAGTAGCCTCTGGTTGGAGAAAGGATGTTAAAGAAAGACTTCAGAAAGACCTTTGGGCACTTCTGCTAGGGCCATTTTCAGCTGAAATAGTTTTGTGGGGGTAACAGAGGGCATAGTTAAATGTGCAGTTTTATAGATACAAATAATCATTTTGTCGACTAAAAAAGAGAGGCATAAATAAGAAAGGATATAAACTTCCAATAAGCCAAGGTAGACAGAAAAGCTATCTGCATTAACTGGAAGAAACTAACCAGTTTTTCCATAAAACCTGATGTTCAAAATTATAACATTTAATGATCCCAAAATGTAATTGTATTAGAAAATGCTCTTCTTATGACACAGTCATTCTTTACCCCCACCCCTCTTCTCTCTCTCTCTATCTCTATCTCTATCTCTGCCCAACCTCCACATTCCCCCACAAAGTTTTAGGAAAGTATTGGATGCTGACACTAATTACTGATAATTAACAAAGGTAATTATTTTGAGACCAAAGCTTAGCTTAGACATCTGGTCTAGCTTTTGTCTCATTATCTTGGGAGTTAACTTTGAAATCTTACCTAGAATGTCTCTTAATAAGCTAAAGCTACCAGGAATAGAAACAATTTTTAACTTCTGTAACCCTTTCTTCTCCTGATTTTAACTTCTCCTAAATTAAACTTCTTCAATACTGAGTGTTCTCAGGGATCACTTAATCATCTCTCTCTTATCCTTTGGTCCTAGCATGGCTTTGAGTAAGATAGGATGGCTGACAAAGACAAAGGCATAATGATAAGAATCATACCTGAAAGATAGATGCATCAATTACTATTTATTTGAATGTGTGTAAGTTAGGATTAGATTTGGCTGCAAGTGACAAAAAATTCAAAATAACAGTGTCTAAAGCAAGGGAGAAGTTTATTTTTCTTTCACATAAATGTAGGTAGAGGAAGACAGGTAGTGTGAGATCATCAGGGTGTCAGATTATATTCTTTAAGATGTGTCTTTGACCTCATGACCCAAAATGGCAGCCCCTATTGTTGTAATTGCATCCACAGTCTAGCCAATCAGAAGGAGGAAAAGGAAGGACAGAGGCACGTTGTGTCTCTGTTAGCACACGAGTTGCACACACCATTTCCATTTTTTATTTCATTGATCCAGTTGAAGCATGTGGCCATTCAAAAATCTATAAGAGAGACTAAAAAAATGTTGTCTTTATTCCAGATGCTCCTAACATTCAGGCCTATTACTGAGGAAGAGGGTAGAACAGATAATACTGAGAGATAACTAGCAAGTTTCATTAAAATGCTTGTTAGGCAGGCATTGCAAAAGACAAGTGTTTGCCAAATGGGTGTTATAAAGACAGCTGGTAGGACTACACAGAAACAGAGAAGTAAAAAGTGGGAAAAGCCCTGGACATTTGTAAATATTTATTAATTGACATGATAATTTCCAGTGCATCTAATAATTCCTTTAGGAATATTATGCTTATGTGTTAGTTTCCCTGTGCTCTTGACAAAGTATTAACTTATTTTTATGATAATACTAAAGGCCCGGTGCATGAAATTCATGCACAAGGGGTCAGGAGGGGGTTCTCTCAGCCCAGCCTGCACCCTCTCCAATCAGGGACATCCCTCTCACAATCTGGGATCTACTCACCTGCCTGTCTGCCTGATCGCACCTAACTGCCCCTCCCCTGCTGGCCTAGTCACACCTTACTGCACCTCCTGCCAGCATGGTCACCCTCAACTGCCCCCTACGCCAACCTGGTTGCCCCTCACCGCCCCCCTCTGCCGGTCTGGTCACTACTCACTGTCCCCCTCTCCCCCGCAAGTTTGCTTGCCCCAACTTCCCCCCACTGTGGGCCTGGTAGCCCCATGCAGCCTGCTGCTCAGTTGTTTGGTCACCCCTCATAACCCCCCATGCCAGCCTGGTCACCCCACGCAACCTGCCACTCGATTGTTTGATTACCCCTGACTAACTTCACTGCCATCCTGGTAGCCCCACACAGTCTGTTTGGTGGTCTATTTGGTTGTTTCAGATGCGATGGTCACTTAGCCTTTTATATATAGAGATTTTATAGTGATTAAGATAAAATGCTATGCAATGATTGAGAAGACAACAAGTTCCAAAATGCAGTCAATTTTAGTCTTTTGGGATTTCAGAACACAGGAGGCATTTATTAAGTGTGCTTAATGAGACTTATTTTGCAATGTTTTCTTTTTACTATATAAAGTTGAACCATTATGTAGGTGATATTAATCCTGAGCTCTATGACCAACTTATCAAACTTTGTTAGGTTTTATTAAAATAAGTCATTTATTCTTGTGTTTGTATTCATATCAGGAGTCACACTAGCAGGGCAGAAGGTATAAGCTGAAGGTAAAAACACAAATTCATATTAAATTAAATTTTCATGCCTAGATGCTATTCCCTGTAATTTTTTAGGGCAGAAGTTTATAAATTCACCGACTAAAAAAAATAGTAGGGGCTCTCTGTAAGGAAATATATAAGACACTGGCCCCATGTGGTTGTATTTGCATTATATGCAGTACACACTACTTTCAATATATGGCTTAGCTGTCAGTAAAAAAGTAGGGAAAAATTAATTAATAAATAATCTAGCTTCCCTTTCATAGGAAAAAGAAAAATCTATATCATAAAGGGCTTGTGGTCATCATGCCATCATGACCAAACAAGCAGTGACTATCACATTGGGCAGGGCAGAGCATGAGCTACTAGTGGCGGAGAGCTAGAAGAAGTGCGAGGTGCGAACTACAAGTGAGCTACTCATGCATGATTTCATGCACACTGGGCCTCTAGTTATTAATAAAGACCTATAAGAAAACTTGAAGGTGTGAGAATGTATTAATCAGGGGTTTCTTGTCATTTACAGGAAAAACACTCATTATAAAAGATTCTTCTAAGTTTTTGGTGTGCAACCTAAGCAATACCATCATTTCAATCTTACTCATAGGATCTTAGTAATTAAGAGGCATCACCTTTTGAATTAGAATTAGATCTACTAGAACACACACCCTTCAAAATCCACAGTTTCAAACAATCCCATTGAGCCAGCTTATCCTTCACCAAATGGATCTTTCAATTCTGATTTCATCACATAGGAACCCTTTGGCTTAAAGTATTAATCTTTTAAAAAAATATTTTGGTGCTTCAGTCACTGATTTATGAAGTTAGAGTAATAACTCACATTTATGGAGTTCTTTCTATAGGTCAGATGTCACTATATTTTACATTCTGGGAATCTTTACATTTATTATTCCATGAATCCATGCACTGTTGGGGTCCCTCGGCTTGGCCTGCACCCTCTCGCAATCTGGGACTCCTTGGGGGATGTCAGACTGCAGTTTCAGCCTGATCCCCTCAGGCCAGGCTGAGGGACCCCACCAGTGCACAATTCATGCACTGAGCTTCTATATGCATATAAGATATTTGATTAATCTCTTCCTGTTCTAACCTCCCCCTTCCTTCTGAGATTCATCAATCTGTTTCATGTGTTCCATGCCTGTGTGTTGAGCATCTGCTCCCCCCTCACCCCCCGATGATCAGTGTGCATCATAGCTACTGGTCAAATGGTCACTTAGGCTTTTATATAGTGAGATTTTATTCTTACAACAAGTTTATGAGATGGGATGATTATTATTCTTACGTTACTAGTGAGAAAACTAAGGAAGAGACAGGTTAAGGAACTTTCTCAAGGGTCAACAATTAGAAGCAGTAGAGCCAGGAGCTAATCAGAGTGATGTGTTTCAGAGCTCACCAGCTGAACCACTGTGCCTGTGCCACTCTAAGTGTGACTTTGTTGGAAAAACAGAATTTTGGACTGAGCCCTATCTTCAGAATCAGGATCTGCATTATAACAAGATCCCAAGTGGTCCCTGTGCACATTGCAGTTTGAGGAGCATGGCACTCTGTAATGTGCCAACATGGAACCGATTTGCCCTCCAATTAAAACTCTGCAGCTGGGTCCCTCATTTAAATTTTTCTATGCCTCTCACTAGTTTGTGAAGAAATAATTCCCTTTTAGGCAGTTTTTTCTATAACAATGGTTTAGAATTTTGGGATTTCGAGGACCCGTAATTTTTTTTTTTAATTAAGGAGGAGGACTGCTGTTGTATTTGTAGGGACATTACAAAAGATACCATCTATTAGCACTATTATTTCATAATAAAAATATGGAGGAATTTAAGACCAATGAGGTAAAAAGAAAATAGAGCGTATTCTCCAAAAGAAGGATTTTAAAAAGTAGATCACGTTTTAATTTGATGAAAAGTTGACTAAATAGTCTCTACTTTTTATTTCTCCCTGGAGATCAGTAAGGCATCAGTCTGAGAACCAGCTAGTGGGAATCACTGTTCTAGAACACATTCCCTTTATGGTAAACGTTAGGTATCCAGGGCGAGTGAACCTGCACAGAGCCTTCTTATGAGATTACTTTCCAGGGTAATGGAATTTGGTATGAGGCAGGTCCATTTTGGAGCCCATCCAAGGGGGCTTATTTAATGAAGTAGCAAAGATATCTCATTATGGGGCAGCCTCACCTATAATTGCTCTGCTGAGAATAATTCTGTAGCAAATCTCTAGGGCATGAAAATGTGGACATCCCAGAAAGCTTAATTTAAATGGATTCTAACACATATAGTTCCTAATGCAACATGATCAAGAAATCAAAAGCTCACCAAATTTTCTGAGTGCCTGGGCTGTCTTTTCATACATCTGTGGCTTTGCATGTGGATTTAGTATGCACTTCTTAACTCCTGCTGGGGTCCAGGCCCTTTTATTCAGATAAGCATCACAGTGACCCTCAAAGACAGATATTACTCCCCTTTTCCAGAAAAAGAAACGATGGTCTAAAAATGTCTGTTTTTAAAGCTCGTTTGTGGCAAGGCTGAGACTAAATTGAAGTGTCCATGCACATCTAGAATTGTTACACTATTGTTTTTCATATGATAACATGTGTAATAATTGCATAGAAATATTGTTAACTATGCAGATTCTGATGGGTTAGGTCTGTGATGGGTAATCAGATTACCTCATTCCAAATAATCTCCCAAAATATGCCCATGCTACTAGTCCACAGATAACTCTGAGTAGCAAGGATTTGTGTCACACCACTGGTAGGTTTGAAAATGCCTATCATGGTCCATCTAACAAGTTAGCAGTAAATACTTCCATTTTATACTTAGTTCACTCAGCCCTATGGTGGCATAGGGACCCAGGGCTGTGTTAGACAGAGCACCAAATTTTGCATTAGATTATCTGTGTTTCACATGGCTTTGATTTTGAACAACTTTCTTAACCCCTCAGAACACCATTAAGTAGGAATGATAATAAATAATGCCTAACAGCAAGGATTGCTTGTTGAAAAGCAAGATGAACTCTAAATTCATGTATAAGTTGTCATTGTACCTCTTAAGTACCCCATTTCTCTGTACAGTATTATTTAAAATAAAATGTTAGCACTCTCAAGGATTTTTCCCAATTCATTGTTTATCATCATTGTTTTAATCCACATCCGTTTTCCCCTTTGATTAATATTAAAAATGTTACTTGAAATTCAGAGCAAAGGGTCAAAATAATGAATTGCTTTCTACTCTATCAATTATCTAAATCAAACACTATTTTGAACCATTAGGTGCTTTTGATAAAAATATAAGATTTCAATGCACAAATTATTGTACTAGAAATAATTTGTTCTGTCTTAGTTGTCAAGTACAAACTGATTGTTGAGCTTGGTATGTTGAGGATTAAATATGTCAGATTTTAACATGATTTTTGCCATCTTAGTTCTATCCAGGGACACCATAACTAATAAGTTTTTAATGATAAACATGATCGCTTTAATGCTGGCAAACTTGCATAACAGAAAAATACAAAATGGATGTCTCTCGTAACCTCAAAAAATGAAATAGTAAAATTAGATATAATCCTATAATCAAATACTAGGTAAAATAAATCTCTAGAAAAACAGGATTTGCCATGATAAGAAAAAAAAGGTATATTGATACCACTAACATTTACCGGCTGCTTCAGCCCAATAGAGAGCTGGATGCAGGGGATCCAGATCTAAATAAAACCCAGCCCCTGCCCTCAAGGAGTCAGAGATTAGAAACCAGGAATTGGGTCACTGCCCCTGTTCCAGGACTTCATTTGCATTTTCAGGTTACATATTTTTTCTTTTTTAATTTAGTGTGTTTTTATCATTTATATCTCAAAATATTTTTTCTGAAATGTATCCTTTAAGTAGGCATTGAAAAGGACTCCTTACATATCCCACTGTAATTTCATTAACTCCAGTGACCATCATCCTGACCCTCGTGGAATCTAAAAGATTTAAGATACACAAAGGAGAGCTGATTTTTGGTTAAAGGGATTTATTTAACAATATTTTTTAGGCTGAGTATTATTAAAAAGAGATGGGAAATTGGAAGAAGGTCTAAGGTGATTCCTCAATTTGATGGGCCCTTGTTACTATTGAGGCTTTCTGTCCAAATGACTGGGATCTGACTGATCTGACACCTGTTAGGCCCTCTCCCTGTCGTGCACATGAGCAGTCATTGATTGACACAGCAAAAAAAAAAAATCCTTACATGTGTTCAGCACCCATAACATGGGGGAGGAAGAATTGTGGGATTGGATATGGGAGAATTAAAAGTCAGGGTAGAATGGAAAAGGGAGGCAACTGAAGGTCACAAGGCAGGCACTGACTATCTCAGGGAGTACTGAGTTGCCCATAGAGGTAAAGTGTGGGAGAGGACTGAAGAGAAGAATTTTCAAGAAATAAGACTATATACTGTAATTTGTATCATTGTACAAGTGAAAGAATTACATTTTATGAAACTCATAGGTTCCTGACATAATTGCAGTAACCTAGGGGAAGCATTAAATTTTACTAGTATGGAAGCCCAAATTCTCTCTCATAGAGTCTGATACAATTGTCTGGGGTTTAAACAATGACCATGCCTGGGGCACTGGTATTTTTAAGATTCTAGGTCATTTTATCAAACAGCTAACAGTTGAGAACTGCTAGCATAGAAGATGCTCATCGCTTCCTTCTCTTTTAAAATCCCCTTCAACTGGTATTATCCCACATATGCCTTTTTAAAGAGGATTAAGAGAACTAATATCTAAACATTCTAAAGCTGCTAAAAATATCAAGAAAGCCAGAAGCAGAGGTGAAATTGGAAAGAGAAGTGGGACCCTAGCTGGGTAGCTCTGTTGGTTAGAACAAGGTCCCAATATGCCAAGGTTTCAGGTTCGATGCAATCAATGAATGCATAAATAAGAGGAACAACAGTGTTTTCTCTCTCCCCCCCCTCTCTCAAATTAATAAAAATGTCTTTTAAAAAAGAAGGAAGATGTGGGCATTATGTCCAAAATATTTACTTTGAAAAGAAGAGGAAAATTAGAATATAGAGTGATGGGTTTATTTTCACTTTTTAAAAGAATATGTACATTGGACATGATTATATTGGAAATGCCCATAGAGAAATAAAATAAAAGTAATGAAACAGTGATTGGCAGTGTGAGATCTCCAGGGAAGGATGAAAATATCAGGGTCTGAAGATAGAACGAAAGGGTTAGATTGAACATATGGAAACCTGATCCACTGAGATAGGCAGGGAAACTTTTTCTTTTTCTTTTTTATCACCCTGCTTTTATTTATTTATTTTTAATTTCTTTATTAAGATATTACATATGTGTCCTTATCTCCCCCATTGTTCCCTACACCCCCTCAATGATCCCCTCACATCCCTGTTTTCTGTCCATTGGTTAGGCTTATATGCATGCATACAAGTCCTTTGGTTGATCTCTCTCTTTTACTGCCACCCTCCCCTACCTTCCCTCTGAGATTTGATGGTTTTATTGATGCTTCTCTGTCTCTGGATCTGTTTTTGTTCATCAATTTATGTTGTTCATTATATTCCATAAATGAGTGAAATCATGTGATATCTATCTTTCTCTGACTGGCTTATTTCACTTAGCATAATGCTCTCCAGATCCATCCATGCTGTTGCAAATGGTAAGAATTCCTTCTTTTTTTACCACAGCATAGTATTCCATTGTGTAGATGTACCACAGGTTTTTAATCCACTCATGTGCTGATGGGCACTTAGACTGGTTCCAAATCTTAGCTATGGTGAATTGTGTGGCTATGAACATAGAAATGCATATATCCTTTCAGACTGGTGTTTCTAGTTTCTTGGGATATATTGGGTCAAATGGGAGTTCCATTTTAGTGTTTTGAGAAAACTCCATACCATTCTTTACAGTGGGTACACCAGTCTGCATTCCCACCAGCAGTGCATGAGGATTCCTTTTTTCTCTGCATCTTGGCCAGCACTTGTCAATTGTTGATTTGTTGATGAAAGCCATTCTGACAGGTGTGAGATGGTACTGCATTGTCATTTTGAGAGGAATCCACAGGCAGCAAAATCTCAGGCATATATTGAAGCAATTTCTTCATCGATACCGCTCCTACAGCAATGGAAACTAAAGAGAAAATAAACAAATGAAACTACATAAAAATAAAAAGCTTTTGCACAGCAAAAGAAACCATCAACAAAACAACAAAAAGTCCACTGCATGGTAGAACATATTTGCCATTGTTATCACCAATAAGGTTTAATTTCCAACATTTACAGTGAACTCATACAATTTAACAAAAAGAAGATAAATAATCCAATCAAAAAATGGGCAATGGACCTAAATAGATATTTTAAAAAGAAGACAGAGGGAAGGCCAAGAGACATGAAAACATGCTCAAAGTTACTAATTATCTGAGAGATGTAAATCAAGGCAGGGAGATTTTTTTATGGGTAGAGGGTAAGTTGAGAGAATCCTTAGCTTAGAATTTTTAATTGAGTTGGAAGCAATTTAGGAATTTGAGACTTGAAACCAAAGATTGGACAGACAACAAAGACAAATTAGACTAGAACTAAATAGGATTAAGGCAGAGCATTTGGGGAATCTCTAAGGAGACCAGGAATCTATGACAGTAACAAGCTGAAAAGTTATAAGATTTTCTACAATGTGTCTCTGAGAATCCAAAAGTTTTGAATTACTCAACTTGAGGTTTTAATGAGAAGGATGAGAGGGCAAAACTACAGGGTGTCCCCCAAAAATGTATAGACACTTTAACATCTGATAGCTGTTAAATTAAAATAAAATGTATTTTAATAAACACTGCCTTTATATTTAATCAAAGTGTGTATATACATTTTGGAGTACATTTTACACTGTCTTTAATGTAGAAAGAGTGGTTATAATGGTGGAGCGTGGGTCTGGGCTGGGTAGGAAAGGACAGAAGAGAGCCATCAGACTGAGAGGACATGGCATGCTTCACGGACTAAAGTCTGTTAGACTGAGTATAAGGAAGTGAATGAGATGAAAGGCTGAGTTTGGGCAAAGAAGTAGTACTGGAGTATAAGATTTGAGATGTGAAATTCCATGGGATGTGGTTGCTAAATCAGAAGAAATTGATGAGTTACAGGGTTAAAAAAAAAAAAGTGAGAGACCAGGATACTAGTGGATGACTGCCAAGTCCTCCAATGGATAAATGAATTCGCTCAGGATAATCCTGGGACAAAGAGCAAAGAATACCAATGTCTAGGTGTCAACGTTTAGTGAATGCGGGGAAATCTCAGAGGTATGGTAAATGACACAGGGTAGAATAGCTAGATGACACAGTGTTCTGCAATAACGTGCTCAGGGACAGGAAGGACAAAAACCTCCTTGTGACAGAGACTATAAGGAACATGGGCTTCTGGGAGAGTAAGCTTAAATTAAAGAATGTGGAGAGAATATTCAACCTCTTGATTAACTAAATGTAGTGAATGGTTTACAATGGGAGGCATCATCCATGATAGTGGAAGCTGTGGAGGGCAGATCTCAGAGGAGAAACCACAGAGCACAATAGCAACGAAATTTGGGGAATGTATTATTCAAAGAAGGGTTGAAACATGCTTGGGGTGGCAAGTACCACTTATCCCTCTCTTCCATCCCGATGGGTCTGTAGTCTAGCCCAGGTCAAGGTCATACGTCATCCACCTGTGCTCCAGCTTCTTGGAAAGCTCAGCAAGCCTTAGTCTGAAAGGAGAAAAGGTGAAAGAGGTTTCCATATGCAGCAAAAAGTAATTTCCTTTTTTTTTTTTTTTTTTGGACGCTGTGCCCTTTTTTCCTATGTATGTACAGCACTAATCAAAAAAACACAGGTTGTTACAATTAAGTAAACTGGTACAATGATAAATTGATTTTAGAATACATCTCTAAAGTTAGTCAGCGAGGTTGTTTGTATATTTTGGCATGTTCATTTATATTTATTGGATTTTCCTCTTGTTTTTAATATTTGAAATATTACTGAATAATTGTTTATGACTAGCCAGGAGGAAACATATCAATACATATAGTGGTAATCACATCTTTTTAATGAAAGAAACATCAGCCTAATTTACTTTGAGTGTTTAAAAATTAATTTAAAATATTGATAAATAATAATTCTCAGTGGCTTTGTTACCACCCTGTGTATGTGTGTTCTCTGTGCCTTTGGGACACTCTATTTGGGATGTTTCCCAGAACCAGCTTTAGATAAGGGTGATAATTATTTGTTGCCATACAAAGTTTTAAACACACCAAATAAGCATTTTTATATATCAAGCAAAATGGTGAAAAATGAAAATTAAAGAAATAATCATTATTCTCACTTGCCAGAGCCCTAATAATGTGTAAATATCAAAAGCCGGTCTCTTCACAACAGTTAATTCTTTTTAAAAAAAAATCACTTTATAACTAAAAGTTCACTCAGCAGCAGACCAAATTAAGATGCCAGAGGTAGTTTAAAGTAGCCCAAGCCTGATACTAATCTCAAATTAGGAATAAAAGGAATGTCCTACCATTTGTATGGGTTATGGGAACAGCAATCAAATAGCCACTTAAGCAAAAGAAGTAAAATATTATGCTCTCCAACACTGGGAACATATGTCACCGCAGAGCACAGGAAGCTACTAGGGCTGGCACTCAGGGGCCAGCTCAGCATTTCTGGCTCCCACAGAGAGTTTTTTTCACAGATACTTTAAAACTGAGTTATTGTACATTTCCCTCCACCATAGTGTCATGAACACTGAGGGTGCATTCTAAAGCAGGTCCCAACTGCTAAGTGATGGATTTAGGCACAGTTCTCCGAGGGGGCGTCCAGAGAACACGAGCTTCCACGTGGGGATGTCCATTTAAGGCATCACACAGTTGGTGCCACCACCACTTGTTAATTTAGGCTGTCAAAAGAGGAAAATGAAGAAAGGAAAACGAATGCCAAGAGACTTAGCTGAAGCTAGAGGGAGGTGTAGGTGGCTGTGATGGGTTTTTGACCTCTACATAAGAGCGTCCAGATGACAGTAACATGCACGGTGGAATCCTCAGCTCACTTGTCAGCTCACCCACGCATAGCGTTGACTATCACAAGTGGGAGCTGTTCTGTGCCACTCACTGCTTTTGTTTTACATATTTTAAATGTTCCACTTAGTTTTGTATAGGTAATATGTTCACACAGTTCAAAATTCAAGAGGTAAAAAATTGTATGCAGTAAAAGTCTCCTTTCCACTCCAATCTTGAGCCACCTGGTTTCCTTCTAAATGGGTAAACATTATTTATATGAAAGTGGGTAAATACAAGCAATATGTTGGTATATAATATTCTTTCTATAACTTGATTTTTTTACATCAAAATACATCTTAAGTGTTATTTTCTAGCAGTGTTTATCATATTTCTCCTGTTTTTTATTGCATAATATTCCACTATATTAAAGATATATTCTCCGTTGATGAACATTTGGGGGTATTTTTTTTCAGTAGTTTCTTCTTAGGAATTATGCTGTAATCAATACCTTGTGTAATTTTGCAAGAATGCAGGCCTTTCCTTAAATCAAATTCTAAGAGTTTTACACATTTCAAACTTTAATAGACATTACCAAGTTACCGACCCATCAGCCAGGGTTTCTTTCACTCTCACCAAAACAGTATATTATCAAAGTTGTTTATCTTTTCCAAGATAATACATTAAAAAAAAGTCAGAGCAGCCAAAACTGGTTTGGTTCAGTGGATAGAGTGTTGGCCTGTGGACTGGAAGGTCCCAGGTTTGATTCTGGTCAAGGGCATGTACCTTAGTTTCGGGCACATCTACAGTGGGTGGTGTGCAAGAGGCAGCAGATTGATGTTTCTAACTCTCTATCTCTCTCCTTTCCTCTCTGTAAAAAATCAATAAATTAAAAAAAAAATCAGAGCATAAGACAAATTTTCATTTCTCTTTTTATTGAGTAAATTGAACATTTTTTTCCTATATTTTAAGAGCCATTAACATTTACTTTTTCTGTATATTTCCATGTATATTATTTCACCCCAAGTTCCTAATAAGATGTTGGTGTTTTTCTTAGGAGTACAGTGGTTTTAAATTCAAAACATGTTTGAAAAGTTCCTTTGGGGCAAATATACTTTTTTCTATATAATTCCGGTAAATTTCTGCAAAGTGGAAGAAAACTTTCCCTTTTAATTTGTGTTGGGTTATAAACTTGTATTAGAACCCAATTACCATTCTTTAGTGGTGCCGGGCTGACCTGGGCAGCCATTCCTTACAGTGTGCGGTAAATGTCTGTAAAGTGAAGTGCATGCTTATATTTTCAAGAAATGGGATAGTAGTTAAGCAATAACATTTAGGAAAAAAATTCCTAATCTATGAAAATAAGAAAAATCTTTATTAGCAGTAAAGTTCTTGTACAAGAGCATTATTTCTTACACATTAGGATGTTGTAAAATCTTTGGTAATTTAGGAAACTATTATTTGAGATTGTAACATTTTAGATTTTGGTATTGCTTTTAATATGCCAAGTCTAGCATTGTCATTTCTCCTAGAAATCCTGAGAGGGAAAATATGGTAGAGGTTAATAGCTAGATAAAGGTAGATTTCACCAGACTGTCCCTCTAATGATGTGTTTTATAGGTAGCATATGGTAGCACAGTTATGTTAACTCTGGGTGAATTTTTCCTTGTGAACTTTTGTTGAAAGTTCTACATTTTAATTAGTGTCTGGTAAGAACCATTACTTTCAAGTAGGAAAATTATTGGCTCTATCCTACTACATATTTACTATAGAACAAGAAATATAGATATATTATCAGTAAGGACTAAGTAACCCATGTCACCCAACTTGGAATTCTCTCTAACTAGTAGCAGTGATTTGAGAGAAACACTGTTTTTTTTCCCATGACATCAGAAAGATCAATGCTGAACTTTGTGTATCAGTTGCCTCCAAGTAATACTGTGGAAGGGGGGGGGTGTGTGGGGGGGAAGGGGTTGTTTATTTGTTTGTTTGTTTTTGTTTCATTATTTTTTAAATTTAAATTCTTTATTGTTTAAAATATTACATAAGCCTCCTTTTCCCTCCTCAGCCCTTCCTCAGCCACTTCCACCCCCCAGGACAAGCCCCCACTGCTCCCGTGTCTGTGTCCATTGGTTATTCAAATATGTTTGCACGTAAGTCCTTTGGTTGATCTCTTACTCGCCCCCACACACTCCCCTGCCTTTCTTCTGAGGTTGGACTGTCTGTTTGGTATTTCTCTGTCTCTGGATCTATTTTTGCTCATCAGCTTATGTTGTTCATTATATTCCACAAATGAGTGAGATCATGGGATATTTATCTTTCTCCACCTGGCTTATTTAGCTTAGCATAATGCTCTCCAGATCCATCCATGCTGTTGCAAATGGTACGAGTTCCTTCCTTATTACAGCAGCATAGTATTCCATCGTATAGATGTACTGCTGTTCTTTAATCCACTCATCTGCTGATGAGCACTTAGGCAGTTTCCAAATCTTAACAATGGTAAATTGTACTGCTATGAACATAGGGGTGCATATATCCTTTCTGATTGGTGTTTCTGATTTCTCAGGATATATTCCTAGAAATGGAATCATTGGAACAAATGGGAGTTCCATTTTTAATTTTTTGAGCAAAGTCCACACTATTTTCTACAGTGGCTTCACCAGTCTGCATTCCCACCAGCAGTGCAGGAGGATTCCTTTTTTTTCCCACATTCTCACCATCACTTAACATTTGTTGATTGTTGATGATAGCCATTCTGACCAGGTATGAGATGGCATTTCATTGTCACTTTGATTTACATACCTGGGGATGATTAGTGACTTTGAGCATGTTTTCCTATGTCTCTTGGCCTTCTTATGTCCTCCTTCAACAAGTGTCTATTTAGGTCCGTTGCCAATTTTTTTATTGGGTTTTTTATCTTTCTTTTGTAAAGTTGTATTAGTTCCCTGTAAATTTTGGAGATTAAACCCTATTGGAAATAACATTGGCAATTATGTTATCCCATACAGTGGACTTTCTTGTTGTTTTATTGATGATTTCTTTTGCTATGCAGAGATTTTGATTTTGATGTAGTCCCATTTGTTTATTTTCTCCTTAGTTTCCATTGCCCTAAAAGTTGCATCAGTAGAGATATTGCTACAACATATGTCTGATATTTTGCTACCTATGGATTCTTCTAAGATTTTTATGGTTTCCCATCTATGTTTAAGTCCTTTATCCATTTTGAGTTTATTTTTGTGTGTGGTGTAAGTTAGTGTTCTAGTTTGTTTGTTTTTTTTTGCTTGTATCTGTCCAATTTTCCCAGCATTGTTTATTGAAAAGATTGTCTTGACTCCATTGTCTGCTCTTGTCTCCTTTGTCAAATATAAATAGAGCATAATAGCTTGGGTCGACTTCCGGTTTCTCTGTTCTGTTCTATTGATCTATATGTCTGTCAGTTCCAGACAGTTTTGAGAACAGTGGCTTTGTAATATAGCTTGATATCTGGTATTGTGATCATTCCAACTTTGTTCTTCTTTCTCAGGATTACTGCTGCTATTTCGGGGTCTTTTTTTTATTTCATATGAACTTTTGGAAAGTTTGTTCTAGGCTGTGAAATATGCCATTGGTATTTTAATGGGGAGTGTATTGAATCTTTAGATTGCTTTGGGTAGTGTGGACATTTTAATGATGTTGATTCTACCAATCCATGAACACGGTATATTCTTCCATTTGTTTATATCTTCCTCTATCTCTATCTCTTTTTTCAATGTCCTGCTGTTTTCCAAGTATAAGTCTTTTACCTGCTTGATTAAGTTTATTCCTAGGTATCTTAATTTTTCTTTTTTGCAATGGTAAATGGGATGTTTATTTTAGTTTCTCTTCCTGTGAGTTCATTATTGGTATATAAAAATGCCATTGATTTCTGGGTGTTAATTTTGTATCCTGCTACATTGCCAAATGCATTTATTATATTGTGTGTTTTTTATTCTAAAATTTATTGATCAATTACAGATACATAGGTAGGTTTTATAATTCTTTTTATTCATTGTTAATCTCTAATCACTTTTATACACAGCAAAAACATGTTTTTCATTCATTTTTCTGAGATCACTTTCATTCAAATACTTGGAAACTTGCTCTTAACTCTGCTTTGCTTTGTTGCTTGTATACTTCAATCAGCATTTATTATGTCATTAGTGTATGCTAGCGATTTTCTTTCTATACCTCCTCTAATTCTGACAACCACCCGAAGTAGGACTGTCATTAGTCCATTTTGTATATATGGGAAGTATGGCTCTGGAAATTCAAGTAATTTGCTTAAGATCACCCTACCAGTAAGTAGCAGAATTAGAGCTTGAAATCAGGCTTATGTGATTCCAAACACATAGTAACTATAACCACTATGCATACAGCCTACTTAGCAGTGGAGTCCTTTTTCAAATAAAATCTTACAGAGAACCATAAGTGATAGTCAAAATATTTTATAATCAACATAGCCAAATCACTGACAATCATAAAAAGGGCTCACACTAATCTGAACAGATGCCTACAACCAATGTTTGAATATGAGCTCAATAAATTTAGAAAGACAGCCCTGGCTGATGTGTGGTGTGGTTCAGATGTCTGCTACTCATCCCGAGCACCAAAACACCAAAAGACAGGGCACATGCCCGGGTTGTAGGCTCAATCCCCCATAGGGGGTGTGCAGAAAGCAGCCAATGGATGTTTCTCTCTTATATTGATGTTTCCCTCTCCCATCCTCCCTCTATAAAAATAAAATAGCATACTTTTAACAAGAATTTTTAAAATTAAATTAATTAATTTAGAAAAATAAAATGAAACAGTCTAAAGCTACTGCCAAGACCCATGACTCACCTTATGGCCTTCCCATCATAGTCTTTAGAACCAGCTTATTCTGTCCTTCTAGTCCCTAACTTACAGAAATAGGGTTTTGATATTTTTTAAAAAAAACTCTCATAAAGCCTTATTCTATTTGTATTATTTTATAATTTAATATGAGCTCCTGTTCTTATTTGTATTCTTCCCAAGTAATTGGAGATAAAGATATAGATTCATTCAAATCCCTTTCCAATGTCTTTTGACTAGACCTACTTCTAACTTTTTAGTATTGTTTCATTGGGAAGCCTGTCCTTGTACATTTTGACATACACCTGCTGGGAAATATATGCTTATCTTTTATGGTCATTTACTGGAGAGTCACAACTATCTACACTAATAAAAGAGTAAGATGCAAATTGACCATACCTTTGCAACCCCCACAAGCCAATCAGGAGTGAGTATGCAAATTAACCCAACAAAGATGGCAGATTAATTTGTATACACAGGTCCCTAGAGGCCAGGAGCAAGGTGGAATGTTTGCATCATCACCATGCAACAATACATGTGTTCCTCACCACCCCAGCCTCTCTGGGCCTCTGGGCAGTGTGGGAAGGTGGAAAGGTGGCTCTGGGCCGGAGTAAAAAGGCAGCTCCAGCCAGAGCAAAGGTCGTGCCAGCAGCCAGGGGAAGGAAGGCCTCTAGTATGCCTGAGGCACAAAGATTTGTAAGATTTATAAGTTTCTATTGGCTCAAAATTACTTTCTTTTTTAAAGCACTAAGTAGAGAATATAATATCCAAAAAATGATTTGGCTTTACCCATTTATGATTCACTTATTTGAATAATTACCAGATGCATATCACAGTGGCATGATGTCCCTTGGATGTTGCTCTTACTGTGAGAAAAATCAGACAAAAATTCAGAGGAAAGCTTGGCAATTGTGAAAACTTGTGTATTGGGGTCTTAATACAACAGTGATTGAGCTAGTCAGCATTTCAATTTCTTTCTTTTTTTTTCAGAAAGTACTTGTGGTAGCTTACTATACAAAGAAACATAGCTAGAATGAGAGCAAAGGAATTCAAGGAAACAAGGAAATTGAATAGAAAAGGGACAGAGAAAGTAAGATGGGGGAGAAGAAATTGAGTAAATCAGAAAGCTTGTTCTGTGCTTCCTGGTATTTTATGCTTAGAAGAAGCCAAGGTGAGCAGAGAAATGGAATTCATTTACCCAGCTCACAATGCTAATTTTAAGTAATACTGATTCACGAGAAGGTAAGTCTTTTATTACTGTTGAGCTCTAAAAGATATTTACTACATAAGAATCTATATAAAGAGTATCAATACTTTCTGAGGTCACTGATTTGTGAATATAAATATAATTTTGAGAGCATACTATATGCAAAGCAATGGCTCTATTTTTGTTTCAAATACATAACTTTTGCAGGTTTTTATATTGGGGTGCTTGAATGGTGAATATGATATTGATGCTTATGGTATCATCATATACATATTAACCTATGGGAAATTTTCATTTCTTAATTCATGACATGCAGCACATTTTTATTACATGCCTGTTCTATGCCAGACACTGTGTTAGGATCTGGGAATGTAATCCAAAATAGTCTTTCTCTCCCTTTGTGAGGATTCAAGCTCAAAAAGTAAAATAAAACGTGATATGAGCTTCATTGAAGGAAGATAAGATGCTATGACATTTGACAGTATCTAGAGCTGTCACATGAACCGTACACATTTTGAAATGGGGATCAACATAGGTTACCAACATTTTATTAACCAAGAAAGAATATTTAAAAGAGAAAAAGAGAAGAAACACTGCCTCCTAACAAACATAATTCCATTTGAGGGACATTTTAAATTAAAAATGTAGGAAGAACACAGTCTTGGAATGAAATATGGACTGTCACCAAAAATGATAATAGACAAAGATAATTGGCAGTCTTAACCCAAAATATATGTAATGTTTTAGCTGAAGAAAAATTACAACACCTGATCTTTCTGACAATTGTAGAAAGTGCTACACAAAGTATAGTGCTCTGATAGGTAATAACTAAAGGGGGCTACTTTAGAGTGAACATAGAACTCTACTAGAAAAGGTAGAATATTTATGAGACCCATAGGATAAACATAAATCAGATGCATAAACAAAACTTGCCCTGTTAGAAATGTTTAACTTTTTCTCCCCTGTAGCACTGGGCTATGGTTACTGTAAAAAGTTACCACAGATTTAATGGCTTAAACAACACAATTTATGATCTCAGAGTTGTACTGTACTATAATCGAGGTGTCCGCAGGGCTGTTTTCCTTCTGGAGGCTCTAGGGGAGAATCTACTTCCTTGCCTTTTCCAGCTTCCAGAGGCTGCCTGCATTTCTTAGCTCATAGCCCCTTTCTCCATCTTCAAATTCACAGTGTAGCATCTTTAAATCTGACTGTGACATTGACTCTCCCCACTCCACATTTGAAGAATCCTTAGGATTTCATTGAGCCCACCCAAATAATCCTATATAATAAAGAGATAATATGCAAATTAACCCTCACAAGATGGCTGCCTACAACCAGATGGCAGGGAAGTTAGTGAAAGACAACCAAATGACTGAACAAGCAGGCTGTGTGAGGTGACCAGGCCAGCAGGGGGGTTAGTGAGGGACAACTGAACATCAGGCTGTGTGGGAAGATCAGGCTGGCAAGAGGGACAGTTAGGGGCAACCAGGCCAGCAGGGGGGGGGGGGAGTTGGGGGTGACCAGGCTGGCAGGGAGGAGGCATTTGGGGGTGACCTGGCCAGCAGAGGGGGGCAGTTAGGGGCAATAAGTCCAGCAAGGAGGGCAGTTAGAGACAACCAGGCAGGCAGGCAGGTAAGTGATTAGGAGCCAGCGATCCAGGATTGTGAGAGGGAGGTCTGACTATGGATTTGACCCAATACCCAGGATCAGACTAAAGCAGCAGTCAGATATCCTCCAACAGGTTCCGGATTGGAGAGGGTGCAGGCTGGGCTGAGGGCTCCCCACCCCCTGTGCAAGATTTTCATGCACCAGGCCTGTAGTTCTGAATAATCTCCTTATTTGAAAGGCAATTGATTAGCCATCATGTTTCCATCTGCAACCTTAATCCTCCTTGCCATGTTACATAACTTCCTCACAGGTTCCAGGGAGTAGGATTTAGACATCTTTTGAAAGCCATTACTCTGCCTGCAATACCCTCTGCCTAATGGAGACCAGAGTATGTGCTAACCCCTGCCTTCTGAATACTGGCTCACCAAGGACTGACTGTGAAGACTCTGCGATATTACCTTTCTTGCCAGCTAACAGGGCAGCCTGATGGAGGTCATGGATGGCAATGGAAGACATGAGACTCCTGGGTCAGAAACAAAGGACTTCATTATTCAGGGCACAGCAGCAGCATAAGCATCATCACATTTGCATCAGCTCCCCTTGTCTCCAAATACCATGGAGGTGATACAGGTGAGGCCTGATGGATGCCTGCACATATCATAGACTGTGTTGTAGGAGAGGAACCTCAAGCTTGCTGAACCTGAATTGTTTATGATGGTCAGTAAGCATGCCTCTCTTTTTCTCCCAGAAAGAGACACTACCTCTCTCTTCCAAGGCTGTTCAATATACAGACTTCCTGGAAAAGACTACCTTGTTGACAAGACAGGCAAAAGAAGTTTTAGATCTTTGGAAAATTGTCCTCCAATATCTTTTTGCTGCATCTGCATTGAGTTAGCCTGTTCTGCAGTTTCCCAAATGTAGGACTAGTTCTTTGAAAATAATTTTAAAATCAATTTGTTTTAAATTAAAAGATTTGGTGTTCTCTTTTTAAATACCATTTTTTCCCATTTCTTTACTTGTTCAACTGAGACTCCATTTATTTATACACTGTACTTAAATATTTATCTAGTGCCTACTCTATTTCTAGTTATGGTCTTATCAGATAATTCTACATGAAAACATGTTGACTTTTTGGCTAATTAAATGAATTACTAATGCAAAATGACAACTTGACCTCAGTTCATAATGAGGAAACAAATATTAGCAAATTTTCTAATTAGGGCCCTGGTACAAACAGGTAATTATGGAGAAAACACTAGGTGCTAATATTCCCTTGATGTGAAATGACATTCTGTAAAAACAGTGACTGAGAGGGGGCCTTCACTAAGAAGTGGAAGACAGCCAAATTCATTCCTATACATTAAATTAAACCCATTCTAAAAGCAAGTAATGGCTGCAACAAGTTGAAGAAACAAATGATTATACTGTATAAACAAGTGATTACATTAAAAGCATCAACATTTGTGAACTTACTAATGGATTTACACCCCCTTTTTCTTACATTCTCCTAAGTTAAAGCTACTAATTACATATGTTCTTAGTTTTAAGGGTAAAGAAAGCTACAAGGAAAATATTAAAGCATATAATGATAAAAATGAGCTAAGTCAGAAGAAAAAAAGAGTAAAAACAAACATATTCTATCTTCGATATGCAGAAGTGATGGTGGTAGATACATATCAACAAGACATATTGTTTGAGCAACTTTTTCCCCATACATGGTAATACATAAGGTGAGTTGTCAGTATCTTCCCATCCTTCTAAGACCAACATTATCATGTCAGACCCAGGGAAAGGTGGCAGACTTTATTCATAAAAGCGAGTTGCACCCAAGCCAACTAGATTGTATTTATATTCTATCAATTACCATCTTCTCACTCAATTTGTTATCCCATTTATGGGCCTCGAAAAAAATTGTGGTAAAGCACTCACCCTACTTTTGCCATACCCTTGTGCTGTAATAAATTATCGCTCCTATGTTAAATTCATCAATTTAAATGTATTAACCAAAGAAACACTTTCAAATTGCCAAGGAGCATGACAAACTACGGCAGCTTTCCTTGATAAGTAAATGCTGCAGCAGTTCAGTGGGAGGCATTTAGGAATTGCTATCAGAAATCCTGCGTTTTAAATCTTGGCTCCTCCAATCCAGTCTCAGCGAGCTCTACTAGTAAGTCTCGGTTTCCTGAAGGAAAGTGTGTTGCTCTGTCTCTGATCTCAAGGTGGCATGATACGCTATCTGTGAAACCAACCTTGACCCCTACATGTAAGGTGGTGGTTGTTTTTATAATCTGGACTTTATCCTTTTTGTTTTATTTTTGTTCTGGAATTTTCTTTGCAGGAGTTCTCTAGCACTTGTTAACAGCAGGCTTTTTAGTACAGAGCACAGTTGAGAAACAAGGTGTGTAATCCACAATTTATGACCTGCTTGGGTCAGAAATCTCCTTTGTGGGTCTCTCAATCCCAGCCAAGCCTTCGGCCCTGCTCTGCAGAGAGGTCTGCACTGCTGGCTCCAGGAGCAGCCACACTTCTGCAATTTATTGGCACTTCCCCACATCCTCCTGTCTACCTGCTGCCCAATCTCTTCCCTCTTGCTCATCATTTTCCCTTTAGTGCCTTTCTCACTCTCCGTTTCAACAAGGCTTACTGTAATATACCCCCTGACCAAGAAAGCTCCTCATCCTTGCTCTTCACATTCCCGATACAAACTGCCGCAACCATTTCTATTTTATTTGTTTTTTTGTTCTGTTTTGTTTTGTTTGTTTGTTAGTCCTCACCTAAGGCTGTGTTTTTCCATTGATTTTTAGAGAGTGTGGAAAGGAAGGAAGAAGGGAGGGAGGGAGGGAGGGAGAGAGGGAGGGAGGTAGAAACATTGATGTGAAAGAGACACATCAACAGATTGCCTCCCATTCATGCCCAAGCAGGCTGAGGATAAAAACCTGCAACCCAGCTTGATGGAGAATTGAACCCGAGACCCTTGAGTGGGCACACCAATGCTCCAACCATTTAGCAACACTAGCCAGGGCCATCACCATTTCTTCAGCTCCCCTCAAGCCACAGAGATTCCCCTGCCCCGTACTTCTGCTGGCTCGCTTCCTGCAGAAACGAATGGATTTTTATCCTTGTCTTCACTGGTGGCTGGCCTTGACACTGGAGAGGCCTTGGTCATACTCTCCATCTCAGCTGTTAACTCCAGGGCTTCCTCTGCCTTCCAGTTTTGTCCCAAAGCTTCTTTTAGGTACTAATTTCCTCAGTTATCCACAGATAACATTTCAGTTGCTATGCCCGAGATAAATGTGCAGGGACCATCTATCAAGTGCGGCCCTCTTTCTCAGGAGGAGGAGAGACGGAGTCACACAAGTTGTGTGTTTTCACGTCCACTTTCACTGTTTCCACTAACTTCTAGTCACAACCTGAAGTGAATTATTGCTCCAAAAGGAAACTCTTCCCTTAGGTCCAAATCATTCTGGTTTGAGTCTCATTTTTACTCTGGAAAGTTTGTCTCTGATTTGGGCATGAGATGGAGGAAATCTCAAAGTTCAAAAGTGATCTGGTCCAATTAGACATCTACATTTCAAATATATTTTTAATATTATCTTGAGAATCCAAGATGGCGGCATAGGTAAACACCTACACTGCTGCCTCACACAACAATTTCAAAACTACAACTAAAAGACAGAGCAGACATCATCCAGAACCACAGGAAAGCTGGCCGAGTGTATGTTCTACAGCTAGAAGGAAAGAGAGGGGCTCACAGAAACCCAGAGGAGCTGCAAAAAGCTGAGGTACGGAGAAGCGCCCGCTGAGAGAGCGGGTGCCCGAGTACCTGGCTGGCTTTCTCTGGTGGGAGGGAAACGGAGACTCCCAACAGCATTGAACCCCTAATCTACGACACTAAACCCCAGATCCAGCTGAAACTCATACGGGGGGAGTTTGGACTGTGAAAAGGGAGAGGTGCACAGAAATTTAGGGGAGTCGCAAAAGATCGGAGGTCTGGTCGCGCACGGCGCTGTGTGAAGAACAGACTGCTGATTTTGCCGCTGGCTTTCGCGAGTGGGCAGGAGACAGACCCTCCCAACTGTGCCACTTCTGAGTCCACTAAGCTCCTGTTTCGGGCGAAACCCTGGGGACCTAGACTCCTGTGGTCCTGGTGCACAGGGGAGCTGGAAAGGCAGCGGTTAGAGGCACTGCGGGCGCTCACACAAGGACCGCTCCAGCGATTACCCAGTCACATGAGACTCAGGGGCCGTGGAGGGCGGGGCCGACTGGAAGGCAAGACGGTCCCTGCAGCCCTGAGACTCCACCCATCCCAAGCTCAACAGAGGCTTCTGTGGCTTTGCAAGTCTGCTTTCACAAGGCTGAATTCAACACAGAAGTTTCCCCGACATAGTGAAAATGCCAAGACAAGGGAAGGGATCACAAACAAAAGAAATGGAGGAAAAAAAAACGACTGGATATAGAGTTCAAAACCACGCTTGTAAGGTTTTTCAAGAATATGCTAGAAAAGATGGATAAATTTAGCGAGAGCCAAGAGGAGATGAAAAAGGACCAACTAGAGATGGAAAAGATCCAACTAAAGATGATAAAAGACCAACTAGAAATTCAACATACACTGACTGAAATAAAAAATATTATACAGAGTCCTAACAGCAGACTAGAGAAAGGCAAGAATCAAGTCAAAAATTTGAAATATAAAGAAGCAGAAAACACTCAACTGGAAAAGCAAGAAGAGAAAAGAATCCAAAAATGTGAACATAATGTAAGGAGACTCTGGGACAGCTTCAAGCATACCAACATCAGAATTGTGGGGGTGCCAGAAGAAGAGAGAGAGCAAGATACTGAAAACCTATTTAAAGAAATAATGACTGAAAACTTCCCACATCTGGTAAAAGAAATAGACTTACAAGTCCAGGAAGCACACAAAACCCCATATAAAAGGAATCCAAAGAGGACCACACCGAGACACATCATAATTAAAATACCAAGAGCAAAAGAGAAAGAGAGAATATTAAAAGCAGCAAGAGAAAAACAGTTTATTACCTACAAGGGAGCACCCATAAGACTGTCAGCTGATTTCTCAACAGAAACGATGCAGGCCAGACGGGAGTGGCAAGAAATATTCAACGTGATGAATAGCAAGAAGCTACACCCAAGAATAATCTATCCAGCAAAGCTAACATTCAGAATTGAAGGGCAGATAAAGAGCTTCACAGATAAGAAAAAGTTAAAGGAGTTCATCAACTCCAAACCAGGATTATATGAAATGCTGAAAGGTACTCTTTTAGAAGAGGAAGAAGAAAAAGGTAAAAGACAAAAAATTATGAACAATAAATATATATCTATCAACAAGTGAATCTAAAAATTAAGTGAATTAAAAATTTGATCAACAGAATAAACTGGTGAATATAATAGAATCAGGAGCACAGAAAGGGAATGGACTGATAATTCTCAGGGGGAAAGGGGTGAGGGGTGTACAGGGAGAGACTGGACAAAAATCATACACCTATGGATGAGATCAATGGGAGGGAGCTAAGGGCAGAAGGAAGGGTGGGAGCTGGGTGGAGGGGTGCTATGGAGGGGAAAAAAGAGAAACAAATGTAATAATCTGAATAATAAAGATTTAATTTAAAAAGAAAATAAAAAGAAAACTGTTCACAAGGTCGCCTAAGACCATTGGAAAACAAACAAACAAACAAAAATTATCTTTATTGTTGAAAGTATTACAGATGTCCCTTTTTTCCCCATTGACTCCCTTCCTCCCACATAGGCCCCTCCCAGACCTTTACCACACTATTGTCTGTGTCCATGGACTATTCATATATGTATATACATTCCCTGGTGAATCTCTTTTTAAAATACCATCACCTCCAGTGGGATGTGCAGCCTGAAAAGGAATTCACTTCATTATAGGTGGTCTGTCCATCCCTAAATGTGGGAACCTCTTTCCACGTCCCGCGTGGTTCAGGGTTCCCCGGTCAGGGTTCGGGTTCTGAAGGAGGCCGCACGCAAACGAAATGAGAGACTAGAAAGCATTAATGTGGCGATATTGGGGGGCCAGGCGGGAGCCTTCCTCTAGTGGAAAGGACTGCCACTTGCTCTGGCCTTTTTCTCCCTTTTATTAAGGCTTTGGGACACACCCCTAGCCTTTAGGAAGGAGGTAACAGAAATTAACATGATACAAACAGATAGTTTCAACTAAACAATGAGTAATCAGCTCTGACCTTTCAGAGCAATTAAGGTTGGCCAGCCTTCTGGCTTCCCATTTACATCCATTTAGTGAGAACAATATTTGGTTTCCGACACCTAAACATCTCTGAATTCACTGAAATATGCCTTCCTGAATGCTCCATCCTCTTGTTATACTCTCTCCTATCAGGATGTCACAATAGCTTCCAGGGTCAGCTCTCGCCTGTCTAGCACCATTTGTACTGCTTCTCCAGCACCCAGCACAGGCTCCTAAAACACAGTAGGCTCTTAGAAACACTTATGAATTAATGAATGAATGAATGAATGAGGTCTCTTCTACAGGATAGCTCCTCACCTTGTATCTAAAACGTTTATGAATATTTTCTTCAGGCCAGACGTTGTTAATTCTCATAAAGAAAAGTTTAAAGTTCAATATAATACGTCTAAATTCAAAACATCAAAAAGGATATGAAAATATTTTTTATGTGTATAGTTATATATAAATACAATTCATTTAATCTACTTTTCTAAATAAAGCTACATGAACATATAAAGCATGAGTAAAACAAAACTAATTAAAGGCAGGCAATAACTTTTAAGAAATATACTTTGGCACTAAAAATCTACTCACTATTAAGTGGTTTTATTTAGTATTATTAAATTATTTTTTTATTTTTAGACAGAAGCTTTGTTATATCATTAAACTATTTTTAAAGGAAAAATTTGGACCACAATTCTACCAACCTTCTGCATGTTACCATTTTCCTGTTTTTCCCCATCTTGTTCATATATAAAAATAACTTTAAGTTATTGTAAGTATATGGTATACATTTTGTATTATACTTTTTCAATTAAAATTATATTGTGCATGGTTTTCATATTACCATTAATCTTTATTACTATAATTTCATGGGCTTAATAGTACACCATCAATTTGATATATCATAATCATTTCCCAATTAGCACTGATTTAAAATGTTTCCAGATTTTTTCATACACAGAATATTTTAGGAATATTATATACATATATTTTTAATATTAAAATATTTAAACTATTAAAAATATAGATACAGTGTATTTTAAATATCTTGCCATATTTTCTTCTCTCAATTAGCATTTAAAAGGGGTTTTAAGTTTCCATATGTATGAATAATGCTTATATATATATATCAGTATATGCTATTTATTTCTAGTTTTATAGGTAGTGAAGGATTGAAGCCTATAAAGCTTTGACTTTTAATTAGAATTATTTATCAATCCCTAAAACATTACAGTTTTTATAAATGCATAGGTATACCTTAAATGGCATAATTTCATTTTAAAATGACTAGTCTTTTTTTTTCATTTCAAAAATATTTATAAATACCTAATTGAAGCTAGGTATTATACTAGGAACCAGTGATGCAAAAAATGAACAAGGAAGATCCCTGCCCTTAGGGATCTGAAGCCTAACAAGGAATAAAGAAGGGAAGATAAGCTGTCATGTGTAATGATTGGATGGTCTGAGGCACTAATACCCTTCAACTCTGGCAATAGGTTGCAAAGGACTCCACTCTGGCCCTCCTCCACCTGTCCCCCTTCTCACCAGGCAGATACCATGGGAATCTGTGGGGCGTCCTAAGCACACCCCCTTGAAACCCATAACCCCTACAAGACCCCCTTGGGGTAGCAGGGATGCCAGAATTCTTTGATCAAATAGTTCAAATCCACTTCTAGGACCAGAGCAGACTTTTCTAGATCCACCCTCCAGAAAATGGGGGTTGTATTTATGTCCTTTAGTGGGTACACAAACTCAGTGCTTGGGGAGGTTGTGAACAGGGTTTGAATGCATCATCTGGGCTGTCCCCACACCTGTAGGAGAAGCTGCTCACTGTTCCAGATGGAGGTAGAAGTGGAAGAGGAAAGAGGAGTGGCCAGATTGAGAAAAAGGAGCTGGGGCCACTTCTTTCCAGAGTCCTTGTTCTAGGGCAGAACTCCAAGGATCCTGAAAATTCTAATTTGAACCTAGTTTTCCAGGTGGTTTTGAGGATATATTTGTCAAGGTAGGAGGATGGAACTTATTTGATGGTTTGTTAGCTTGATTTATAGCTTTATAAAATATTTAGACATATGGAATGTGGGCATTCATTTGTATTCTTGCCCCAGGCCCTGCAAATGTTGGGGAAGGCCTGGTACAAGGTGCTATGGGGACACCTCACAGGAAGATCTAAGCTTTTACAAGGTCATGTAGAAGGCCTCTCAGAATAAATCATGCTTTGGCAGAGTAGATGTTCTCCTTATGTTATCCACTACATTTGTAGGCTTAAGGTGAAAAAGTCATATGCTCATCTTAATAGATGCCAAAGAAATGCATTTGATAAAATTTATTAACTCTTAATAACAACAGCATACTTAGCATAATAAGTGGTATTTATGTGAAACTAAATACTGGCATCTTTCTTGAAAGATAAGTACTACCAGTGTTGCTTTTAACTTCTTTTTATTTTCTGCTTTTTCTTTTTCTTTTCTGTTTAAAGTATTACATATGTCCTCTTTTTCCCCCATCGACCCCTACACGGCTACTCCAACCCACCCCCCCAGGACAAGCCCCCATCACCCCAGTGTTCCTGTCCATTAGTTATGTTAATATGCCTACATACAAGTCCTTTGATTGATCTCTCACTCCCCCTCACCCCCTCCCCTGCCTTCCCCCTGAAGTTGGACCATCTCTTTGGTGTTTCTTTATCTCTAGATTTATTTTTGTTCATTAGTTTATGTTGTTCATTATATTCCGCAAATGAGTAATATTTATCTTTCTCCACCTGGCTTATTTCACTTAGCTAAGTCCATCCATGCTGTTGCAAATGGTAAAAGTTCCTTCTTTTTTATAGCAGCATAGTATTCCATTCCACTCATCTGCTGATGGGCACTTAGGCTGTTTCCAAATTTTAGCTGTGGTGAATTGTGCTGCTAGGAACATAGTGGTGCATATATCCTTTCTGATTGATGTTTCTGTTCTCTTGGGATATATTCCTCTAAGTGGGATTACTGAGTCAAATAGGAGTTTCATTTTTAACTTTTTAAGGAAAGTCCATATTATTTTCCACAGTGGCTTCACCCATCTGCATTCCCAAAACTTTCACCTAAAACAAGAAGGCAACTATTTCACATGGGTCTTAACTTTTCAGCCAGTTCATTTTGACAGATGTTCATTTCTTTTTTTCCTTTTCTAGTAGTGTCTTCATTTACTCCACCACTTTTGTTGTTGTTGTTGTTAATCCTCACATGATGATATTTTTCCATTGATATTTAGAGAAAGTGGAAAGGAGGGGGAGAGAGAGACACACACATCTATTTGTTGTCACCCACACATGGCCACCTGGGATTGAGCCTGCAACCAAGACCAGAATCAAACCTGGGACCCTTCAGCCCATTGGTTGACATTCTATCCACTGAGCCAAACCAGCTAGGACACTCCACCACTACTACTACTATTTCTTCTTCTTCTTCTTCTTCTTCTTCTTCTTCTTCTTCTTCTTCTTCTTCTTCTTCGTCGTCATCTTCTTCGTCGTCGTCGTCGTCTTCTTCTTCAGAGAGAGAGAGAAACATCAATGTGAGAAAGAAAAATTCCATCGCTGCTTCCCACACATGCCCCAACTGGTGATCAAACACACAGTCTCTTTGGTGTATGGGACAAGGCTCCAACCAACTGACCCATCTGACCAGGACCAAAGTCTTTTACCTCATTTTGGTTTGTTGTCGTTGTTGGTGGTGGTCTCTACTCTGTCTTGAAAACATGAGTTTCATAAATGACTACCTGCTTGCTAAAATGCACTTTTTTATCTCAAATTTGTTTCTTTCAAGATCCAATCAATGGCAGCCTTCATTTCCTTCTTTATGATTTTTTTTTACTTGTTTGGTCAGCCATTGCCTGGAGCTGGTATTCAGACCAGGAAGCAGCTCATTACTCTCCCAAATGGTTCCCGTGTCTCGATTATTAATCTGCATCAGCTGGAGACAAATAACATTCCCTACACCCTCCAGTCTTAACATATAATCAGGAACTTGGCAAAGGAGGAGCGTGATGGTGGAAGTTCTGGCCTGGCCCACTATGAGGAACAAGCAGTTAATTGAATATAAACAGGTCAGATGGCATTTTTAATTTGAGTCAGAATACAGGTCTATTTTAAAGTTGTTTTCCCGGTCACTGCCAGGCATCTGCTAGCTACTGTGTTTGCAGATTCATTCTCTCTCTCTCTTTCTCTTTCTCACTTATATTTCTAAACTAGAGATTTCCAGATAAGATTTTGATACTTGACATTTGAGGAAGGATTGTTATTAAACAATGACTAATGAAAAGGTAAGACATCTTTAGAGCAGTTTTGAGGTTGCTCTGTGGTTCTCTCAAGTTTTACAGTAGAACACTTGAGAACTGGGATGCTGCCTGTTCTCACAGAACATTTCCTGATAAAATGTTTTATTCCAAGCTTTTATAGGTATGTCTCTTCTCCCCTAAAATTTAGGACCTGTGATTATTTTTGGATATCAAGCATATTTATGCTGAGCTCTCTTCCGTGAACCAGCAAACAGGACTTGAAGATGTGTGCTTATGATCCTCCCTGAAATACTATTTTATAAGTTCATAAATCAAGAAGTTCATTCAGAATTTGTCTACTGGTACCCTAGTCACTTAAATTCAAAGCCGCGGCAAGATCGGGAATTGCCTAAAACTGATTCTTCCATTGTTCATCCAGTATAATGTTGACAATGAAAGAGATCTCTAAGACACTATTTCTATAAAATAACAAAATTCTCCACAGTGATTTACCCCTGTGCCTCCACTGGACCTCACTTCCAGCACCTCAGTCCCTCCTTTCTTCTCCATCCCCATTACACCCACAGCTCTAGGACTCTGAAAAGATAAAGAAATGATAGGAGAAGGGCACTGAGATGGCTTCATCAAGCATTTGGGAGTTGCAACAGGAAATACCATCCTTGGTTTGTCCTCCCCGAAAGAGAGCCCTTTATTCAACTCTGTGGTTTGCTTGCCTACTTTCTGACTCTCTCCCATCTTTGTCTGGTCTCTAACTACTTGCTCTTCTGAAGGATGCCTTCCCTCTCTTCTGGCTCTTCCCTTCTGAAAGGTCTTCAGTTCATTCTGGTAAAAGGAGTCCTGTCTGGACCTAGGGACTCTCTTACCTTAAGGCACTGCCAAAATGCAAGACTTTGTGTTCTGTCCCCTTCCACTTTGTGTACTGTTCTAGGAAATCAAGTCACAAACAATCCCACACACTGAGTGGTAATCAAAAGGAAGAAAGTGAAAATTGCAAATAATCCCATAACTGGACAATGGTAAACAATGTTGATACTTCAGGATATGAATGGCATGGTATGGTGTGGTATAGTATAGTATAAGTAATACATGGGACATAATTATACTAAACATTTATTTATTGTTTATGTAAAATTCAAATTTAACTGGGTATCAGGTATTTTTATTTTCTAAATCTGGTAACCCCAAAACAGCTTTATTCCTCACAGGCTTGTTTTCTTTTACATATACCCTCACTAATAATCTCACATTTTCAAAAATTGAGAACCAGTAAAAGACTATTCAGGAATAATTTTGCTCAGAAAACTGATAAGATTTTGCACCTCATGCACTGAGTGGGAAATTGTCTCCTTTATTAACCCATAGTATGTTAATGAAGAAAATGAATTATTTTAATTTGTATTTTGGTGTTTTCAATTGAGAGTTATAGCTTTAATATGTACTAACTAGTTGATCAGTGTATACCAATTAATTTAGTTAACTCTGAGTAAAATATTTTTATTTAAAATTAAATAAAAAGTTGGCAGGCTAAAAGTTTATAAAGAGGAAATACATTAAATTCATGTGGAAAAAGTATAATAATACCATTGCTTTTTTTTTTTTGTCTAGTGCAATAAAAAAAAATGAGACATGCAATTTTTGTAACCTCTATAAAAGAAACAATATTATTTTATCAGTGGCCCTGGGGTTTTATTTTTGGGAAAGAGATTGCAGATTTTTTTTATTTAATTAATTTAAAATTTTTAGGTTTATTTTAAACGAGAACCTCATTGTCGATGTAGTTTTTCTTATTTATGTTCACCATAACATTGTCAATGATGCACTCCTTGAACCTAGAAGTGATTTCAAGTCATAATGAGGACTGCATATAAGATATTTGTGGTGTGTCAAGCTCACAAGAAATACAGAGAATTGCATCTGAACTATATCAACTATTTATATCAACTCACTGTCAATCTCTTGACAGTATCATATCTCAGACAGTAACTTTATAAATTTGCACACCAGAGAAATTCCTTAACAAACTAAGACATATTCAGGGTGACATTAACAATAGACACTTTTAGATATCACATGCAGGCAAGAATTACAAAATATATTTACACGGAAAACTTTTGCTAGTTCTTGTAACTAATGTAACCATAATAGATGGAAAACAATGGCAGGAGATTTTCTTCTACTTATCTGCACACCCATCTCCTTCTGTTCCCCCTCACCAAAGACTAGTGGGGAAGACAGTCATAAAGGCTGGACAGTGGAAGGAATCTGAGCAACTCATGGGGTGTTGATGGAAAGTGACATGGCATCAGGGCTGGCTGGGAAGCCAGAAGGAAGATCTGCAATACTAATTAAGGGAAAAGCAATCCTCATTCATCTGGCTTGTTCTGATATCACTTCTTGGCAGTAAAAAGATACTAAGATAATATGCAAATCTGACAATTAGGAAGTTGATGAGTTAAAGTTGATACTTGATATCACCTTTCTCTTCTGGCCATCAGGCATCTGTGCCATTTTGAATATTATTTTCAGAGTTTAAATAATTTACATGGTCAGAATCACTTCAGTATGCCTCGCAGTAAATATGAGATGGCAGCCACTAATGTCAGAAGTAATACATGTTTCTAGTTGATTCAGTTTTCAAATACGTTTAAGCAACTGGTATGTTCTTATCTAAGGAACTCCCTAGCCTAAAAACATGATGTCTTTAAATCTTTCTCTCTCTCTCTCTCTCTCTCTCTCTCTCTCTCTCTTTCTCTCTCTTCTTGTGTTATTTTAACTTGGTCATGTTGGAGGAGGTTATAAAGAGGACATGACCTCCAGTTGACCTGGGAGCTAGACCCAGGCAGAGGCTCCTCACGCCCTCCCCCGTCCTTGAAATGTACATTGTGCCCACTGTTCTCACAGCCAGGACTATTTCAAGGGTGCAACCCTGAGAAATTAACATGTTGTTGAAACCATCTGGACCGAATATGTGACTAAACCCTGTTTTTAAAGCCTTTAAAACTTTTAAGATTCTGGCGGATGGGTACAGAGATCTTGGGGTCACCCAAATAACCTCACATGTAAGTTTCCTTGTTATGAAACCTACCACCTACCAATCTAGAGCGACCTGTGTCTTTCTTCAGTCTCTCCTTGCCTTCTGTGTAGAGGTACTAATTTGTGAACCAGTAGACTGAGAAGGGGTAGATTATTCTAGAAGAACGTGTACATTTCCTGTCTGGGAGCCAGTCCTGTAGTACCCGTAGTGTAGTGCCCAGTACTGAACCACTAGAGTATTTAAAAGTGTAATGATTAAGAGAATGCCTTCTGAGCTACATGAGTCTGAATGCAAGCTTAGCTGTTTATTATAGCTTTGTGACCTTGGGGATGTTATTTAAGCTGCCTAAGCCTAAATCCTATGTTCTATAAAGTGAAAATAATATTAGTACCTAACTCCCATGGTAATACAAGGAAAGGGCTTAGCACAATTCAAGGCATATGTGAAAATACTCAATACATAATTGATATTATTATTGTAAGAAACATTAACAAGTTTAAGTTACATTATAGTATACTAGTAATTCTCTATGGAAGTGTTACAATCATCACATTTCCTCCCAAGTTCTCTCCCCTCGCAGATGACTAGCTGAAATATAGAATGCAAGGTAGAATTCTTTGCCTTGCTGTTTTCTCCTAGGGGCTGCCATTGTTAGCAGCATAAACAGGAGATAGGAAGTGACATCTTCATGTTAAACCTGTATTTCCTAAGCAATGTCTGTATAGAAACTCACTTTCTATTTGTCTGGGTGAATGTAGAAATAGAAAACATTTTTACAGGGCCTTTTTAGGAAACTATAATGTGAAAGAATTAGTTGGTGAGAGAGAAAGTGATCCTTTCCTTCTTGTACACTTGAACTGAGAGCCATCAAAATAAGTTATCACCTGTTCTCACACACCTTAAAATCCTGACTAGTCCTCTAGCAAAAATATTCTTTTCTGTTATGTCTCAGCACCAGCTCTTGGAAACAGCATGCCTGCTTTTACATGGACACTTAAATGATTATGCTTTCAACAAAGTTTCATTGTTGTATGAAGAAATGATTTGCATGTACTATAAAAACTTACTTTCCTCTGCATAGATCCAGAAATATTGCTTTACAGTCCCTTTCCAGAATTCTGATCCTCTGATCATTTTATGCCTCTTTTCTCCTAAAATATTTAAATCAGAAAAACAATACTTTAAAGAAAACCTACCACCCACCCCCTTCCTTAAATTTTTTCACTAAACTCATTAGAGAGTTTCAGTCTAATTTATAATATGAACAATATACTTGGAATCAAATCTTCTGAACAAAACATTTTAGAAAGACATGTACAAAGATATGGGGAAAGCAGTGAATTTGAAATCAGAAGAATTATTTTTTCATTTATTTTTTCAATTATTTTCTTCCTCCGCATTTACGAACTGTGTGACCTTGGACAGGTCACTAGCTCTCTTTGAGTCTCAGATTTATTACCGATAAGATGGGAGTGAGTGCCTGCCTGACCTACTTCTTTGAGCTTTGTGAAGAGAAAATAAGGTGAAATATAGAAGTGTTATGTAAATTCCAAAGCCACATAAAAATAAATTTAACAGTGCAGAATTAAATATTCAGCAGCTCTTCAGAAACTTTTTTGAAAGGTTCTGAAGAGGTTGCTGCCTTTTACAGTTAGGACCACGCACTGCCCACCGTGTTGACTGGCTTGGGGATTACTATCTGAACATCAAGCCCCACATAGTCTTTCTTTGGACATTGAGATGTGCCAATAAGACAGTGATTATGAAAAAACATACTGATATTTTGCCTGAAAAATAAGTGAACAATTTCCCTTTATCTATTTTGAAGAACAAACTCTTAAAAAGTCACAATATTGATAATATAATCCTCTCATCTATATCATATGTTCTATTCTTCAGATTTTTTATTATCCCTGAGTGGCTATAAAATCTGTTTATTAAAAGCTGTTGGAAATGTTTTTTTTCAGATTTATAACATTATATAAAAATTTCAGGTGTAAAAGTATTTTCTACCAATCTAAAACTGTCCCAAGACTCATGGGTGTTTCTTTTTTTTTTTTTTAAGTGTTACTTTCCATAGCACAACATCAAAGTCTTAATTTAAAAATGCATTTTGAGAAAGGAAGTATCTATTGGTATTGGTAATTTAAATTTTTTTTTTTACTAACCAGAATTTTATACCTGATGAAACAGTGTGGAGTAAATGACCCAGAACTCCATTCTTTCTTGGACTAGAAATAGAATTTTCTTGGTATCTGCAAGCATTAAATATGCACATTGAATATCTCTGAAATGTTTAAAAGGAAATTTTAAAAGATAGTAAGACATTCCTGTATTTGACCAACTCAAAGTAACACAGGTAATATATTAATTGAAATAGAGTATACAAGCTCATATCAACAATATAATTAGACTAGAGCCTGGTGCACGAAATTCGTGCATGGGAGAGGGGTGTCCTTCAGCCCAGCCTGCTCCCTCTCCAATTTGGGACCCCTTGAGGGATGTCCGACTGCCCGTTTAGGCTGGATAGGGCCTAAATGGGCAGTCAGACATCCCTCTCACAATTCAGGATTGCTGGCTCCCAACTGTTCACCTGCCTGCCTTCCTGATTGCCTCTAATGACTTCTACCTGCCAGCCTGATCACCCCCTAACCACTCCCCTGCTAGCCTGATTGATGCCTAACTGTTCCCCTGCCAACCTGTTTGCCCCTAACTGCCCTCCCCTGTGAGCCTGGTCACCCCCAACGCCCTTCCCTGCAGGCCTGGTCACCCCTAACTGCCTTCCCTGCAAGCTTGATCACCCCCAACTGTCCTCCCTTTCAGGCCTGGTCCCTCCCAACTGCCCTACCCTGCTGGCCTGATTGTCCCCAACTGCCCTCCCTTGGAGGCCAGGTCCTTCCCAATTTTCCTCCCCTGATGGCCATCTTGTGGTAGCCATCTTGTGTCCAAATGGGGGTAGGATCTTTTGATCACATGGGGGCAGTCATCTTGTGTGTTGGAGTGATGGTCAATCTGCATATTACTCTTTTATTAGATAGAATAGAGGCCTGATGCATGGGTGGGGGCCAGCTGGTTTGCCCTGAAGGGTGTCCCAGATCAGGGTGGGGATTCCCTTGGGGAGTGAAATGGCCTGGGCAAGGGCCCTGTGGTGGTTTTCAGGCTGCCCTCCTACCCCTAGCAAACCAAGTGGAGGCCCTGGTATCTGGGATTTATTTGTCTTCTACAATTGAAACTTTGTAGCCTGGAGCACAGCCAAACCTTCTGTTCACTCCATGGCCGCAGCCATTGAAACTTTGTTGCCATAAGCAGAGGCCTGCCAGCCAGGGTGTGCAGAAAGCTTGGCTTTCTCCATTGCCAGGGGCAACCCAAGCCTCCCTCCTGCTCTCTCTGTGGCTGTAGTCATCTTGGTTGGGTTAATTTGCATACTTGCTCTGATTGGCCGGTAGGCATTGCTAGCTGATGGGGCTTGTGGGTGTAGCGTAGGTATGGTCAATTTGCATATTACTCTTTTATTAGATAGGATTGCCTTGGGATCAGATGTGCTAAGTTTGGTTCTTTCCTTATATTATTTTTAGAAATATTTACTTCAAAATTGAGGTATCAAACAGATGCAGGTCCCGTTTGAAATAAGAAATAAAAAAGATGTAATTTACCTTAAGACAGTATTTCCCAACATGAATTTCACAAAACTCTAGGCACTCAAGATATCCTTTTTAAAAAGAATTTGTTGCAGGGACAAGATTATATGGTCAAATAAGTTTGTAAAATATTGAATGCCATATCTTCCTCTTAGATATTTGCAATATGCATTTTAGTATGTTCAATAGTTTTAGTAGCCCCACAGTCACGCATATCCACAAGCTTATTTGATCTAAGAAAGTTTTTGATATAACAACTTAACATGCTGTAGACATAATCTCAGAACTATTTCTGATGAGTGATGTCAGAGGAATAGCAGTATGAAAGACTCCCTTGGTTTCTCCCCAAAATTTATACAAGTTGATCCACTATAACTCAACAAAGGATTCCCTGCTCAACATAGAGGCATGCCTGAGAATTCCACACATTGAAGCATCTAAAGTTGGGCAAATGGGAACAAAGAGGGTAGGTGAGAAGGGAGAGAACTCAGATGGCCACAGATGCTGCCCTGCAGCCAGGAACTTGTGGCCAGCTCAGCCAAGAGAGGGGAGGAAGTCAGCTGTAGCTAGTGCTTCCTTCGGCTAGGAGGAGCAGAGTATCTCAGGGGGCACACCTTCAGGAGTGTATAGTGCAAACTGTGGCTGAGCCAGCTGAAATACCTGGGTGAGGACACAGTGCCTGGGTTCTGCTGTGGCTGTTCACAATCAGGCAGTTGGTGTTCCAAACAGAGGATCAGAGCCAGAGAGCCCTACCACCCCTTAGATTCCCAAAACTCGCCTCCTGTCAGAAGGAGGAGCACATTATTTGCAAATCTAGAACTATTACAGCAAAATCACTATTTCCCTCTGTGACTGATCACCCCATGTAGAGGGGACCCCATGGAGATCCAAGGTCACCATTACTGAGAGGGCAAAACAAACCACACCCCCCAAGCAAGGCAGCTGTATTGACTGCAGCTATGGAAGTCAGCTTTGGAATTTCACAGTTAAAATTGTGATTCAGTGCCACCTACTGGAAAGTAGAAGAAAGACCTCTTCTTATAAAGTTACTAGAAAAGGGCCAATAATACATAGATGCCTAGACAGAGAAGGAGCCCAACAAATACCATGAATAACCACAGTGATGAGGCAACTCAGAAAGAAAATGAAAAATCCCCAGAAAACAAACTGGAACACGTGGAAATATGTGATGTAAATGACAGAAAAGTCAAGATTTCAGTCCTTGAAATACTCAATGAGATGCAAAAAAGTACAGACAAGCAATTTAATACCCTCAGAAAACAAATTAATGAACAATATGAGTACTTTACCAAGAAAATGGAAACTTTAAGTAAGAACCAAACAGAAATTCTGGAGATGAGGCATTCAACTAAGGAGATTAAGAGTGAATTGCTGAGCAGAGGAAACAGAGCCAACTAGATGGAGGAAAGATTTCATGTTATCAAAGATAGAATGACACAGAAAGAATAAGAGACCTAAGCATTTTTTTAAATTAAAGCGTTCTATGAGAGCTATCTGACTCCATAAGATAAACCATTATCAGAATAATATGTATACCAGAAGAAGAAAGGGACAAAGAAACGAGAGTCTATTCAAACAAATAGGGGATGAAAATTTCCTAAATCTATTGAAAGAACTATATCCTCAAATTCAAGAAGCAAACAGTAGGGATCCACTATGGTGGAATGTTAATGGACCTGAAATGAGCAAGGCTTTAAATGTGTTTGATCATTTGTCTTACCCTTTTCTACTACTGCCTTTTCTATAACAAAAACATGTCTCAGCAACTATTCCAAGTCCTAGTAAAATAGGAGTTAATTATCATCTTAGGCCCAACTCTAGCTGAACATAACCTAGCTTGCCTAACCTTAGACAACCTGCAGCTACATGGATAAGAAATAATTGCATATTAGCATATGCCAGTGAGTTTGGAAATAGTTTGTTTTGCTGTGTTTTCATGGTAATTGCTGACTTATGTGCTGCTCTATAGGAGTTTACTCCAAAATAATTAATACTGCTATCAATGTCCATGATAACTGAAAGAGAAATCAAGTGAATGGGAGGGAACTCATAATGTATCAATGAATTTTAGATTATTGGGTTGTTTTTTTCCTTCTTAAGTTCTTAAAAAATATGGCCTGTTAAAAGCATGTATTAGTATTGTTACCTCAACATTTCTAAAGAAAACGTATCCTCCCAGGCAGTCCAGCTTTTCCCATTTAAACAAAGTGAGGCTATGAAAAAACATTCAAGTAACATGAATATCAACTGGAAAATAAAAAAATCTGCAATTTATTTATGAAGACCAAGGCTCTCACAAATTCCCTCAAAATATTAATTCTAATTTTACTGCTGTTCAGCAAAGGAGATGAAGGAGTTGAGCAGAAACTCTCCCGTCTAGGGAACTGGTAGTTCTGGCCTGAGTCATCATCCAGGTTGCTCACTGCTACCAGCCTTTCATTACTGGACCCCAGACAAGGACACCTGTGATCTTGACAAGCCTACCCCCTATAATACAACCATCATCTGTTTGTTTTCTCATTCCTATGCACTATTTAGCTCTCCATTTCTACATGTTCTAGCCTCCTCTGATTCTTGAATTAGTCAACTCTTTGTATAAAATGAGTGATTGTAGAAATGAAATGATTAGTGTATGTTAAAGTTCCTTACCTGGTTGTTCAATAAATATTGCCTATCTCTCTCTTTTCCTGCCTATTCTACTGTTTCCTTAATAATGGTCCAGTGATAGAAATATATATACAGTATAGCTATAGACCACTCAGTATATGAATATGAATATAATGATCATAAGTAAGAAGCTAGTGTTATAATAGCTCTTGGGATTCACATTGATCCTTCTAGGATTTGATTGTAACTAACATTAATGGCCAGCTGAGGAATGTACTATGTAAAGAACATTGGATCTAGATGTGAATGAGATAGCAGATCTGCCTTTGAATCTTAGCTCTAGAAATTACTGTCTGATAAGTTAGTACCCTTTCTTAAACCCAATTTCCACATTTGAGAATTGGAAGTAATAATATTTAAGAAGTTATCATCTATAGAGGGTAATATCAAATAGAATACTACATATAACAAGCTTAGCACAATGTCAAACACATATCAGCACTCAGTAAAGCTAGCTAGTATAATTATTATACAAGAGCTAAGTTTGTATGTGATAATACATTTACTTTATAATACAGACAAATACCTCAAAATAAGCTTATTGTTAACATTATATTTATTTTAAAATCACCACCTTTATAACCTAAAATACAGGGGCAAGAAGAAAGGAAGATTTATTGCATTAATGTGTCTCACTCCTGCCACATTTCTAATCTTCTTTATACATTAGATAGCTGGAGTTTAGGGGTATTCCAGGGGGGGAAAAACACCTTGAAGGTTAATGGAGATCCTTACATGAGTGTCATCTACATGCTTCATAGTATAAACAAATTACTACCTGGTCATATCAAGGTGAAATACAGTGGAATGAACACACAGTGACCACACCTCTATTTGAAGGCTACCTGAAAAAAAAAAAATACTGAAGCAAGCTATTAAACAAATAGGTGTAGGAGTGATTAATTACTTTTTACTGTCACTCAACAGCTTGTCACCCAGGGAGTAACCTCATTTCTTCAATCCTCATAAATTTAATAGAGGTCACACCATGGCCTACTTGGCTGAAAAGCTTCGCTTCTGAAACCCTGATGGTACTTTTAAGTCTGCTGATGTGTGAACATAATTCTCGGCATCTCTTAGCTTCACATACTCCGTCTGTCCCATGGAGACACTTTAGTAGATCTATGTGGCACCATGTAGAAAGTTGCAAGTGATGAGCTCTCTGATTCATTCCTCTTTCATGCAACAAGATGATAGAAAACTTAAAACCAATGGGTGTTATTCTACAGTGTAGAGCTTCTTTCCATCCTAAAAAGATATTTATTAAAATTGGAAATTATTAGTTATGAGATCCTTTCAGTCTGAACATTTAGTTTGGTATTTAAAAAGAATTGTTAAAGATCTCATTGAAAAACTTACAGGTAAGTGTGATGGTAAGCTGTTGTGCCTAATTCTCATTTCACTATATGTGTTAACCTACATGAAGAAATTTTTAAAAAACAGTATTACTGCAAGAGACCTGCCAGACACCAGATGGAATTTCCAAAAAACAAAGCCCCAAGGAAGAAAAAAAATTATTAAAAATTAGAGTATTACCTATATCTATTTCATGCCCAATTCAGAGACATGGGCCTTTTGCAACTAGAATGCGTCATTCTCTGAATTTGTTCAAAGACTCATTTCTGGGACTCTCAGTGCTACTTCATTCCCTAACTCCACTATTAGTACCTTTCTTTCCCTATCTATGCATAAAATGTTAATCCTTTTAACACTTGGGAAATGGAAATCAACAAGTAGCAATTTATCTCAGTTTGAGAGATGAAGTTGAAGATATGGTGAAAGAAAGAGCAGTGAATTCTGGAGGCTGAAGTTTGTTTGGATTTAGTATTGTCCTGGCAAAGAAATTTTTATATGCAAGATTTAATAACATCAAGGTGACCTGCCAGGAGAACTAAGAAGAAACCACCAACCCAATCTCTAGCAAATATTTGGCATAGATCAGTCTTTTTCACAAACACGGCTCTTTGAAAAGAACCTATATAGGGAAGAAAAAAAGGAAGCATATTAAACTCAGGTAGAATCCAGAAGTTATATTTTCATTGTAAATTGTTGAGGTCTACTGAACTTCTAACAGAGGATAGAATAATTTAGGATGATGTAGGATAAAGAGAACTTTCCACTTCAAAAAATATTAAAAATGTTACTACCATTTGACCCAATGTTTCCACACCTAGGAGAATATCCTAAGAATTCAAAAACACCCCTGTGTTCAAAGTAGCTCAATTTACAATAGCTAAGACTTGGAAATAGCCTAAGTGCCCACTAATAGATGGATAGATTAAAAGGCTGTTATACATCTACACAATGGAATACTATGCAACTGTAAAAAAGAAAGAACTCTTACCATTTGCAACAGCATAGATGGAACTAGAGAGCACAAACAGTCCTCATGTTACATTGGACTAGACCAGCGGTTCTCAACCTGTGGGTCATGATGAGCCTAAGACCATTGGAAAACACAGATATTTACATTATAATTCATAACAGTAGCAAAATTAGTTATGAAGTAGCAATGAAAATAATTTTATGGTTGGGGGTCACCACAACATGAGAAACTGTATTAAAGGGTTGCAGCATTAGAAAGGTTGAGAACCACTGGCTAGACATACGTCATTTCGTGGTTACAATCGCCATCTCCTATTTATTTATAAAAAAAAAAAAGTTCTTTCATTTTGACGTATGTACATATGTGCTTTATGTGTTTTATTATTTATTTACCACAAGTAAAGGTCAGGAATGGTTATCTTTCTTTTAATTTTTTTTTTTACTGTTTCTCTTCATTACTGCTGGGTATGTGCTCCACATGAGTGAAGTAGGTGCTTATGTAGGTGAGTTCCAACTTATGGTGAAAATCCCATTATATAGGAATAGATTTCCAAGGTAATCTGAGGATCTACTTTTTACTCTAAGTGAAGTAAGCCAGTCAGAGAAAGATAAATATCACATGATCTCACTCATTTGTGGAATCTAATGAACAACATAAACTGATGAACAAAAATGGAATTAGAGACATGGAAACATCCATCAGGCTGTCAAACCTCAGAGGGAATGCAGAGGCTGGGGGTAAAGGGGGAGGGTCAAGAGAGAGACCAACCAATGAACTCATGTGCATATGTGCATAACCCATGGACATAGATGGTAGAATTGTGAGAGTTTAAGGGGAAAGGAGCATTAGAGAGGGCAATGGGGGAAAAGGGGAATATGTAATACTTTCAACAATAAAGATTTATTTAAAAACAAAACTTAAAAAAAATTAGTTCTAACCTCTGCTGTTAACTGGGGCTAATCACTAATCTTTTCTTTGCATGTGTTTTAATACCTATCAAATGGAGCAGATTGTTTTATCTGCTTCACGGAAATACTAAGATACTAAATAATTATGTGTATGAAATTATACACATGTAATGAGTTATTTAATATCTTTCATTTTTAAAGATTGTCCTCAACATTTCTGATTTTATTCTATCACTTAATTCTTTACTTTTTGCTTCTAATTTAAAATTTACATATATATAATTTTTAATTTCTTTAGAATTTTATTTCTTCTATTACTTAATCTCACTTTTTCAAAATAACCAAAAGAATACTGCCTTTTCATATTTTAAAATCGTCCATAGTTTAATTCAAAAACAATATAAAAACCTTAAGAATTACTGGTTGGATGGATAATATAACCTAATTCGTTGATATTTAATATTTAAAAACTCAAATGATGCCATGTTTTTCTTTTTTATTTCTTTTCTTTTTTTATTGTGTTACATATATACATATCTCCCCATTGCCCCCCCTCCCTCCTAGGCATACCCCAACCCCACAGTGTCTATGTTCATTGGTTATGCTTATATCCATAGATACAAGTCCTTTGATTGATCTCTTATCTACCCCACCTCTCCCTAATCTTCCTGCTGTAATTTGACAGTCTGTTTGATGCTTTACTGCCTCTGTATCTATCCTTTTGTTCATCGGTTTACAGTGTTCTTTATTATCCACAAATGAGTGAGATCATGTGGTACTTCTTCATTGACTGGCTTATTTCACTAAGCATAAGGCTCTCCAGTTCCATCCAGGTTGCTGCAAATGGTAAGAATTCTTTTTTTATGGCAGCATAGAATTCCATTGTGTAGATGTACCACAGTTTTCTGATCCACTCATCTGCTGACGGGCACCTAGGCTGTTTCCAAATTGTAGCTATTGTAAATTGTGCTGCTATGAACATAGGGGTGCATAAATCCTTTCTGATTGCTGTTTGTAATTTCTTAGGATAAATTCCTAAGAGTGGCATTGCAGGGTCAAATGGGAGATCCATTTTTAGTTTTTTGAGGAAATTCCATACTGTGCTCCACAGTGGCTGTACCAGTCTGCATTCCCACCAACAGTGCACAAGGGTTCCTTTTTCTCCACATCCTCGCCAACACTTGTCGTTTGTTGATTTGTTGATGATTGCCATTCTGACAGGTGTAAGATTGTATCGCATTGTCGTTTTGATTTGCATCTCTCGGATGATTAGTGACTTTGAACATGTTTTCATGTGTCTCTTGGCCTTCCTTCTGTCGTCTATCAAAAAGGTTCTATTTAGGTCCGTTGCCCATTTTTTTATTGGATTGTTTATTTTCCTTTTATTAAGTTGTATAAGTTGGCTGTAGATGTTAGAGATTAAACCTTTATCAGTGATAACATTTGCAAATATGTTCTCCCATACAGTGGGCTTTCTTGTTGTTTTGTTGATGGTTTCTTTTGCTGTGCAAAAGCTTTTTATTTTGATGTAGTCCCATTTGTTTATTTTTCTTTAGCTTCCATTGCCTTTGGAGTAGTATCAGTGAAGAAGTTCTTTCAGCATATATCTGAGATTGTGCTGCCTGTGGATTCCTCTAGTATTTTTATGGTTTCCCTTCTAATGGTTTCCTGTATCTATTTTGAGTTTATTTTTGTATTTGGTGTAAGTTGGTGGTCCAGTTTCATTTTTTTGCATGTATCTGTCCAATTTTCCCAGCACCATTTATTGAAGAGGCTATCTTGGCTCCATTGTATGTTCATGCCTCCTTTGTCAAATATTAGTTGAGCATAGAAGTTTGGCTGGATATCTGGGACAGCTTTACTTCTACTTTTCCAATTTGGATGTCTTTTATTTCTTCTTCTTGTCTAATTGCAACATCTTATGAGGTTGAGGTATGATCCATTGTATGTTCATGCAACCTTTGTCAAATATTAGTTGAGCATAGAGGTTTGGGTGGATATCTGGGTTCTCTATTCTATTCCATAGGTCTATATGTCTGTTCTTGTGCCAGTACCAGGCTGTTTTGAGCACAGTTGCTTTGTAATATAGCTTGAAATCTGGTATTGAGATCACACCTACTTTATTCTTCTTTCTCAGAATTGCTGTAGCTATTCGTGGTCTTTTTTTGTTCCAGATGAATCTATGAAGAATTCTTCCTAGGTCTGTGAAATATGTTGCTAGTATTTTAATGGGTAGTGAATTGAATCTATAGATTGCTTTGGGTAGTATGGACATTTTAATGATGTTGATTCTCCCAATCCCTGAGCATGGTATGCTATTCCATCTGTTAACGTCTTCCTCTATCTCTTTTTTCAGTGTCCTGTAGTTTTCCACATATAGGTCTTTTACTCTTTAGTTAGGTTTATTCCTAGGTATCTTAATTTTTTTGGTGCGATGGTAAATGGGAATGCTTTTTTAGTCTTTCTTTCTGTAATTTTACTATTAGTGTATAGAAATGCCACATATTTCTTGGCATTAGTTTTGTATCCTGCTACATTGCCAAATTCATTTAAGTCAATTAGTTTTGGGATGGAGTCCTTCAGGTTTTTTATGTACAGTATCATGTCATCTGCAAATAAGGACAGCTTTACTTCTACTTTTCCAATTTGGATGCCTTTATTTCTTCTTCTTGTCTAATTGCAATGGCTAATAATTCCAGTACTATGTCGAACAGGAGAGGTGAGAGTGGGCATCCCTGTCTTGTTCCTGTTCTTAGTGGAAATGGTTTTAATTTTTGCCCATTGAGTATGATGTTAGCTTTGTGTTTATCATATATGGCTTTTATGATGTTGAGGTATGATCCTTCTATTCCCACCTTGCTGAGAGTTTTTATCAAGAAGAGGTGTTAGATTTTGTCAAAGCCTTTTCTGCATCAATTGATATGACTATGTGATTTTTATCTCTCAATTTGTTTATGTGATGTATCACGTTTATTGATTTGCAGCTCTTGTACCATCCCTGCATGCCTGGAATGAATCCTACTTGTCATGGTGTATGATCTTTCTGATGTACTGCTGGATCCTATTTGCTAGAATTTTGTTGAGGATTTTGGCATCTATGTTCATGAGAGATATTGGCCTATAATTCTCTTTCATTGTGTTGTCTTTATCTGGTTTTGGTATTAGGGTGATGCTGGCTTCATAGATGGTGTTAGGAAGTGTTCCTTCTTCTTGAATGTTTTTGAATAGTCTGAGAAGGATAGGTTTTAATTCTTCCTTGAATGTTTGGTAAAACTCTCCTGTGTAGCCATCTGGTCCCGAGCTTTTATTTGCTAGAAGCTTTTTGATGACTGCGTCAATTTCTTCCATAATTACTGGATTATTGAGATATTGATTCTTCCTGATTGAGTTTTGGAAGGTTAGTTATATTTTTCTAGGAATATGTTCATGTCTTGCATGTTGTCCAATTTATTGGAATAGAGTTGTTCAAAGTATTTTTTAACAATCCTTTGTATTTCGGTGGGGTCTGTTGTTATTTGTCCTCTTTCATTTCTGATTTTGTTTATTTGGGTCTTCTCTCTTTGCTTCTTGGTGAGCCTGGCTAGAGGTCCATCAATCTTGTTTATCCTTTCAAAGAACCAGCTCTTGGTTTTGTTGATCTTTTGAATTGTTTCTTTGGTCTCCATGTTGTTTATCTCTGCTCTGATCTTTACTATTTCCTTCCTTCTGCTTACACTGGGCTTTTCTTGTTGCTCTCTTTCTAGCTTTTTGAATTGTAGGGTTAGGTAATTTATTACCATTGTTTCCTGTTTTTTTTTCAGTAGGTTTGTAGGGCTATGAACTTCCCTCTCAAGACTGCTTTCAGTGTCCCATAAATTTTGTATTGTTATGTTGTCATTGTCATTTGTTGCCATGATGTTTTTATTTCTTCCTTGATCTCTCTGGTTACCCAGTCGTTGTTTAATAGCATGATGTTTAGTCTCCATGTGGTTGATTTCTTTCTGTTGTTTTTATTATAGTTGATTTCCAGTTTTATGCCACTGTGGTCTGAGAAAATGCTTGATATGATTCCTATATTCTTGAATTTGAAGATACTTTTCTTATGACTCAACATATGATCTATCTTTGAAAATGACCCATGTGCACTAGAGAAGAATGTATATTCTGTGGCTTTGGGGTGAAATGTTCTGAAGATGTCAATTAATTCCATCTGGTCTAGTGAGTCATTTAGGATTGATGTTTCTTTTCTGCTTTTTTTTTTTAAATATATTTTATTGATTTTTTACAGAGAAGAAGGGAGAGGAATAGAAAGTCAGAAACATCGATGAGAGAGAGACATCGATCAGCCACCTCCTGCACGTCCCACACTGGAGATGTGCCTGCAACCAAGGTACAAGCCCCGACCGGAATCAAACCTGGGACCTTTCAGTTCGCAGGCCGACGCTCTATCCACTGAGCCAAACCGGTCTCGGCTCTTTGCTGCTTTTTTGTTTAGGGGATTTGTCCAGTGGTGACAGTGGGGTATTAAAATCACCTACTATGATTGTATTGCTGTCAGAATCTCCATTAATATCCTCCAGGAGTTTTTTTATGTATTTAGGTGCTCCTATATTGGGTGTGTATATCTTTACCAGAGTTATTTCTTCTTGTTGGATTGTTCCCTTTAGTATTATGAAGTAGCCTTCTTTATCTCTTGTTATGTCCTTCACTTTGAGATCTAATTTGTCAGATATAAGTATTGCAACCCCAGCTTTTTTTTCATTTCCATTTGCCTGAAATACCATTTTCCATCCCTTCACCCTCAATCTGTGTGCATCTCTTCTCCTGAGGTGGGTTTCTTGTAGACAGCAGATATATGGATCATGTTTTCTTATCCAATCGATTACCCTACGACTTTTGATTGGAGCATTTAATCTGTTTACATTTAAAGTTATTATTGATAGGTACTTATCTGTCACCATTTTTAGTCTTTACCCCAGAGTTCTTTCTTCGCTTCCTATTTCTTTTTATTACAGCAGACCCTTTAATATTTCTTGCATTGCTGGTTTGGTGGTAATATAATCCCTTAGTCCTTTTTGTCTGTGAAGCTTCTGATTTCACCTTCAATTTTGATTGAAAGCCTTGCAGGGTACAGTATTCTTGGATTCAGACCCTTCCTTTGCATGACGTTGTATATTTCATTCCATTCCCTTCTGGCCTGATGAGTTTCTGTTGAGAAATCATTTGCTAGTCTTATGGGGGTTCCTTTGTAGATAACTTTCTGTTTCTCTCTGGCTGCTTTTAAGATTCTTACTTTGTCGTCGGTGTTTGCCAATTTAATTATAATGTGCCTGGGTGTCGGTTTTTTGGGGTTCATTTTGCTTGGGACTCTTTGAGCTACTTGGATTTGTGTGGGTTTTTTCTTTTCTATATTGGGGAAATTTCCTGACATTATTTCTTCAAACAGGTTCTCTAATCCTTGCTCAGTTTCCACTCTTTCTGGAACCCCAATTAAGCGGATGTTGTTGTTTTCTGTGTTATCCCAAAGTTTCCTTAGGCTCTCCTCTTGCTTTTTAATTTTTTTTTCTAGAAGCTGCTACCATGTCTTCTAGCTCACTGATGCAGTCCTCTGCTTCTTCTAATCTACTTTTGATGCTTTCTATTGCATTCTTTATAGCACTGATGTCATTTTTCATTTCTTCTTGCATTGCTTCTTCATTTCCTCTTGAGTCTTTTCATTTCTTCTTGGATCTTACTCACATTGTTGATTTTGTCTTCCATTCTTTTCATCCACCTTAGGATCATTTCTCTGAACTCTTTCTCTGGCAGGCTTATTTCTGCTTCTATTTCGTTTACTTCCTTTTTTGGTGATACCAGCCTTTCTGTCATATGTGGGCTGTTTCTTCTTCTTCCCATGGTCTTTCTTCTCTGGATGTCTGGTTATGTAGTTCTGTCTCCTACATTGATTCAAAGGCACAAACTACAACACGATCAGGAACAACACACAAGGCACTGAACAGAAACGTATTCATGATGTTAATAATCACAAATAAGGTGACCACCAATGATAGACAAATTAGGGGTAAGTAGAGAAAGAAGAAGAGGAAAATGAGGAAAAAAGAAAAGAAAGAAGTGCCAAAATCAAATTTGGAGAGGAAAGAATAAATAAATAAATAAATAAATAAACAAACAAACAAACAAACAAACAAAAAATAAAAATAAGAATAAATATATAAATAAAAAATAAAATAAAATAAAAATAAATAAAAAGGAGAAGAAAAAGAAGAAAAGAGAAAGAGAAAAAAAGTCAACAGAAAAGAAAGAGGATAAGAGAGAAAGGGAACAAAATATAGATGTCAGGAGAAAACTCCAATAGAACAGTCACTAATCCCAACAAATGCTGGCAACCAGTACCTGAAGATTAATACACACTACAAATAACAACTGGTATCGAGGGAGGCAAGGGAAAAGAGAGGTAAAAAACAAACCAAAACAAAGCAAACAAAAATCAAAATAAAACAAGTAGAATAAGCTAAAACAATCTCACAAAAAAGTACAAAAAATCGATATAATCACCGTTCAGGCAAACAGCAACAAAAGGACATAGAGAAAAACAATTTTTTGGATAGTAAAGAGAAGAAGAGAGAGGTTTGTATGGACTTGGGGTAGGAGATTTAAAATTAGATATATAAGTGGGGTGAAATTTTAACCAGGTAAAGAGAAAGAATAGGGAGAATCTAAAGTTGGAAAAGGGAAAGAGAAACATGACAACAAAATGGGGAAAGTTAGGAGAAAAGTGTTGGCATAAAGGTAGAGTTGAGATAGAGTAAAATTATGCTAAAGGAAAGATGAAAATAGAATGTAGAACTCTAATCCCAAAGTAAAATAAATGGAAAACAAAATGACACTTGTTTTTTTCCAAAAAGGTAAAATAGTAGTAGTAATAATACTAGTTGAAAACAAAAATGTAATAATTAAAAAGGTAAAATCAATTGAGGAGGAAAGAAAAAAATAGTTTTATAATTAAAATATGCAAAAATGAAAAATAAAAATAAAATAAAATAAAATAAAAAGTTTTTAAAAAAGGAAAAAAGAAAAAAAATAGAATGGTCATTCACTTCCACTATTGTTCTGCAGGCACTCCTGTTTCCCAGTAGACCTCCACTGCTGAGGTCTTAATCTCTTTATTCTTTTGTGGTTATGCGAGAGTCAATTTGTGCGTCATCCACTGGGTGGCAGTGTTTCGGAATTGACCTCAGAGACTAAGCACAGGACCTCTCTAGGCTGTGCTCAGCTCCTGCTACTCTGTGGTTCTCAAAACTGGTTTGTGGGGATTTTGCAGCCGGGACACTGCAACAACTCCTAGGCTGTCTTTCTGCCTCAGATCAAAATGAGTTGTTTTCTAGAGCTCCCCTCTGTCAACAACTCCAAGAGTCCGCTTCCACACTTAGGGATCATGCCCTGCCCCACATTCGCGAAACTCTCCAGAAGCAGCTTTCCCACAGCCCGGTTCCCACAGTGTGCGCGTTTCTGCTCTGCGGGACAGGAGACCTCACCTTATCCCAGGGGAAATCTGGCCTTTCCGTGTGCTGTGTGGATCTCTTCTGAGTCCGTGCATTTGCGTTGATTGGAGTATGGTGTTCTGGGTTCCCTGGCTGTTTGGTGGGTGCTTCAGCTGCAGCTTTCAGACCACCACAGATATCCACCTCCCTCTGCAAGATGGCGCGGTCTCCGCATTCGCGCTGGTGGCTCCAGCAGACAAAAACCCCGTGGCAGTGGGGCTGCCTGGTCAGGAGAGGCCCGTCCAGCAGTCCCCCACCTTCTCCTGGAGGATAACTGACTCTTAACTTGCCAACAAACACTCCCAGTGCGACTCTCAGCAGCTCTCTCTCCCTCTGCCCAGCGACAAAGCTCCAGACGTGTCTGTCTAATCCCCTGCCATTTTTCCTCCTCCACCTGATGCCATGTTTTTCAATATTTATGGTTCTCTCTGAGATCTTAAGAGATCACTCAAAATTATGTCCAAGAAATATAGTCAGCAAGCATTCACCACACAATATTTAATTAAGGGAGAACCTATTAGCAATATCAATCTTGCTAAGGATGATCCTAATTTTTTCAAATGTGTGGAATTTTTCAGAATTGGGCCCACAATGTAATATTTAATATTGGTTATTTCTGCTATTACTAGTGTGTATGTTATTTTTATCTATGTTTTTAACCTTGAAATTCCTGTGTGACACAATTTCTGAAAATAGGTTTGATATTTATTACTTAAAATAACAGAAAAACTTTAGATAAGTTATTTCATAAAGTATTATCACCTAGTTTTCAGAAAATTATCAAATATAGTTTGTGAAATATGTATTTTCATATTAAAATTTGAGCTTGTGATTTTATTTTACTATTAAAATCTCAATATCTAGCTCCTTAGTGAAACAACTTATACCCATAAGTGTTTTCACTGCCTTTTCCCTTTAATATTATGCTTTTAATTTGTCCGTGCTTGATTAAAATAAAAAATTAACACCTAGTAATATTTTTCCTAACTCAAAGTCTTCTCACTGACATAACAGGTGATTTAAAAGTGTCTATTTCCTTATCTACATAATGTAGTTCATTAAATACTTAGTACATAGTTTTAGACAACTATAACTTGAACAAAATTAATTTCCTACATTCAAGCAAATTCAGACCATATTAAAGTCCTCCACCTTCTAGGGAATTAACTTCTCATTCTTTACAAATTTCTGCATAGAAATTTTAAAGTTCAGTAAAATATCTGGAATGTTTTTTATAATTATGATGTATTTTGTCTACATTTACCTCTAATTCTACCTTTAAATTCAATATATTCTCTACATATTTGCCTTATTTCAAGGCTTATTTCAGAGACGTACCAGTTTGGTATAAACAAATAAAGTAATCTTGGATAAAATCAAGAAAGTTCTCTATCTTACAATATTTGATTGATAAAACAAGATTACTACAAATATACATAAAAATCTACACAGCAGGCTGCCTGTTTCCCATTTTAATGTGAATTGAAAAATTACCTTTGTCTCTCAGTGCTGTCTTACAATTTGGTTTTATGAAGTACTCCCTTCAGTGTGTTGATTGATTATTTTTATTTCTTTTCTGGCCTTGAGTATCATAGAAGTAGAAAATATTGCAGACATTAGAAGATAAGGCATCTATTCTTCACTTGGTTTTAGTGGTCATAGACAATACCTTTAATATTATTAAAACTGAAGGTTGGCTTCCTCTTTGCTCTGTAGGATCTGAATGCCCTCATGGAAACTACTCCACAACTCCTCTCTAAATGCCCCACATTCATCCCACAGTTAATGTGCCTAGGAACGGAAGTTTGTCTGCTCCACCATATTAAAGAGGAGTTCAGACAAGAATGGGCAAAGAATATATAAAATGTGTGGCTTGTTTGTTTGTTTTACTGTTTCTGTAAAATTTTATATCAAGAGTCCAGGAGATTTGGGTATTTAAGACTTGGAAAAGATAATGCTGATTTTATTTAGAAGATAAAAATCATTCAAGAAGTTCTAGAATTTGGGCATATGCCAGAGGGTAGGGAAGGCCAGGGGAAGGTCAATGGGGGGAAAAAAAGGGACATATGTACTACTATTTGTAAAATTTTAAACAATAAAATAAAATTTTTAAAAAAATAAGTTCTAGAATTTGAATACTGTGATATAATAGCAAACAAAACTAATAGAAAAGAGCAAAGATGCAGATATCCTGAATAAGGTCCCTAAACAGAAGGTGGCAGTTTTTCTTCCCCATCATCTTTGAATCAAAGGAACAGTAGAAAATTCTGTGGTGGGGTTAGAAAGTGCTGAGCTACCCTTGTCATATTATTGACACTTCTTAGTGTTTGGGGTTCTCCAAAAATGTTTATTTTTTCTCTATAGTTTATTCATAGTGTCCAGAAACCATTGACTTCCTGGAATTTTTATTAAGAATTCCACATTCTTGCCATGTTTTGCAGATACTGTGGCCTCTGCCAATAAATTCTAATAAATTTTTACTTCTCTTCTTTCAATAACATCCTAGAGACTATGATTCAGACTCAAATTAATCACTGATCATGTTAATGGCTCCTAGGAGTTTACTTCCGATACCTCTTATTATATTAAATCAAACTTGATAGTGTGCTAGATCATTGCTCAGCTGGGTTTTCATAAAAGCACTGGTATTTAATATGATTTATACCTGGTTTTCTGTTAATGTCTTTGCTTATTGTGTGCTTTATTTTTAAAACAGACATTCCTAGCAAATGACACTTCTTTAAAACATATCATACTTTAAAATATTTTACAGGAAGCATTTTACAGTAAAATGTGTTACTTATTTTCCTTTATAGTCACATAATAGTGAACAGAAACAATTTATTTAATTTATAACCAAAACATGAATATTTTACTTATAATTTTGTAAAAGTATGTGTACATATATGTGTTTTGCTTATTTAAAAGATAAATTATATCCCAATATTATTAGGATATTTAAAATATTGTGTGTGTGTGTTTTTAAGCTTTGCAGCAAAGGGGCAGTTCTGGGAAAACCATTTGAAGCATCTGCTGAAGATATAGCAAGCGTGGCAAGTTTTATTGAGACGAAGCTTGTTATATGCTATCTACGGATGAGGAAACCTGACCTTGCTTTGAATCATGCGCATAGGTAAAGTGAAATATTAATAGCCACAAGTAAGTACTATTTATGCAAGCAGAGGCTATACTGTCAACTTGTATTATCAATTCCTATTCCACTTAAAAACAAAACAGAAAAACATTTCTTCATTACTTGAGTTATGTTAAGCTAGACAATCATAGACACCACAAAGGGCATCTCAAAACCTAATGAAAGCTGTAGCCAGTTTGGTTCAGTGGATAGAGTGTCAGCCTGCGGACTGAAGGGTTCCAGGATTGATTCCGGTCAAGGGCATGCACCTTGGTTGTAAGCACATCCCCGGTAGGGGGTGTGCAGGAGGCAGTTGATTGATGTTTCTAACTCTCTATCCTTCTCCTTTACTCTCTGTAAAAAATCAATTAAATATATTTTTTTAAAAAACTAATGAAAGAAATAAACATAAATGACTATTTCATAATGCAGGATAAAATACAAGACAAATAACTGTGGTAGCAAATTTCTGCAGAAAGAAAGGAGAGAGACAATAAAGTAACTAAGGGAGGAGATACTGAAGGATGAGAGGATTTCCAAAATTGCATAAAGTATGGAAAACGTGGAAGGGAAGCCTGAGAAAAGCTTGGAAGTTTATTGCTTATTTTTTGGTGATAACACAGCTACTCAAAAGACACTATTCAGGGCATAAGAACTGTCCAAAGGTATGAAACATTTTTTACTTATGTCCTTAAAAGTTTGTTCTCATAGCCGAAACCTGTTTGGCTCAGTGGATAGAGCGTTGGCCTGCAAACTGAAGGGTCCCGGGTTCGATTCCGGTCAGGGGCATGTACCTTGGTTGCAGCACAACTCCAGTAGGAGGTGTGCAGGAGGCGGCTGATCAATGTCTCTCTCTCATCGATGTTTCCGACTCTCTGTCCCTCTCCCTTCCTCTCTGTAAAAAAATCAATAAAATATATTTTTAAAAAAAGTTTGTTCTCATATATTTTTAGGACTCTTCAGAACTCTGTATTGTTACATTATCTTGAGACTTCTCCCAGGCCTATTTTTTCTATGAAATTATTCCTCTCTGAGGCCTGTTTCTTAAAAACCTTGCTCTTCTTCTCCTGGGTAATAATCAGTTTAATCTACATCAAAGATAAAGTGATTCTGTTATGCCTTTCAAATAATTCTTTCCTTAGAATTATGTCTCTGTCCCTCCCTGCCTGACTTAGAGCAATTTACCTAGAACATTTGTTTTGTCCATTCTCTGATCTCACAGCCTATATTCTTTCGAATACAAACAGCAAAACTAATACCAACATGAAAGAAAAATGCCTGCCCTATTAATAACCACTAGGAAACGTAACTATCAATCATATTATAACCTATTGTGTAAGCAGAAGATCTACCAGCCTGGTAAAAGTCACTTAGAGCTCCACATCCACAAAGATGAGAAAGTTCTACCCAAGATTCTTCACAGCCCTGAGGAGACCTCAAGCTTGTAGGCTTATGATTGACATCAAGAACTTGCAGACAACAAAATCACTTTGAAATTCACAAGATAACTTGCTTGAAAGCTGAATTTTTGAGTAAATAAACTACAGAACCTAAGGCATATTTTCTTTGACAATGAAAGAAAATTCGGTTCCCTATAGTTTTCAAATCCAGTATCAAGACATATGGCCTGTCCAAGAATTATATTCCACTTAAAACAACCAATATTGGAAATGTAACATATATTTTAGTATGTCAAAGTATTGGGTTTTCTGGGCTACTTGAGTGACTTGTGAGCATTTTTGGGAAAATATTTGAAATTGAGAGTAACCCAGAAAAATCTATAGACATATGTAAGCAATAATGAATTGAAGTGTACTAAAAGTAATTATATATCACCTTCTCCATGGCTTTCACTATACATAAACACGACCACTAACATGGCCTACACTTAAGGAAAAATATCTCCTGGGTAGCAGAATGGTTTGATGAATTTTCAAAATACTTACAATAATAAAAGGGTTCCAATTGGTATGATCAGTTCAAAGTTATGTTCAGTGTTGTAAGAAATAAACATGGATCAAACGTTACACTAAAATCCAAGTTGACCAATGTCACCCCAATAAAATTTAATTTAAAAAAAAAGAAACAATTGCCCTAGCTAGTTTGGTTCAATGGATAGAGTATCAGCCTGCGGACCAAAGGGTCCCAGGTTTGATTCTGGTTAGGGGCACATGGCCAGGTTGCGGGCTCAATCCCCAGTAGGGGGCATGCAGGAAGCAGCAGATCAGTAATTCTCTCTCATCATTGATGTTTCTTTTCCTCACCCTTTCTCTCTGAAGTCAATAAAAATTAAAAAATTAAAAAGAAACAATTAAAAGTTATTATTTATGAGGATACAAGGATTATCGTCATTAAGTTTAATATTTGGACTTAAAAACTTTTATTTTAAAACTAAGAGTGCCCTCTCAAGACCTTGAAAATTACTGAAGGGAAGATACGTAATTCTGAATAGTAAAATCATCATCCCTATTTTGCTAGAATTAACTCTTGTAAATTTTTTTCTACCTTACAATAATTTCTGCTTCTGTTTATAACTTGAACATTAAGTAAGAAATATAAATCAATAGAGGTTAAACAGTCAATTCATATAATTAATAATGTACCAAATGAAATAAATCATTTTGTCATATTGTGGAACTGCAAAAGTGAGTGCATATAATTCTAATATTAAAATGTTTTCAAAGAGCTCAGATTTAAAAGCAGATATTGAAATATAATCAATGTATTTCTGAATTAGTCAGTATACTCAGTCTATAAATAGCTTACAACCATTAGTTATACTCTGAATGCAAAATTTTGCTTTTGTATTATTATCATATTGTGATGATTGATTCTAATCATGGATCAAAATATTCCTTTTTGCATTTATTTGCATTTGCTGAAGCATCCTTTCTTTAATTTTATGTAAATGTGAAGTCTACAGCATATCTTTCCGAGATTTGTTAACACAAAATTAGCTTAAAACTATCATGTAGTTTTGTTTCTGATAAGGATAAATGCATGTTGTTTTGTCATGTAGAAGACTATGAGAACCATAACTTTACAGTTTTAAGTTCAACAAAGGTACATTTTAAAAATAATTAGTTTAATATTGACATTTAAAATATGATAATACATGATACAAAGTCTCTGGAAATAATTATTAACAAAAATAGTTTTTTCTTTTTGTTAATTTTATATACAAAGTGGCAAACTTGGGCATCTTTTTTTTCTTTTTTTTTTAACTGTAATCAAAAGTGACACCTAGATTCACCAAATATATCAACTCTGTACTGACTTCATTAATTAGTGTCATTATTTATCAGTAGATATTTTGAACATACCAGGCTGATTTCTAATTACTGCTGTCTTATCAAGAGTAAAAATTCTGCTGTAATTCTTTCCCATCACATAATTATATCTTGATGTATATAATTGTAAAGATTCTAATTATGTATGTCACTTTTTTGAATATTTCTCACTTTTAGATTTTTGTTTGTTCTTTGTTGCAGAATTTTGATGCCACAATGTGGCAAGCAAGATGAAATACAAATATCAGTTTATGTGAAAAAGATTCTATTTTCAAAAAAATTTTTTTATAATGGCAGCATCTACATTCATTCATTCATTCATTCATTCAACAAATACTTATTGACTTCCTACCAATTACCTTGCTAGGCAGTGAGGAGACAGTTTTAAACAGGAAATATATGTCATTTATAGCAGAAAACTAACGAAGTTAAAAAATAAATATTAATACATCTATGAGAAAAGAGTGTGATAAATACTATGAAGGAAATAAACACAATTTCATTTTGCAGAGGCAGTACAGTGTATGGAATCAGAGCATAGAGTTTGGAATCTGACTGTTGAGATTCAAATTCTGACTCCTCTACTCAATATTAGTCTGAATTTAATTCTTTACAAAATTGGGTTATAATAATAGTATCTACTTCACAAATACTATCTCACAAGGTTTCAAAAAATTAAATCCAAACTCATGTATTTTTTTATTCTAGCCCTAAATGAGTTACTGATATTGAACCTACTTCTTTGATATAAAAAACTGGACAAAATATATGAGAAAACTGTGTTCAGACATTGGACAATGGTTACAGCAGTCCTCTGATCCTTCAGAGAAGGGAAATACACATTGTGAGCCCTACAGTGTTCTCAGCTTTTTACTTGGGTTATTTTCCTACTTCAATTCAGGGATATGGAGATCAAGTTAAACTACTGTCTTACTGAGTTGAGGATATAAAGATTAGGATACTACACTGCCAAAAAAAGTTGTAATTTATAGGGCAATTGGCCAAAGAAGAGGTTGCTATGTAAGGAAGTTACGGGAAGAAGTCTACATGAGGATTTACTACACGTTCTTAACCAATGTGAGTAGTGAGACTCATGTAGCAGAGATTCCCTACTAAAGGTATAAGTGCTAAATGGAAATATTAGAGGAGCTGCAGTACGAGAGTACCCATGCAAAGACCACTCTGAGTACCTCAGATATTCAGTTGAGACCCCAGAGAGGCTGTGCTTTTCGAGTAATGACATGTCCTCAGAAAGAACTATGCCTTAGGATCAAGCTCCAAAGCCCAAACAGAACTACCCAAACGTAGTCATAATAAGTGAACAAAGGATGAGACTCTTAACAGAAAAATTAAAACTGTAGAAAATTATCAAATAGAGACTTTGTATAGATTAATACGATATCTGAAATAAAAAATGTACTGATTGACCTTAACATCAGTTTGGAACTTTAGTTGGGTGGCTCAGTTGGTTAGGTATTGTCCTGATATGCCAAGATTGTGAGTTCAATCCTTAGTCAGAGCACATACAAGAATCAACCAATGAATACATAAATAAGTAGAACAACAAATGTATATTTCTCTCTCTCAAATCAATTTTAAAAAATCAGATTGGAGATTGCTAAAGATAAGTTTAGTGAACTTTAAAAAAAATTAAGCAAAACTACCCAATATGAAGAACAAAGAGTAAAAAGAAATTTTTTAAAAATTAACCAGAGGAATCCAAGATGGCGGCATAGGTAAACACCTACACTGCTGCCTTGCACAACAATTTCAAAACTACAACTAAAAGACAGAACGGACATCATCCAGAACCACAGGAAAGCTGGCTGAGTGAAAATTCTACAACTAGAAGGAAAGAGAGGGGCTCACAGAGACCCAGAGGAGCTGCAAAAAGCTGAGGTACAGAGACGCGCCCATGGAGAGAGCGGGTGCCAGAGAACCTGGCTGGCTTTCTCTGGCGGGAGGGAGACAGAGACTCTCAAAGGCATTGAACCCCTTATCCTACAACACTAAACCCCAGATCCAGCTGAAACTCATAGGGGGAAAGTTTGGACTGTGAAAAGGGAGACGAGCACGAAAATTTAAGGGAGTCGCGAAAGGGCAGAAGTCTGGTGGAGCACACAGCACTGCGCACAGAATACCAACTGCTGATTGTGCAGCTGGATTTCACGAGTGGATGAGAGACAGAGGCTCCCAACTGCACCACTTCTAACTCCACTAAAACCAAGTTTCAGACGAAACCCAGGGCACCCAGACTCATATGGTCCCAGAGTGCAGGGGAGCCGGAGGGACAGCAGTCTAGAGACACTGCGAGGGCTCCAGCATGCACAGGGACCACTCCAGTGATTACCCAGTCATGTGAGACTCGGGCCGTGGAGGGCAGGGCCGACTGGAAGGCAAGGTGGTCCCTTAAGCCCTGACACTCCACCCCTCCCAAGCTCAACAGAGAGGCTTTTGCAGTTTTTCAAGCCTGGTATCATAAGGCTGAATCCAACACAGAAGTTCTCCTGGCATAGTGAAAATGCCGAGACAAGGGAAGGGATCACAAACAAAAGAAATGGAGGAAAACAAATGACGATGTAGAGTTCAAAACCACGCTTCTAAGGTTTTCCAAGAATATCCTAGAAAAGTTGGATAAAGTTAGCAAGACCCAAATGAGAATAAAAAGAACCAACTAGAGATGGAAAAGATCGAACTAGAGATAATAAAGGACCAACTAGAAATTAAACATACACTGACTGAAATAAAACATATTATACAGAGACCTAACAGCAGACTAGAGGAAGGCAAGAATCAAGTCAAAAATTTGAAATATAAAGAATCAGAAAACACCCAACTGGAAAAGCATGAAGAGAAAAGAATCCAAAAATGTAAAGATAATGTAAGGAGCCTCTGGGACAGCTTCAAGCATACCAACATCAGAATTGTGGGAGTGCCAGAAGAAGAGAGAAAACAAGATACTGAAAACCTATTTGAAGAATTAATGACTGAAAACTTCCCACATCTGGTGAAAGAAATAGACTTACAAGTCCAGGAAGCACACAGAACCCCATATAAAAGGAATCCAAAGAGGACTACACCAAGACACATCATAATTAAAATACCAAGAGCAAAAGACAAAGAAAGAATATTAAAAGCAGCAAGAGAAAAACAGTTCATTACCTACAAGGGAGCACCCATATGACTGTCAGCTGATTTCTCAACAGAAACGATGCAGGCCAGATAGGATCGGCAAGAAATATTCAATGTGATGAATAGCAAGAACCTACAACCAAGAATATTCTATCTAGCAAAGCTATCATTCAGAATTGAAGGACAGATAAAGAGCTTCACAGATAAGAAAAAGCTAAAGGAGTTCATCAACTCCAAACCAGTATTATATGAAATGCTGGAAGGTACTTTTTTAGAAGAGGAAGAAGAAAAAGGTAAAAGACAAAAAATTATGAACAACAAATACGTATCTATCAACAAGTGAATCTAAAAATTAAGTGAATTAAAAATTGGATCAACAGAATAAACTGGTGAATATAATAGAATCAGGAGCACATAAAGGGATTGGACTGATAATTCTCAAGGGAAAGAGATGAGGGGTGTACAGGGAGAGACTGGACAAAAATCGTGCACCTATGGATGAGGTCAATGGGAGGGAGGTAAGGGTAGAAGGAAAGGTGGGAGCAGGGTGGAGGGGAGCTATGGAGGGGGAAAAAGAGAAACAAATGTAATAATCTGAATAATAAAGATTTAATTAACAAAGAAATTAACCAATGTTTCAGTGACCTGTTTTCAAGGACTGTAACAAGCAATCTAGTCTACATGTGATTTAAACCTCAAAGGAAAAGGAAAAGAGAAAGGATCATAAAAGTAGTCACTAAAAATTTTCCAAATTTGGTTTAAAAAAAAAGACATTTAGCTCCAACTAGGATAAATACAAAGAAAACCACATCTAGGAACATCATAATGAAACTCTTTGAAAACCCAAGATGGAGAGGAAATATTGAAGGCAGTAAAAGATAAACAACACATTACATACAAGGGAACAATGATACAAATAACAGGTGACTTTTAATTGGAAATAATGGAGACCAAAATGCAACAGAACAACTTTAAAGTGCTGAGAGAAAAATAAGTGATGTCAAGCCAGAATTCTATATTCAGCAAATTATTCTTCAAAAATGAGAGTAAGATAAATATAACTTTATATAAATAAAAGTTTTTAAATTAACCTTAGACAGATCTACACTTGGAGAAAAACTAAAGAAGATATATCAAGCTGAAGTAAATTACAATAGATTGAAATTTGGATCTATAAAAAGGAATGAGTAACACTAGAAATGGTAATACCTAAATATAAAACACAATTTTTTTCAAAGTGTGTTTAAAGGAGAATGACTATTTAAAGGAAAATAATAGCATTTTATGATATTATCTAAAGTAAACAAGTAAATAATATGATTAGATTATTTCAGTGGGAAATATTGGACCTCAATACCACAAAGACCCAAGGGAGGGAGCACAAATGAAATTTTATTACTAAGTTTCTTAAAGGAAGTATAATATTAACTCTAAGTAGCTTATGTTAAATTAAGGATGCATGTTATAATCCTTTGAATAACTAAAAAATATAAAAAGTAGAGCTGGAAAGCCAATAATTGGCTTAAGATTATATACTAAAGAATAAGTAACAAAATAAGTAGGAAAGGAGTAATCAAGTGGGACATTGGAATGTAATAAAAGATAATATTCATAATTGCATTAATCATACATTAATTAAACATTGCATTTAAAAGTCAGTGGATTGTCAATCTAGATTACATCAAAAGATTCAACTATATTCAACTATTTATACAATAAAAAGGATAAAGGTTTAAAGGGGAAAAAATATATACTATACAGTTACCATTAAAACCTGTGTTTATGTCAGTTTTACCTATGTTAAATATCAAAGTGGACCTCAGGAAAAAGGTACTATCAGAGATTAAAATAAGGTTCAATAAGTAAGATATCTAGAAAATCCTTTCAAATACTTGGAAATTAAATGATAAACATCAAAATAATTATGAGTTAAATGTAAAAAACTAAAATAGCCAAAGGCATGAGTTTGAATCTTTGCTTCATCACTTACTAGCCTTGAATTTCACAAGTAACTTCCCTCAGTTTTTTCACCTTTAAATCTAATTGCTTGAAGCCATTCCTGTATCTCAAAATATATCAGATTTGTATTTTATTTCAGTCCCCAGAACAACAAATATAGATTATTTTCAGTGGTAACAATATCAATAAATTACACATATGCATAGAGGAAACTATTCTTATTTTTTAAATATATTTTTATTGATTTTTTGAGAGAGAGGAAGGGAAAGGGAGAGAAAGAGAAATGTCAATGGGAGAAACATCATTGATTGGCTGCCTCCCGCATGCATGCTAACAGGGGAACAAGCCTGCAACTTAGGCATGTGCCTTGACAGGAATCTAACTGGTGATGTTTGGTGCATGGATGATGACATACTGGCCAGGGCAGAGGAAGCTATTATTTTAAAAATATCCTTTTTGAATCCCAACAGATACTCAATTAAGTAGACAATTTGAAAACTCTTGTGAAAATAGAACTTTTGAGACCTTATTTTCCACAACTTTGAGGTTAATTAAAATGCGTAGAGCAGATATGAGCTTCAAGCATTACAGATATTTGTGAGACTTGTTTTCTGGGGGTATTTTTTTAATTGATTTCAAAGAGAAAGAGGAAGGGAGAGAGATCCTAAAACTGGATTGGATTCCTTAAGTTGCCTGTCCAAGTAGCAAAGTATGTGATTAAAAGATCATTTTCTTTATATTAAATACTAGAGGCCTGGTGCATGAAAATTCATGCACTGGAGGGGGTCCCTCAGCCCAGCCCACTCCCTCTCACAGTCCAGGAGCCTTCAGGAGCAGGAGGCAACCTGGTAATCAGGGAAAGGTGAAGCCCCATCACACCTCTGCTGCTGCCACAGCCTTGGCCAACCTTGGTTACCTGAGCCTCAGATGGCCATGAGCGGCTGGGAAACCACCATCTGAGGCTTGCCTGTGCCTCAGGCTGGTCCTGGGCGGCTGTGCAGCCACATCCGATGTTTGCCTGTGCTTCAGCCAGCCCTGCTTGGCTGGGGCGCTGAAAGGACTGGGGATGGGAACGTGCCTGCTGCCCCAGCAAGGCTGAGGGACTGGGCACTACCATCTTGTGGCTGTGGGCACTGCCATCTTTGTAAGGGCATGATGGTCAATTAGCATATTCCTTCTTTATTAGATAGGATATTTACAAACTTTCATGATTATATTTTAATATTTTCATTATACAGAGCTTGCAATAGATTGATTAAAATAATTCCACCTACAGAATTTTTATATTGTCTCCATTATCAATGCCATTTATTCCATGGCTTTTCAGCCAGACTTGTCACCTTGTATATTTATGTTCAAGTTGACTGCATTTTAATTTATAGTCATCTTGCTTGATGTTTTATGTCCCACACTTTCTCTTCTAACAATTTACTTTAGTCTTATCTCTGAGGTCAGTATCCATTTGGCTTTTATTTTTTCTTTCCATTATCTCTTTAATATAAAAATGGGTTGTCCTATATAATAAAGAGATAATATGCAAATTGACCCTTATGCCCTTGCAAAGATGGCCACCCCCATGTGGTGAAGGGGAGGTCAGTTAGGAGTTACCAGGTTGGCAGGGGAGGACAGTTGGGGGCAACAAGGATGGCAGGGAAGGGCAGTTAGGGGAGACCAGGCCTGCAGGGGAGGGCAATTGGGGGTAATGAGGCTGACAGGGGAGGGCAGTTAGGGGTGACTCGGCTGGCAGGGGAGGGCAGTTGGAGGTGACCAAGCCAGCAGGGGAGGGCAGTAAGGGGCAACCAGGGTGACAGGGAGGGAAGTTAGGGGCGACCAGGCTGGCAGGGGTGGGCTGTTGGGAGTACTGGGTCAGCAGGGGAGAGCAGCTGGGGGCAATCAAGCAAGCAGGGGAGCAGCTAGGTGTCAATCAGGCTGGCAGGGTTGTGGTTAGGGGTGATCAGGCTGGCAGGCAGAAGCAGTTAGGGGCAATCAGGAAGGTAGGCAGACAAGCAGTTGGGAGCCAGCAGTCCCAGATTGTGAGAGGGATGGCAAAATCCCTCGAGGGATCCCAGATTGGAAAGAGTGCAGGCTAGGCTGAGGAACACCCCTTCCCCAGTGCATGAATTTCATGCACTGGGCCTCTAGTAAATAAGAAAGCAGCAGTATATTTTTTTTATTAAATCTTTATTGTTCAGATTATTACAATTGTTCCTCTTTTCCCCCTCATAGTTCCCCTACACCCAGTTCCCACCCCACCCTCTGCCCTTACCTCCCCCCACTGTCCTCATCCATAGATGTACAATTTTTGTCCAGTCTCTTCCCACACCCCCCATACCCATTTAACCCCAAGAATTGTCAGTCCACTCCCTTTCTATGCCCCCGATTCTATTATCTTCACCAGTTTATTCTGTTCATCAGATTTTTGACTCACTTGATTTTTAGATTCACTTGTTGATAGATATGTATTTGTTGTTCATAATTTTTATCTTTACCTTTTTATTCTTCTTCCTCTTCTTAAAGAGTACCTTTCAGCATTTCATATAATACTGGTTTGGTGCTGATGAACTCCTTTAGTTTTTTTCTTATCTGTGAATCTCTTTATCTGACCTTCAATTCTGAATGATAGCTTTGTGGGTAGAGTAATCTTGGTTGTAGGTTCTTGCTATTCATCACTGAATATTTCTTGCCATTCCCATCTGGCCTGCATAGTTTCTGTTGAAAAATCAGCTGACAATTTTATGGGTGCTCCCTTGTAGATAACTAACTGTTTTTCCCTTGCTGCTCTTACTATTCTTTCTTTGTCTTTTGCTCTTGGTATTTTAATTATGATGTGTCTTGGTGTGGTTCTCTTTGGATTCCTTTTGTTTGGGGTTCTGTGCACTTCCTGGACTTGTAAGTCTATTTCTTTCACCAGGTGGGGGAAGTTTTCAGTCATTATTTCTTCAAATAGGTTGTCATTGTCTTGCTCTCTCTCTTCTTCTGGCACCCCCATAATTCTGATGTTGGTGTGCTTGAAGTTGTCCCAGAGGCTCCTTACACTATCTTCATATTTTTTTATTCTTTTTGCGGTTTGCTTTTCTGGTTGGGTGTTTTTTACTTCTTTGTATTTCAAATCTTTGATTTAATTCTTGCAATCCTCTAGCTTGCTGTTAGGTCTCTGTATATTATTTTTTATTTCAATCAGTGTATGTTTAATTTCTAGTTGGTGCTTTTTCATATTCTGGAGGGTCTCTCAAAATTTATTGGCCTTTTCTAGAAAATTCTTGCAAAACCTTATAACTGTGGTTTTGAACTCTATATCTAGTTGTTTGCTTTCCTCCATTTCTTTCATTTGTGACCTGGTTCTTTGTCTCTGCATTTTGGCTGCTTCCCTGAGTTGATAGAGTGGTTTTGTGTGCTACGTGTCCTATAGGGCCCAGTGACTCAGACTCCCCAGTTACCTGAGGTGGACACTCTTGGTGCAACCCTTTGTGGATGGTGTGCAAAATCTTGTTGTAGTTAAGCCTTGATTGTTGTTGGTATGACTGGGAGGAATTGATCTCCAGGCCAATTGGCTGTGAGGATCAGCTGTGTCTTCTCTGGGAGAACTTCTGTTCTGGAGACACCCTTATGAAACAAAACTTGCTTCAGTGGAGCTTTGTTACTCATTAAGTCCGCTTTATGAATGTGTCCCTTATGGATGTGAGGAATTGTAATCTGGATGCTACTCTGACTCCTGGATACAATGGCTCTTGGATCTCCACAGAGGTGTTAATTTAGGATCTGTCTGAGGCCACCCAGCAGGAGCTACAGAGAGATCTACAGATTCATCTTCTTTGTTTGGGTTTTGAAGGTGTCCAGATGAGGCCCAGCTGTGAAGCAACAAAAGCTACTGTGGGGCCTTGGGCCTTCTTTTGGATGTATTGGGTCTCACTGACTCAGCTGCAGTTTGTTAGGTAAGTTTAAAATTCAAAAGACCAGGCCTTTCATATGCAAAAGCACTAAGCTTGGATGGGAGAAGAGCAATCAGCAATGGCTTCTTGGAAGTTACCAGGCCTGCAGGGCAGGGCACTTAGGGGAGACCAAGCTTGCAGGAGATGGCGGAGTAAACAGGGATGGCTTCCCATCAGCCCTTTCCTAAGAGGTTCCTGGTTCTCAGTGTCCTGGGGTAATCACTGCAAGCACCTCTGAGAGAAAGCCATCCTTGAATTTCAGCCACTGCCAGACAGTTCAGTTTCTCCCTGTATGAGTCTGGGTCCCCAGAGTCTCACCTTGAGTCGGGAGGTTTTGTCTCCCTCCTGATTGAGAAAGCCAGCTGCATACTCAGTTGCCAGCCCTCTCCATGCACACATGCCTCTGTACCTCTGCTTTCTGCAGCTCCTCTAAATCTCAGTGTGCTTTTCTCTTTCCTTCTAGTTGTAGAATTTTTCACTCAGCCAGCCTTCCCGTGGTTCTGGATGATGTCCATTTTGTCTTTTAGTAATAGTTTTGAAATTGTTGTCCAAGGCAGCAGTTTAGGTGTTCACCTATGCATACATCTTGGTTTCCGGTCTCAAGAAAGCAGTATATTAATGAATTGGAGTGCTATTCTTATGCAACAATGTCTTTAGAAGATAAATCTATCAGTTTTTGTTGGTTTCCTCCCCTGTTCTTAATTTCCCTGTGTTCCTTGAAAAACAGTGCAGAGGGTGCCAATATGCTAAATGCAGCCTTTAGGAAATGTTCATTTTGATCCAATCCTCAAGATGGCAAGTTGGCTGCACAGACACTCCTCATGGATGGATCTATTCCTATGTTATTGTAAGATGATTCTATTAAACAAATGACTTAGCCTTTCTGAAGCCTCTTCCTCTGTAAATTCTCACTGGGGTATTAAAAGCATTCATGTACTTAAAATGTTCTAAAATATGTCAGTTGCTTGGCCTGGGATAAGTACAAATGAGAACAGAAGAGATATGTTTGTATCCACTTCCTGTAAGGTTAAAAATTTCTCAGAATTAATTCTGCAAATACAAATAAAGAAAGGGAACTGTAAATTTTCTTATAATGTGGTTATACAAGGTTCAGTAAGTAAAGTTCTGGGTTTAAATTCCTGCAACATCACTGACTAGCCTTGACTAGTCACTTAACCTTGCTTCAGCTCTGCAATTCTGAACAAGGGAAAATGACAGTATCTTCCTTACCACTTTCAACAGGGGTCAAAGGAGAGTATAGATAGGGAAATGTTTTGCAAATGGGAAATATTTGTACAAATCTTAACTTTAAGGTCAATATTATGTGTATTTTCAAAGACTTCAGGTGACCAACCTGAAATTCTACAGGACTATTGGCAACATAGTGTTGGCCTCCATTAACATTTTTGCAAATCCTGGGGTTGTAACTGTTACTGCTGTATTTATCTAAACTCTCCTTCATTTCCTCTTCTGTTGCTATGGCAAGAATTCTTCATGTTTACCCTCTTTCAGGCCTGTGACTTTTCCTTATTTTTCACAGAAGCCTGAAGGGCAGCCATATGTTAAGTTGTAACACCCTTAGTTTGAAAATAAAAGCCTCCTTGATGGCACTGCCTGTAACTTTGCTCACAGGTTAGTGTGACATGCATTTCTTATGAATCTTCCTCACTGGAGAAAATGAAGACCATGTGCCCTTTCCAGTTACTTGAGGCAAAATAATTTTGCAATTGGATATAAATGTTCTTGTAATATTACCAAGCATTAAGCTTTTAGCAAATATGACTTTCTCGCAGAAAACAATTGGTTTCACAGTAATATTTGATATTTTTTGGTGTTTCACTGTAAGAGATTAGCAGATAAAAGAAGTCTAATATATAATTTTCCTATATGTTTAACCTCAATCTTTTTGCTTTCTTATACTTTTAGTTTCTGTAAGGCTTTTCTTGTAGGACCTGTTCAACACAGATAGGCTCTATGAAGTCTGTTTTGCTTTTTGTGGAAAGAAAATAATGTGAGAATCATGTATATAGCCCAAAAAAGGGAAGGGGTATTTTGGTTTTAGTAGAGAGATCAAAAGGATGGGGTGATATAATGCAGTTTATTAAACAAGCATGTCCCATGTGCCTCTTCATCTTCCTCTATAACAGAGCCTTCATACCACTTTTACTATTTACTCGCCCTCAAACTGTTCTTAAGACCCCATTATATTTTTTAAGCATTATTGAATATGTCAAAGAGCTTTTTCTTTATGTGTGTCATATCTGTAAATACTTATCACATTAGAAATTAAAATGTAGAAATTTAAAAATACTTATTCATTTAAAAATAATAAATCTATTACATGTTAACATAAAATATATATTTTATGAAAATAACTCTATTTCCAAAAGTATACATAGAGGAGTAGCATTGTTTTTACATGTTTGCAAATTTGTTAAATGTGGCATTAGAAAAGAAAACTGGGCTCTCATAACTGATTCTGCATTCAATCTGTTGCAAAATGGTTGGACAGTATGAACAAAATCCAGTCTGACACAGATGTGTCCAATGGAAAGAGAAAGATGATATTAATGAACTTTTTAGATAATCCTGAATATTCTTCTTTGATAATAACACCAAGATTTATCAAGTGGTAATTTCTTAAAGATGAATTGCAATGTAGAATCTGAAACTATATCAACCCATTTGTACTCTGTTACACTAAAAGCCATTTGGTCCCCTTACACTTTGAATGGATTGTTTACCCATGCATGAGTCAGTGACATCATATGTTTATTTGGAAAATAATGCATCATTTGCAGATTTCTATTATGCAGAATTCAATTATGCAATAGTAAATTTACAAAATTGCATGTTAATTTCACCAATCTCATCAGAAAAGTCTTCAAGCATTGGGTGGCTGTCAAATTCACAGTGAGAGATACAAGTTGTTTAAAATTCTAATTTTACTTGAAAGTTCAAACTTTTTTGTATTTAAAAAATCTTCATTGTTCAGATTATTAAAATTGTTCTTTTTCCCCCCATTAACTCTCTTCCACCTGGCTCCCACCCAACCCTCTCCCCTTACCTCCCCCCACATAGTCTTCATCCATAGGTGTATGATTTTTATCTAGTCTCTCTCCGCCCTTCCCTCACCCTTTTCTCCCTGAGAATTGTCAGTTCATTTCCTTTCTGTGCTCTTGATTCTACTATATTCACCAGTTTATTCTGTTGATCAGTTTTTTAATTCACTTGATTTTTAGATTCACTTTTTGATAAATATGTATTTGTTGTTCATAATTTTTATTTTTACCTTTTTCTTCTTATTTCTCTTCTTTATAGAGTACCTTTCAGCATTTCATATAATACTGGTTTGGTGTTGATGAACTCCTTTAGTTTTATCCACCCTTCAAGTCTGAATGATAGCTTTGCTAGGTAGAGTATTCTTGGTTGTAGGTTCTTGCTATTCATCACTTTGAATATTTCTTGCCACTCCCGTCTGGCCTGCATAGTTTCTTTTGAGAAATAAGCTGACAATCATATGGGTTCTTTCTTACAGGTAATTAACTGTTTTTCTCTTGCTACTTTTAATATTCTCTCTTTGTCTTTTGCTCTTGGTATTTTAATTATGATGTGTCTTGGTGTGGTTCTCTTTGGATTCCTTTTGTTTGGGGTTCTGTGTGCTTCCTGGACTTGTAAGTCTATTTCTTTCACCAGGTGGGGGAAGTTTTCAGTCATTATTTCTTCAAATAGGTTTTCAATATCTTGCTCTCTCTCTTCTTCTGGCACCCCATAATTCTGATGTTGGTATGCTTGAAGCTGTCCCAGAAGCTCCTTACATTATCTTCACATTTTTGGATTCTTTTTTCTTTTTGCTTTTCCTGTTGAGTGTTTTCTGCTTCTTTGTATTTAAAATCTTTGACTTGATTCTTGCCTTCCTCTAGTCTGCTGTTAGGACTCTGTATAATATTTTTTATTTCAGTCAGTGTATGTTTAATTTCTAGTTGGTCCTTTTTCATCTCTAGTTGATCTTTTTTCATCTCCTCTTGGGTCTTGCTAAATTTATCCATCTTTTCTAGGAAATTATTGAAAAACCTTATAACCATGGTTTTGAACTCTATATCCAGTCGTTTGTTTTCCTCCATTTCTTTTGTTTGTGATCTTTTCCCTTGTCTTCACATATTTCACTGCTTCTCTGAGTTGGTAGAGTAGCTTTGTGTGCTAGGTGTTCTATATGGCTCAGTAGCTCCACCTCCTCAATTACCTGAGGTAGACTCTCTTGGTGCCCTCCCTTTTGTGGACTGTGTGTACAGCTTTGTTGTAGTTAAGTCTTGATTGTTGTTGGTATCACGGGGAAGAGGGAGAGGGGGATTGATCTCCAAGCCAATTGCTGTGACGATCAACTATGTCTATACCAGGAGAACTTCTGTGCTGGAGTTAGCCTTATGATACAAGATTTGCAAAATTGCAAAAGCCTTAGTGTTCAGCTTGGATAGGATGGAGTTTCAGGGCTAAGCAGACAGCCTTGGCTTCCCATCAGCCCTGCCCTACTATGCCACTGGGTCTCAGTGTCCCTCAGTAATCGCTGTAGCCCTCTCTGTGCATTCGTGCTTGTGCACCTCCAGACCTCTGCCTTTCTGGCTCCCCTGAGTTTCTGTGTGCTCTGGGGACCCGTATGAGTCTGGGTCTTCAGGGTCTCACCTGAAACTGGGGTTCAGTAAAGTCGGAGCTGGATTTCAGTGCAGTTGGGAGGTCTGTCTTCCTCCCACTGGAGAAAGCCAGTGGCACAATCAGCAGTCAGCCCTCTGTGTGCGCACCTGCACTCGGGTGCCTCCAGACCTCTGCCTTTCATGGCTCCTCTAAGTTTCTGTGCACTCTCCCTTTCATGACAGTCCAGATTCCCATCTGAGTCTCACCCAGAAATGGGGTTAAGTACAGTTGGGAGTTTCCATCTTTCTTGTGCTAGAGGAAAGCAGCCAGGCACTCCCCCGCCCATCCTCTCTACGTGCATGTCTCTATATCTCAGCTTTTGGAAACTCTGTGAGCCCCTCTCTTTACTTTTAGTTGTAGAATTTCCACTCGGCCAGCTTTCCTGTGGTTCTGGATGATGTCCGTTCTGTCTTTTAGCTGTAGTTTTGACATTGTTGTGCAAGGCAGCAGTTTAGGTGTTCACCTATGCCACCATCTTGGTTTCTCTCAAAAGTTCAAACTTTTATCACTGACAATAAATGCTGTTGGTTGTGTTCCTTTATGTGACAGGCATAAAGGAACTTACTTTATTTTTGTAAAGTGTCTGCCAAATTTCAAGTCTGACCATCAGAGTCTGTTAGTTGTTCTTCCCAGTAAAACGTGATGCTATTCCCTGGAAACAGTGACTAAGTCAGCTTACAAATGTAAACACCAGCACAAGTGCTTTCTATGAGACTGCTGTCATACTTTGTTATACCGGAGAGAAGTGCTTTGTGCATATGTTCCATCTAGTCATGCCAAATAGTAAAAAGACATGTATGTACTCAAGGGTTGAAATTTCTATTTTTTGAAGGAATGTCAGGCCAAGGAAGGGAGTGTATTCAATTGGTGAAGAATATACCATTAGATTACTAGAACAGTTTGCTATAACTGAATTGATTCCTGAGAAAGAACCTGCACTTTTACCCATCATGGCTTTTTCAACAGTGCCAATGTCAACACAATGAAGAAGGAAAATAATATCTTAGTATCATAATAATAATAATATTGTGTGCCCCATGCAAGTGTCTAGGAATTCTTGAGAATCTGCAAACCACACTTGGAGAACCACTCAACTAGTTCATTGTGTCCTTGGTATCTTACCAGCGCTTGTAAGATTGTTCCAGTGACTATCTTTAAAAAATGTTTATATCATGTGTTTGCTTAGTAATTCTTGAAACATTAGTAATTTCTTTTATAAATGTTAAAAATCCTTTAACTAATGAACAAATTGTCAATAGACTCCTGCCTTCCCCTCCAGTCAATTTTATTACTTTAGTCAGGCAAATGCACACGGCAGTTTTTTTAATATGCTTTTGCCATCCTCTGTTACCAAGTCATTTGGGGGCCACTTTTCCAGTTTGGGTCTTCTACTGCTCTTCCCTAATTGTGACCATTTCAAAGTGCAGCTCAAAATTTACTTCCTCCTGATTTGGTTCCAAGTTTTATATGTTCCCATCATTGCAGACCCTTTCCCCAAATCTTTTGTTTTACCCATCTCCTTTGCATGCATCTCACAATGTAACTGTTTCCAGTTTCAGTGCATTTATTATTAGTTATGTATGAACTTTTATGGTTTTTCACAACTGGTTAATACTTCAGTTTGAAAGATAGTTGCTTATTGTCTAACATAGATTTTTAAACAACAAGTATGATATGTGCTATTGTCATTATATTCACAGAAATGGCAGGACATTTAAAGCTATGCAGAAAATGTATTCTTTGCAAAGACACTATTTGGTACAAGTCACAACAGGTTGCAACTCATTACTTTGAGCCAAAGAAGATAGAATGTCAAAATGGGAGATTGCGTTATCTTTGTCAGTAAAGAAAGGATTAATAAACACATTCAAAAACTCCCTGTGTTTCAAAGAGAAACCATTAACATTCTCATTTATACAATTTGTAATTAATAGATGTTCCTAATTAGAGTCACTTTGAGTAATGGTAATTTGGTTTATAACTAAACATTGAATCCAATAATGAGAGCTTTTCCCATAATTAAAGTCCTTATCTAATTCAAATTTTGATCTTAAACTTCCAAACTATTGCTCATAATCTAGGGGTTTTTGCCAGGATGGACACTTTATATAAAAATGCAATGCCCATTGTGGCATAACCATGCCAATTATGTTTATTCAACAAAGGGAAATCACAGGTAATTACCTGAAATCCAAATGTTTCACAAATCCTAAGAATTACATTAAACATTTCTCCCTGGTTAGGGGCTACAGTGGGCTCCTAGTAGGTTAAGTATTGTTATCTAGATGTCATTTATTAGTCTCCAAGCTAAAATAATAATAATGTTCATATAATCAGTTTTAGTACTTGATAGTTTTTATTTTGCTATAAAATTTAGTACAAATAGTTTTTATTTTGCTATAAAAAATTTATTTAGTACAAATAATAGTTTTTATTTTGCTATAAAAATTCCTTTAATTCTAAAAGAAATAGGCATCTTATTTCATTGTACTATGAAACTATCTAGTAGTAGTCATTACAAATTTATTTCAATTCACTTTAAATGTTCTTACCTAATTGCCCATTGAAGGTAGCATAGACAATAATAGAATGCAAGAAAACATTTATTTCCACACAATAGGGCTACTCAAAATATTAATTTAAGTTTGTATTTACCATTCTGGCTCTTTTCTTTAAAAACTGTACAGTGTCTGGAACATGTTCATACTTAATAATTACAGCTGAATGAATCATCAGTTCTGGTAGGTTAGAACAGAGGGTAATTTATTAATTATGCTTTTCAAAGTAATCATTCTAAAATGCATCCCACCCAAGTAACACAAAGAATGGAAGAAATGTGATATTTGTCAAGCTGTTCTTGAACCACCACCATCACTGATCCACCTTTCTCCTCCTCAGTGTTACATAGACAGATGAACAGGGATTTACATCTACAGCTTTAGTTTCTGAATCGTGATAGCTTTTCTACAAGGGAGTTGATAGCTGGTATTTGGTTCATGGATCCTAAAGAAAAGATAACAGAGACAACACTATTATTTTTTTAAGAGAAAAATGTCAAGAACGAAAAATGAAAATGTCAAAAGATAGGTTGATATACTGTATTACTTAAAGACTGTTTTGTTGGGAGAACTGACCAAGTGATTTACTAACAGCTTTTACTGGACAGCCTTTGGATTACAATGTAGATGAAAAATAAATGGGGATTCATTTCATTTTTACTCTGTCTTGACATTTGACAGATGGAGAAAAAAAATGGGAAAACACAATTAGAGTCTACAAGCATGTGGGGCTTTCAAAGTCTGAAAAACAATTTTGTATTTTTAATTTTTCTCAAAGACCCTCCTTATCGATTTCTACCTCTGTATCTTTTAATTATATAAACTGCCTTTCATTCCTGATCACATCTGCATACTGTTAGGGATTATGAGATTGTGTAAACCTGACATCCAACAGGTATATGGGTTCAAAAATCAATGGAAAGAGGCCTTTGATAGATTCAGGTCACAAATTATATAGGTCTCAACAGAGATAAGATTAGGGTCCTTAGTGGCTCCTTTGGAAGAATGTGTTCAGTCACTCAGTAACTTTGTTTTATTCTAAAAGCATTCATTTAGTGCCCATTATGTGTTAAGTATTTGCTAGGTGCTGCACATATAAAGATAATTTTGTTGAGCATTACTTCCTATTATGGAGAGGTCTCCAATGGATACAGAGTAATTAAGCTAGTAAAAAAAAGGTAAAAGAAATGTATAAAAAATACATTGTTACCAATTGCTTATAAAGGCATCTACTTTATACTTCTAAAGATCCAGTAGCATGTCATACTTATTTTTGGTGATTATTTTCTGTATAGTAACTGATACTTGTATTTTTTTGGAAGATACTGAAGACTATGTGGCTTTCTTCTCAAGTTTCCTATTTCTTGGTATTGATGACCCATTAAGTTTATTATTTAAATTTTGACCTTCATTTTATTTTTCTAAACAAAGAAATCTCATACTCAAAATCTAAAGTAAAATATACTTAAACATAGGTCCTAATCATTCTTTAATGTGTATTTATCCGAACTCTATAAAGAAGACAGACAATATAACATCTCCCTACTATATATTTTTCAGTATTATGACAATATAGCAATTTTCAAAGTATTTATCTGATTGACTCTTGGTCATGTCAAGAAATAAGCTATTTGTTGTTCAATTGAATAATTCATATTTTTCACATTTAATGTTTTATACATAAAATTAATTGTACTTGGGAGAGGCAAAACACCAGGAATGATATTTGAATTACTCCCCTATTTAGCTTCTTTAAACTTGTTTCCTTCTGTGCCATGCACACGCTGGGATCTCAAGAAATTTGTGAGAATTATTTCTTCTTGCTGTTTCCCTAAAGAGCTAGGTTTTACTTTTATGCTTTTGCAAAAACATACTGTGCTACTGTTTTGGCAGAGCTATATGCTTTATTCAACAACAATCTACTGTAATTTTCTCATTTCAAAAACCAATGCCCTTAATTCTAATTTTATGCTCTAATACTTTATAAAATAGTTCAATTTTTTCCATGTAAATTAAATCGGGTCATTCTATTGTTCTGTCTTGCTTGTCAACGTAAGATATTTAAAGTGAGTAATGGTCTTCTCAGTTATTCTCAATAAGTTGAAGACTGTTATACTTTAGCTTTTAATTCTAATCATCAATCTTTTGCAGTGAACCAAGTGACCAAATAAGACAGAAACAGTAAGATTTCACTGAAACCTTGTGTAGTGACGGCAATATTGCATAAGTTCCCTTTACATTCCCATTTCTTCCACCTACCCAGAATTTTGGTTACTAGATTGAGATTTAATATTATGCCAACAACCCATGCTGAAAGAAGCTCTAAAAGGCAACCGTATGGAACACTTTCTGAGTTTTCTACAAATCTGTTACTGAGGACAGATTGTTTCATTCTAGGGCATCTTTGGATAAGGTGATCTTTCTGATTATACTACAAGAAATATTTGAATTGAGCAACTGGCTTATTTGAAGCAAGCTATATGCCCTTTATACATGGGCCACCAGGAAACCTAGAAGAAAATATATAGTCCCTCTCAACTGAACTCTTAGGATCTTATGGCATATTTTATGTGCTAACCTCATTCAGGCTTTATCTTAATTCTACTTTTAATCTTGCTTTCCTCATTCAGTTAATTTTTTTTATTTTTAATTATGGTGAAACACACATAACTTCAAATTTACCATATTACTCATTCTTTAAATATGCAATTTAGTAGTGGTAAGTACATTCACATTGTTGTACAACAAATCTCCAGAACTCTTTTCATCTTGCAGCACTAAAACTCCATACCATTAACAACTTCCCATTCCCCTCTCACCATAGCCCCTGGAAACCAGCATTAAACTTGATGTCTCTATTACCTACTCTAGGTAACTCATATCAATGAAATAACACAGTATTTATCTTTTGATGATTGTTTATTTAATCTAGCATACTGCCCTGAAGATTCATCCATGTTGTAGTATATATAAGAATTTCCTTTTTTAAGGCCAATAATATTCCATTGTATGGATAGATTGTGTTTATCCACTCAGCTGTTGATAAACACTAGAGATCTTCCATCTTTAGGCATTCTACACTAATAAAAGAGAAATATGCAAATTGACCATACCCCTGCTACACCCACAAGCCATGCCCATCAGCCAATTAGGAGCAAGTATAGAAATTAACCCAACTAAGATGGTGGAAGCCACAGAGTTGGAGAGGGCAGGAGGCTTGGGTTGCACCCGGTGATGGAGGAAGTCAAGCTTCTCATCCACGCTGGCCTGCCCTGACCTGTGCTTATTTATTATAGAAGATAAATAATTCCCAGATATCTGCGTGGAGCCAGCCCTGGGCTCTGCTTATGGAGGTAATAAAAAAAAAGGAAATAAAGGAAGGGCTGGGAGCTTGGGTCATGGGTGGGCATGGACAGCCTGACATGGCCCTCATTAGACTGGCCAGGCACCCCAGCAGGGAGCCTCACCCTATGGGGGCATGGCCAGCCTGCAAACCACCACAGGCCTCTCACCCAGGCTGCCCCACGCTCCAAGGGAACCCTCACCCTGATCCGGGACACTCTTCAGGGTAAACCAGTCGGCCCCCACCTGTGCACCAGGCCTCTATCTATACTAATAAAAGGGTAATATGCTAATTAAACTGGGAGACCTTCCAGGAGACCTTCCGGGCATTCTTCTGGACAAAGTCATGGTGGCAGGCTGAGATAGAGGTGGTTAGAGGCCAAGAGGGATGGGCAGTTGTGGGTGATCAAGCCAGGATGGGACAGCAGTTGTGGGTGATCAGGCTGGTGGGAGGTGGGGCCATTGGGGGTAAGCAGACCAGCAGGGGGGCCAGTAGGGGTGAGCAGGCCATCAGTGGGGGTCAGTTGGAGGTGAATAGGACAGTGTGGGGGGCAGTTTGGAGTGAGCAGGCCAGAAAGAGGGCAGTTGAGGTGAGCAGGCTAGCAAGCAGAGTGGTTCGGGACAATCAGGCAGGCAGGTAAGCAGTTAGGAGCCAGCAGTCTCGGATTGTGAGAAGAATATACGACTGCCGGTTTAGGCCAGATCCCTGTAAACCAGCAGTAAGTAGGACATCCTTCAAGAGGTCCCAGATTGGAGAGGGTGCAGGCAGGGCTGAGGAACACCCCGCCCTTGCACAAATTTCTTGCACTGGGCCACTAATCCTATATAATAAAAGCCCAGTAACCATAATAGCATAACAGCCAGAACAACTGCTCAACCAGTTGCTATGAAGTACATTGACCACCTCTCAGTCCCTCCCCTCTGGCCCACAAGCTCCGATCACAGGATGGCAAACAGAAAGCCAGGTGGAGTCATTGGGGCAGGACTGAGAACTGGTGAACAGGTGGGAGATAGCCCTGATCTCAGGCTAGGCCTAGGGACCCTACCCATGCACAATTTCATGTGCTGGGCCTCTAGTTGTAAATAATATTGCTATGAATATTGTGGTACATCTTTAAAAACCCAGCTTTCAATACTTTGGATACATACAAAGTGGAATTGCTAAATCATGTTGTAATTCTATTCTTAATATTATTAGGAATTGACATACTTTTTTCCACAGCAACTGCACCATTTTGCATTCCTACACACCATGCACACAGATTCCAGTTTCTCCACATTCTGGCCAACACTGGTTATTTTCTGGTGGTTTGTGTGTGTGTGTGTGTGTGTGTGTGTGTGTGTGTGTGTGTCTTTTAATAGTCATCTAGTGAGCATGAGGTGGCATCTCAGTGTGGTTTTAATTTGCATTTTCTTGATTCTGAGTGACTTTGAGCATCTTTTCATATTCTTATTTGACATTTGTATATCTTCTTTGAAAAAATGTCTATTCTAGTCCTTTGCCTACTTTTAATTGTTTTTTTATTGTTGAGTTATAGGATATTAGCTGTTTATCAGATACATGATTTGCAAATATTTTCTCCCATTCCATGGGCTGTCTTTTCATTCTGTTGGTAGTATTTTTTGATGCACAAAAGCTTTTAATTTTGATGTAATTCTATTCATCTAGTTTTTCTTTTATTCCCTGTGAGTTATTTTTACTTTAATTTATGTAAGTTTTCTATAAGCTGCTTTAAACTTTTCCTAGAACAGAATATAAATAGATAATAATGCAATTACTTTTCAACATTAGGCATTTTGTCATTTTTGCATATTTTAAATTGTTGGACTTTGTTATGAGCCCTTATTTATTTGTTAATGGAATGAATAGGACAAATAGTACTTGCATATATAAACCAAAATTATCTATGTAGGAAGACAATTCATCTGTCTCCTGCATATTTTTGTTTTGTATGTCCTCTGAAAAAGGCACTGGTTGACCTCTAGTCTACAGCCTTGGAAGAGTTACTGTCTCCCACTAGAGAGCTAAGGATAGGCATGGTTATAGCTCATTGTAAAAGATTTGCATTCCATCAGCTTTGCAGTCCCCTTCTGTGATGTGATGCAACCTACTGCATGTGAAGGTGTCATCTGGTCTTTGTCTTGCAATCTGGAATTGAGGCAGTACAACAGAAGACTGATACAATAGCTACTGCCATTGTTATGACTAAGAAACTCTCCTTTGTCTCTAGTCCTGGAGGGTCATGTCTTCTATGAAAATCCATGAAACTGCCACGCTAACTTGTTAACCTGCAAGCAAAGAAAAACTCAGATGCTTCACAGTGCTCAGTAATGGATTATAGGGATTTTTGTGATTATATTTAAAAGTCATTTAGTCTAATCTTCCAGTCAGTCAAGAATTTCTTACACAACCTGACAGATGGCATTCTAAATATCACTTAAATGATTCCAGGAATAAGAAACTGTCCTCGGTGCCTCTTGCATCACTGGTTAATAAGTATCTCCTTATGTTGAACTAAACAACTTATAACTTAGTAATACTAGACTTTTGCTTGGTCTCACCTGGAATTATAGAGAATAATTTTTCTATTTTTCACATGGTAGGTCTTTGTCTTTGAAAGTATTTATCTTATTTAACTATCTAAACATATCAATCTCATCCAATATTCTTCACCCACTGTTATCCAGACCCACTGGGCACTCTAGACCCGTGGTTGGCAAACTGTGGCTCGCGAGCCACATGCAGTTCTTTGGCCCCTTGAGTATGGCTCTTCCACAAAATGCCATGGCCTGGGTGAGTCTATTTTGAATAAGTGACATTAGAAGAGATTTATGTATAAAAAATTTGGCTCTCAAAAGAAATTTCAATCATATTTGGCTCTGTTGACTAATGAAATTGCCGACCACTGCTTAGAGTCTAGACACACTCAATATGATGCTGATTCTCACAGATGCTCTGAACAATAGATGGATTCAAGATGCTATATGGCAAAGGCACAGTTTAGTGAAAATATATTATTTAGACATAATACTTTTGATCAATTTCATGTACATTTTATGTGCAGTTTTTGTAACTCTAACATATTGTTATATCACATTTAACTGTGATTAGTTTAAATATTCAGACTTTTTCCACATGGCCATACTCAAGCTGTGATTATATCTATAAAACTAATTTTAAAAAAATCATGCCATAAGGCTTTTATTTTTAACCATTCTACATAATTTTTAATTTAGGTCTGTCATCAGTGATATTAGTTTCTTGTTAAGTAAAATGTATGCCATCTGAAAATCTTATAGGGAACCTTTCAATTTCTGAATCTTAATTATTAATAGATAGGTTGTCCACAAAAATGGCTTAAAAAGCGTTAAATCCCTTCTTTCATAATAACCCATAATAATTTAAAGAGTATTGATCAGCCCCAGCTGGTTTGGTTCAGTGGATAGAGAGTTGGCCCACAGATTAAAGGGTCTTGGGTTTGATTCTGGTTAAGGACATGTACCTTGGTTGCAAGCTCCATTGTGATCCTGGTCAGGGTGTGTTGGGAGACAACCAATCAATGTATCTCTCACCTCAGTGTTTCTCTCTGTGTGTCTCTCCCCCTCACTTTCACTTTCTCTAAAAGTCAATGGAAAAATATCCTCGGGTGAGTATTAACAATAACAAAAAAGAGTATTGATCATTTGTTCAACTACTTATAATCTATTGAGTGATGCTATTATCTAATATCACTGTCTTATTCATACAGATATCATGCTTTGTTGAAGTTAAAATATTCCATATTGCTGGCATTCTCTAGATCGACCAACTATTTCTAAAGCACTGTGCAGCATTTTGCTAGGAGAGTAAATCCATCTTGGACCAAAGAACTTTGGCGGAGCAAGACTTTGAGGAACAGCTTAGCAAAGCCAGGATACTACATCATGGGCAAGAGATATCAGATAGAAACATCCATTCAGTATGGATTTTATAGATGCTTGCCAAAAATGTATAAGTGAACAAATGATACAAAGTAAGGAGGAAGAATTACTTTTGTGTGAAAGAAAAAATTATGGAGTTAGAGTTGGAAGACCCTGGCCACTAGCCAGAACTATGATCTTATTTACACTGATCTACTTTTATAAATTTATTTTTATAGGGATAAAATATATAAACATGCTTTGTAAACATACTCTTTATCTAATTAATATAAAGTACTAGTCAATGGTATTAGAAGTTTGGTATTAATTTGGAATAAACTCATACAATAGTTTTTAAATTCCCAACACTTTAATCAGAAATTACCAAAACATGGGGGGAAATAAAAGATACCTGTAATACTATCAATAATAAAAAATATATTAAAAACAAAGAAATTACCAAAACAAGTAATTTTTGATCTTGTGGAAGTAATGTATTTATTTGTATAAATCATTAGTTATAGAGAGCAATAAAACTTCATTAATTCAGCCCCATTTATTCAGAAATCATCATAGGAAAGGGAGTAAGGTATAATACAAAATTCTTTGGCTAAATTGGGAAACACCATAAACTTGAAATTCTTCAACTAATAATTTTAGAAAGGTCCCTTAACCTCTCTATTTTTTGTTCAGTGGTGCTTAAAGTAAGTTTAATTATTTTATCTATCTCATCATCATATAATCTATATTTTACATGGGCCATATAGATGTTTCCTTTCCACTTTATTTTTTCCATGTATAATATTTCTGGGAATGAAATTATTTTGTCTGCATGTGTGTGTTTTTATTTTTAATCTGGAGTTCTTAAATAGCCTTAATGGATCACATGAATTCCCTAGATTTTGGTAATTATCATTAGATGTATTATTCTAGACAAAAGTCTTTTTCATCTGATTCTCAAAAATCTCTGTGACTCTCTCAAAAAAAATGGTTAAAAACCACTTCAGTGATGAACTAATTCCAAATGATTCTCATCAACTTATAAAAAAGGCTCATAAGAAGTTGCTTAATAATCTTCTGTTTGTTTAGTGACTCTTTTTTATCCCATATCAGTCACAGCACATAAGCTACATTTCAAACATTCACTAATGCTATCTTCTCTTTCAGAGAAGCTGTGACTCCTGTGGCTCAGTGTAGGATTGTGTTATGGTTAAAAGAAACGAGTCCAATCTAGCAGTAGTGATTGCCAAAATTTAGAGAATTCATGTGACCCATTAAGGGGTCAACTCCAATTTATTATTTTTGACCCAGCCATGGCTACATCTGTCTAGTTCACCTCATTATATTAGATGCTTTGGACAATGCCTGGTAAGGAAGGAAAGTGTCTACCCGTTTATCTCTAGGGGAAGAAGGCAGGTAGGGAATGATCATTGTTTCATCTAGCTTGGATTGAACTCCAAAACTCTATGAAATGATGGAAGAATCATCAAGACTTGTTATTTCAAGAGAAAATGGAAACCCGAAGTGAATAAGGGTCCTGTCAAAAGTTTCAAAATCAAAATCAGAGTCCTTAAACAGTATAGGGTTCCTTTCATTCCATTACTCCATCCAACTGAGGGAAGACACAGAAACTAATATGGAGTGTAAAAGAACGTGTCACCTAAATTCCAGTCCCTTTCTTTCAATGGGAATTCAGTAGCTGACAACTTTTTCCTTTGTTATATGTAGAAATGTCATAAATTATCTGTGACTTTTGCCTGATTTATTAACATAAGAAAAGAATGTCATGTCTTAGATGTAATATTAGTTGGATTATTCATCTTCTTTGCCATTGTCATATGTAAAAAAGACCTCCAGTGCTAAAAAAAAATTCTCCAGTGTTATAAATAAAATTATTTTTATTATGCAAACTTATTAGCTTTTCAATAATGCTTGTTTATTTGTCTTCACAGACAATTATAGAAAATAAAGAGCTTCATTCATTGGTATATTTTTAAATACATGGTATATAAAATTGGGTGCATGTTATTTCATTTCTGTATACTTCTGGTAATTGTCTTGTAAAAACCTAATGACATTTGTCTTGTTTTTATCTTTTTACAGGAGCATTGTTTTAAACCCAGCCTATTTCCGAAATCATCTTCGTCAGGCAACAGTGTTTAGATGTCTGGAGAGATATTCAGAAGCTGCCCGGTATGTTCGTTATAACTTCTGTGAACATTTATTTTAAGTTAAGTTAATTTTATTCTCAGGTTCTGGTAATAGCATAATAGAACTTTCCATTTCTCTTGTGGAATCTGATTTTACCAGAATTATTGTCTTGTCAACGTCAAACCAACAATTATTGGCTATCTTTTTCTTTAATTAAAGCTATTTTGTATTCATAGCTCTTACTAAAATTCAAATTTCCTAGCCATGAGCTCATTAATAACAATGGGAAAGCTTCCTTGGAAGATTAAAAGTTAACTTGTTCTCTTGCTCTCAAGTATGTTCTTGATCCTGGCTGTAATGGCACAATTCTGTGACTCTCTTTCTTCAATTCTGGAAATAAAATCCAACCTTATACATAAAGGACCCCAAGAGCTTGTTTCTAGAAGAGATGGCAGAAGTTATAACTCCAACAATTGTTAGAAGTGCCCTGAAGTAATGCCAGTTGCATCCAAATATGTTTTATAAAAATTTAGTGAAAGAGAGTTTCACTAATACTGTCATCCCCAGAACGGAGACATATGGCAAAGAATTGCAAGAATTGTACAACAGCCTCAATGCTATAGTGAGAGTTTCTCCTCACTTGTGACAACCAAGGCTTCTCCCAATCGTTCCCCCCCACCCCGGCAGCAGGTCATGTTCATCATATCAGACTTCTCTCTCTTCTATGAATTCTGTCAAAGAACTTTCCTCATCCCCCAATGTATAATAAAAAACAATGCTGTTTTTTTATTCGCCCACTTTACCATCCCAGAAATTTAGCAAGAAAGTGTGGATGGTTTCTACACCTACTCCAAACACAACTCCTAAGATGAAATTTAAATTTACAGTAATATGGATGGGAAGGGGGGAGGCCCCCTAGGCCACAGGTGGCTATTGTCTCTAGAACAATTACAAATAACACTTTCTTGGAAAATTAAGTTTAAGGAATTTAAGTAGATAATAAAAGATTCCATGATACTTATATCATGAGACTGACATGAATTCCATTTGAGTAAGATGGTCATAAGAGTTACCTGAACTCAATTAAATGATGAATAGAAAAAGCAGAATTAGTCCTACTACTCTCACTTTTCAGACAAACAATCAATATGCTACAGCATCTATTTACCTGTGTGTTAATGTCTGCTTTTAAAAATTAAAATAAGTCTTTATCAATTTCTTTCTATCAGTTTTTTTTTTAATTTCATGGGTATATGTAAAACAATTTTTAAGAGGCAATTTATTAATATGTCTTTAAAATCTAATCAGAAGATCAATAGGAAAAGGTTAGGTACAATTTCAGAACCAGATTGTAACTAATAAAGAGCTGCTGGTGGTGTACTGGGATCAGCTTGTACAGATTTTGGAAAGCTGTAAGAGAAATTAGCAATCCTGGGAGAATTTACACTATGGAAATTGGCAATCACTACAAATACAGACTTTTTTGATACTGAGTACAGCCAGGTTACCAGCATATCATTAATTATAATTTAACTAGAGGCTCGATACATGGAAATTTGTGCAAGAGTAGGCCTTCCTTCCTCCAACTACTGGCACTAGCTTCCCTCCTGCATCCAGGATCCGGGCTTCCCTCCAGCCACTGGAAGGCACCCAGTACCTGGGCTGCTTCCCTTGGAGTGCCTGCAGGCACCCAGGACCCGGTGGCTTTGCTCTGGCCCCAGCTTCATCTGGAAGGACGTCTGGAATGATATCTGGGAAGATGTCTGGTTTAGTTAGCATATTACCCTTTTACTATTATAGATTATATGAAGCCTAACTGAGTTAAAGTTTGTTTTAGGACACAAAAAAAAAAATTTTATGTGTCCTAAAACAAATAAACAAGAACCTGAAAATTAAGAATATCTTAGTATTTGCCATGTAAAATTGGCACTGAATATGCATTGTCCTTGAGATGTATATCCCTATAGTGAAAAAAGTATAATTTTTTAATACCATATTATAGCTGACCTGACAGTGCTCCTTGAGAAAGTTCCTAAAAATTATTGGTGATGCTGAGAGGCAGATATAATTACTTTTAGATACAGTGTTTTTATCTGGATTTCCTTAAAATATACTAGTAATATTATAGCTCTTAATATACAGTATTGTTTGTCCTTTTCTCTACCAAGGGAAAGAATGCTATCAACTGTGAACATGAATATCTTAGTGTCTCTTAGCTATCAGAGTTATAATATAAAACAATAAATACAAATCAATATATAAAGCATTCATGTTTATCATTAATGTCTTAGGATATTTGGGTAGTTTCGTTCAGGACTCTTATAAGCACATTACATTGACACTCGTTTGAAAAACCAACACATCAAGGTCATTTCCTCTAAGATGCCAAATAATCATATTTCTGAGAATGAGCAGCACCTACCAAATATAAAAAGATGTCATTTTTATCTGATTTAGGATGCCTTAAAACCATGATTCTCAGTGAAGTGGATCATGTCCTATCTGTTCCAAGTTAGAGTATTTATAGTCAATATCTAGAAATTGGGCTATTGAGGTTTTCTGAGCCTAACCAGCTCTACCACGTAAGGAATTCCTGGTGAAGCCAGAAAAGACTCCAAGGACAGCCTCATAAGAGCCCAGATTCTCAACCAGGGAGGCTAGAGGAAATGGTATTTCCTCTAATTGAAGGCAAGGTATCAGTCAGCTTAACATCAATGAGAAGGTCCTTTTATTTTATGGGCCAATATCTTTTTAGTAACATCCTACTGAAAGAAAGAGCAAAAAAAACAGAGATGATAGAAAACAGAACAAAAATAAGAATATTTTATTTCAGTTTAAGGTTCTACAGGGATGCTAGTCACCCTCAAGGAGACAACTGGCACTGGTTAACGTGATGAAAATCACATTTTCAGAAGTCTAAATTAAGATTGCTCTAACCCCTAAGAAACAAGAAACCTCTGAAGTTTTACCTAAAAGAGCAAGTAGCCTAACTCTTTAATACCTCATTGTTTCTATGCATACAAAATATGTGTTCAAGTAGAATGTTTTTGCTCAAATTTATTCATCATCCTCCTCCTCCTCTTCCTCCAACACACACTCACACACACACACACACACACACACACTCACATCATTTAGCACTACCTTCATAAGAAAGATAAGACAAGAAAAAGCATGCAGAGATGAGAACAAACAAACAAAAGCCAAGACTGACTATATTTTGGGAAGAGAATTAGTGACTCAATAACATGAATGGCATAATGTCTTTCATCTCTATATGCTTGATGTTGAGCGTGGGGCTTGGCACAGATCAAGCACCAGTTTGGGGTTTACAAATTAAATTAGTTTTGGAGTTGGTAGTTCATACCATTTAGCTTTACTGGTAAGAAGATATTATATGAAATTGTTAGTACAATCCTGGTTGAAAGATAAATATGAAAGTGTGCACATAGAAATTAAAGCTATAATATCATGCATCCTATAATGAAGATCCATAAGGCAAAAAAATAGATGATATTACACAGACTCTTTAGTTTAAGACCATGCTATGTAAAAGGTAGCACACAGAATGTAACACTAAAGAAGAGAGCACAGCCGAGACCAGTTCGGCTCAGTGGATAGAGTGTTGGCCTGCAGACTGGAAAGGTCCTAGGTTCGATTCCGGGTCGGGGGCATATACCTTACTTGCTTGGGGGCACATCTCCAGTAGGGGGCATGCAGGAGGTACTGATCGATGTCTCTCTCTCATCTGTGTTTCTGACTTTCTATCCCTCTCCCTTCCTCTCTGTAAAAAATCAATAAAATATATTTTTTTAAAAAAAGAAGAAGAGAGCACAACAAAACCTTTCTGTCCATCACTTAGGAAGAATTAGCCATATGTTCCTACATACATGAACTAGACAGGGGTGTAGTAGCACAGGAATAACACGCTCAAATGCTTGCAAAGCCCAGGCAGATGCTGTGTGAAGGAGGCCAATTATAAGATTAAAGGATATCTTATGAACTATAGAGAACTAGAGATCACTAACTAGAGTGACCATATATTTGGCTGTCAAACTGAACATTATCGTAGTGGAAGTTGGCACTACTAAAATTTATACCAGGCAAACAGGCATAAACCAATTACTGTAATGAGCACACTGACAATATGGTCACCTTACCATCAGCCCTTTCAAAGGGATTATCCATATTCCAGTCCAGCTAATGTAGCTGTATAAGAATGTAGGTTCAGTGTTGTACATTTTTTACTCTTACAGAAATAGTATAAAAATTCAGAGCTTTCCAAGAAATTTCTTGACTTTTAAATGTTGGCAATTATTTTGAGTTTTTCAAACACTGTCATCTTAAGAAAGCTAAAGTGGTCCCATCCATAAAAATGGAATTCACTGAAGAATCAATTTTCCAAATGACCAATTTTCAGAATTCACCAAATTTAAAGTTCACTAAAAACTTATTTGGAGAAATAATCTTATAGAATAATTAATATGAGTACATTTTTATGTATATAATCCTCATTAAATATTCAGAAAATGGTTTTATTTAATTTTAGAGAATTTTTCAAAAGCCAGTCATAGAATGATTTATTCTTATGAAATAGATCCTTTTTGTGTATAAGATTGTTATTTTACTGCTCTTATTATATGACTATTTTCTATTCATGAACACAAACATAATTCTAATTTGGAAGTTAAACAGTTTACATTGATTGCTTTCTAATATTTTTGTGATTTTTATTTTTAACACTTTTTCATCTTTAAGATTCTTTCCCCAGTTTTTGGAGAGTGACTGAATTTACCTATTTAATAAAATACATTTTAACTGTTTACAGCATTTACAATGATTCCTATCTAATGAGTTGATTTTCACAGTGTTCTGCTTCATTACTGAAGCCACACACAGCACAGTCTGGGCTATAAATTCCGAAGAGTGGGGGAGTGAAGAACAGGGAGGGACCAAAGTCCCAGACGCCTGGAGTCCTGCTCTCTTAAAATTTATCTATAGGATAACTAACATTTTTCAAAAGATCTGTAGTAAACAAAGATTTAGTCAATAAATATGTTTATAAATTTGATAAATTGTTCATTAACAAACTCCTTATCTTATGAATTGACCTAGAGCCACAGAAGGCTATATATGAGCCATATTATCAGGCTTACAGCCTGGATCAAATTCTCTTTCAGTTCTCATTGAATTCTGGAGTTTAATCCTTCATAGCTAAAAACTGAACTTCCTTCTACCAGCAAAAGGATTCCTTCCCAGGTCAATTTTGTGCTAGGTCATTTGGGGAAACATTTTAATCTAAAACCAGCAGTCCATTATTAGAAAAAGATGATATTTTATAGGGGACAATGGCTTTAGTTAATGTATTATCTGCAACAATTCTGGCTTACCTTTTATTTTGCAATCTTACTATCATGTAGGTAATGTTGGCATAAATAGATTAAATAATAAACTACACAGTCTAAAATTTTCTTTTCCTCGTCCTTCTTAAAGTAATGCACTGACACGCTGAATTGCAGAGGTATTTTATATTACCTGTAGTTTTCAGGATTAAATTGCTAAAATTTAACACAAATTGCTAAAATGCCACCAAGTTGTATGAGTCTATTGGCTACACTAAGAACTTTCTCCCTCGTAGTTAATCCTCAGCTTTACCTCTCTCACTCTTGATCTCTGACAGTGTCTTTCTTTATTTCTATTTTACCATTTTGGCTCCCTGCCACTCTCATCCTCCTTCTCTGCCCTTGTCTCTTTTCTTGTTTCCTGTCTCCTATCTCTTTCTCAAAAATATATTCCTTCCTTGTGAACATCCCCTTCCTTCTGATCATTAATAAGCAGTTCTCAATGCATCTCATTTATTCACTAAGCCCTTGGTCCTCCTTGATGATTGCCATTGATTTAACTGGTCAGTGATTACATTAGCTTTTGTTTAATTTTATTTTTGATACTCAGTTTAAAACTACTTAGGGCATTTGAATTTTTTGGAAATCTGTTCTCTAGATAAATATAGAATGAAAACCTCTAACGATAAATCCCTGGAAAAACTGATTATTTTATAGATGTATATTCAGCCATGCCTAAGATGTGACACATTAGTGTATCAAATTTTTAATGAAAATCAGCATAAACTCTTAGGGCCTGGGCTCTATATAAGCATCAAGATATCCCAGAGTTGGTTGGTTGTGTTTTGTTTTTTTGTTTTTTGTTTTTGCCAAGCAGTATTTTCTGTTCAGGTAAATCAAAACAATACGCCATGATATACTAATTCATGTCTACCCCCACTGACAAGCCAGATAATACAGGTTGGTAGATGTGGGAGTTAGGTGGATTTCTGAGAATGATTTGAGAGTTTGGTTTTGTTATTGTTTTTGTAAAAGTTGATCTGTGGAAATTGGAAATAATGCATATATAAATCTCAATCTGCCAAAAAAAACAGTGATCCAAAAATAAATTGAAATGTTTGTTCAGAAATCTGGTACCATAAAACAGTGGTGTTGCTGTAGCTAAGCAATTACTCAGAGTAATATGATAATAGTGAATAGCAAGAAATGGTGTCAGCTTTTTCAGTGTCAGGGAACTCTATGATTTTAAATGAGATTATTATGTATCTTGCAAGGGAGGAGAATATACTGTCAGGTAGACTCAAGACAAGTGATTCTGAAGAGACGATAATAGGGTTGGGAGTTTATTTTAACTTAGTTCTGATTCAAATGGAAGCATAAAATCCATTCACTCACCATGCAAGTTGTTGAAAATACATCACATTTTTTTTTGGTTAACATACGTTTCCATTTGTGCCTATGAACAGAATAAATGAAGACTGTAGCCTAATTTTTATTCTTACACTGGCCATCTGTCTGATGGGCTTTCTTTCTCTTGGAGACAGGGTGCCAGCACAGCCTGTGTGGGCTGGCATCAGTCAGTCACATGTAACATAAGGCTGAATAGCAGAAGTTGGGCATGATCATTCTACCATTAAGTGACCTTCCCTTCCCTAGAAATGAAAAAGCTGTAGGAACTGGAAGCATTGTAGAAATGTGGCTTCTTGGGATATGATTTCTAAAATAGACACTAATAAAGACAGATTTAGCCATTTCACATGGCTTAGACTAAATATTTGATTATAAGACTACAGCTCACCCAGTTCTTATATACACTGAGTGGCCAGATCATATATATATAATAAAAGACTAATATTCAAACTTTCCCCTAGACCAGGAGTTCGACCAGCAGTCAGGCCAGTCAACCACTCATGTCTCCTTCCCCTGACAAGGCTGGCCACACCCCACCCATGCACAAATTCATGCGCTGGGCCTCTAATTCATGTACACACACACACACACACACACACACACACACATTAGAGGCCCAGTGCATGAATTCGTGCATGGGTGGGGTGTGGCCAGCCTTGCCAAGAGAAGGGGACATGGGTGGTTGACCGGCCTGACTGCTGGTCGAACTCCTGGTTGAGGGGAAAATTTGAATATTAGTCTTTTATTATATAGGATATACACTGAGAGGCCAGATTATTATGCATTCAGAGATCATAATAATCTGTAAACTCAGTGTATGTAAGGGGTAGTGTTTCTGATTTCAAAAGAAAAAAGTGAAGGTAAAACATACTAAAGCCATCTCTTATGTCTTAAGAATTTTAAATTTTAGACTTATAAATGTCTAATAACAAAAATATTAATTTTAAGGTTGCAATAATATCAAGTGGCTTAAAAGTAATTCTGTTGCCTTAAGAAAAGTTGAACCTTTTAGACATGATTCAAATTATAAATAAAATATTGCAAGGATACATAACTTTATATAAATATAGAAATAAATTTTAACTCAGGCTCTTGAAAAGAACATCCAAAAATTTGTTAGAGAGAAACAAACATTGATCAACTTTGTGAATACCTCAATTTTGCTGATACTTACCATCATAAATATTTTTGCATTTGCATTACCTACAAACATTTCTAAAATAGTTTAGAAGTGCACAATTCTTGGATTGAGTCCACTTTCTGCAAAGATTGGTTTAGAAAAAGTTGTGGCATAGTTTATCTTTTTTTTTTCTATAGAGCCAATATTGAATTTTTTTTTAAGTAGGGGGAGCCATAAAGACTGCATAAAAGAGAACATGTCAAATTTTAAGTGTGAAGAAGTAAACATCTTATCTTCCCTTTCTTCTTCCATTCAATCAGATGTCCACCTTATTACACATTTTCTACAATAATGGAATGTAGAAAAGCAATTAAACATAAAAAGTGTAATCCAAAGGAGTTAAAATTTAACTCTGAGTATTCTGTGCTGTTTTCTAATATCTAAGTGTTGCCAAGTGAATTAGAGTTTAGTTTGCAGGTGCTATAATTATGATAAATGGATCAAAACTTCCTTTTTTTTGATCTGTAAATTGAAGATAATAATAGCACCTATGTCACAGAGGTTATTATGAGGATAAATGAGGCAATTTATATAGTACATTTAGCACAGTATTTGGCACATCATAAACTTTCAGTAAAAAATGAGCTATTATCATTGTTTTTGTTGTTAACAATTAGAGCTCCTTGAAGATAGATGAAGCTACCTTAAGAAACAATGAGTTTCTCAAAATTGAAACTAGAACAGGTTGAGCATTCATTTAGCTGAAATACTACAACAGACCACATTGCATCATAAGATTACTTTGAGAGTCAATGTATCTGTTTTTTGGAAAGCCATGTTAAGATATGCGTTGAAGGGCAAGATTTTGGTTGGTTCAAGGAGCTAAAGGGGCATAATTCTGACTTTTTAAAAATAAACTTTGTGTATGGATATTTCATGAATCTTATCATTCTCTTTTATTCTCTGTGACATTCCAGTTATTCCTGAAAGTAGTTAATTGTGGGTCCTCTAGGGTGGACCAGTGGAACTTCAAATAACAGAGAAAGACAAATGTTCAGGTAACCTGGTCTTGACTCAAATTTTCCCTTTTATCCTTTCCTCATTTCTGTCAAAAAAAACACAAACATATATTGATATATATATCAATACCATGACAAAGAAATCCTAACAGCCACAGCCAGAAACTCTGAAATTCTTCACCCTTAAAAAAGAAATGCTGGCATTGGTTCAACACACTGCTATGCATATACATTAATCTTGATCCCACTAATTGTGAAAATTGCTTATAAGTCAAAAGTTCGGTTTCCGTATGTGTCTGCTGAAGAGGAACCATCTACACTAGAGAATTATAGTCAAGTCAGAAAGGCCTGTCTTCTACTCCCAAGATTACAAATGACTAGTTCTGTGTAACCTTGGGCAAGCTAATTCAGTAAATTCTTTCAGTTTCAATTTCCTCAGCCATAAAATGGAGATAATAATACTACTCTACAAAGAAAGCATAAGGATTAAATGAAATAATGAATAAAAAGACTATACTCAGTGTCTGGCACATAGTAAGCCCTTAATTAATTATTACTGCTGTTGTTATTACTAGCTTTGAAAATTATATTTAAAACCTAATACATTAACTCTGAACTAATTCTGTTGAGTGAAAATTTGATTAAACATTATATTCCTAGACTACCAACCCAACTTATCTCAATTTTAGAAGCCATTATCTATGACCCTCTTTTCTTTGCCAAACTTTATAGCAGATGCTGGTTGTGCATTATCATTGTTCCTCCCAACCCTGCAGAGAAGTCATATTCTGCATATAGTAGGCGAGGAAACTTATGGTAGAGTTTGAATGATACCACTGATAAGTAGCAGATCTGGAATTTGAACTTAATTTTGTCATTGAAGCCCTGACTTATGCACAAAAGTCTATACCTAACATTGTCAGACTTCATATTTGCCATTTGGTTGTTTAAAATTGTATTGCCTTGCTTACATTTTATTTTTATTTCTAATGAGCCAGAACATCTTTAATATATTTATTGCCCAAAGATGTTTCCTCTTCTGTGAAACATTCATTTGTGTATTTATCTTTTGCTCATTAACTTAATTAGATTGTTTGCCTTGTTATCATTGAATCAGGACTCCTTGTATATCTGGGTACTGATAAATTTTTTATAGTATGTGTTGAAAGTCATTTATTCCAACTTATGACTTGTATAGTCATTCTCTTCATGTTATCTTTTGATAAAAAATAAGCCTGAAGACTTAGTTTTAGCTTAATTGAATGTAGTCAACTTCCTTTAATTTGTGTCAGTTTTAAGAAATTATCTCCTATCCCAAGTAAATCAAGATAGTTTTCTATATTGTCTTCAAACTTTTAAATTTGTGTGTATGTGTGTGTATTTGAGATGAGGGGAATATTTTTCTTTTATTTTTCAATTAAAGTTCACATTCAATATTATTTTATAATAGTTTTAGGTATATAGCATGGTGGTTAGACTTTAATTTACACAATTATTTCCCCCAATAACCTAGAAGCTACCTGATACCATACATACTTATTACATAATTATTGACTCTACTCCCTATGCTGCACTTTACAGCGCCATGACTGCTTTGTGACTACCAACTTGTACTTCTTAATCCCTTCATTATTTTCACCCAGCCCCCAAAACCCTTCTTTCATCTGAAAAACTCTTAAAACTTAACAATCTATATATATAAAAGCCTAGCAGCCATTACGATGGAACGACTGGAACTACCGGTTGCTATGGTGTGCACTGACCACCAGGGAGCAGATGCTCAACACAGAAGCTGCCCCTAGCCCACAGTCACCAATTGCTGATGGGGCCTGCCAGCCAATCTCCTAGTCCCCCCTCTCAGGTTTCCAGGTGGGATGGGGAATTGGGGGAGAGAGAGAGGCTGTGGATATGGCCCCTTTCTCAGGGAGGCCAAGAGCTGTTTCTTTCCTTAGGGCCGGCAGCCAACCTCCCAGGCACCTCCCCGAGTTCATTCTCCTGGCCAACAGGCCCCAATCAGCCAGCTGCCCACCTGCTGTGGTGGCAGTTGGCCCCTCTCCCCATCAGCAGGCCCCACCACCTGATCAGGATCTGCTTGCCAACCTCCTAATTCCTCCCCCCAGCTGGCTGGTATCAATCCCCCTATCGGGGCTGGGCCCCGGGCTGAGACAGAGAACCAAGGGTGAATGGAAGTGAACACGGGTGGTGAGTGAAAGAGGAGATTGGGGAGGTGGGAACCTGATCAGCCCTGATTGCCAGCCAGGCCTAGAGACCCCTCTGTGCATGAATTTCATGCACTGGACCTCTAGTAAGAAAATAAACAACCTTATTTTAAAATGAGCAAATAAACTTGAACAAAACCCCACAAAAAAGATGTACAGATGGCAAGCAAGTAAATGAAAACATTATTATGAAACTGAAAATTACAATAGCAATGATATACTACTAAACACTTGTTAGAATAGCCAAAAACACTAACAACTCCAAAGCCTGGAAAGGACTTGGAGAAACAAGAATTTTCATCCATTGCTGATTGGAATGCAAAATGGTACAACCATTTAAGAAGACAATTTGGCAGTTTCTTACAAAATGAAATATACAGTTACCATATAATATAGTATTTACACAAATTAATTTTTGCATGCTCACACAAAAACTTGTACTCAGATGTGTATAGGAGCTTTATCCATAACCCGTCAGCAGATGAGTGGATCAGAAAACTGTGGTACATCTACACAATGGAATTCTATGCTGCCATTAAAAAGAAGGAATTCTTACCATTTGCAGCAACCTGGTTGGAACTGGAGAGCCTTATGCTTAGTGAAATAAGCCAGTCAATGAAGGAGAAGCATCCCATGATCGCTCTCATTGGGGGATAATAAAAAACATTATAAACTGATGAACAAAAGGATAAATACAGAGACAGTAAAGCCTCAAACAGACTGTGAAATTATAGCAGGAAGATTAAAGTTAGGTGAGGTAGATAAGAGATCAATCAAAGGACTTGTATGCATGCATATAAGTATAACCAATGAACATAGACACTGGTGGGTTGGGGTAGGCCTGGGAGGGAGGGGGGGCAATGGGAAGATATGTATAAAAAATTAATAATAAAAAAAAAGATGCTCTTCAGTAGATGAATGAAAAAAAAAAACGTGGTTCATTCAGGCAATGGAATATTATGCAGCACCAAAAAAATGAGCTATCAAACCATGAAAAGAACCTAAATGCATATTACTAAGTAAAAAAAATCAATTTGAAATGGCTACATAATGTATAATTCCAACTATATGGCATTCTGGAAAGGGAAAAATTATGGAGATAACAAATAAAGATAGTGGGTGCAAGAGGAATAGGCAAAGCACAGGATTTTTAGAGCAGTGAAACTATTCTTCTAATACTGTAATGATGAATACATGTCATTATATATTTGTGAAAATCCATACAATGTACAGCACTCGGAATCAACGCTGATGTAAACTATAGACTGAATGGTAAAGATATAGCAGTGTATGTCATTAATTGATTATAACAACTGTACCAGTCTCTATTGATATGGAATGCTGTTAGTGGTGGACTGTGTGATTGTACAAGGACAGAAGATGGTATGGGAAATCTCCCTACTTTCTACTTAGTTTTGGCATGGACCTAAAACTGTTCTAAAAAATAAAGTTTTATTAATTTAAAAATGTCTTAACTTTTAAAAATAAATGTTTAGAAAATTATTCACTAATGAATGCTAACATTAGTAGGCAAAACTTTGAGAGAAATATGATATCAGCATAATCTCATGACCTCTCCCTCAAAAATATATCAAAATTATACTGGGAAACCTAGTAACTCTATAATGAAGATACAGCAAATACCACTTTAATCAAGTGATCAAGGTTAATCTCACCAGTAATAAAACAATAACACTGTATCCTTTAAAAATATACAATGAGGATTCCACATTGCTTCTACAGTATTTTTCTTAAAATGAATAATGTTTGAGAAAACATCAAACAAGCTCAATTTGAAAGACATTCTACATAATAACTAGTCAGTATTTATTAAAAGTGTCAAGACTATGAAAGACAAGGAAGAAATTGGGAAATGTCAAATATTGGAGGTCATAAGGGAGACACAGCTAAATGTTATTGTGGGATCCTTGACTGGATCCTGGAACAGAAAAATGACATTATGGAAAAAAACTGGTGAACATTTAAAAAATCTGTAGTTTACTTACTATTATTTAATAGTAATGTAAAAATATTAATTTTGTTTTAGTCATTGTACTGTGATTATATATAAGTTGTCAAAATTAGAGAAAGCTAGGGGAAGATGCATGTAAGGGTATACATTAATGATATGTACTATTTTTGCAGCTTTTCTATAAACTTAAAATTGTTTCAAAAATCATTTAAAAAAACAACACCTCTTTATTATGTTTGTTTTTAATTATCTTGTTTAAGAGTATCAGCTGTTCTGGGTATGATGTCTCTCATCATCCTATCTACCACATTCCCAAATTTGAAAGCCAAGACTTAACATTTTAAAGACATTTTTATCATCTATCTCTTTCCGCCTATTTTGGGATATCCTTTGCCTGCTATAATTTAAGAACATGTTCTTTTTCTACATATTATATCTCCTACAGAGCCATCTTAATTTTAGCCTCTGAAGCTTATTCATCTATTCTTTTAAACTCTTCTTTAGTTACCTGAATCATGAAATCCGGAGCTAACTCCATTAGAATTAGGGCTAGATGATCAAGATTGGCAATCCAATTTTATCACTTACAATTGCCTTGGCCTCAGCAAGACCTTTGGCCTCTGTGGAAAGGGAATAACAATAATGGTAGAGCCTAGTCCCATCTCTACAGAAGTTAATAGAAGAATCAACTTTTTCCTTTCTCTTTGATCTCTAATATCACCCTCTCTGGATTTTTTTCCTCCTCTCCTTTTCTTCTGAGTCTTTTATTTCTCAATCCACTACTTCATAACCAGTATTTCCTAAGGTTCTATCCCCTTTACTTTTTAAAAAATTGTGAATTTACTTTTCCCTGGTTATTAAATACCCTTTTCTGGCTTTAATCAATATACTAATGACTCCCAAATTTGTTCCTAAAATCTCAGATCTTACCTCCATTCTCCACAATTCTGTAGTCCCTTCTGAATATTGTAACTATATTATAAGCATCTCAATCACCATGCGTTCTAAGCTGAATTCTTTAATGCTCTCAAAAATCTAACTCTCCAATATCTTAACTGTCTAACATAATGGATGGATTAAAATGAAAATAGCCACAGATTGGTATAATCAACGTCATTAAAATGTCCATACTACCCTAAACAATCTATAGATTCAATGCAATCCCCATTGAAATACCAATGGCATATTTCACAGATCTAGAACAAACTCTCCAAAATTCATCTGGAATAAAAAAGACCCCAAAGGGCTGCAGCAATCTTGAAAAGAAGAGAACAAAGTTGAAGGAATCACAATACTAGATATCAAGCTGTATTACAAAGCCACTGTGCTCAAAACTGCCTGGTACTGGCACAAAAACAGACATATACACCAATGAACAGAATAGAGAACCAGAAATCAAACCAAGCCATTATGTTTAATTTGACAAAGGAGGCAAGAGCATACAATAGAGTCAAGACAGTCTCTTCAATAAATGGTGTTGGGAAAATTAGACAGATACATTAAAATAGAGAGAGAGAGAGAGAGAGAGAGAGAGAGAGAGAAAGAAACTAGAACACCAACTTACACTATCCTCAAAAAGAAACTCAAAATGGATAAGGTAAGACAGGAAACCATAAAAATCTTTAAAAAATCCACAGGCAGCAAATAGAAGACTTTTGTCACAGCAATATCTTTACCCATACAGAAGATCCTAGGACAATGGAATCTAAGAAGAAAATAAACAAATGGGACTACATCAAAAGAAAATAACCACAGAATACAATGCAACCCTTATAATCAATGCTACAGATGAGCCTACTTCAAGCACATCATGAGAAGATAAGGTTCTTTGGAAAAGACAATAATGCTGAGAAAAATAGAAGGCAGCAGGAAAAGAGGAAGACCAAAGAGAGATGGATTGACTCCATAAAATAAGCCATAAGCATGAGTCTATAAAAGCTAAACAGGGCTGGTGAGGACAGGACATTGTAGACATCAGTCATTCATAGGCTGCCAGGAGCATGAAGCCAACTCCTTGGCACATACCACACAGAGATGAATATTTACAAAAGGGGGGAAAATGTACTCAACATATTTAAAAGCAAGTTAAAAAACAATATGTGTGTTATGCTTTATTTACAGAGCACATTTGAACACATCTGTCTCCAGACTGATTACTTTAAATGGCTCTCCATAATCTACAAAATACATCCTGGCAAAAAAAAAAAATTTAAAGGGTCTCTCTTAATTAAGACCCTGTTTGTCTCTCTGGCCTCCTCACTCACACACATACCCACACTTTCCAAAACTGAAATGCTACCCAAGCCAAACATAGGATGCTATTTCATGCTTATGCACAATTGCATATTCCATGTTTTCTGCTCAAAATAGCTTTTCCCTCTTTGTTTGCCTCTAAAGCCCACCATTGGGCCCAGCTCCTTCAGGAAGGATCCCTGAGTCCATTTTCTTCCAATAGGGTTAATTACTCCTTTTTTCTAGTCTATTGCTCTGCCTTCCCTTTATTGCTACTAGTGCATATTCTATGTCATAATTATCTCCTTAAATGTCAGTTCATCTTAGAAGACCAGGGTTTCCTGCAGGAACACTGACAAATTCACCTTTTTTGCCTTCACTACCTACCTTCATGATTTGTAGAACTGAAATTAGAATGCACATGAAAGCACATGACATACCACAGATAAAGTACTCTAGAAAGACATTATTGTTTTTTTAATTCATAATACAGTACACTGATATTTTAAGTTAGTATTATAAAGAACAAATTCTTGCCCTAGCCCAGTGGTCGGCAAACTGCTGTTCATGAGCCGAAGCTGCCGTTTGCCACTCTGTTGAGGAATGAGTTTGCAGACCTCTGCCCTATCAGGTTTGACTCAGTGGATAGAGGTCAGCCTGCAGACTGCAGGGTCCTGGGTTTGGTTGCATGCTTGATTGCAGACCCTGTTCAGGGCACATGCAGAAGGCAACCAATCGATGTGTCTCTCACACTGATGTTTACCTCTTTGTATCTCTCTTCCCTTCCACCCTCTCTAAAAAGCAATGAAAAAATATTCTCAGGCAAGGATTAACAACAACAAAAGAACAAAGTTTTCAAAATGGGGTTTCTTACCTAAATTAATCTTGAATCTAATAGTAAAATAAAATCCTCTTAGACCAGGTGTGTGTATATATACAAATACAGACTAATAGGAGAGCTCCTTATTCCATAACCTTAGAAAAGTCAACAAAAGGATTTATTAGAAATAATTTGACCCAGACTTTGCCATGAAAACTACGATTTTGACTCTACATCTTATATGATTTGAATTTCCTCAAACCTTATCCATCTGTAAACACAAATCAAATTATAATAATATCAACAACTCAATATATTAGCTCATATCTTCACCTGCATAATGTCAGACCTCACCTTTCCTTCAACTTCCTGGGACTCACACATCCCAGAAAAGGAGAGAGATGAATAGCATATTATGAAGAGGTTAGTTTTTAGTATCAGCATCTAAGGAATGTACATGATTTTGTGCATGCAATCTATATACAAATATGCTCACAAAAACATATAATTGTAATGGTTAGTATATAATTCCATGGAGATTTTATATTCATAAACTTTTACACAAGGTTTTGAAAATTTCAGCAAATTAATGACAATTCTGTTTTGTTGGCCCTTCCTTCTCATTGTCATCATTCTATCTCCCATAGATGACATTTTCAATCTAACTCTTCCTTAACCTTTAATTAATTATCTCGGTTTTTTCCTGAGAGGCTTGGAGGCCCACCCACTTGACTGGTAGATGTTTGTTTCTTTGCCTTTAATCGGAAGAAATCTTGACTAACAACTGTCTTCCCTTTTTAAAGATAAATTTAAAGCTTGCAATGATTATTGCCGATTTGACTGACTCTATTCTTTGTGGATTTACGCTTATTGAATAAAATGGAAAACTGGCACTTGGGCACTATTTAAATTTCCACCTTCCCCTGGTGTTTTCATTAATATTTTGAAATCCAAGTAGATTAAATGCATGTGTAAGGTGACCTTATTGTTACTGGGCTTTAGTTTCAACCTTCAGTCTCTGGGATCCTCAGCAAGGAACTGGGAACATGTCCCAAGTCAGGCAAGGGGGCGCTAAGTGAAGTCTGCATACTAAGGGATCTCATGAGTTTGTTGTTTTCTAAGTTTAATTTCTCAAAAGAATACTTTTGCATCTTAAGTCTCTATCAATTGACTGCTATGTGAAAGGTCTTGGTATCTTCAAGTAAGTCTATAAAGTCTTGGCTATGATAGTCGAAATTTAAGTCTCTGGGTCACTGATGACCACATTGTCTCTTCAGAAATGAAGCCCCAGACCTTCAATGGGAAGAGTCATTTCCTGAGTCAGGAAGGGCAGAAATCATGAGTCAGGAAGGCCAGAAATGAATCGGTCTATTCAGGGCCTTGAGACTTCTGTGTCTCACATTTGATCATCCCAGGATAGTAAAAGCACATTAAGGATTACTATTAAATTTCCTCCACCCAGAATCAAGTGGATTATATGGATTCAATGAGAAGCAGAACCTGCCCTATACTCACCAGGAATATTTGTCCTTAAAATGTATCCAGTCCCCTTAGACCTCACTCCCACCAACCCTTGACACACCTTAAACCCCACATTTTCCTTCAAGCTCTACACTTATTCCCCTCAGGTTTTTGAAACATTTTTAATTTTATTAAGAAGCTCCTGCTGCAGCCCCTTTGGTGTGGTTCAATGGTTGAGCCAACTTATGAACCAGGAGGTCACACTTCGATTCCCAGTCAGGGCACATGCCCAAGTTGTAGCTCAATCCCCAGTGGGGGCATGAAGGAGGCAGCCAATCCATGATTCTCATTGTTGATGTTTCTGTCTCTCTCTCCCTCTCTCTTCTTCTCTGAAATACACACACACACACACACACACACGTGTGTGTGTGTGTGTGTGTGTGTGTGTGTGTATGCACACGTGTATATGTTACAGGAGGAAAAAGTATGCATGGACAGTGTATGTGTTTTCTTCCATAGATTCTTTTGTCATAGAAAAAGTTAAATATTACTTAATGGGAATTTATTGCAGCCTGCTATAGAATCAGATCTTGTCAGAAAGAAGGAAAAGAAGCAGAAAATTATATTCCTGCCCTTTAAAAGCTCAGAATACTACTAGAGATAAGATAAACAATTCTCTTTAGCAGGTATATTTAACCATAGAGGATGGCTGTGCAGAATGCATTTGTTCTCTAAGAGAAAAATAGGAAACCACATTATTTATCATCCAAACCATGCCAATTTGATAGTGAAAGGGGCCCTATTAATTACCCTATGACAACAGGCATAGACAAGGACTGCATTGGAAAAGCCTAGGTGTACAGTCACCCTAAGCATTGAGTTAAGAGTGAGTGCATCCCAGTGCTGACTACTATCTCTGAGGTTTTCTCCTGCCCAGAACAACTTGTAAAAAAAATACTCTCACCCAGCTGGTGTGTCTTAATGGTTGAGCCTCAACCCATGAACCAGGAAGTCAGCGTTCAATTCCCAGATAGGGCACATGCTTAGGTTTTGGGCTTGATCCCCGTAGGGGGAATGCAGGAGTTAGCAGATCAATGATTCTCTCACATCATTGATGTTTCTATCTCCTTCTCCTTTCTTCTCTCTGAAATAAATAAAAACATATTTTTAAAATAGTACTCTCAAGGTGTATATTCTTTAAAACAGTCTAAAGTGGAGAGAATGATAAAGGACAGGGGACCTGGAGGAGGTGGAGATCGCTGTGTTCCTTTTTTCATTCTCCTCCTACTATTTACTGTTTCTCTTTTAATGTTCTCGTCCTTATGTCTCTACTAGAGGTCTGGTGCACAAAATTCATGCACAGGTAGGTTCCCTAGGCCTGGCAGGCAGTCAGGGCCTTCCTTCATTCTGTGCCACCCTCTGTTGGTCAGCACACCTCATAGCGAGCAATTGAACTTTCAGCCTCTCAGTCGAACTCCCAAGGGGCCACTTTGCATATTAGCTTTATATATATATATATTGATGATTGCTATTCATGCATGTTTTGGCCAACATGTTTGTCCTGGGTGATGTCATCATTCTCTAAAACTTAACTGCTCATCCTGGTCCAAACAAAAAAGAGAATCAGGATCCCTTAAACCAGCTTCTTCATTAGGAGGCATGGGCAAGGCAGTTTCTCTTACAAGGAGACTGACAGACCCCATCACTTTATCACAATGGGCAACACTGCACTTTATCTCAGCTACTCGAACATAAACTCTGATCATACCACAGTGTCCTTCATGAACCAAGTGGTCAATAGCTTTCGGTTAAAGGAACAAGGGATGAATGAGGTAGTAACTATGGCTAGAGACAGAAAAGTATAGCTAATGGATAACAAATACTACCACCCTGCCCTATCTACAGAGAAATATCTTCAAAGGAATACAAAAGTCCTAGTCTAAATACCATAGTTTGCTTCTCCAATGCACATTTTGTTTCTGGAGGAATAAATCTCAAAATATTTAATGTGATTTCATGGAAATTTTGGTTTCATATATAGACTCTCATTTTAACTTCAACAGCACATCTGTGCCTCCCTCCATTTAACTAAATGTTTATTTAACAGCTACTATGTGCCAGTCACTAGATGCTTGGGATATAGTGATGAGCAAACCTTCAAAATGTCTGTGTCTATGGATCTTTCCATTGTTCATTCATTTGATAATAATGTAACAAGAGCCTACACTGTACAAGTCTCTGGTGATTTCACAATAATGAATGAGATGTGATCCCTGCCCTCCACAAAATGATCCCAAATCAAAAATGCCTTTAAAGAATACCAATAACTAATATACAGTGGAGAGTTAAAGGGCTCTCAGAGAAGACTTACAAGAGACATGTTATCATAGGGTGGAAGACAAGAACATCCTATGTATTAAAAGCCTAATATGAAAATTGTCCCCTCAACCAGAGTTCCTCTGGGAGTTCAACTGCTCCACTAGTCTCTATGATGCACACTGACCACTAGGGGAAAGACGCTCCAACTGACAGGTTAGCTTGCTGTGAGAGCTGGTAGACTGGACTGGAAAGTGAGGTGTGAGGTGAGAGCTGTCAGGAAACTCCCAGGTTTGGGCCGGAGGCCCTGGCAGAGGCAGTTGGGAGCCAGGAGGGACCGGGTGATGCGGGAGGCTGCTACTTGTGATCTGAGAGCTGTGGACTGCCCAGCCCTCCACAGCCTGTGACGTTCTCAGTGCATAATTTACAGTCTTCAAAGCTGCTTCTTTTTACTTGTTAAGTTTCACTAACTACCACAAGAGAGTGGGTAGCACCATTATAGGGGGATGGGCCAGGCAAGTCAGCCCAAGGCCAAGGGGTGGCTCCTGGGGATGCAGCAGAGAGAGGGGCAGGGCAGTCAGAGAAATCAAGTCCAAAACTTGAAAGTAAGCGGGAGGCAGTGACAGGTGGAGGGTGATAGCTTCTCAGGGGCCTAGAAAAGCTGCTGGGTGTGGCAACCAAGGAGCCTGGTGCCTCTCCCACGGGACAGGCTCCATGTCCTTCCCTCCTCCTCCCCATGACACATCACCCTAGCTCTCCTCTAAGGCCCTGCCTGCACAGCTTCACACCGCTGCATGGCCTGCACAGCCCACCCTGTACAGCCCCATCCATCCCATCCCGCATAGCCTTTGGGGAGCCCTGTCCCCACAGGAGAAAGCGGGAGGCTGCAAACAGGAGGTTACAGAAGGAGAGGGCAGAGCAGGGCCCACCAAGTTAGATGGAAGGGACAGAGGGAGAGACTGGGTACAGAGATGGATGGGGAAGGAGGGCCGTATGGAAGCATCACCCTTGGTTGAAGTACAAATCCTGACTCCATTTTATAGACCCCAGCAGAGTGTGGTGGTGGGGTCGGGGAGAGGGGGAAGACAAAGGGGGTGTGAGGGGACTGGATGGATGGAGAGCAGCAACATTTGATTCATGGCCTTTTTATTTTTGTTAATATATTTTTATTGATTTTAGAGAGGAAGGGAGAGGGGAATAGAGATAGAAACATTGATGATGAGAGAGAATCATTGATTGGCTGTGCCCACAACCCAGTAATGTGTCCTTGACCAGAATCGAACCCAGGACCCTTCAGTCCACAGGCCATGGCTTTATCCACTGAGCCAAACCATCTAGGGTGACCCACGGCCTATTTAAAACCGCTGCAGTAGGCTGAGCAGGGGTCTTACCACCATGGTGTTACCTGATAATGAGGGTGTCTCTCCTTATGTTGGGGTAATCAGAACTTCAGTGAAGTAAAGACACCCATGGAGCCTGCAAAGGGTTTTCATGCACACGAAGCAATTTATTTTGTGTGGCAACTGAAGAGGGTGAGCAGAGCCTTGGAAGGACATGAAGTCTCCAAGACCAGGGGCTGGAAGGAAAGTGTGTGCTGAGCATTCGGTGCTGTGAGTTACAATATATATATATATATATATATATATATATATATATATGCCTAATATGCTAACAGAGCAGTCGACCGACTGGTTGCTATGACGTGCACTGACTACCAGGAGGAAGATGCTTTGATCAGTAGGTTAGCTTGCTTCTGGGATCTGGCCAATCAAGATTGGGTGAAAAGGGGCAAGACACACCCTAGAGCTCTCCTTTGGTTCCTCCTGCAGTCCCTCCCTGGCCACTGGCCCTGATCAACCCCAATTGGGACTGAGTGAGATGGCCCTGATCAGCCCCAATTGCCAGCCAGGTAGAGGGACCCCACCCATGCATGAATTTCTTTCACCGGGCCTCTAGTTTAAGTATAATAAGGGTTAAAAAATGCTGTACCAAGAAAGTGGCATTCTTGTTATAGGCTCAGAAAACTACACTACATATATTAGTTAAATCTTAGATACATTTTTTAAATGCAAGAAAAAAAACTTTAATAACAATGAGAAAGTCAATACACTTTTGAGGCAGTCTAAATAAGCTTGTTTGAATAGAAGCTTCTCAATGAAGCAATGTGCATTTCATTTTCCTAAATATCAATGTTAGTGCCTGGGCAGAATAATAATTTGCAAGCTAACACTCACTGAGTGCTTCCAATGCATCAAATATGGCTCAAGGTGTATTCCACACAATAGAACATTTCATCCTTCTGTCAGTCCTATCAGGTTAGCAACTGGTATTATCTGCATGGTAATATTAGGAAACTGAGGCACAGGGAGGTTAAGTAAGTTGTCCAGATTCATACAAATAGCAAATGGCAATTAGGATTCAAATAAAGGCAGTCTAGTTCTGATGTCTGAGTTTTCCATCTCTATGCAGTATTGCCTCTCTCTTAATCTGATTAAAATAATTTATTCCAAATTATTAATCCTATATGATAAAGAGATAATATGCTAATTAGATCAGATGGCAGGATGACCTTCTGGAACAACCAAGAGGCAGGGCTTCATGGTTTGAGGTGGCAGCCAGGGCTGCTGGGAGGGCTGAGCCCCTTAGACAAATTTTGTGCATCGGGCCTCTAGTGAACTATAATGCTTTTACCTTCAAGGAGAACACAAATGTGCAATACCATTTAATACCTCAACCTAAAGAGGTGACTGGTGTGTCATTTTTATGACACTTCATGTCATTGAGGGAAATATTTTGAGGGCAGGGGATTTTTTGTTGCCTTACAAATTGCCTATTTATTTCTAGATGTACTGTTGCATTGAAAAATTTAGAGGCAGATTGGATATGCTTGAATGAAGGGAAGTAATGAGAAAGGGAGAAGTCAAATCCTGTAACTCTGACCTAAGGCCAGGTGAAAGTGGGTTTCACTGTAGGAATCTTGGTGGCCAGAACACAAGCCAAGTATTTTGGAAAGAAAAAATATGCCAGAACAAAGGCATGAACTATTTATTTTCTTTTTCAAGTACAGTTTACATTCAATATTATATTGTATTAGTTCCAGGTGTACAGCATAGAGACATAAACTATTTAAAGAAGTCTGGAAAAGTGAGGAAAGCAAATCAGAGCACATTATAACTGTGTCTAATGTCCATCCTGAATATATGTCACTCATAAAAGTCAGCAAGTTAGCAAATGATTAAATAGTGCTTTCATGGCCCTACACTCTCTTGGAAGAGTCAACCTGTCCTTTATCAGTGAGTTGTTAACACTTGTAGAGCAGAGTCTTCATTGTATTTTCATTAAAAAAGTTTTGTTGTAAGTGATGGTGGTGATGATGGTGTTTTGTTGTGGTGGTTCTCCTGTTTGGATGAAATTGAAAGTGTTATATGTAAAATCGTTTTAAGTATCTACTCGCCTTGGGTATCAAGTGTCACATGTAGTAATTTTGATTATGTTAATAAGAAAACATTTCCCAGGTACAAGGTATCTCTCTCCCAGCTCTATTCCTATTTTTCCAGTACAGACAAACTTGCCTAAGATGAGGCCATCTGACTCAACTTCTGACCCTCATCATCTCTTCCTTCATTTTTAGACAGGCAAAAATGATATTAGTAATAATTCTATCAACCTAAAGTTTGTAGATTATTTCATAGGTTTCAAATAACCCATTTATAATAAAAGCCTAGGTGGCATTGCGTGATGTCATCACAAGATGGCTACCATCACATCATCACAAGATAGCCACCACAAGATGGCCACCCTCATATCATCACAATATAGCTGCTACAAGATGGCCACCCCCATGTTGTCACAAGATGGCTGCCACAGGATGACCATGGAGGGCAGTTGAGGGTGATTGGGCCATTAGAGGAGGGCAGTGAGGTGTCAATCAGGCTGGCAGAGGAGCAGTTAGGGGGTCATCAGGCAGGCAGGCAGGCGAGCAGTTAGGAACCATTAGGATTGTGAGAGAAATGTCTGACTGCTGGTTTAGGCCCTATCCCGCAGGGGTCCCAGGTTGGAGAGGGACATTCCCCAAGTGCTGGGCTGAGGGACACTCCCCAAGTGCACAAATTTCATGCATTGAGCCTCTAGAAAAAAAAATAAGAGGTTTCACGTAGGACCAAGCATACAATGCTTCCCCCTTTCCTTTTCTTTTTTCCCTATTTGATATTCAGATTATTAAACCTCAGGAAACCTTTTCCAAGGTACACATACTCTTTCAGCTTCAGGCAGTCTTCTTCTGGCTGGTCCCTTTTGTTCCATTTGGGGGTCAAAAATTTTCCTGCTCAGACTGATAAAAAAAAATGCTCTTGATAAGTTGATCTCAACTAAAAAATGTTCTGGAGTAAAACTCAACCTAAAAAAAAAATATTTAAAATCTGTTTCATCAACCTTTAAAATGCCTATGATTCTCTTTCAGAACTTCAAGAAGCATCTCTGAGTGGTTCTCAGCCCCTCTTCACCTTATAGGAAGTGAGTGAGAGTGGGTTGTCAAAGTAACTGGCAGGCATTATTAGACTGTAGAATGTGTACCCAGAGTACTGAGCTGCCCACAATGCACAGGACAGTTCCACACTACACAAAATGTAATGACTTAAAATTGCCAAGAGTGACCGCTATTGAGACACGTTGCTTCTATTGCGTTAAAAATTCAAACATATCAGGTCACTTTATTCTTTTATTTGATTTTATTTTATTAGAAAACAATACATAACTGTTAAATGTATATTACTTTAGTAAACTGTGCTCTAAATGGGTGTCTCTAGGCTGCCTTGAAAAACTCACATAGTGTAGGTATACTTTGGTTCTATTCGAAAATTGATTACATGTTCCAAAAGACCCACTTCCAATAATGGAATCTGGCTATCATTCTTTTCTTCACATTCTTCCTCATTACTTGTAGGTTACAGACTCTTGAGAAATAGGCAGCAGAGTTTATGGCGGTAGTCCAATTACATGATATGCCAAATAATCAAGATGGTTTATCAGACTGTATAATCTCTTTAGAATTTGAGACTTTTCCTATCCAATCTTAGATCAGGAGATGGAATGGCAAGCAGTAAGATCATAATTTTTTCTTATTTCTAGTGGGTAACAAGACAGTTAGTTTTGGCTACATTTGCTGTAAGCTGTTCCTCTGCTGTGAATGGGTTTATTTTCTGCTCTGTCTCTTCTTTCCAACTGCTTTACATTTCATATTGGCTAGAGAAACTGCTGGTATGAACTACTGAAAGCAAAATTAGATTCAGGATTGCCTGTTTTTACACAGCCAGGCTCTCCACTAGCTTTTGTCCCTCTTCTGGATGTCCTTCTTAGTGGGTTGTTGTTGTTTTTTTTCCTAATGACACTCTGTTTTTTTCTAATCTTTTCCTTTCCTTTGATTTCACAAGAAGTTGGATAAATTTTAGGATCCTGATCAAGAATAGAAACATGTGTTCTGGATTTTTACATATACCAAAGAGGAGGGCACCCTCTGCTGGTGGAGAAAAGTTCCAAAGATGGGGACTCAAGTCTTGGTCACCTGGGAGTGACCCAGGAATAGAGTGGAGCAGAAGGCTGCAGGGACACTGGCAGGAATATCCCCTGGAAGAATGCTCCAGAAAGAAACCTTCAAGAATGAACACTAAAAAAAGCTTCTCAGGTTTATCAAGCCCCATCAACACTCTTCAGAGTCAGGGCAGCACATGATTTAATTTGATGTTGCTCTATGATACCAATCAGGTTTGGCAAACTGCGGCTTGTGAGCTGCAGTTTGCCGCTCTATTGACTAATGAGTTTGCCGACAACTGATGTAAGGGTTATACTATTGGGTCAGGTCAAATACACTATTGTTTTCTCATTATTTGTAATTTCCTTGAAAATTAGTTTATTCATCTGGAAACAGAAAGAATTCGGTTTTAGATTTTTCTTTTCTCACAGGATCAATAGGATATGAAAACCGGAAACTGCCCCTGGTGTCTGATGGGCCTGGAATATTACCATATTTAAGGACTCAAAGGTCTTATCAGATGTTTTCTTCATTTGATTGTCTTTATTCATAGTTCCAATATCTCAATTTTCTGCTTGCCTACTTTTTCACAACTCCTACAAGGACCTCCCATCTCCAGACTTCTCACCTTCAAATAAGAGTAACCAAGGTTCTCTTTCTGAACCACAGAACTGTCCATGTTACTCTGTATTTAAAAATCCAAGCTACTCACAACTTCTTCCACCTCCCTCATCTCTCTAAATGCGGCAACATGGTCCTGTTGAGGTTTCCCTTTTTTCCTCCTCTTTCTAACCTCTGAACAGTGATTTCCTATAAACTCAACATTGTACTGTTAGAATCTAGCATCAGGCTTCTAAAGTCTTCTAGGTATTCTGTGCCCTATGCTAGAATGCTCTTCAACAAAATTTGTGTAAGGGGCTCAGCCTTTGAAGCCTTGGCTTCATCTGGAAGGTTGTTTGGCTGTCCAGTCTAATTAACATATTATGCTTTTATTAGTATAGACTAGAGGCCTGGTGCACAAAATTCATGGATGGAGGGAGGTTTCCTCAGCTCAGCCTGCACCCTCTCCAATTGGGGACCTCTTGAGGGATGTCCAACTGCCAGTTTAGGCCCTATCTCTGTGGGATCGCAAGGATTAGGCCTAAACAAGCAGTTGGACATCCCTCTCACAATCTGAGACCACTGCCTCCTAACTGCTCACCTGCCTGCCTGCCTGATCACCCTTAACTGCCCTCCCCTGCTGGCCAATTTGGTTCTGATTGGTTGGTTTCTATGCCAGTCAACCTCAAAAGCTCCTCCTCTTAGACAGCCATTGGTTCTTCACAGCACCCACATTTGGTTGTGATTGGTCAGTTTCTATGCCAGTCAGCACCTCTGGGCCTATTTCTGGGCTTGATCAGAGAGGCCTGGCTTAACAGCAGCCCCTGGGGAGAGAAAGAAAAGCCTGGCTGCTGGCTAAGCTCAGAAAGAAAGAGGGAGAGAAAAAGAGAGGCAAATACTGATCAACAGCTGCCACTGATCAGACCTTGCCTCTCTCTCTGGGTCTCAGTCCCCTGGGCAGTCAGGGCTGAGTCACCAGGCTACAGCTGGGCAGTTAGTGCTGGGTCACTCCAGCAACCCAGCACTGACTGAAGGACTTACAGATTGGTCAGCCTTTGGTCATTATCGGTCATTACAACCTGGCCTTTTTTTTAATATATATATTTTTTTATTTTTTACAGAGAGGAAGGGAGAGGGATAGAAAGTTAGAAACATTGATAAGAGAGAAACATCGATTAGCTGCCTCCTATACACCTCCCACTGGAGATGTGCACACAACCAAGATACATGCCCTTGCCTGGAATTGAACCTGAGACCCTTTAGTCCACAGGCTGACACTCTATCCACTGAGCCAAACTGGTTAGGGCAACCCTGGCCTTTATATATTAAATTGCTTGGCTAAATCCTGCTCATCATTTTAGGCTTACCAAGGTTCTCATCTCCTCTAGGTCCCCGTCCCTGAACACACCACCTGGCTCAGCTGTTAGTGCATACAGTGCATTAATTATTTTACTTTACTCATTGTGATATAATTATTTTGTGCATGTTAGCCTCTCCGTTAGATCTAATGATAAGAAATGGCTTATTCACCTTAGAATCTCCATTTTTGCAATATAAATGAATTAATGAAATCCATAGCTGTGAGTCTAAAAAGCATGTACTCAGACCCCTTTCTCTATGTACACTGAGTGGCCAGATTATTATGGCTACCTTTTGTTTGTAGGCAAATTATCCGTACACTGCATTGCATGGGATTTGGAAGCCAAAGGCCTGTTTGAATACCTTTGCTGTCTGCAGTTACCAAGATAAAATGTCTCTAGTTCACACAGGATCACAAGGATCAGACAGTTGAACATTGGAAAAAAGTCATGTGGTCCAATGAATCACATTTCCAGTTGCATCATGCAGATGGCAGAGTGAGAATTTTACAGAAACAGCATGAAAGCATGCACCCCGCATGCATGAGTACAGCCCTTCAATCTGGTGGGGGGCAGTATTATGGTTTGGAACATGTTTTCTGCCTTTTAATTCATGTGGAACAACATCTGAATAACACAACATAACTAAGTATCATTGCTGATCAAGTTCATCCTATCATGTTGATGGCATATCCCAATAGAGATGGCTTCTTCCAATAAGACAATGTGCCATTCCACAGTGCTGATATTGTGCAGGAGTGGTTTCAAGAACATGAGGGAGACTTTTCCTTGCTTAGGTGTCCCCCACAATCACCAGATCTCAATCCAATTGGGCATTTGTGGGACGAAGTTAAAATAGCCATCAGGCAGCTGGTTCCATAATCATCAAATTTCACAGAACTGGACAGTGCTATTAATCAGGCAAGGTGTCAGATTCCTCCATCACCTTTCAACATCTCATGGAGTCAATGCCAAGAAGAATCATTGCAGTATTGAAGGCAAAAGGTGACCCAACGAAGTACTGATGAGGTGGTCATGATAATCTAACCACTCAATGTATATAGGTTCCCCAGACCTTCTTCTCCATCCTGAAGAACATGCCTAAAAAGCCAAGAGGAGAAACCACTAGAACATTGCAAGTACTGCCCGAGGCTGTCACTATCCCTAGAGGTCCCTGACAGGTCCTTCTCAACCTGACGTCCAGACCAGCTGAAATCTTCAAACTCAAAGTTCTGGTGTTACTCTCCCTGCCAAAAATCCATCATTGATCCCCACCTTCCACAGAACAAAGTCCAAACTCACTTGCCTGGAATCCAAGGCCTCCCGCAATCTGTCACCAACAAAAGATTCACAATTCTCTTCTTTGACACAAACACTCTGACTCTCCCCAAATTCTGTATTGACACTTTCCACCATCAATACCTTTACATGTGCTAAATTATTTTTCTTCATCATCACTTAGAAATAATACTAGCCACACTTCAGGTCTCAGCCCTGAATCAATTCTTTAGAGCCAAAAGTAATCATTTCCCTCTTTAAAATTCTATAGTACATATTTCTCTACTTCTAGTTAAAATTATGTACTTAACATTTGCATAGTTCTTTATGGCTATAAAACTGCCTTGTATTTTGATTACTCCTTTCAAATATAGCTGTCATATCAATACTTGAAACTTGGCAGTTCATAGAGGTCAGCATTATGTCCTCATATTTTTTCATCATACCATGGCTCCAAACCTTGCTTATTGTAATTAACATAAACACTTGTAAAACTTGATAACTTTATTTTTGCACTCCAAACAGAAACAAAATAATAATCAAAAATAAAATCAAAGCTTTATACTAGTATATAATCTGAGATGAGTCCTATTTATCTAGTCCTTTTCAAACAGACATGTATTTTCTATTGAACTAATAGCACATTTTTTACATGGTCAGGGAAAGAAAAGGTGACTGTTAGCTTAATAAGCCAGAACTAAGAAGACATGACTGCTGGTGAAACAGTATGGGATGGGGATAGGGAAAAAGGACCAGGCATCAATAGCCAATAGTAATTAACTTCCATGCTATTTAATCAACCACAGGAATATAGTTTTTAGATAGTGCACCTATGGTCAAAGTTTGGCAAGAAATTAGATCAGGGAAATCTAACAAAAGATAATGAAGTCTTTTAAAAGTTGCACATAAAAATAATACCAATATGTAAGTAGTACACCATCATGGTTAAGAGGCCAAAATTTGGGAACAAACATGTTTGATTGAATCCTGACCCTGCCACTGGCTTTTTTTGAAAATTAGCCTCCTCAATTTGAAAAAACTCAGTTCTCTTATTTCATAGCTTAGTTTTAAGAATTAAATGAGATGTAAAATCACTTACTACATACATGAAAATCACTTAATAATTATTAGTTGTTGTTACAAACAGCAGTATGAAACTATCGTTTTTTATTGTCAAATGAGAATATAGGGACAGGACTGTAGTGTTGATGGGGATATTCTGTGCTATCCTATCTAATAAAAGAGCAATATACAAATGGTTGTATCTCTGCTACACCCACTAGCCACACCCACCAGCCAATCAGAGTGAGTATGCAAATTAACCCAACCAAGATAGCTATGGCCACAGAGAGAGCAGGAGGAAGGCTTGGGTTGCCCCTGGAGATGGAGGAAGCCAAGCTTTCCACAAACCCTGGCAAGCCCAGGCCTCTGCTTAAGGCAACAAAGTTTCAATTGTAGAAGATAAATATATCCCAGATACCAGGGCTTCCACTTGGGTTGGCAGGGGGTGTGGCCAGCCTGCAAACCACCACAGGCCCATGCCATTCCACACCCCAAGGGAACACCCACCCTGATCCAGGACACCCTTCAGGGCAAACCAGCTGGTCCCCACTCATGCACCAACCAGGCCTCTATCCTATCTAATAAAAGAGTAATATGCAGATTGACCATCACTCCAACACACAAGATGACCATCCCCATGTTGTCAAAAGATTCTGCCCCCATGTGGACACAAGATGGCTACCACAAGATGGCCAGCAGGGGAGGGCAGTTGGCAGGGACCAGGCCTGCAAGGGAGGGCAGTTGGGGACAATCAGGCCAGCAGGGGAGGGCAGTTGGGAGGAACCAGGCCTGCAAGAGAGGGCAGTTAAGGGTGATCAAGCCTGCAGGGGAGGGCAGTTAAGGGTGACCAGGCCCATGGGGGGGGGCAGTTAGGGGCAAACAGGCTGACAGGAAGCAGTTAGGCATCAATCAGGCTGGCAGGGGAGTGGTTAGGGGGTGATTAGGCTGGCAGGCAGAAGCAGTTAGGGGCAATCAGGAAGGCAGGCAGGTAAGCAGTTGGGAGCCAGCAGTCCTGGATTGTGAGAGGGATGTCCGACTGCCCATTTAGGCCCAATCCTACCTGGATCCTACCTGGATCAGGCCTAAATGGGCAGTCAGACATCCCTTAAGGGGTCCCAGATTGGAGAGGGAGCAGACTGGGCTTAAGGACATCCTCCCCCCCCGCATGCATAAATTTTATGCACCAGGCCTCTAGTTTATTATAATAGCCACTAGCCACTACCAAGCACCTGAAATGAGCTTCAAGTACCTGAGAAACTGAATGTTTTTCATTTTAATTTATTTAAATATAAATAGTCATATATGGCTAGTGAATACCATATTAAATGACACAGGTCTATGGAAAAAGGTAATAAAGAAATAAGCCAACAAGTAATTACAGAATGTGAGACTTATGCAGTAAAAGGATCAAGTTCTGTGTGAGGGATAATAGGGCAGAACTTATTTAAATGGAGTGGTCAGAGAAGGCTGCATTGAAGAGGCCATCAATATTTAAGCTAAAGCCTAAAGGCCCAAATCTTGGAAGGAGCAGCCAGATGAAAAATTAAGGGAATAAATTCCAGGCAGGAGGAACCACCTACACAGATGCCCCAAGGTAGGAAAATTGTATTTGCTTTAGCAACTGAGTGAGCCACACTCAACAGGAGGATGATGGAAAACATGTGGATGAGGAAAACAAAGACAGCCTATTATGAAAATAGTGAGCCACAGTGGGAGCTTAGATATCATTTGAGATAATTTTTTTCTTCACTTGTTGATAGATATAATTTACATTTAAATCTTTTAAAAAATCATGATGGCTGATTGCTGTGTGGAAAATATGGGAGCCTTCAAAAAGCTGCTGTGCAAGTGTGTGTGTGTGTGTGTGTGTGAGAGAGAGAGAGAGAGAGAGAGAGAGAGAGAGAGAGAGAGAGAGTGTATTTTGTGTGTTTGCTTGAATGGATTTGTGTTTAGCTCTCTTGGTCAGAATATAATCTCTTTAATAATAGTGTGTATCCATATTAAAAAATATATATACACTTTGTATTAATATTAATTGATCTAAAATTAAGTATATGATATATGTGTATCATTGAGCTTTTTTAAGTACAGAAAGATAGAAATAATCTCCTAAATATGTTGATAATAAGGAAGGATTCTATAGTTACAACTATCCAATAGACATACTCTTAATATGTACCTATACCAGATACATAAATGAAATAGATGAATGTAAAGACATATGATTATTCTTAGACTCTTGAAAGAGGTCAACTCCCCATTGTAGAAATAAGATCAGATGAAACTTAAGTTGAAAATACAACCATGAAACTGACTATCTAGAAAAGAGGAACCCTGGAGAAAGACTAAATGAAAGAAAATAAGGTTAATTAATTAACCTAGGGGAGAAAAGATTAATAAATTATTGTGGGGATATGTAGAACACCTCTTCAGAGGGTAAGGTCTTTGTGGGTGGTATTAACAATGGAGAGAGAACTGAAGCCTGCAGACTAACACTGCAGAAGATGCTATTTATGGCTTTGAAACCCTAGAATCAAGAGGAAAGCAGAACAATGTCCTCTGTGGAGATCTTTAAAACAGAATAGATTCTCATCAGTCTCATCTGAAAGGTTTAAGCGTGATCCTGCCTAAAGGCAAGGTGATGAACGGAATGACTTTTCAAGGTCCCAGCCAGCAGCCGGATAAGGCCACACAGCGAATTGTGTGCTATAGCTTTCTTTTGTTTACCCATATCTTATTGTTTTACACCACCATGTGGCCATGCTGAGTAGAATGTTATAAATTTAGAAACTGAACATAGACTTTGAGAAGTGTCAATAGTATATTCTCATATCCCTAGAATTTCAGTCTTTAGAAATATCCAATATGTGCAATCATCTGGCATGAATATCTTTATATATTGTGATCTTTTTATGGTATTAATTAGGAATAGAAAACTAGTACCTATCTTATTAATGATTAGAGGCCTGGTGCACCAGTTCATGCATGGGTGAGGTCCATCAGAGTGGGGCCTGTGGGAATCAGGCCCCAGCTCTCATCCCTAGCCTTGCAGCCCCACAGCCCCACCTGGCACCCCATTGGTTACTGTCTCTGGGGCGATCAGTCAAAGCCAGGCCCCCTGCCTGGCTCCCTCAGCACCTGGGAGCAGGCAGCAGGACCACTCCCTGCCACTGCCATTGGTAGTCACCTGCAGGGCAATCACAGGGGCTATTGGGCCCCTGCTCAAACCCATCTTTGCCTGGCACCCCTCTCACCTGCTCTACCATGCTATCATGGTCCTGCTCTCATCAGAACCCATTGGAACCTGCAGTGCCTCCACTGCTGCCTGCTGTCAGCACATCACCAATACCTACCATGCTCCATGCTGCCTCCTAGTGGTCAGCTTACATCATAGAGAGTGGTCCAACTCACAATGTCCTGGTTGAACTCCCTGTGATGTTCAACCACCCAAGGGGACAATTTGGATATTAGGCTATTATTATATAGGACTAGAGGCCCAGTGCATGAAATTCGTGCATGGGGATGTGTGTCCCTCAACCCAGCCTGCACCCTCTCCAATCTGGGACCCCTCAAGGGATGTCCGACTGCCCGTTTAGGCCCAATCCCGATGGGGCCTAAACAGGCAGTCAAACATCCCTCTCACAATCCAAGACTGTTGGCTCCCAACTTCTTGCGTGCCTGCCTTCCTGATTGTCCCTAATCGCTTCTGTTTGTTAGCCTGATTACTCCCCAACCACTCCGCTGCCAGCCTGATTGATACCTAACTGCTCCCTGTCAGCCTGTTTGTTCCTAACTGCCCTCCCCTGCAGGCCTGGTCACCCCTAACTGCCCTCCCTGGAGGCCTGGTCACTCCTAACTGCCCTTCCCTACAGGCCTGGGTTCCTCCCAACTGCCCTTCCCTGCAGGCCCAGTCACCCCCAACTTTCCTCCTCTGCTGGCCTGGTCACCCCTAACTGCCATCCCCTGCATGCCTGATTGCCCACAACTGCCCTCTTTTGCAGGCCTGGACCTGCCAACTGTCTTCCCCTGCTGGCCATCTTGTAGTGGCTATCTTGTGTTCACATGGGGGCAGGATCATTGACCAAATGGGGGCAGCTATCCTGTGTGTTGGAGTAATAGTCAATCTACCTATTTTATTAGGTAGGATAGAGGCCTGCTGCATGGTGGGGGCCAGCTGGTTTGCCCTGAAGGGTGTCCCAGATCAGGGTGGGTGTTCCCGAGGAGTGTGGGGTGACCTGGGCGAAGGGCCTGTGGTGGCTTGCAGGCCAGCCACACCCCCCAGGTGACCCAAGTGGAGGCCCTGATATCTGGGACTTATTTATCTTCTACAATTGAAACTTTGTAGCCTGGAGCGGAGCCAAGATTCTTGCTGGCTCAGTGGTGGCAGCCATTTCTGTTGGGGTTTATTTATCTTCTATAATTGAAATTTTGTAGTCTTAAGAGAAGGCCATGTCTGTAGAAGCTTACCTTCTCCATTGACAGGGAAACTTAAGCCTTTTTCCTGCTCGCACCGTGGTTACAGCCATCTTGGTTGGGGGTTAATTTGCATACTTGCTCCTGATTGGCTTGTAAGCATAGCTTGTGGGTGTAGCAGAGTGATGGTTAATTTGCATATTACTCTTTTATGAAATAGGATAGCATGTCAATTTTTTTTTCCTTTTATTGATTAAGGTATTACAAATGTGTGCTTATCTATCCATTGCCCCCCACCACCGGCAATCCTGCCCTCACTCTCACCCCGTTTTCTGTTTCCAATGGTTATGCTTATATGCATGCATACAAGTCCTTTGATTGATCTCCCTCCTACTTCCCCCCACCCTCCCCTACCTTTCCTCTGAGGTTTGAGCATCTGATTGATGCTTCTCTATCTCTGGATCTGTTTTTGTTTACGCGTCCATATTGTTCATTATAATACACAAATGAGTAAGACTATGTGATATTTATCTTTCTCTGACTGACTTACTTCACTTAGTATAATGCTCTCCAACTCCATCCATGCTGTTGCAAATGGTAGGAGTTCCTTCCTTTTTATAGCAGTATAGTATTCCATTATTTAGATGTACCACAGTTTTTTTAATCCACTCATCTGCCAATGGGCACGTAAGCTGTTTCCAAATCTTAGCTATGGTATATTGTGCTGCTATGAACATAGGGCTACATATATTCTTTCTGATTGGTGTTTCTAGTTTCTTGGGGTATATTCCCAGAAGTGAAATCACTGGGCCAAATGGGAGTTCCATTTTTAGTTTTTTGAGGAAACTCCATACTGTTCTCTACAATGGTTGCACCAGTCTGCATTCCCACCAGCAGTGCACAATGGTTCCTTTTTCTCCACATCCTTACGAGCACTTATTGTTTGTTGATTTGTTTATGATTGCCATTTTGACAGGTGTGAGATGGTACTGCATTGTCATTTTGATTTGCATCTTTTGGATAATTAGTGACTTTGAGCATATTTTCATATGTCTCTTGGCCTCTCTTTTATCTTCTTTCGAAAAATATCTATTTAGATCTGTTGCCCATTTTTTATTGGGTTGTTTATCTTCCTTTTGTTGAGTTGTGTGAGTTCCTTATGAATGTTGGAGATTAAACCCTTATCAGTGATAACATTGCAAATATATTCTTCCATGCAGTGGGCCTTCTTATTGTTTTGTTGATGGTTTCTTTTGCTCTACAAAAGCTTTTTGTTTTGATGTAGTCCCCTTTGTTTATTTTTTCTTTATTTTCCATTGCCTAGGAGCTGTGTCAGTAAAGAAATTGCTTTGACAAATGTCTGAGCTTTTGTTGCTTTTGGATTCCTCTAATATTTTTATGGTTTTCCATCTTATATTTAAGTTCTGTATCCATTTTGAGTTTATTTTTGTGTATGGTATAAGTTAGTGGTCTAGTTTAAATTTTTTGCATGTATCTGTCCAATTTCCATAACACTATTTATTAAAGAGTCTAGCTTGATTCCATTGTATGTTCTTGCCTCCTTTGTCAAATATTAATTGAACATAGTGGTTTGTGTCTATTTCTGGGTTCTCTATGCTATTCCATTGGTCTATATGTCTGTTCTTGTGCCAGTACCAGGGAGTTTTGAGAACAGTGGCTTTGTAATGCAGCTCGATATCTGGTATTGAGATCCCTTCTATTTTGTTCTTCTTTCTCAGGATTGCTGCAGCTATTTGGGGTCTTTTTTTATTACAGATGAATTTTTGGAGAGTTCGTTCTAGGTCTGTGAAATATGCCATTGGTATTTTAATGGGTAGTGCATTGAACAGATTGCTTTGAGGAGTATAGACATTTTAATGATGTTGTTTCTACCAATTCATGAACACGGTATGTTCTTCTATCTGTTTATTCTTCCTCTATCTCTTTTTTCAGTGTCCTGTAGTTTTCTGAGTAGAAGTCTTTTACCTCCTTAGGTAAGGAGGGTGTGATGGTAAATGAGCTTTTTTAAAATCTTTCTGTAAGTTCATTATGGGTGTATAAATAATGCCATAGATTTCTTGGCATTAATATTGTATCCTGCTACATTGCCAAACTCATTTATTAAGTCTAATCATTTTTTATACAGTCTTTATGGTTTTCTATGTACAGTATCATGTAATCTTCAAATAATAACAATTTTATTTCTTCTTTTCCCATTTGAATGCCTTTTATTTCTTCTTCTTATCTGATGGCTATGACTAGCAATTCCAGTACTATGCTGAATAGGAATGATGAAAGTGGGCATCTCTGTCTTATTCCTATTCTTTTAAGAGAAATGGTTTTAGTTTTTGCCCATTGAATATGATGGTGGCTATAGTTTTGTCATAGAAGGCTTTTATTATATTGAGGTATAATCCTTCTATTCCCACTTTGCTGAGCATTTTTATCAGAAAAGTGTGTTGGACTTTGTCAAATGCCTTTTCTGCATCAATTAATATGATTATGATATTTTTATCTCTCAATCTGTTGATGTGATATATCACATTTATTGATTTGTGGATATTGTACCAGCCTTGCATCCCTGGAATAAATCCCACTTGGATATTGTGTATGATCTTTCTACTATAATGCTGGATCCAGTTTGCTAGACTTTTGTTGAGGATTTTAGCATCTATGTTCATTAGGGATATTGGCCTGTAATTCTCCTTTTTTGTGGTGTCTTTATCTGGTGTTGGGATTAGGGTAATGCTAGCTTCATAGAAAAGAGCTTGGAAGTGTGCCTTCCTCTTGAATATTTTTGGAATAGTCTTTGTAAGATTGGTTTTAGTTCTTCTTTAAATGTTCGGTAAAACTCCCCTGTGAAGCCATCTGGTCCAGGGTTTTTGTTTGCTGGAAGCTTTTTCTATTACTGCTTCAATTTCATCAGTAGTAATCAACCTATAAAGGTTTTTTATTCTTCCTGATTGAGCTTTGGAAGCTTGTATTTTTCTAGGAATGTGTCCATTTCGTCGAGGTTATCTAGTTTGTTGGAATAGAGTTGTTCATAGTATTTTTTTACAATCCTTTGTATATCAGTGCTGTCAGTTGTTACTTCACCTCTTTCATTTCTGATTTTGTTTATTTGGTTCCTCTCTTTTGTTTCTAGCTGGTGATCCAGCTAGAAGTTCATCAATGTTGTTTATCCTATCAAAGAACCAGCTCTTGGTTTTGTTGATCTTTTGTATTGTCTTTTTGTTTTGTTTTTGTCTCTATGTCATTTATTTCTGCTCTGATCTTTATTAACTCCTTCCTTCTGGATACTGTGGGCTTTTCTTGTTGCTCTCTTTCTAATTCTTTAAGTTGTGAGGTTAGATAATTTGTTACCATCTTTTCTTATGTATGTGTTTTTTGTTTGTTTGTTTTTTGTTTTTCTGTTTTTGTTTTTGTTTTTTAGGTAGTCCTGTAGAGCTATGAATTTTCCTCTCAGGACTGCTTTCACTGTATCCCATAGATTTTGGATTGTTCTGTTTTCATTGTCATTTGTTTCCAGGATGCTCTTTATTTCTTCTTTGATCTCTTTGGTAACTCAGTCATTGTTTAATAGCATGCTATGTAGCCTCCAGATGTTTGATATTTTTCATTGTTTTTATTGTACTTGGTTTATTGTTTTATGCTATTGTGATCTGAGAAGATGCTTTTTATGATTTCTATCCTCTTGAACTTGAAGAGATTTTGCTTGTGTCCTAATATGTGCCCTCTCTCTGAAAATATCCCATGTGCACTGGAGAAGAATGTATAATCTGTGGCTTTTGGGTGAAATATTCTGAAGATGTCAATTAGGTCCATCTGATCTAGTGAGTCACTTAGGATTAATGTTTCTTTGCTGATTTTTTGTTTAGAGGATTTGTCCAATGGTGATAGTGGGATATTAAAGTCTCCTACTATGATTGCATTGCTATCAATCTCTCCCTTGATAAACTCCAGGAGTTTTTTTATGTGTTTGGGTGCTCCTGTATTAGATGAATATATGTTTACCAGAGTTATATATGCTTATTGAATTGCTCCCTTTAGTATTATGGAGTGGCCTTCCTTATCTCTTGTTATGGACTTTATTTTGAGGTCTATTTGTCAGATATAACTATTGCAACCCCAACTTTTTTCTCATTTCATTTGCCTGAAAATTTTTTCTATCCCTTCACTATCAGTCTTTTTGAATCCTTTGTTCTGAGATGGGTTTCTTGTAGAAGCAAATATATGGATCATGTTTTTTTAATCCATTCAGCTACCCTATGTCTTTTGATTGGAGCATTTAATAAATTTACATTTATTGCTATTATTGATAAGTACTTGTTTGTCATCATTTTTATTCTTAATGTTTGTTTCTTCTTGCCTTTATGTTTATTCTTTTTACAGCAGACCCTTTAGCATTTCTTGCATTACTGGCTTAAGGGTAATAAATTCTCCTAACCCTTTTTTTGTCTGTAGAGCTCCTGATTCCACCTTCCATTTTGAATGACAGCCTTTCTGGGCATAGTATTTTTGGATTCAGTCCCTTGTTTTGCATCACTTTGTATATTTCATTCCATTCTCTTCTGGCCTGCTGTGTTGACAAATCAGTTGATATTCTAATGGGAGATCCCTTGTAGATAATTTTCTGTCTCTCTCTAGCAGCCTTTGTGATTCTTACTTTGTCATTGATGTTTGCCTATTCAATTACGTGTGTCTTGGTGTTGGTCTTTTTAGGTTCATCTTGTTTGGGACTCTATGTGATTCTTCTTGGACTTTGTAGTTTTTTTCTTGCCAATATGAGGGATGTTTTCTGTCATTATTTCTTCAAACAGTTTTTTTGTTCTTTGCTTCTCTTCTTCTCTTTCTGGTACCCCTATTATGCAGATGTTTCATTTTATGTTTTCCCAAAGCTCTGTTAGGTTCTCCTCTTACTTTTTAAATTTTCTTTCCAGTTGGTGCTGTGTTTGTTTATCTCTACATTGTCTTCTAACTCAATGATACAGTCTTCAGCCTCTTTTAGTCTTATGTTTAAGCCTTCCATTGTGTTATTTATTGTAGCTATGTTGTTCTTCATTTCCTCTTGGTTCCTTTTCATGTTGGTGACATTCTCATTCAACTCCTTATAATTCTCATTGAGTTGTGTGTATTTGTCATTGAGTTCTATGTATTTGAGCACCCCTATATCCATTACTCTGAATTCTTTCTCTGACATGTTACTTGCCTTCATTTCATTTAACTCCCTTTCTGGTGATTCCTTTTTTTCTTTCCTTTGGGGATTGCTTTTTTGTCTCCCCTTGTTTCACTGTAACATTTTAATTGTTTCTGTGTCCTAGATCCAACTTCTTTGCTACCCAGGTTCTTTTGGGGATGGTGCTGTTGTGTAATCTCTCAGGTCTCGTGGGCTTGGTAATCTAGCATAGCTCCCTATGTGAGGTATTTGGGTTTTCTTGATGTAGCCAGCAAACTGGAAAGGTGCAACTGCGGTATCCAGAAGTCAGCAGCCAGAGAGGATGTCCCAATTTTTGTTGCCTTACACCCTTGGTTGAATTTGCACGTGTCCAGCAGGTACTCACAGACTCACCCAGGAGCTGTCTGTCAGGTAGTGGGGCTCAGGAGGCCTTATCTCTGGAAAGGTGCAACTGTGGTGTCCAGAGTTCTGTAGCTGTGGGGTGGGAAGACTCAGTTTTTGTTGCTGCCTTTGTGGTTGGATACACGCACACCCAGTGGTGGCTCACAGGGGTGCCCCCAGTGAATTTGCCAGCATAGCACACTGATGCACTCTGAAGAGCCGTGGTGCTAAAGCCATGCACTCGAGGTGTCTGTGGGCAGGTATCTAGAAAAAAGGAGTTCAGAATTTCTATTACTGGAGCAGTGCACCCTTGTTTGTATAAGATCACACCCAGTAGAGGCTCACAGTGGCTCTCAAGAGTGGCCTGTGGAGCAATGGGCTCAGGAGGCCTGTGCTCTGGAAAAGCATGACTGTGGCAGTGCATTTGCCAGCACAGTGAACTAATGCACTCTAACAGGCCCTAGTGCTGAAGCCGCGAGATCGAGGTGTCTGTGGGCAGGTATCCAGAATGAGTGAATTCAGAATTTCTATTGCTAAGGCAGTACACCCCTGTTTTTATAAGAACACATCCAGCAGGGAATCACAGCAGCTTCCAAGAACAGCCTGTGGAGCAATGGGCTCAGGAGGCCTGCACACTGAAAGTACATGACTGTGGCGATGCATTTGCTGGCACAGAGCTCTGACATCCTCTGAGGGGCCCTGGCACTGAAGTTGTATTACCAAGGTGTCTATGGGCAGGTATTTCAATGAGTGAATTGAGAATTTCTACTGCCGGGGCAGTGCACCCATGTTTGTATACAAGCATGCTCAGTGTGGACTCACAGTGGCTCCCAAGAGCAGCTTGTAGAGCAACGAGCTCAGGAGACCTGCAAGCTGGAGACACACAATTGTGGGAGTGCATTTGTGGTCACAGAGCTCTGATGCACTTTGAGAGACCCTGGTGTTGAAGTTGCATTACCAAAGTGTCTGTGGGCAGTTATTCAGGAAGAAGGAATTCAGAATTTCTACTGCAGGGCAGTGCGCCCTTATTTGTGTAATATTGCACCAGGCTCACAGTGGCATCCAAGAATATATCTTGGATAAATATCACTGGAAAAATGTGACTGTGGTGTTCGGAGGTCTGTAGTTAGAGAGAGGGTAAGTCACACTTACTGCTGTGAGAGAGGTGCACCTTTAGAGGTGGAGGTCCTAGGATTTGTAGGTCTTCAGGTGGGTTAGCAGGATCTTGGCTGGAGTGGCTGCTGGGTCACGGCACTAAGGGCTGTCTGGGTGGTAGTGTTGATGAGTTCCTACAAGAGGCCACTCTCCCCTTCAAGATGGCCTGGGCTCTGTGCCCAAGTCCCACAGCCCAGGGAGTGTCCGCAGCAGTGGTGGGTTTTCCCTGTCCAAGAGAGCCTGGTCTTCCACCCCTAGCTGCTCCTGCTGGACTTAACTGTTCCTCTCTCATCCCCCCTCCTCCCCCCCCCGCCACACACACACCACATTCTCCTTTCACCCCCTCACTCACTCACATCCTCTCCCTAATCTCCGTCTTGCCAGCCTCCATCTTCTCTGGTCATGTCAAATTCTTTTATTGTGTATTTGCCATTCTACAGGAATGGGATTTGATTCACAATAAGTTCAGTTTATGACATAAAAATATTTTATTTTAGATGCATATATATGTAAAAGCCAGATTCTGACCCTTTTATATTTAACAGATGTATTAAGTAAATTAAATGTGACTTCGAAACCAATTTTGTAAAATGAGTTCAAATATAGTATCAAAAGAATAGATTTGCTTGCAGAGGAATAATAAATCTGAAGACATCATATTAAAGTAATTATGAAAACAATATATTAGGCCAATGTGCTTCTTGGTACTTTTCCTTTTTAATTTACGTGATAAATATATCAGCATACATTAGCATTTATTAAGTGCTCATATGACTTACCATTGCATTGTATTCTCTACTGTAGAAATTAAATTGACAAAGCCCACCCTATCACTCCATTCCAATGCCAGCTCCACTACAGAAGCATCTGTCAGATATGGAGGGGTGGCCCTAGGGCCAGATAGACTGCTTATGTTAGGATTCTAATGAGCTATGTAACTCGGTAGGCTTTGGGTTCTTTGTAACAAGAATTTTTCAGTTTAAATAAATAAATAAGATAATGTTTAGTCAGTAAGTGAACCAATGTTTACTGCGTAGCTACCATTGTTCTGAACCTAAAACTTCCTGCCTTCAAAGAGCTTACATTCTAATAAAGAGCTGATAGTAAATATTCTAGACGTGGCGGGCCAAAGGGTGTCTCATAACTATTCAACTCTGCCATTATTGCACAAGAACCAGACATAGACAACAGTGCACAAGCAATGCATAAATAAATGAGCACTGTTATAACCCATTAAAACTTTATGTACAAATAGGTGGCAGATCTGATTTGACCTATAGGCCATAGTTTGCTGACCCGTGCTGTAGAGAAAGACAGCAATAAATGCTACCAAAACTAATAATGGTGATGAGTATGGTAGGAAAAGTAAAAAAGCAAGAACATGGATAGTATTGCAGTGTGTCAGGGTAGTTCTCTGTGAGAAAATAGAACCCAATACAGACCTAAAGGAGGTAATCAAGAGAGCTGGGGAAAGAACATTCTAGGCCAGAAATTAACAAGTGTAAAATCCCAGAGACAATAGCATCCCTGTTCAGCTTATGGAACAGTAAAGGGGTCTTGCTGTTTGTCTGGAAAGAGTAAGAAATGAGATCAGAGGGGTAACATGTGACCAAATGGAGTAGAACTCAAATACCATTATTTTAAATTGTTTACATTATTACAGATGTCATTCATTTTCCCCTCTTTTACTCCACTTTACTCAGCCCCTATTGCCCAGGTCTTCACCACATTATGTCTGTGTCTATGGGCTATGCATATATGCATATACATTCTCTTATAGTTCCCCTCACACCCCTCCCCTCTGAGATCTGTCAGTCTGCTCCATGTGTCTATGCATCTGGACAGATATGGTTCATCAGTTTATTTTGTTCATTAGATTCCACATATAAGTGAGATCATGTGATATTTGTCTTTCTGTGACTGTCTAATTTCGCTTAGCATGATAATCTCCAGGTCCATCTATGCTATCGCAGAGGATAAGAGTTCCTTCTTTTCTACAGCCATATAGTATTCCATAGTAAATGTAACACATCTTTTTTATCTACTCATCTGTTGAAGAGCATTGGTCTGTTTCCAGATCTTGGCTATTGGAAATAATGCCGCGCTGAACATATGAGTGGATATATTCTTTCTAATTAGTGTTTGGGGTTTCTTCGGGCAAATTCCCAGAGTGGCATTGCTGGGTCATAAGCTAGTCCCATTTTTTGTTTTTTGAGGAAACTCCATACGGTTTTCCACAGTGAGTGCTCCAATCTGTATTCCCAACAATGCACCGGGTTTCCTTTTCTCCACATCTTCACCAGCGCTTTATTGATAATAGACATTATGACAGGTGTGAAGTGATACCTATTGTAGTTTTTATTTGCATCTCTCTGATGGTTAGTGACCTTGAGCATTTTTCCATATGTCTGTTGGCCATTTGTATGTAGAGTGTCTGTTCAGGTCCTTTACCCATTTTTCAATTGGATTGTTTGTCTTTCTGGTGTTCAGTTAAATAAGTTCTTCATATATTTTCAATAATAACCCATTATCAGATGTAACATTGAAGAATATATTCTCCCATACAGAGAGTTCTCTTTTCATTTTGTCAATGGTTTCTTTTGCTGTGCAGAAGCTTTTTTTGATGTAGTCCCATTTGCTATATTTTTTTCTTTTGTTTCTTTTGCCTTAGGAAATGTATTGGCCAAAATATTGCTACATGAAATGTCTTAAATTTTACTGCCTATGTTTTCTTCTAAAATTTTTATCTTTTTGTGATTTAAATTAAGTCTTTTATACATTTTGAATTTATTCTGTGTATGGTATAAATTGGTGGTTTGGTTTATTTTATTTGTTTGTTTGTTTGTTTGTTTATTGCATGTATCTGTCTAATTTTCCCAACTCCACTTATTGAAGAGATTCTTTTTACTTCATTGAATGTTCTTACCTCTTTTGCCAAATATTAATTAGTCATAAAGGTGTAGGTTGGTTTTTAGAGTCTCTGTTATGTTCTCTTGATCTATATGCCTGTTCTGTGCTAGTACCAGGCTGTTTTTATTACAATGGCTTTATAGTATATCAAATGCCATTTTAAAGACTGGTGGAGTCTATGGGTGAGATAAGTAGCCTTTGCAGTTTTAAGCATAGCAGTGATCTGCACCAGTGCACCAATTTTAATGAGATTGTTCCATCTGCTACATTGAAAATAGACAGATGGGGAAGCAGGAGATCCAGTTTGAAGGTTAGGTTGTTGCAATAATCCAGGTGAGATATGATGGACCAGATGGTAATGGTGGAGGTGGTGAGAAGAGGAGGATTCTGATATAGGTTAAAGATAACCTGACCAGAATTTTATCTTCGATTGGATAGAACATGTGAAATAAAGAGAGGTGTCAATGATAACTTCAAGATTTTTTGCCTGAGAAATTGGATAGACGGGTAGATGATTAGGGACTGGGGAGGAGGTGTAAGGAGGATTAGCATCTCTGGTATGAAAATGTTAAATTTTAAATACCTATTGGGGCTCTGGCCAATTTTGCTCAGTGGATAGTGTCAGCCTTTGAACTGAAGGGTCCTGGGATCAATTCCAGTCAAAGGCACATGCCTGAGTTGAGGGCTCAATTCCCAGTAGGGGGTGTGCAGGAGGCACCCTATCAATGATTCTCTCTCATCATTGATGTTCTCTCTCTCTCTCTCTCTCTCTCTCTCTCTCTCTCTCTCTGTGTGTGTGTGTGTGTGTGTGTGTGTGTGTGTGTCTCTTTCTCTCTCTCTCTCTCTCTCTCTCTCTCTCTCTCATAAATAAAAATACTTTAAAATAAGAACAAAGTGAATGCTAAAAAAAAATACCTATTGGGTATCTTTCAAAGGTTAGAAATAGCCCAATTACATTCAGTGAATCACTGAAGTAGCAGTAATTAGCAAAATTCATTGTGCTCACATCATAAAGATAGTTTATAAACCAGGAGCGGTCAAACTAAAACCTGGAATGAGGCTCAGGGGTCTATTGTTATAAAGCAGCCAATATAATGAGAAAACAGTGACTGTTTATCCTTCACAGTGATTGGTTATAATATTGGAATTTTTCAAATGATAGCAAATTGCTCAGTGGTTCTCCCTTACCAACCTGAAAAACAGTTGAAGTTTTGCTTATGATTTCCAAAGGTATAAACAAGAAACCACCCACCATCAAGTTAGTCTTGCAAAATGAGTTTAGAAGCTTTTTGTGTATGACTAACCTGGTTTTGTCTGCCCAGGGGATTTTCAAGGCTGGTCTCTGTTTTTTGATTTTCATATATCTAAATAGAGATGTCAAGAAAGCAGCTTTTCTAAGAGTTTAGAGATCCAAGAAGAGGTTTAAACTCAGAGTATAAATGTAAGAGTTGTCAGCCTGCCAATGATACTTAAAACCGTGAAACTGGTGGCATCACTAAGGGATTGAGGACAGAAAGAAAGTGAAGGGGTGTGAGCATTGTGCCCTGCTTGGCCCAAAGTCAGGAATCCAGGGAGATGAGATATCAGCACGAGAGACTAAAAAGAGCAACCAGTGAGGTAGGAGGGAAACCAGAAAGAGCAGAGCTGTAGCAGTCACAAGGGAGAGGACAGGGGGAGTGTATACTGAAGGCAGAAACAAGCAATGGCATCACTTGCTCCTGCAAGTGCATGTAAAATGCAGACTGAGCATCGAACCGTTGCATTGAGCAGCATGGAGACCCTTAACAGCATTCACAAGAGCAGTTCCAGTAAAGAGGCGAGAATGAAAACCTTGCTGGAGTGAGTTCTGGAAAGAGAAATTAGAGATAATTAGATATTTGCTCACAGGTTTCTCAAGGAGTTTGTTTGTTTGTTTGTTTATAGAGAAGGAAATGATTAAGGGAGGGAAGTGGATCATGAGAGGTCTTGAAATGTTTTAAGGAGGTGAAAAGGACAGCATTTTATGTGCTGGGAGGAAGAATCCAATGAAAATTTGAAAGAAAAGATAGGAGGGAGAGGGAAAGGAGAGAGAGAGAGAGAGAGAGAGAGAGAGAGAGAGAGAGAGAGAGAG
>JAAGEH010000045.1:24548304-24636349 GCA_011751065.1 Lasiurus cinereus | reverse complement strand
GAGAGAGAGAGAGAGAGAGAGAGAGAGAGAGAGAGAGAGAGAGAGAGAGGGAGAGAGAGAGAGAATGTTGCTGGAGCAGGTTCCATGGGTAGGCAGGGTAGGATGAGGTCTGGTGCAGCAGTGTGGGTGGGTTGGGTTCACATTCTGCTATGCAAAGAGCTTAGCATGGTGCTTAGCATTTATTAAAGGCTCAAAACTGACAGATATTAAAACATCAACTGTCAATTTAAAAGGTTTGGCTAAGATGATCATGCAGTTCCAGTGCAGCTACAAAATTCAGTAGATTAATGAAAGTAAGCTGAATAGAACAATGACAATGAAATGGAGACACTTAGAAGCAACACTGAATTACACTGATGAGCATCTGGGATATCGGCTTAGAGTAAACAGACATACCTGAAGGAAAGTAGGGAGAATGATAGGGTACTGTTTACATAGACTTATAAGTCAGCCAGAACTCAGATCCCACAGGTACTTGACTCCTTGTAGATGCTCTGAGTTGATTATAAATTCAGCATGATTGAAAAACAAAAAAAAAAGTCTCTTCCCTCATAAATATTGTATAGTACAATGTTATTTTTGTGTTCTTTTTATGTTCTTCCACTGCTTTTTATACTGATTCATAAAGACTAAGCTGTAGGGCAGAGGGGTGATGGGGAACCTGACAAAGGAAGGTGGTGGTGAAGGTATAATTCCCATTTCCACTGGGAAGAAAATGGGGTTGGAGCAACTCCAAGCTAAATTGTGTTCCTCATATGATCATAGCTCTATGTCAGGTGTTGAAAGAAATGCATGATACCTAAGAAAAATATCTCCACAGACATGTAGCTTTATGAAACCATATTTTGGTTCTGGTACCTCTTTTCTTTTTATTAAATTTATTGGGGTGACATTGGCTAATAAGATTATATAAGTTTCAAGTGTATATTTCTATCAAACGTGTTTCATGTGTGCCCATCACCCAATGGCAAATAATTTTCTGTCACATATATTTGATCCCCTTTACCCTTTACTTCCCCAGTTCCCCCTACACCCTCCCCCATCTCGCTGGTAACCACCATACTGTTCTCTGCATCAAAGAGTTTTTGTTTATCTTCTTTGTTCATGTGTTGCTTTCAGTTTTATACCCCAATTTTAGTGAAATCATGTTATTTAATTTTTTCTGTCTGACTTATTTGGCCTAGTATATTCTCAAGGACCATAGCAAATGGCAGTATTTAATCTTTTCTTGCAGCTGAGTAGTATTCCATTGTATATATGTAACACATCTTCTTTATCCAAAACTATCCAAAGACACAGGTGGTTTCCATATCATGGCCACCATGAATAATGCTGCAATGAGCATAGAGGTGCATATGTCTTTGCGAATAAATGTTTTTAAATGTTTCAGGTAGCTACCCAGAAGTGGGGTTGCTGGGTCATATGGTAGTTTCAGTCTTAATTTTTTGAGGCACCTCCATACCTTTTTTAAACGTTTTTTATTGGTTTTTAGAGAAAAAAGAAGGGTAGAGAGATAGAAATATTGATGAGAGAGAAACATCATTGATTGGCTCCCTCTTGCACAGCACGCACAGGGGATCAAGCCCCACAACCTGGGCATGTGCCCTGACCAGGGATAGAACCAGTGACCTCTCAGTTCCTGGGTCGATGCTCAACCATTGAGCCACACCAGCAAGGCCCTCTAAACCGTTTTACTACTAAAATAATTGTGCTTCACTGAGGGCAGGTAACAAATTTCAATAAATCTTAATTCCTCACTTGTTTCTTTTTCATGTAAATTTTATTTTTCAATTAGAGTTTACATTCAATATCATTTTGTACTGATTTCAGGTGTAGAGCACAGTGATTAGATAATCATATACTTTACAAAGTGTTGCCCCCCCCCATATTCTAGGATCCACCTGGAATAATTATAATAATATTACTTTATATTACTATATTAGTATAGTTATTACAATATTACTGACTATATTTCTTATGCTGTACTTTACACCTCTGTGATTATTTTTAACTACCAATCTGTACTTCTCAATCTCTTCACCTTTTAACCCAGTCTCAATATAAATTTGAAGATGTATTCCTTTGGAAAAAGACTTGAGCCCCTAGGTGTAATAAAATCATACTTAAGAATTTAGCAATTTGACAACACATCGTTACAGAAAAAAGCAACTTTGAGAAAATAATAATAAAAAATACTAGAATTTCTAAATTTACACTAGTAAACTCAAAACCAAAGCACCAGAAGCTTTAAAAATGCAGACAATCTCCAGAAACCCACGGTATTGATCTATCTCCTTTGCTCTCACAGTTATGCCAATATAAGGGTGACAAGCATTCACATAATAGAAACTATCCATTTATCTTTTACCTAACTAAAGACACTAGGTCTGTGAGCCAGAATATCTTTTACATTTTTTTAATGTTTCAAAATGACCAAGTTTCTTTCCCGATCTCTGCACAGTCATTTTAGTACAATGTGTACAGTGCCCCAGAAGAGAAAACAGTAGACTGAAATATTTCATGAGGCCTATGGCCAGAAGGTGTAGACACTGGTTTCCGACGATTGACTGACAGTTATACCAATGCTAGCCACCTGTTGCCCAACCTAATCATGTGTTTACCTTAGAGTTAGACAAACTATGCCAAATCTGGCCCTGCATATGTTCTTGGAAATAAAGTCTTAGTGGAACACAGTCCCAGTCATTTGTTTATGCGTTGTTTATAACTGCTTCTGCATGACAAAGCTGAGTTGTTAAGGAGACATCTGGCCCACAAATATTTACTATCTGATTTTGATTTTTTTTTTACAGGTAAAGTTTGCCCCCGCCCCCATTTACCTAATGGCTGGTGTCCTGTTAAAAAGTGATAGTTGAGCCATATTTAATAATCCAGGGAAGGAAGAATCAGAATGCAGTCAGTCATCACATAGCTTCTCTCTATACAAGGTGTGCTATCCTTGAGAGTGAGATTTTCCATTGGTTGATTTTTTAATTGATATTTTCATTTATTTCCTCAATTCTGAATTTATTAAATGTAATCCTATTAGGTGACCGGTACCTCTATATCCAATAGGCTGCCTGTTTAGGTAGACATGGCAAGAAAATGTCCCCAGGTTTTTCTCTCACAATGCAAATGTTTGAAATTCACTTTTACCGCTTTCTTGTCTATGATTTCTATAGCTTGTTGGCTTTCCCATACATATTCATACAACATCACAACCTCCTAGCTCCCTTTATCTTATTAAACCAGAGCTCTGAAAATATAAAAGGACTCTTAAAAGATTACTTATTCTTAAATCATTATCATTTATTTTGAAATGTCAATGGACAGCTTCTTTTCAATAACACATGTGTGAAAAGAAAAACATTGAGCTGAATAATCCACCAAATGGTGGTATTATTTTGCACTGTTAATTTTTAGAGTCCCAATTTTTCTCTGTTCTGCACAAGAATCTAAACATTTTAATTCTTTTAACATAGTACCATAGTAAGTTTATAGCTGCTGTGTCTTACATAACCCACATTTAGGGAAGTAACATTTCTAATTCAATTTACAACGATGTCAAGAAACAACACATATCTGCAGGCAAAGATAAGAAAAACATTCAGGGGTACACAGTGATAGCTCTACTTAAATAAATAAACTTTTGGTTCTAGTGATTAGGTACACAGGATTATTATATGTTTAATTGGCTAACGTGACAATTTGGAATTACTTCTAGTCACATTTAATTGGATTTGGAGTCTCTGGAGAAAAGAAATAGAGAAGCCTAGCAGAGAAACAATCATAAAAGTAAACTGTTTTTCCAAAGGGTGGTAAGCAATGAATTAATATCCATTGCACAATACTTTTTAATATCCCCTCAGCTTCATAAGACTAATGCAGTGGTTGTACACACTAGATACTAAAACCAATTCAATTAAACATAAGTTTCTGGGGAGGGGAGTGTTTGTAGAATTGGAAATTATTTTATTTTCAATTTTAAGGAGGGTAATTTAATCAGAGGTGAATGATCTTTAACTCAGGTAAAGCAGGAGATGTGCTTAAAGACCAATATATAATAGTTAGCTATAATGCTATGCTAGGTTTAAAGGCATTTTAGACTCCATAAAATGTGTTACTCTATAAATGCTTTGGAGCTTAGAGGCAACCAGAAGAAAGCCTTCTCTCATCATCTGTAAATACCATTCCTATACTGTATAATCAAATATATATATAAACGATAAATGGTTAGTTGCTTCTCTTATAGTTCAATGTAGCTATCAAAAAAATAAAAATAAAAAACAAAGATACCAAAACCGGTTTGGCTCAGTGGATAGAGCATCGGCCTGTGGACTCAAAGGTCCCAGGTTCAATTCCAGTCAAGGGTATATACATTGGTTGTGGGCACATCCCCAGTGGGGGGGCGTGCAGGAGGCAGTTGCTCAATGTCTCTCATTGATGTTTCTAACTCTATCTCTCTCCCTTCCTCTCTGCAAGAAATCAATAAAATAAATAAATATATATATATTTTTAAAAAGACTTACTTATATATTACAAAATCTTTTTCCTTGGTATTTACGTATACTACCTGGTATGGTTTTTCTTTTGTCTTATAAATTTGTTTTTTGTTGTTGTTGTTTTTTATCTGTCCTTGTTCTTAGGAGTGCCATGATTGCTGACTACATGTTCTGGCTTTTTGGAGGAAGTGAACAGTGTATAAGCAAGCTCATCAAACTGTATTGGCAGGTAAATATTGATGTCCCAACTAGGAAGAAGGGGCCCACTCATTTTTAGAACCAAAATGAAGGGTTGGTACTTACAAGACTGCTGATAAAGGTAGCTGTGTGCATACCCATCAGACGACACTACTCAGTAGTGATGTATTTAATGTATTTGTAATTGAGTAGATTATTTGAGGCTAGTTTTAAGGGCAAAATTCAAGGTTGTTAACTCTTGGCCCATGCTTCAGTTTTACAACCCAATATAAATTTTATACATCCCAGAATTGTTTTCCCAGGCATGCTGCTATTATGATATGATCCTTTAAAATGTTAACTTTATATTTTTTAAATATATATTTCATTGCTTTTTTACAGAGAGGAAAGGAGAAGGATAGAGAGCTAGAAACATCGATGAGAGAAAAAAACCGATCAGCTGCCTCCTGCACACCTCCTACTGGGGATGTGCCCACAACTAAGGTACATGCGCTTAACCAGAATCAAACTGGGAACCTTTCAGTCTTCAGGCCGATGCTCTATCCAGTGAACCAAACTGGTCAGAGCAACTTTGTGTTTTCATACATTCTTTGTCATCTATGATCTGTAAAATTAGATGCTACAAGTAATACCAATTATATAATAAGTGGAAATACAAAGATCAGTTGTATTTATTGGGTAACATTTAGGAATTGCAACAATAACCAAAAAAACTGCAAATCTTCTTTCTTGTTATTCAAAATGGCAGCAAAAAAAGTCATATGAAAGGTCAGTTAGATGTCAAGAAGAGAATAATAATTTCTTAGATTATAGGAGAATTAAGAATGTACTAAATTAATCTCCTTGACGACATACAAATCTACTTTTGTCTTATTCTGCCCCCACACAAATTGTCAATGACTTTCTTCTAAAATATGTGCAAAATGAAGATCTCACTTATCATCAAGAAACAACATCTAACTTGCTACCTAGATATACTGCTTTCTTCATTCAAAGCGGATTTCTACCCCCTTGAAACTTAGATCAAGCGGTTTCCAGGGGGGCCACAATGATCAAATGGAAACACATTTCCAAATAATTTTTTTTTCAAATATTTGAAAATCAACTTCAAAAGCCACCTTCCTCCTTCCTAGCTTCTGCCCTCCAGACTATGTGAGGCTGGGTTTTTTTTTCCTTTGTATTTCAAGATAGTTTCATTTAATTGAATATGAACATTTGGAATCAACTAGAATAAGATCTGCTGAAACATTAACATGAAAGTGAGAAGAAACTATTGCCATCTTCTAATGCTTCCTAATTTTTCCCTCATTCTCACTAATGTGTCTTGGCCTCTAGTTTTCTGTATTTCTATCAGGAAATACAGAATGTTATCTTCATTAAACAGTAAAGTATTAGGTATACCATGTAAAATTCTCAGTAATTTATATTGTTTCATCTAAATATTTGGATGATTATAATTGAGACTTATAAATGTGTTGTTGTTTTTTAAGTGAACCTTTAGGTAGGTAAATTTTAATCTCAAAAAATTATTAATTTGCTGGTAACTCTTAGAATTTTCTAAGGAAATTTAGAATATACAAAATAGTAGTAGTTGCTTATAGCTATGTTCGTAAATAGTTGCTAGATTTGAAATACAAGCAAATAATATGGGCTATCGATATAGTAAAGGAAGAGGACACTTTATTGAAGGATTTCAGAGGCTTCTAGAGAGAAATGGGACAGAAATTAAATCTTGAGGATGAGATAATAGCTAGCAGGCCTGGCATATATCAGCTCCCAAATGAGTGTTTTAGTTTACTCATCCATTAAACATATATTTAATATCTATTGTGTTTTCTTTATTGAGCTGGGCGGGGTGTGGGGAGGTCCAATGTTGGTTCAACCTAAGACAGGTCAAGAGCTTGAAACTGGTTAATCATTTTGTTTCCTTTATCTTTCGAAGAGAACCAATATCACTATTTACCTCAAACTAAGAAAGTAATCTCCACTTAGCAACACATGCGTGTGTGCTATATTAAAAAAGAATAAAACAAGCACTATTATTTTGCCATTCTGTACTAAGGATAGATAAGAAAAATATTTTTATCTTTTTATTCTTCTTTTCCCCTTTAATTGAAAGTAAACATTATATATTGAAAACAAGCCCTTGTCTGGAAGTCACATGTGATTCAGTCCAAGTTCAAGCACTAGTCACCTAACCTGAGGCTGGGTAGTCTCCAGAGGAGTTTCAGCTGTGAAATAAGAGATGCCTAGCATAAAGTGCTTGAGGAGATCTATTCTTAAAGCCCATGTGAACACTAAAATCTCACACTTTTAGGCACATCCAAACATGATATCACAAATTTTAAGAAAAAAAAGGAACATAATTAGACGTTTCATCCTATAGGCAAATTCCATAACCTAAACCCTTCTAACTAGCCCTAGCCTCACCATACCACACCATTGTCTCACCTGTTACATTCTTCCTTATGCTAGCTAGCCTCTCCTTGATGTTAATTCAAATATAAATATAAACCTGTTCTGTTCTGAATCAAAAGGGGGTTTAGGACATTGCCCGAGAGTGCCCAGTCCATGCCAACTTTAAAGGTAGGAATGCCCATTATCCCAACACCATTGCAACTACACTGTTTAATTTAAGAATTCCCAAACATCACAGACTAGAAATTGTATTTGCATGTACATTCGCAGACATTCATTAAGACTGAATTTAGACAGGGGTGTTTTCACTACCTTTGTTAGTGGAGAAGATACTATACAGTTTCCATTTAACCACATAAAACCCTCCAATTCTGGTCAGTTATTCTTTTTAGATGTTTTAAGCAGAAAATGGAAAATTTCATAATGTAAAAATTTGAGAACCAGTCTACACCCACTCTTATAGACCACTGAGTTACAAAGTTTATATGCAAAAGAATAGACCTTTGCTTTGGTAAGCTCAAGAACTCCTTTAAATTGTATTAAGAATATTTTCATATCATCCACTCAGCAAGAAAAGAAGGGCATAAATCTCTACACTATATGACAGCTCACACGGGGATATATCACTTTGAATAAAAGTGTTTGCACATCTTATTCTATAATAGTGTCACCTCGTCAGAGCTAGAGAGGGTTGGAAATAACTTGTCAGGAGACTGTACTTGCATACATGCCTCTGCAACTGATTCTCTTCTTCTGTTATCAGCCACCCTTGTCTCAAACACTGGAGACCCCATCACAATTCTGCACTAATTCACAAAATGGAAAACCCTACTCAGGCTAAGCAGTGTCCCTTATGTATTCATTTATTGCTCCTAAACATAATATTATTCCAAGAAGAACTTTAGAGTAAACTCTAATCCACCTCCCAAGCCCTTTCTTTGCCCCTTAGGTCCAGGGCTAGATTTAATAGCATCAGGAAACAAATAAGACTTCCTGCTCTTCCACTCCTGTCTCCTTTTCCCGCTTTCCAGCCTTCACTTTCAGCCATGCTCTGGGCCACGTGGGTTATCTTCTGTGTGGCTTTATCTTCTGCCATGTGAGTAATAGAGCCAACTCTGGTCTGCACCACTCAGCAAAGTGGAGTGAGAAATGGCGATAGCAGCTAATTTTGTTACAGAACTCCACGCAAGGAGTGTGGAGGAACCCCGAAACAGTGAGGGTGCGTGCATGAGGCAACCAATCTAGGTGTCTGTCTCACATCGATGCCCCCACCCCTCTGTCTTTCCCTCCCTCTCCGATCTCCCTTCTCCCTTCTCGTCTCTCTCCCCATGCAAGCTGCCTGAGAAGCTCATCCCCTACCTTAATTGTTCTGTTAAATTTTTTCTTTTCTTTTTTTCTTTTTTTGAATCACAAACGCCTTTGAGAATCTGATTCAATTTGCAGGCATCCACCTAGAAACAATACTCATACACACATACACATAGAAAAATATGTTTACCCTTTATCTCACTGCATTGAAAATTGATCTTCTACACACAGAACACCAAAAGCAGCATTTACAGATTATTCTAGATTTCTCACTCTTGTGAAAGGGTTGTGCAAGTTTTCTGGAATCAAAAATTGAAATATTACATTTGACACCTCATCACTGTCAGCTTTTCATTTTAATGGCTATGGAGCTAAAACCCTGATTCACAGTTTTGAATAGCAGATGGAGTCAGAACTCCTATAGTTCACAATATCTCATATGGGTAGGCAGGCATCAAAAAAACACAAAATTCGGCCTGGCTGGTGTTCTCAATGGTTAGAGCATGGCCCTTGCACCAAAGGGTGGCAGGTTTGATTCCTGGTCAAGGGCATGTTTCTGGGTTGCAGGTTTGATCCCCCGCCCGTCAGGGTGCATGCATGAGACAACCAATCTATGTGTTACCTCACTTCAATGCCCTCCTTCTCTCTTTTCCTCCCTCCCTCCCCTCCTCTTTCTCTAAAAAATAATGGAAAAAATGCCCTTGGGTAAGGATTAACATACATACATACATACATACATACATACATACATAAAATAACACCAAAATTTATATTACATCATTTTTTTGTCCTCAAGTAAATTAAATTTATTTTTGTTAGTAGATACCTTTTTTCTTTGCTCCATATCATCAAAGCTGTCTATGTCAGCAATGTGTTTCAATGTTAATGCTATCTAAATGAAAAGGGACCTTTATAAGACATAAGCCATTTGCTAGGCTTTTATAGGTTTTTGTAGCTAGAAACTCTCCAAACTTTGTCAGCCTCACCCCTAGTATTGGAAAGTTCATATTGTTATTTGACTCTGGCCACTTCATTTGAAGAAGCAGCTTGACCAAAAACAAGCTCATAGTTTTTTTGCAGAAGCATGTCTAATAGTTAATTCAGTATGTCAATCAAAAGATTTGTCTACTTTATCTAAGATATCAACCATGAAAATAAATAAAAACTAGTCCTGGAATGAACTCACTATGAATTTGTTCTAAAATGGGTTTTCTTTTCCCTTAAAATTTTTAAAAGAATTAACCAGCTGGCCAGCATGGCTCAATGGTTGAGCATCAACCTATGAACCAGGAGGTCACGGTTCAATTCCCAGTCAGGGCATCTGCCTGTATTGCGGGCCTGATCTCCAGTGAGGGACATGCGAGAGGCAGCTGATCAATGATTCTCATCATTGATGTTTCTAGCTCTCTTTCCTTCTCCCTTCCTCTTTGAAATCAATAAAAATATATATTTTAACGCCGAAACTGGTTTGGCTCAGTGGATAGAATGTTGGTCTGCAGACTGAAAGGTCCCAGGTTGATTCCGGTAAAGGGCATGTACCTTGGTTGCAGGCACACCTCCAGTAGGGGGCGTGCAAGAGGCAGCTGATTGATGTCTCTCTCTCATCGATGTTTCTAACTCTCTATCCCTCTCCCTTCCTCTCTGTAAAAAATCAATAAAATATATTTATTTATATTTTTAAATATATTTTTAAATATATATATATATATATTTTTTTAAGATAAAAAATTTAAGCAAACCAAATTATTTCTAAATTTCCCCCTCTGGGTTGCCAACAAAATTCTTTAATAGGCAAGAACCTCGTGGTGTGTGTTCTTGGGTCTTGACAAAGATTTACTGATGTGGCACTGATTTGAGTTCTTGGCTCTGAGGAAGCTGAAGACTTTCACAGTAGTAAAAGACCTCTTTGGGGATTGTTGGAAGGGTTGCTGACACCAACACAGACCCATGTGGAAAGCCTGACATGTGGAGCAGCTTTCCTTAGTGAAGCAGTAAAGGCTAAGGCTGTGCCAACTTCACAGGTTGTCCATCTGTGCAGAGAATACCAAGACTTCCCATCCAATCCAAGTTGTACTTGGCATTGAAATGTTCACCATCTTCAAGATATCAATGGCATATCTGGTTTCCAAAAAGGACTCACCAAAAAAGGAATACTTCTTTAATGTAATTATTCTCAGTGGACAAAATCAGGTGTTGGGTGCCCCACCATTCACATCCTTGAAGAAGATGGTGCCATCTCTGGGCCCCTAAAGCCCTTACTTGACTTCCAGGGGTTTACAACGAGGAGTTAAGACTCTTGCACAACTCATTCTCTTTACAGCAGCCCTTCTTCTCTTTGGTATTGGGCCTAGCAAGAGACATTTACTGCTTTCAGCACTTAACGCAAAAATAGCACCCAGAATGTTAGTGCCATGTGATGAAACTGCACTGTCGTCATTCAGACTTGAAGCCTCTCCAATCCTGTGTCTCCAGATGCTTCTTAAATTAATAGATACCTTTTTTCTTTGCTCTCAAATTGCATGTGTTATCATACCCATGCAGCAACTATTTATTGAGAGCTTATTAGTGGTGGTATGTTAGGCACTGTGCTTTGTGTAGGGAATGTGTCACTAAACAAAATAGGCATCACTGCTATATGTCTTAAAGGAACATATATGTTTTCTGACACAGAATATTTATGAAGAAAAACAACTGGTTCTTAAATCAGACACCACTTCTTCTTAACCTCTTTTTCTGTACATGTTTTTCTCCACTTTTTTTATCAAAGTGAACTGCAAAACGTAGCTCAATACATATTTGTTAAATGAATAAATCAACTACATTCAATATTGTTTTGACATAAAGCTAAAACAATAATGTTTAGAATATTTTGGAATAGTTATTTTATTTGTAATTTTAAAATTCATTGCTCACATGTATTCCACAAATATTTCTGTGTGTGTTCATGTTCAGTTTACAATTGTGGACATTTTTTGTGCTTTAGGTGAGAGTGGGATTCATAAGACTATTTGGAGAAGGGTATAGAATTCCAAGAGTTTTTGTCTCATTGGTTTCTGTGATCACTAGTGTCTCCATGAAAATACGAAGGTCTTAGCTATTACCTTCTTTCAAATGTGGCAATCAAGGCAGCAGCAAGCTAATGGATTTCTCTGCACTAATCAGAGAATGGTGTAGCATAACTTAACACTGAACGTAAGTTGATTCCTTATACTAATAATTAATTCTAACTTTTTTTGCTTGAGTTCTTTTTTCTCCCTCTTCTTGATTTTGCAAAATCATTCCAATATTAGTCATTTGCATGGTGAAAATTAATGATATCTCAACCTCAGAACAAAAATAAAATCTTCAGCATGAAATGACAGGCAAAGTAAGGTCAAGGAAACAGAAAAAAAAATGTATTAGCTTTAATAAAACACCTACATGTTCTGGAGAAGAAAAATGTGTTCTCTCTAAAGATTTTCTTCCACATGAAAAATTTTTCTACCAAAAGGAACAAAACAGAAATACCATATGAGCCATTTCTCTTAATGGTGTATATTTAAAGTCTATTTATTTATTTGTCCTTGTCAGGCAGAGAGTTTATAAAATATTTAGACACAAAGTGTCTGAAAGCAAGCAGGCATTATACACAATGTGGCAAAAGTAGATTTTGAGTACAGGAAATGGAGTTTATTTTTGTAGTATTATTTATCAATTATTGTATTTTTATACAAACAGCTATAAATCTACTTTTGCCTCATCTAGAGTATTTATTTTAGATATGATTTGAGAAATAACTAAAACACTCACCTAAAAACCTTTCCCTATTAATTTTAATGTATCATGTTTACATTCCCATCATTTGGTACTGAGTTTCTATGGTTTTATGCAAAACTAGTGGCCTGGCATGAAATTCATGCATGGGGCAAGGGGGAGTCCCTCAGCTCAGCCTGCACCCTCTCCAATCGGACACCCTTTGGAAGATGTCTAACTGCTGGATATCCCTCTCACAATCCGGGACTGCTGGCTCCTAACCACTCACCTGCCTGCCTGCCTGACCACCCCTAACTCCTCTACCTGCCTGCTTGATGACCCCTAACTTCTCTGCCTTCCTACCTGTTTTCTCCTAACTGCCTCTGCCCTCTTGCCTGATTGCCCCTAACTGTCCTCCCCTGCTGGCCTGATCTCACCCCTAACTGCCCTCCCCTGCCAGTTTGATTGCCCCTAACCTCCTGCCGGCCTGATCTCACTCCCAACTACCCTCCCCTGCTGGCCTGATTGCCCCTAACTGCCTCTGCCTCAGCCCCCATCACCATGGCTTTGTCTGAAAGGAAGTTGGATGTCCAGAAGATGGCCAGTAGACCTGGTCTAATTAGTATAGTACCCTTTTATTAGTATAGATAGATTATATAGAATAGAATTGCTTAAATTGCGGGGGGGGAGGAGCCTTTTTCAACAGGAGGAGATGCTCTTGGCAGAAAAAAATACATAATCCCTATATCTGGACTGATAGCCAGCCATATGCACTATACTGCCAAACTGGTCATTAATAAATTGAACCACTTTCTTACACCTTACACCAAATAGCTGTTGCCCTTAAAATCTTCCCCCAGTCCCCATCTTGGGTTCTGCCTCCACAGTTCACCCAGATTAGGTTCTAATTGGTTGGCTTCTATGCCAGTCAGCGTCAAAAGCTCTGCCTCTTAGGCAGCCATTGGTTCCTCACAGTTCACCCAGATTTGGTTCTGATTGGTCAGTTTCTTTGCCAGTCAGAGCCAAAGCTCTGCCTCTTCGGCCGCCATTGGCTCCTTGCAGTTCACTCAGATTTGGTTCTGATTGGTTTGTTTCTATGTTTCTCAACATCTCCAGGCTTATTTCTGGGCCTGATCAGAGAGGTGGGCTGATCAGCAGCCTCCCCAGGCTGTTGGCAAATGGACTGAATTGCTGACCTTTCAGAGACAGACAGGCTTGGCTGCTGGCAAGGCCCAGAGAGAGACAGGCAAGGGCAAGAATCTCTCTGGGCCTTACCAGCAGCCTGGGGTGGCTGCTGATCAGTCCTGCCTCTCTCTCTCTCTCTCCCTGAGAGGTCAACAGTTCAGCCTGCTCACCAATCCTTCCCACACACACACACACCCAAGCCTGCTACATGTGCAGCCTGGTGTTTGGTCACCCCTTTGGTCGTTTGGGACATTACAGACTCTGACTCTTTATATATAGCTAGATAATTTTATCGGGGAATTTTTAACTCATTCATTGGTGAACCCTAAACAGAATTGTGGGAATTAATTCATTTAAGACTTCTTAGTCTCTTTGGAAACATGAAAACAGAATCCTGGAGGAATAAGATCCAAGAAGAGACAAGTTCTGATGACAGAAGGTGACAGAACTCATGCAAGCTCTAATGAGAATCAGTGACAGAATTTTTGGGATATAGGAAATGTATCTTGAGCAGAAGGATCTTATGGAAGCAATGAATACCTGTGCTTAACTCTGTGAAAGAAAGGAAACAAAATAAATATGAGCAGTAGAAAGAGGTCAGCCTGAGATTCACAAAATTTAACTTCTAATTCCTATGCTAGAAGTCTATTTTGAATAAGTCACTTCATTTCTGTTTCAGTCAACTACTACTACAGTAATGCTGTGTAACAAATCTCTCTAAAATTCGGTGACTTCTAATAATAAACAGGTTGGTTGCCTTGAATTTGATTTCTCTAAGCTGGTCTTGCCTGGGCTTGACTAGACTTAGTTCCAGGCTACCAAGAGACCCAAGTGTGATCCACATGCCTCTCATCCTCCTTTAACCAATGGCTACCTGATGTCTCTTCCTCTTATGGCAAAATACAGGAGTCTAAGAGAGAAAGTATAACTATATACTAGTAAGCACATTCCAACCTCTGCTCAGAGTGTGCTTTCTAACAACCCATTGGCCAAAGCAAGCCATGTGGTAAGAAGTAAGATTCATCTACTCACTGAAAAGCTATGACAAAGATGTGGATATGACATTGCTATAGGGAGGGGGAATTAAATCCAGAAACTCAATCTACAACTCTCCTAGACTTCAGTTTCTGCTTCGATATGATGGGGAAGTTAGCCTCAGACAGTGGTTCTCAAATACTATCTAGTGACCAACTGTATCATAGTTACTTGGGAAAAATATTAGATTCCCAGAGCTGGGTGAGGTCTTGAGAACTGTATTTATCTATTTCTCCCCAACTAGGTGACTCTGATGCACAGTCCTGGGCTAACCCTCTAAAGACATTACAATTTCTTTTAAAATTAACGATCAATTTAGCATTCCCCAGGTGGAAAGGTAGAGTGTCAGATGTCCTGCACAGGTGATGCTTACTACCTGACAATACAAGTGAGATCATGCATAAGCCCCAGATTATTCCCTCAGCCTTCCCAGGCAACCTGTGCTTCCTATTTTTAAAAGTTGACAACTGTTCTCCCCTCCTCACCTTGCTATGAGTCAGGTTTGCTTTCACATCTCCCTTCCCGTAAGCCAGTGGTCGGCAAACTGAGGCTCTTGAGCCTCGCTTTGCCACTCTGTTGGTTAATAAGTTTGCCAACCACTGGATAGGGGCTTAATCACAAGGAACAACAACAGCCTGCAATTATTGGAATTGAGAGTCTAAGTCATTGGTCGGCAAACTCATTAGTCAACAGAGCGGCAAACTCATGAGCCAGTTTGCCGATCACTGCCCCAAGCAAACTCCGTGGCTGCTTCAGGAGACTTTCTTGCATTCTGTGTTAAATCTAGACAGCAATGAGCATTGCAAGATTTTTTTTTAGACACTTGCCTACATAGAGATTTGTATATTAAGCTAGGAAATATTAAAATTCTATAAATTCTCCTATTTTTTCAGTTAGAAGACAGACTAAAAAGGAAGTGTCCAAATTTAAATAAGAGGTAAAACAGAGCTGCTTTTCCTGGGTCTTGGAAAAAGATAAATGTAGAAATAAATTTCTCATCTAATTATTCATTCCTGTTTATATGTTCTTTAATGATGTGTTTCCATGGTTACCAGTGTTGTAAAATGCTGCCTATGTTTCATTTCGCTTTGATGCTATTTGAGGTAATATGCCAGTAAGGGAGGTTCACTTTTAAGTGAAAGATGTAGGCGTGTATTTGATCCAAGGGTGAGTTTTTCCGTGAAGGAGAGAGTGACCATGACATTATTTCCTGTTTGTATAGTTTTGGGTAGTTCTTCTGTTGATGTGCTGTGAGTGTCCCAAGCATTAGGAAGGCAGAAAGAAAGGGAAGAAAAGAAAGATAGAGAGGGAAGGAAGAAAGGAGAGGAGGAAGGGAGGGAGGAAGGGAAAGAGAGAGGGAAGAAGGCACCTGAACCCTAATCATATTAAACTTATGAGCACATTTTACTACTATTATATACACTGAGTGGCCAGATTATTATGATCTCTGAATGCATAATAATCTGGCCACTCAGTATAGAGTGCATATATTAGAGGCCTGCATATATTAGAGGCCTGCATATATTCATGAATGGGTGAGGTCCGGCCAGCCTGGTCAGGAGGAGGGGACATGGGCAGCTGGCCGACCTGCCTGCTGGTCGAACTCCTAGTCGAGGGGACAATTTGCCTATTAGCCTTCTATTATATAGGATATACACTGAGTGGCCAGATTATTATGTGTTCAGAGATCATAATAATCTGGCCACTCAGTGTGTATTTGGTGATGTTGATTTCCCTAGACTGTCAAGTAGGTGAGGTTGCTTTGTGCCTGATCCATCCCTCCCTTTTCCTCACACTGTCCCTCCTCCGCAACCACACATGGTCATGCCAGGGGCCAAAGCCGTCTTTCAAAATTGAGCCTAACATTTACTTACTTCACCTCCATGTGAATTTTAGTCAGAGTGCCATCATTGCAGAGGTTGTCTGGCTTGGAAGCCCCAATTGTCACAAAAATAGAGGGCTTTGTCTTCTGCTGAAACAGTCAGATATCCAGATCATGTATGATTTTGAAGACAGTGCCTCTGAATGTGCCCTGCAGGGGGCACATACCTCCCTTGTACATTAGCCCTCTATCTGCAAATTGATCAATCAAGCTCTATCTAAAATGCTGACATCGTATCAAGCAAAAAAGAATTAATCTTCAATCTCTCCTGAGGAATATTTACTTGTTGTTTAAATGGTGCTGGTTTGGTTTTGCAGTTATTATCAGTAGATGACAGAGGAACCCCACACCATTTAATCAGTCAACTTTTCCTCCCAGGCCTCTCCTAAAAAGCTTTTTGGGTTTCTGACGATTGTTAAGGGAGGATAAAAGTAACCTCTACATTTCATTTCATTTTCTCTCATTTGAGAATGATATGGATTTCAGAGATGCAAGGCAATTTAAGCCGTTTTCTTACTTGAACAAATTCAGGTATAGTTATTTGATTCCCAAGAGTCCTGAAGCTATTCTGCTAGGATGCCAGGAGGTTATTTTGTTTAAGTAGAGGATTTGCCTTTCAGCTTAAATTTGTGAACATGTTGATTCCTTCTTTGTTTTATTTTCTCATGAAAATCAAGAAGTGTTATGATTCAAATCAAATTTAGAGGTTTCTCTGGTTAACTTTTATATTTTCCATAGATTTTTACTGGTTATTGATTTACAAGCTTGCAGAGAAATTGAAGTCACTTATTTTAGCAATTGGAGATATGGAATAACTATTCCATGAAATTATGAATTTTTAAACTGTGTTCACCCAGGTATAAGATAGCCTGTAAAGCTCAAAGCTTTTAATGTTTTTTTTATTTATATTTAGCCATGTTTTTGACGGTCTTGCACACCAATTAAAAATAAATTCTCTTCAAGATAAATATCACATGATCTCACTCATTTGTGGAATATAATGAACAACATAAACTGATGAGCAAAAAATAGAACCAGAGTCATAGAAGCATCGAACAAACCGTCCAGCCTACAAGGGAAGGTAGGGGGTGAGGAGGGAAGAGATCAACCAAAGGACTTGTATCCATGCATATGAGCATAACCAATGGACACAGATGGGAGGGGGCAGTGAGGGCTTGTGCTGTGGGATGAAAGTGGTTGGAGAGAGGTCAATGGGGGGTGATGAAGAGACTTATGTAATACTTTAAACAATAAAGGACTCCAATTTAAAAAATTCAAAATAAATTCTCTTTTCTTGAACTCATATGATTGATTGTATTTTCCTCACTAATTATTGAAGATTCCCTGCTGCTCTACCTGTGCTGCAGTTCCTGCTTGGATCATTTTCTTTTTCATAATCTTCCCTCTTCCATATAATGAGACTTTGGCATTTTAAATGTCAACCTTTAACATATGGCATGATTACTTTTTCTCAGGATCTTAAGTAACTATTGAGCTAACCTATTTTGATCCAAGAAAGTATGTGCTATTTTATACAGTGCAGTCTAAACCAGAAGTATCTGCCTATGAGAGTAAATGACATCCAGAAAACTTTCTAAGGACTATTTCAAGCCCAAACATACAGGTGTGGCAAACATGATATAAGCATGATCAAAAAAAATAGTATCATTTACCATCCCACCAAAAAAGATAAGATACTTAAGAATAAACTTACCTAAGGAGATAAAAGACCCCTACTCAGAAAACTACAAGATACTGAAAAAAAAACAGATAGAGGAAGACATAAACAAATGGAAGAATATACAGTGTGCATGGATTGGTAGAATCAACATCATTAAAATGTCCATATTACCCAAAGCAATCTACAGATTCAATTCAATCCCTATTAAAATACCAATGGCATATTTCACACACCTCAAATGAACTCCAAAAATTCATCTGTAATAAAAAAAAAGACCCCAAATAGCTGCAGCAATCCTGAGAAAGAAGAACAAAATAGGAGGGCTCTCAATACCAAATATCAAGCCGTATTATAAAGCCACTGTTCTCAAAACTGCCTGGTACTGGCACAAGAACAGACATATAGATCAATGGAATAAAAGAGAGAACCCAGAAATCAACCCAAACCACTATGCTCAATTAATATTTGACAAAAGAGGTAAGAACAATCAATGGAGTCAAGACAGTCTCTTCAATAAATGGTGTTGGGAAAATTGGACAGATACATGCAAAAAAATTAAACTAGACCACCAACTTATACTATACAAAAAAATAAACTCAAAATGGATAAAGGACTTAAACATAGATGGGAAACCATAAAAAATATTAGAGGAATCCATGGGCAACAAAATCTCAGACATATGCCGAAGCAATATCTTCACTGATACAGCTCCTAGGGCAATGGAAACTAAAGAAAAAATAAACATATGGGACTACATCAAAATAAAAAGCTTCTGTACAGCAAAAGAAACTTCAACAAAACAATAAGAAAGCCCACTGTGTGGGAGAATATATTTGCCAGTGTTATCATGGCTAAGGGTTTAATCTCCAATAGTTACAGAGAACTCATATGACTTAACAAAAGGAAAATAAACCAACCAAAAAATGGACAATGGACCTAAATAGATACTTTTTGAAAGAAGACATAAGAAAGGCCAAGAGACATATGAAAATATGTCTAATCATCCAAGATATGCAAATAAAAATGACAATGCAGTACCATCTCATACCTGTCAGAATGGCTATCATCAATAAATCAACAAATGACAAGTGCTGGCGAGGATGCAGAGCAAAAGGAACCCTGGTGCACTGCTGCTGAGAATGCAGACTGGTGCAGCCACTGTGGAGAACAATATGGAATTTCCTCAAAAAACTAAAAATGGAACTCCTATTTGACCCAGTGATCCCATTTCTAGGACTATGTCCAAATGAACTAGAAACACCAATCAGAAAGCATATATGCAACCCTATGTTCATAGCAGCACAATATACCATATTTAAGATTTGGAAACAGCCTAAATGCCCATCAGCAGATGATTGGATTAGAAAACTGTGTACATCTACACAATGGAATACTACACTGCTGTAAAAAGGAAGGAACTCCTACCATTTTCAACAGCATGGATGAAGTTGAAGAGCATTATGCTAAGCAAAATAACCCAGTCAGAGAAAGACAAATATCACATGATCTCACTCATTTGTGAAATATAATGAACAACATAAACTGATGAACAAAACAGATCCAGAGACAGAAAAGCATCAATCAGACTGTCAAACCTCAGAGGGAAGGTAGGGGAGGATGGGGGTAAGGGAGAGAGATCAACCAAAGAACTTGTATGCATGCATATAAGCCTAACCACAGACACCAGGGGGGTGAGACCATCAGTGGGAGTGGGGGAGGGCATTGGGGGGATAAGAACACATATGTAATATCTTAATCAATAAAGAATAAGTAAATAAATAATAAACAAATAAATAAAAATAAATTTTTAAAAGAGCATGACAAGTCTTCATTTAATCCATTCTTAATGAGGTGGGGCTTGCCCTGCTTTAACATTTGTATATAAGACACAAATCAGGTAAAACTGGAGACTGGAAGTATATAAAACTGATAACTTGAAAGTATAGTGGCAGGTCTCTTGATGATAGCACTTCATTTCATTTATCCTCATTCTGAGACATCTTTTTTTTTTTTGAATCTTCACCCAAGGATATTTGTCCCATTGATTTTTAGAGGAGGGAAAGACAGAGAGATATGGATGAGAGAGCAACTCATCTATTGGTTGCCTCCTGCACGAGCCCCAACCAGGGCCCAGGCCAAGGAGGATCCTGCAACCAAAAATACATACCCTTGACCGGAATTGAACCTGGGACCCTTCAGACCGAAGACTGATGCTCTCTGCATTGAACCAAACTGGGTAAGGCTAAGCTATCTTGAGGATGAGAAGTCAGATATAGGAGGACACCTGCCCCCTCTTGGCATCCTCCTGCAATCTGTTGCCTTCTAAAATATAAAGTCCTCTAGGAGGCACCACAGCCTGGAAGAAAAGAATTGCAAGCAAATGAGAGAAATAAGGAAGAAAAAGAAGAGGTATCTGCTTGCCAAGCAAACCTGAAACCCGAGGAAGAAAAGACATTTTGGGAGCTGGGATACACCTAAGACAAACTTGGAGTGCTAGACGCTAGCACTATAAGGACACTTTCTACATGGCACAGCGGTGCCTCTTCCTGGGTTCCAAACAGCCATCCCTCCTTGGTCTGTGCACCATCCGGGGCCATAGAGCTACTGGCTTCCAAGATGAACAGTTCCCTCGTTGGGAGGCTCCTTTAGTACATTTTTCCTTCTGCTTTGTGATGCTTTATAAAGGAGTGCTTCCTATATTCACAATCTTTTCTTTGTGCCAGACAGGGCTGTGCACTGCATTTTGCAGCCCCACAACATAAATAGCTCACAGCATGAGGCTCTGACTGAGATAGAACTGGTTTGAATCCCCCCCAAAAAAGCTCTGACACTAAGTTGCATGGAACTATTGCATATTGTTTGATGCGAAGACTCAGTTTTTCTCATCTGTAAAATGGGATGACAATGCTTGTTTTCTAGTATTGCCTTCACAATTAAACAGAATAATTTATCCACAGCACTTACCCAATGCACTGTGACCACTCATTTAATTAATAAGTGAGCTTTACAGATTAATCGATGAATTAAATGAAGTCCATATAGGCAGAGTACAAGGGCAGGTTGCTTTCTAATGGCAGAAAGTTAATCCATGCAACCTACTTCAAATAGAGCATCCTTGAATTCTTTTGACTTCTCCAATATACCCTTTCTCAAGGTCATCCTTGTCTTTTCCACTCAGTAATCGACATTGTAGCCCAAGAGACAAAGCAGGTGCTTTGTGGAAAAGGCAGTACAAGTCTGGGGACCAGATCATCAGGTTCTTGTTCCAGCCCTATCGTTAATCAGCTGTTTACATCAGCAAGCCATACCCTAACCCAAAACCACCAGTCAAGCAACGCAATCAGAAAACAACATACAGTTAGGGGAATGGATACCTAACTTCAAGTAACTAAACAAAGTAGAGAGCTGGAATGCACAATGACAACAAGGGTTTTAAACTCTGCTAACATTTACCACTAAACACAGAGCCTAAAACTCCTTAGTACTACCCCATTGTGCTTATGAAATAATTGCAGTAATGTGGCTATTTATTCCCATGATACCTTTTGGTGATTCATTTTAAATCATCAAGAATAAAAGCTCTGTGGCATTCAGTAGAGTCTGCAGGCTGCTGAAGCCCACACTGATAACTCTTGAGTTTCTATCAGCTGGTGTTTCTCTAATGCACAAGCAGAAAATTATTCAAGGTCTTTAGAACAAGAGCGCACTTTAAATTCTATTTATAAATTAAATGTGCTTTGTCACTAAGCTACACCAACCCAAGCATATCATTTAAGTTCCCCTATCAAGAAGTCACTCTTTTAATTTTTATAAATGTTTCCCTTTGAGACAGGCATGCAAAATGATAGCATATTCTACATCTAATGAGTGGCTGGTGGACTAAACAGCCTTATTGTGACCAGTAGCTGTGAAGGACGAATATTCTGTTTTGTGTTTGGATTAATTTGTGAAGGGGATCTTGACCTGCTTTAGTGGGCTTGATGGGATGTGATTCATTTGTTTCTCTGTTAGTGTTAGAGTCAAACTGCTATCTTAAAAACAGGATTAACATAGTCATAAAAAAGGAGAAGCAGTAGTTATCTTATGTTCCCAAAAATTTACAATCTAATTAGGAGGATCAAAAGTCACTCAGAGTAAGAGAAGCATTGGCTTAGGAGACCTGGGTTCTTGTCTTGCTTTCACCTCTAATTTTGTGACTTCGGGTATGTCAATAGAATTCACCACCCTCAGCTTCTTTGATTATAAAGTTGAGTGATTTTAAAATACTTCAGATCTCCTTAGTTCTATGCTAAAATAACCTGGAAATAAAATTTTGCTACAAGATATAACTGATTAAAAATTCAGGGTAAATTTTAGGCATTAAATGCTGAAGTTATTCAGCTAATGGAAGCATTGTGTATAATTAAAACCTTAACCCTAATCCTAACCAGACTGGACAGTGGACAGTAGTGTAGACACACATACACACACACACACACACACACACACACACACACACACATGCACTAGAGGCCTGTGTATGAAATTTGTGCATGTAGGGGGGAAGGGGGTGTCCTTCAGCCCAGCCTGCTCCCTCTCCAGTCTGGGATCCCTTGAGGGATGTCCTACTGCCCATTTAGGCCTGATCCAAGTAGGATCAGGCCTAAAAGGGCAGTCGGATATCCTTCTCAAAATCCAGGACTGCTGGCTCCCAACTGCTCATCTGCCTGCCTTTCTGATTGCCCTTAACACTTCTGCTTGCCAGCCTGACCAACCACCCTCTAACCACTCCTCTGCCAGCCTGTTTGCCCCTAAATGCCTTCCCCTGCAGGCCTGGTCACCCCAACTGCCCTCCCTTGCAGGCCTGGGTCCTCCCCAACTGCCCTTTTCTGCAGTCCCAATCACCCTCAGCTTCCTTCCTCTGCCAGCCTGGTCACCCCTAACTGCCCTCCCCTGCAGGTTTGATCACCCCCAACTGCCCTCTCTTACAGGCCTGGTCTCTGCCAACTGCCCTCCCCTGCTGGCCAATTTGTGGTGGTCATCTTGTGTCCACATGGGGGAAAGATCTTTTGACCACATAGAGGCAGTTGTATTGTGTGTTGGAGTGATGGTCAATCTGCATATTACTCTTTTATTAGATAGGATAGAGGCCTGCTGCATGGGTGGGGGCCAGCTGGTTTGCCCTGAAGGGTGTCCTGGATCAGGGTGGGTGTTCCCTTGGAGCTTGAGGTGGCCTGGGCGAGGGACCCATGGTGGTTTCCAGGCCAGCTATGCCCCTGGAGACCCAAGGGAAGGAGGCCCTGGTATCTGGGATTTATTTATCTTCTACAATTGAAACTTTGTAGCCTGGAGCAGAGCCAAGCCTTTTGCTCACACAGCCATTGAAACTTTGTTACCTTAAGTAAAGGCCTCCACCAGCCAGACTTTGCAGAAAGCTTGGCTTCCTCCATAGCCAGGAGCAACTGAAGCCTCTCTCCTGCTCTCTCTGTGGCTGTAGCCATCTTGGTTGTGTTAATTTGCATACTCACTCTGATTGGCTGATGGGTGTTGCTGGTGGGCGTGGCTGGTGGGTGTAGCAGAGGTACAGTCAATTTGCATATTACTCTTTTATTAGATAGGATATATATTCCAAAATTATACAGTATTAACATATACTGCAATGCTAACGTAAATTAAATACTTCAATATTTAAAATAATATTATTATGACTATTTTTAAGCAGAGCAGGTTGCAAAGTAGAGAATTCAAAACAGCTATAGAAAAAAATTGCTTACTTTGCTACATACAAGTTATCTGTTTATACAATCTTTGGTTGTTTCTGGACAATGCTAATAAATGCAAATAAAAATTTTAATATCTTAAACTGCATAAAAATGTAATTTTCACATCACTGGGCTGATAAATATAATGGCAAACTGCTGAATATTTCCTTACATTAGAAAAATACAGAATTTATAATGAAGGTTTCTTAATAAAAGAACTATAAATTAAAGGTAATATTTCAGCCTTAAAATGTTGATCTTAAGGTATGGGAGGCATTCAATTATTACATATATCATTATGACATACTTATATTAATAAAATCATCATAAAAATGTCAATCTGGCTATTGCATAAATGATACAGGCGTATAAGGAAACCTCAAGGTAGGATATTCTGTTCTTTAGGATAATCTACTCAGGTTAATTCTAAATTTCAAAAAAATTAAGTCACCCAAATTAAACCCACATATATTTTAAAAGATTAATTTGAAAATATTGCTCACAAAATTCATTTCCATTTTCTACATAATTCTAGTCATCATCCAAAATTGTATCATTGTTTTATTTTATTTTTAAATATATTTTTATTTATTTCAGAGAAGAAGGAAGAGGAATGGAAACATCAATAGTGAGAGTGAATCATTGATTGAAGGAAGAGAGAAAGGAACATGAATGATGAGAGAGAATCATTGATTCACTGCCTCCTGCACACCCCCTACTGGGGATCTAGCCTGCAACCCGGGCTTATGCTCTTGACCAGAATTGAACCTGGGAACAGGCCAATGCCCTATCCACTGAGCCAAACCAGCTATGGCCAAAGTTGTGTCAGTAATAACAAAGATCCATTAGCCACTAAACATTAAATGTTCCCATCTCGAACCTAGCACTGCTTCCTTTGAAGCCAATTATGTTAACTTTGAAAATAAAACAAAATAATCATATTATTCATTCACTAGGAATACCTACTTGCGTGGACTTTATGAGGATGAAGGAAATAGTTTTCCAATATGCATATAATAGACTCTTCATGAAAGACAAGCCCAACTCAAAATTGCTATCACAAAATGAAAACCTGATATTTTGGTCCTTAACCAAAAATTCCCATGATTTTAATACAGCTAGATTTTTGTCAAAGTTGTTTCATTAAGGAGTTATTCCATAATGTACCAGAAATATATATATTCCTTTGCCAGAGCAATATGAGCCAGGTTCAAAGCCTCAAGATTTGTTGTTCTCCAGAAGAATGAAAAATGTTATACATTAAAACACAACAAGGATACGCCAAGATCTGGTAAAAGGGTAATTTGTATTCTCATTTATATTCTATTTTTCAATATTTCTTCTTGGGGCTATAATAATTTCCTTTGAGAAAGTATCGCTATGGGGAATTCAATTCTTATCCTAACACACTCTGCTCACTCACATACTTCCTCACCCATCTTCAAGACAAAAAAAAAAAAAGATAGAGGGCAGAAGCCACAAAAGAAGCCCATTTCTATTGGTTCTGCGTGGGAAGAGAGGGAGGCTGCGTTCCAGCACATCCCTCCCACGTGGAGAGCCCTGTGAAAACCTCCATGCAATGCCTTGAGCATCCTGCCAAGAATATAGTGCCTTAAAGGAGCAGATCAAGCTGCAACACAAAAACCACACTTCTGCCATTTACAAAAAAAAAGCTGGTGTAGGCTCTTCGGCACGAGTCTTACTGTCCCTGCTGTGAAATGGCTTAGCAAAGCTATCCTGCAGAAGTCACTTAATCTGCCAGCAGTTGGAAGAGAAATGAAAGGGAGAGACTGTGTTCTATCCTGGCCTTGCTGCAATACTGTTAATGTCTTTCTGGGAGAAAACTAGAGAATTAAGTCCCTTCACTAAAATTTTTTATCCAGAATTTAAAGCAACATATCCTTCACCACGGTATTCAGAAAAACTAATTGGGTCTGAGGAACAGGTATGGGCTGAGTTGTGTTCTCCCAAAATTCATATGCCTAAATCCTAACCCTGTTTTGGGGATTGGGGGTTTATTTTCAAATAGGATAATTCAGTTAAAGTGAGATCTTTGGAGGGGTCTTAAACCATGACTGATGTCCTACTACCATGAGAAGAGGAGATTAGAGTACAGATACACAGAAGAAAAAACATGTGAAAACACAGGGAGAAGCTACACAGAAGAGAAAGCCCTGAGAAGTCGACCCGGCAAAGACCTTAATCTTGGAATTCCAGCCTCAGGAATTATGGAAATAAGTATGGTACTTTGTTGTGGCAGCCCCAGCAAACTGATATGGAATTAATAGGTTACACTGGTGGCAAGGTCAGATTGTGACCTTCGAATTGAGACCTAGAACAACTTCCCTCTCCAGCACATCACTCCACATGCGTCTAGGGACAACTACTTGCTTTTTTTGGTCTGGAAAGGCCTTCCCAAGATTGGTTCCAGCAGTGACCATATATAAGCACCAATCCGGAGAAATTATTCTCCTACACAATCTAAACAGTCTTTATTTTTGCTGGAGGACCAGAACCTGTCACCCAAACACCTTATTTAAGTTCTTAATCCACGTCCCGGAATTCCGAACCTGACACCTATACATTACCCATGTTGGCACATTCACAGCCCACTGCTATTTCCATCTGAGTACTGGCTCTGGGTTTGGTGTCACAACTATTCTTTGTTTCCTTCCCATTCCTCCTACCTGGAAAGGAAAGGGTCATGGGCAATGTTAAGTTCTTTGATGCAGCCATTCAGACAGTTGCCCCATAAACAAATTTAAAATATGAATTTACAAATTTATGTCATTTTCTAGTTCAAATCTCAGAGAAAGGAGGATCCTTTGTACCCAGAAAATCCCTTCAGAGCTGCTCTTTTACACACAATGTAGGTGATCATAGAGGCCATTTGAAGTCACTGACGCGTGGAGTAGGCAATGTACAAGTTAAATTAGGCTTTCTGAGTTTAAAAATCAACTCCTCATTGCTTTTAGTATTAATAAGAAACTTGTTTACAAATACTATGCTGTAATAATATAAATTGCTGTTTGTTAAGTGGTTTTTTCTTTGTTAGAAAATTCAGATCTATTACTATTCCTTATTAGTTGTTGGCATTCTCATGCAGGTAGGGGGAATTATTCCTATCCATAAATATAGATTTTTATAATATGCCTTTATGCTATTTTTAGAAAAATAAGATTACTATAGACACTTCTACTTTGAATTCAATGTCCAAGCCTCATTAGTAGGAACAGTTGTAGAAAAGGAATAAATTCCTTTTTATAAAAACTTCTCATAACTTTCTTTTTGGTCTGTTTCAAATAATAATGGGCCTACTTAAAACAGGAAGTTCAGGGTGATGGCAGGCTTTATAAAGAACTAGAGGCCCAGTGCACAAAATTCATGCACTGGTAGGGTCCCCAGTGGCTGACATGGCTAGCCGGATACTCCCTCCCTTCCCCCGGCCAGCCCCACTCCTTGGTTGAACCCCTGGAAGAGCTCCTGATTGAGGGGACAGTTTTTATACTATACTTTTATTATATAGGATGGTAATATGAGCAAAGAAAAATTAATCATTAAATTCTTAAATGGCAAAATCCATCTCAAACAGCTCCTGTGATGTGGTTAGAAGGGAAGCTTTTCTGGGCGTGAGTTGAGAAGGCTTTTTTTGTTCTAGAAGGCTTTCCCAGATATTGAGAGAAGGAAAAAAAATGTGTCTAGTTTGTCACGTTATTTATAGAAAATACTTAGATCTAGATACTTCAATTAGTTTTTTTAAAGTACAAATTGCTCATCAATGTCTGTAAGATAATTATGTTAAACTTAAGAATTTGATTTTTTTCAATCAAGTAAAAAATGACACCCTAGAAAATAGAATTTTTATTTTTATCTTAAAGCAAGCTCAGTTCAGAAGTGTCTATTTACAAACTTTCTTCATTTAATTGGTTTTCTTAATATGAAATAGTATTTCCAGAACTAATTAAAATTTCATTCTAATGAATATTCAAAACCAAAATATGTTATCTTTGCAGTACAGTATATAGATTTTTAAATCATCCATAAACGTAATTATATTATTTTACATTCTTAAAAAGTCATGTGTTGTTATTGATGGGTTGTTTGCTTCTCCTCAGGCCATGATTGAAGAAGCCATCACCAGAGCAGAGTCATTCTCAGTTATGTACACACCATTTGCAACAAAAATCAGAGCTGATAAAGTAGAAAAAGTAAAAGAGGTTTTCACAAAAACTCATCCTGCATATGTGGAATATATCTACACAGGTAAAATTCCATACCTTCAACTTATCAGCTGATACTTTATTTCAAATAAAGTAGAGGCCTGCTGGTGTGGCTCATTTGGCTGAGTGTCATCCTGTGCACTGAAAGGTCATCAGTTCAATTCCTAGTCAGGGCAATTTTTCTCTCTCACATCGATGTTTGGTCTCTCTCTCTCTCCCTTTCATCCCCTTCCCCCGCTCCCTCCCCCTCTCTCTAAGCATATCCTCAGGTGGGGATTGAACAAAAATAGAGAACCATTTCTGTTTCAGTTTTAGAGGTATGGTGTTTTTAGCTGAGAAGTTGAAATGGAAAGTCATTTCAAGGTTTTAAGTGGGGCTAACAGTATAGGTCTAGCGTGATATTCCTAGTGCCATCATGTTTCTATATTCTAAGATGAGTAATAAAACCTGGAAGCTCTAAGATTTTTAAAAAATAAAATAAGATAAAAATAACCATTAGTAAAATATTCTTTCCCCATATCCTTCATCGATAAACTAGATGATTATAGTATTTTTTTGAAGATAGATTTTTTTTGCCAGTTCCTGCTATTTCTATTTTCCTTCCTCCATCTATCTCACATCCCAAACCTCCCTTTTGCCTTATGTTCTTGGATCAGTGGTAGCCATATGAGATGTAGACATGCAAGTGTACTCAGAGGACAAAACACCAGTACAATTCCTTTTCCCTCTCTTTGTCTTTGGAAGCCACTTGTTTTATTTATTCATCCAAAAACACATTTTACTACCTACTAGGTACTGAGTGTTGTTCTGAATTAAGACAGGGATTTTCATGTACTGAATTAATAGCTCTTAATGATAAATAGCATGTTAAGCAAAATCTCTAAATGCACATACCTAATATCACATCTTCCTACTAAGGCCCCTCCATTTCTTTTTTTTTTTTTAGGGATTTGAGGCCACATCACTGATTTATAGGACTCATAATATATTCCATTAGTGTTCACTTATCATATGCCAGGCATTCTACATCCATTAGAGTGGATGTTATTCCCGTAACTTATGAAGTGAGTAAGATGATTCTCATTTAGAAACAAGAAAACAGCAATCAGAGACAACAAGAGAACAAATAGCTTTTCCAAAGATGCACAGCAAATTGGTGGCAATAGGCCTTGGATTTGAACCCATGTCCTTGTCATTGAATTATACTATTTCCATCTGATAGGGGCACAGATGTGATGGAAGCTTTAAATTTAAATCCTATGGAGTCCTTTTTTTAAATTTTTCTACTACGCCTTTAGCTCTTCAGAAAAAACATAGGAAATAATCTAACCAGTGATGATTAAATAATGAATCCCTAAGGAACAATGAGAATTTGAGGACAGAGAAAGGAAAGAGAAGAAAGTACAGTGCATGCTATAATGACCATTGATGCTTATTTATTTTATTTGAATACTTTGTCAGGAAGTAGAGAAAAAATGCTTCAGAACTTATATTCTTTGCTAATTGTTATAAATCATTTTTTATTTTATCATGGATATCTTACAGAGGGTTGGGGAAGCATTAATAGCACACAGAAGTCATGTCTATCTAGTGTCATGGAAATGAATCAAATTCAGCTATTTCCATTTTATTCTCAACTCTGCTGGTAATGAGAGAGATTCATAGAGGAGATTATCAGTTTGTCAACCCTCTACTAGTAGAATGAATTTAAGTACATTTAACTTGCCTCACAGAGAAGTTTGAAGATTAATTAATACTTGAGGAGCACTGTTGTCGCTGATAGTTTAAAAACAATAATAACATTAATGAGCCGGATTCATGTTTCATGTAACTCTATCAAACCTGTTTTCAAGATGAATTATGATCTACTGGCAAGATGACTCATGCTAAAGGAACTTATACTTTGGAAGAGAAGATAATTATAAGTTATTAATGATTGTTTCTATTACTTGATAATGACTAATTCCTGAAGCATGACAGTGCGATATGAGAACCTAGAAAGGAAAGGCACAGCTTCTGAAGGAAGAAGGGTAGATAGAAAGGCAGTCTAGACTTTTCCATTTCTTTGGGACTAATTAGGTCCTTTGCTCTGTAGAACCTGTACTTTAGGCTAATAAGACTATTGCACTGGTGACATTACTTGTCCACTCTTGCTAATTGTATGGCCACAGTCCTAGTAGTATGGCCTTTTCCCCAGGTAATTCCAAGGTCAGTGAACGCACAAAGTATTAGAAAAGGAAAATGTTTTTGTTAGCATCTGGATATCTGATGCAGGAAGTGCAGAGGGGCAGTTATGGGAGGTATTCAGTAGCCAAGAGCAATAGTTAGAAAATCACACAAGAGAGACAGGGCCTAGAAGAGTAGCTACCACCTTTTGCTGGCACTGCCCAAAAACCAAGGTTCTCCTTCTATCCACCTTGTAGATAGAATTTAAGAAGCTTCTGTCCTGCCAAAAATTTATTCAATTATGTATTTCAATAAATCATCACGTAGCAGGTGTGACTAGACAACCACACTGCATATGTGTCTAACATGAGACTCTTTTTTTTCCCTCTTACTTGCACATATTCAACTTCAGCCTTCCCATAATCAAAAATATATTCTATCTCATCATAGGGAGTCTCAGTCCCATCTAATCATTTAATGTCTCTTTAGTTAACTATCTAATCAAATTCACTGGTTTTCTTCCCCTTTCTTTCCATGGGATTTTCTCCTCCCTCTGTTCTGGTTTCAACTTCCACAGAACTCAGACGTACCCAACGTGTCTGTGGGCATGTGAGGAAAGAGTCCTCTTTTGAAGTCTGGTGCAGGTGGATATAGCTGCTGATTGCCTGACTCATGCAACATGAAATCGACTCTGCTGGCTTGAGCAGAGTCAGTGATCGGCTCATTTGTGTGGCATATTGACTCAAGGGCACCTATATGAGTTTCCCATGCTGCTCATGGTGTAGATGCTTCTTTATATACACACACCAACCAACCCTACCATACACATTGGCCCAGCTCTTGAGATTGCTTCTCTTTGACAGAATGCTGGTTTATGAACCCAGTCACCTTTTGAGTCTTAATTCTAGAAATCCTCCCTTCTCTATTAGATATTGGAGATAGTTTTAGCCCCCTCTCCAATTTACTATGTTATTCTTTCATTTCTCTTCTCTCTTTCTTCACACACCAGAATTCCAAGATCTTCAGGACAAGAAGAAGATTTACAGTGAAGATGGGTAGTTTGTTCATTTATTCATATATTCACCACTTATTGAGTACATATATTCTAGACACTCCTTTAGGTAGTGCTAGAATATACCTGGTCCTAAAAAAGGATCTGACTTTATTAATTTATATTTGAGGTTATATCTTTCCTCTCTTCTAAATACTTTCAATTAAAACCTAAGTTCTAATTGTGCAGTGGAAGGCTGACTCTAATGAATGATGGAGGAGAAAACAGACAAGGGAGCAATTTGAAAATAGAATCCTTGCCACCAAAAATGGCAGACTGGCCATATGTTTACCAAACTATTTTCCTCCTCATGCGAGCAACTAGATTATTTCAGCCTTCCTTACAGTTATGTAAGGCTTGTGACTAAATAATAGCCAATGGAATATGGACAGAAATAACGTATGACACCTCTAGGCCTGGCCCATAATACCCTACCACACCTACCATACAGAGTTCTCTTTCATTAACCACTACATGGATAGAACCATGGAACTAATGAAACCACAAAACAGAAGAAACTTGGATCCCTGGAAGGTCATCCATTGAATACTCACAGGAGCAAACAACAAAATTCTCTTGCTGTAGATCACTGAGACTTGGGGGTTGTTGTTTATTGAATTAACTAACATTATTCTAACTAATTCCCTGCCTTACATCAAAAGAAATAAGCAGCTTACTATTCAAACTACAATGTACACGATGAATTCATGTGTACTTAATAAACAACTCCTCCATATGCAAGCAACTCGATCCTCAGGAACATTGAGAATCTGTTCACATTCTCTTCTCCCTCACATTCATTCATCCTTCTCTGCAGGCAACTACAGGTGGATGCTCTCTTGCACATTTGTTTGGACCCATCCAGAAAGATAGCATTTCAGGAGAGACACTGGTGCTCCATGAGAGGTAGAACACAATTAGGTAGTTTTCATTGCAGCCAGAGAAATTGAAGCCATAGTAAGAATTTCTAAATTATAGAGATCACCTAAATAAACAGTCAACAATGAAAGTCATATCCATACCTCAAAGATCTTGGATGAGGAGTCTACCTATCAAAGTTTTCTTGGATAAGTAGTTATTATCATTAAAACTTGGAGACTAACACATTTAATTCCCCCAGCAGGGGCTGGCAGACAAACCTCCAACTCAGAAATTCTGTCCAATTCCAGGTCACCTTCATAGAGCCTAGATAGTATTGGATTCATTACTCCTTGATCTCGTGACAGTGCCGTGAGCCCAGCGATAGCTGGCAGAGGTGGTGGGGAAGAGCAGGAAGAGAACTTAAGATAGAGATCCCCCAGGCAGTGTATTCTCTCTAGCCAGCTCCCAATTCACAGTCCCCTTTGTCAGGGATTTCCACATGAAAAACAGACTCAAAGGAAAAAAACTATAAAAATAAAGTCTTTTTAAAATGTATGTAGCCCTAAATATTTTTAATTTATTGTTATTGAATAGACCAAATAAATTAGTGGTTTATGGTGAGAAAAACCCACTATATTGCCCTTAGAAGCTCTGTGAGAGCGATGAAGGAAAGTTAAAAAATTCAAATCTGCTTTGTGGGACAACTAGACTTATACATCCTGTGCATCCTTTGCTATTGTGGAAATATGGTGAGACCTACCAAAATCTTAAATCCATATTAAAGTAGAATTGTATGTGTATTATGTTTCATGGAGAAAAGATTACTGAATTTTTTAGCAGTGTAGCTATCTATTTTTTCTTATTTAAAGAAAAATCCAGTTTGATTCATGCAGAATAGTCAGGGTATATAAAACAAATAATAATTCACCAACCCCAGAATTATTATGTTTCACTTATAAAGATTTTTCTTGAGATTTTTATTCATATATGCCAATGAAATGAGGCAATTCTATGTAATTCTTATTCTCGCATGGTTGTATTTTAATAATAATAAAGTAATACAATAAGCATATGCTGTCTTCTCTTGATGAAAATATCAAGATTTATTTGCTAAATAAATAAATATTCCAGTAATGGATTTGTGGTTAGTAATGTTTAATAGAAAATTTTTCTGGATAAGATATCAATTACTTTAACACTTAGATGGATGGAGTTATATTTTGTCTCTTCAATGTAATTTAACTCCCAAGAGTAAATATGTATGTTCAGAGAAATATATTGTTTTAAAATAGACCTTTAAAAATTGCTTTTCACTGAAATGTATAACCTTGCTTGTGCATTCATCATTTACTGGTAAGGATAATACATTCTTATGCTCTCTAAAACATGAAGTTAAATTTTCTCATTTAATTCTTTCTTCTTTAAAATATTATAATTTTATCATGATCAAGAGTTTTTAAGATCAGACTATTTTCCTCTTTGTAAGTTGCTCTCTCAAATACAAGTAGTTATGGAATTCAAGAAACTATATCCCCAATATTATGAAAGAGTTACAGTCAGATTGGTTATAGAGATGATAAATCATCTCATATTTTCACCACAGAATTTTTGTTAGAAACAGAGAATCATTCCCAAAGTAACAAAATCCTTATATATGGATCTAAAGGATCTATTCTTAAAATATTAAAATGTTGAACCTGGTCACTTTACCAGGTTCTCAAGTTCTTATTATCCATCACCAGTTATCCTCGTCTGGAAAAAAACAACACTTCATAACCATTTCAAAATAGACAGAGCTAATTCAGGGAGTAAGGAGATAAATATATTAAGACTTTATTTTTTTCTGAAACACTCACTTACGCTATCTAATCAGCCACTCTGTAATATTATCGCCAATCATTAGGCACTGCCACCTAATAAATCATGCAGCTGAGCTTTAAAATCCCTAAAGACTGAGCTCCCAATCATATAAAACAATGTCTCTATTTTCTCAATTTTAAATTCCACATGTGGATTTTGCACAAAATTAGAAATTTCCATTTTGTAGTATAATCCTTTTTTAAATTTAGTTTTGCATATTCAGCATTTGAGTCCTATTTTTTCTGCTTTAATACTGACTCACAGTTAACTTACACTCCAGTAGTATTTCTTGGGTCCACACATAATCCCTGCATTTCACACCTAAAACAGAACCTCAGTAAAGCATTTGTATTTTTTATTTTAATTATTCTTAAAAACATTTTTATTCTGAGACATTACATATATATAAAAATTCATAAAGCAAATATGCAGTTTAGCTAATTATTACAGAATGAGCACCAAGTCAAAAAATAAAACATTGCCAGCTCTCCCTGTAGCCTCAACTGGCCTCTTCCCGATCTGAAACCACTCCCTACTCTTCACCAAGGTAAATACTGTCCTGAGTCTTAGAATATTGACTTCCTACTTTTCTCTATAGAGTTACCACCTAACTATGCATTTCTAAACCCTGAACTTTAATTTGTCTCTTTGAAATATTATAAGTATGAAATCGTAAAGTAGATATTCTTTTATATTTAACTCTTTTTACTCAATATTTTATGAAATTTATGTTGCAAAAGGCTTTAGTTTTTATTGGCATATAATATATTGGTATATAATTTTTATTGGTATATAATATTCCATTATATGAATAGTTCAAATTTATATATGTATTCTGCTAATGATGAACATTCGAGTTGTTTGTGACTATTACCAAAAAAGCTATTATGTCGACATTCTTATATATATGTTTCCTATTAAACAACAGGCCTGGATGTAGAATTGCTGAATCATATGGTATATATGTTTTGCCTACACTTTTTGTTTTATTTTATTTTGTTTTTAATAGCAATCCTAATGGGTGAGAAGTAGTGTTTCACAGTGGTTTTGATTTATATTTCTTAATTATTAGTAATGTTGAGCATCTTTTTATGTGTTTATTCGCCAGTTGCATATCTTCTTTGGAGAAATGTCTATTCAATTTTTTCCCATGTTTTGTTGTTGTTGAGTTATAGGAGTTCTTTATATATTCTGATCAAATATATTATTTGCAAATATTTTCTCCCATTTTATACTCTGTTGACAGTATCCTTTGATGAACAAGTTTTAAATTTTTGTGACCTTCAATATATCTACTTTTTTCTTTTGTTGCCTGTGTCACATTTAAATATCACTGCCGATTCCAATGTCATAAAGCTTTTCACCTGTGTATTCTTCTAAATGTTTAATAGTTTTAGTTTTTACATTCAGTCCCTGGTTCTCTTTGCAATAATTTTTGTATATAGTGTAAGGTAATTGTCCAACTCCATTGTTTTACATGTGAATATCCAGTTTTCCCAGAATCAGTTATTACAAAGACTGCCCTTTCTCCATTGAATGATCTTGACAACCTTATCAAAAATCATTTGACCACATAAAGGTTGATTTCAGGAATATCTATTCTATTTCATTGGTCTATATGTGTGTCTTTTCCTTGCCATTGTTTTGTAGTCAGTTTTGAAATCAGAAAGTGTGAGACTTCAATTTTGTCCTTTTTCAAGATTGTTTTGGTTCTTCTGGGTTCATTAAGATTCCCTATGAATTTTTAAAGTTTTCTATTTCTGCAAAAAAAAAATAGGGATTTTGATAGAGATTGAATTGAATTTCTAGAATGCTTTAGGTATTATTGACATTTGAATATGAAAGTCTTCCAATCCATAAACACAAGATGTCTTTCTACCTATTCTTCAATTTCTTATAGCAGTGTTTTGTAAATTTCAGTGTACAACTTTTAATGTGCTAAGTTAGATTTATTTCTAATTGTTGTATTATTTTTTATGCTATTATAGGTGGAACACTTTTTTCAATGTTTACACATGACGTTTATGCCCAGTGCATGAAAATTTGTGCACTCGGTGGGGGAGGGGAGGGTCCCTTCAGCCCAGCCTGTGCCCTCTCGCAGTCCAGGAGCCTGTAGGGGATGTTCAATTGCCGGCTAAGACCTGTTCCCCATAGACCTAAGCTGCAGTCTGGCCTCCCTCTGTGGGAGGCGACCCCGGCGGGCCGATCTTGGTACAGTGAGCAGCAAGCCCCACTCCAAATCACCCTCCTGTGGTTGCCAGTGGCCTCTCTCCGTGGGAGGTGACTGAGCAGGCGATCAAGGGATGGTGCTGGCCCCCACTGCCCCGCTGCTGGTCGCCGCCACCCACCCATCCTATCACTGTCCCTTCCTTCTGCCTGCTGGCACATGCCTTGTCTGCCCTGGCACCACCTACTTGCTGGCCCCGCCTCCTGCTGACTGCTCATTCCACTGTTCAGTCAATTTGCATATTATCCTTTTATTATATAGAATATATAGGTTGGGACAAAAAGTAGTTTTACATTATGAGAATATGAAATACAGAGTTTATTCTTATATTATTATTTATTAATTACTAGAAGCCCAGTGCACGGATTCATGCACCAGTGGGGTCCCTGGCCTGGCCTGTGCCCTCTCACAATCTGAGACCCCTTGGGGGATATCAGAGCCCCAGTGCACAGATTCCACCTGATCCCCACAGGCCAGGCCGAGGGACCCCACCGGTGCACAAATCCATGCACTGGGACTCTAGTATGTATATAGTTTTAGTTAATCCATTCCCATCCCCTCCCCTCCCCACTTCCCTCTGAGATTCATCAGTCTGTTCCATGTTTCCATGCCTGTGCATTGAGCATCTGCCCCCTGGTGGTCAGTGCACATCATAGCTAACAGTCAAATGGTCGAATGTTTGCTTAGGCTTTTATATATATAAACTAGAGGTAGGATGTATGAAAATTCGTGCAAGAGTAGGCCTTCCTTCCCCCAGCTGCCAGCACCGGCTTCCCTCCAGCAACTGGGACCCAGATTGCCAGCACAGGCTTTCTTCCAGCACCCAGACCCAGGCTTCCCTCCTCCAGCCACCAGCAAGCACGGGACTCAAGCTTCCCTCCAGCCATCCACAGTCACCCAGGACCCAGGCTGGCTTCCCCCGGGACACCCACAGGCACCTGGGGTCTGGGCTGGCTTCTCCCAGGTTGTCCGCAGGCACCTGGAACCCAGATGCCTTCCCTCTGGCCCTAGCTTCGTCAGAAAGGACATCCAGAATGATGTCTGGTCTAATTAGCATATTACCCTTTTATTATTATTGATAGATTGTATCATTTTCCATATGTGTAACTGCAAACCTACTTTTGCCTCACCCTGTATGTATCCTTAAAATATATGTAGAATTGTCCTCCAGGTTTTCTAAAATTCATCTAAGTGCTATTTTCTCAAGTTTCTCTTATTCAATATTATACTTATAAGATCAGTCCATTTTTATACAATATACTTTATTTATATAGAGTTTGTGATCTACCTAAAATTTATATATGAAATCTAATATTACTAGTCATTTAAGTTGTTTCCAATATTTTGTTATTACAAACAAAAGTGGCATGAACATTTTTGAATGGTTTTCTTGTACACATGTTCAAGAAATTCTCTGAAGCATCTTCTAAGGAGTAGAATTAATTTCTGAGTCATAAAGCATAAGCATCTTCAACTTGTTATACATTGCCAAATAGCTTATTAGAGTGGTTTTTTGTTTCACCATCCAAATACAAATACAAGAGTGCCTATTGATATATATCATCATCAATCTAGAATGTCACATTTTTTTAAATTTTGCCAATCCATGAATGGGAAATGGTGTCATACATTTTTAAAAAGCAAATATTTCCCTGACTGTTAATCAAGTTGAATATGTTGTGTCATTCATTGACCCATGGCTGTATTTCCTTAAATGGTATACAAAATTATTCTCAAAATTTTGCAAATTTATAAAAATGGCATTTTTACTAGTTATATATCTCTGTAAGTGACATGTTCATATCCTTTGGTCATTTTGTTTCTGAATAGTTTTATTATTGATTTTTTTAGAACTTTATATCTTACTCCAATTGAAGGCTTGTCTTTTCTATGTTGTCTTTTGATAAATTAAAGTTTAAATTTTAATGACTTATGCCTTTGTCTCATTTAAGAATAAATCCCTACTGAAGTATATATACTCATTCATTCTTTTTTTTAATTTTATAATTTTATTTATTTATTATTATTTTCCCCCTATTGCCCTCCCCACCCCCCAGTACATGCCCTTATCCGTCTCCTCCTCCCCTTTCCTCCCCCCACCCCCGCCTTCCCCTATTGCCCTGATCCACTGGCTATGCGTACACACACATGCATACAAGTCCTTCCGTTGATCTCCTATAGGCCCCTCCTCCCCAACTTCCCCTGCCTTCCCACTGTAGCATGACAGTCTGTTCATTCCTTCTTTGCCTCCACATCTGCTTCCCTGGCTCCACCCCCTGTTTCTTGTCTTTAAAAACATCTTGCCCCTGTAGGCTAGAAATAAACCCACCAGAACAAAAGAAAAATGATTGAGTCCCAGTTTCAGTGTCAGACAGTTCCTTATGTGTACATGTCATCATGGTATCTGGATATTGGACAGATGGTGGCGATGCCGGTCCGACCCTCTCTGATTTGGTCCTGGGCATCCTGTAGCGATGCTCAGCTGCTAACTGCTCATTTGGCAAGGCGTCGCCAGCATCTTCCATCTCTGGACTGTTTCTCCTCTTGCCTTCATGTTTGGTGCAGACTTGTCAGTTCCTCTCTGTTGCAGGAGTCACTTGGTCTTGGAGTTGTTTTCTGAAATTATATAAACATATTCTCGACCAAGAGTTAATACAGGAATCTTTTCTATAAAATTGACTTGGGGTCCTTTTTATTTTTGCCTACCCGCTTTTCCTTTGGCTTAATTTGACACCATGTGTGTTTTTCGTGGGTGTCTTGCTGTTAGCATTACAAATGGAAATTAATTTTCTAAAGTGAAAATTTTCTAAATGTAATTTACTTACCAGATATTTTTCCTTACATGCTATTATCCTAGTCCCTCTGCCCCCCCCCTTTTTTTTTTGATTGATGGAGAATACACTCATTATTCTTATTTCTTGTTTTGTTGTTCTGGCTGGGACCACAACACAATTTTAAATAAAGTAAGTGATAGCAAGTATCCACATGTTGTTCCAGATTCTAAAGCAAAAGATTTTTTTTTTATTATCTGACAGATTTTATTAATTTTTTATACATATCTTCCCATTGCCCCCCCTCCCTCCCAGGCATACCCCAACCCCCCAGTGTCTATGTTCATTGGTTATGATTATATGCATAGATACAAGTCCTTTGATTGATCTCTTATTTACCTCACCTAACTTTAATCTTCCTGCTGTAATTTCACAGTCTGTTTGAAGCTTTACTGTCTCTGTATCTATCCTTTTGTTCATCAGTTTATAATGTTCTTTATTATCCTCCAATGAGTGCGATCATGTGATGCTTCTCCTTCATTGACTGGCTTATTTCACTAAGCATAAGGCTCTCCAGTTCCAACCAGGTTGCTGCAAATGGTAAGAATTCCTTCTTTTTAATGGCAGCATAGAATTCCATTGTGTAGATGTACCACAGTTTTCTGATCCACTCATCTGCTGACGGGCACCTAGGCTGTTTCCAAATTGTGGCTATTGTAAATTGTGCGGCTATGAACATAGGGGTGCATAAATCCTTTCTGATTGGTGTTTGTAATTTCTTAGGATAAATTCCTAAGAGTGGGATTACAGGGTCAAATGGGAGATCCATTTTTAGTTTTTTGAGGAAACTCCATACTGTTCTCCCCAGTGGCTGCACCAGTCTGCATTCCCACCAACAGTGCACCAGGGTTCCTTTTTCTCCGCATCCTCGCCAACACTTGTCGTTTGTTGATTTGTTGATGATTGCCATTCTGACAGGTGTAAGATGGTATCGCATTGTCGTTTTGATTTGCATCTCTCGGATGATTAATGACTTTGAACATGTTTTCATGTGTCTCTTGGCTTTCCTTCTGTCGTCTTTTGAAAAGGTTCTATTTAGGTCCATTGCCCATTTTTTTATTGGATCCTTCATCTTCCTTTTATTAAGTTGTATAAGTTGGTTGTAGATTTTGGAGATTAAACCTTTATCAGTGATAGCATTTGCAAATATGTTCTCCCATGCATTGATCTTTCTTGTTGTTTTGTTGATGGTTTCTTTTGCTGTGCAAAAGCTTTTTATTTTGATGTAGTCCCATTACCATTTAATATATTTACTGTAAGTCTTTTAAAATATTCTTTATCAGGTTAAGGAAGTCACTATCTATTTCGCTAGATGTTTTTGCACTGTTTATCCTCTCTATTGTATATTTGTTTGTTTGTTTTCTTATTTCACTTCTTTCTGTTCTTATATTTATTTTTTCCATTATTTCATATTTTTAAAAATATATATTTTATTGATTTTTCACAGAGAGGAAGGAAGAGGGATTGAGAGTTGGAAACATCGATGAGAGACAGACATTGATCAGCCGCCTCCTGCCTGCCCCCTACTGGGGATGTGCCCGCAACCAAGATACATGCCCTTGACCAGAATCGAACTTGGGACCTTTCAATCCACAGGCCAATCTTCTATCCACTGAGCCAAACCAGTTTCGGCCATTATTTCATATTTTAGATACTTATTCTGTTATCATCTAGTTTCCTTCATTGGATTCTGAGCACATTATTTTAGTAAAGATTCAAATTTTTTCAAGAATGATTTTGGTTGCATCCCACAAATTTGGAGAAAGAATAATTTTACTATATTTCATCTTAAAATATTTTCTAAAGAGACATAAGTAAAACTTTCAACAATAAATATATTTTTTTCTAACCTCCAAAATGAAATTTTCTCTGAGCCATGGGCTTATTTACTTATGTCATTCTTAATGCCTAAATGTTAGGAAATGTTTACTTATTTTTGTTATTTATTTTAACCTCATTTTATCATATTTTAAAACATAAATTATAATAATTCCTAAATTTTTTAAGGCTTGTCCTATGGTGAGCCACAGTTCACCACTCTGTTGACTAATGAGTTTGCTGACCACTGACATAGTATATGGTTAACTTTCATTAATATTACACTGATGCTTGAGGAGAATATCCTTTTGTCATTGTCAAATGCATTTTTTTTATCCATTAGCTCAAGTTTGATGGATATGCTATTAATTTTTTATCTGCTTGGTTAATTAATAGATAGGAAATGTTGAAATAATCAATGATGGTAGTGGATTTGTCAATTCATTCTAATAATTTTGCCATATTTTACTTTTTAAGTCTTGGCTTAAAGTACATACATTTTTAATATTGTTAAACTCTCCTTATGAATTGTATATTATCATTACATAATTATGCTTTTTGGCCTTAATAATGTTTTGTGTATACTAGAAGCTCAAAGCAAGAAAATTCATGCAAGAATGGACCTTCCTTCCCCTGGCTGCTGGCATTGCCTTTGCTCTGGCTGGAGCAGCCTTTCTACTCCAGCCTGGAGCTGCCTTTCTGCCTTCCCATGCTGCCCAGAGGCTTGGAGCGGCTGGGGTGGTGCAGAACGCCTGCGTCATCACTATTGTGATGACACAAGGTCCTGCCCCACCCCCGGTCGCTTGGTATCTGAGTATGCAAATTAACCCACCATCTTTGTTGGGTTAATTTGCATAGTAATTCCTGATTGGCTAGTGGGAGTCATGAAGGTACAGTCAATTAATGTGTTACTTTTTTATTAGGTAGATTTGTCTGATATTAATATAAAAATACTCGTTTTATTCTGATTTCTGGTATTCTGATTTCATCCTTTTACTTTCAACATTTTGTGCCTTTTTATTTGGTATTCTCTTAAGTTTATAACTGAACTTTTATATATTTGCTTATTTATTTAGTCAGTCTCTGTCTTTTCACAATTCCTGACTTGCTTTTTCAGGCAGTATATAAGTTCCTGAAGCACGGGAATTTTTATCTGTTTTGTTCATTTGATGTATTCCATTATCTATATAGTTTTCTCACACATCAAATGCAAACATCAAAATATGCTATCAATGTCTTTAAAATTAGAAACTTTTATTATTTGGTGAAGGGGGAAATAATGATAACTGAGTTGCAAAGTTGCTGCCTTTTGCCCTTTTCTTGCTGATGTGAATTGGTGGGTAACTTCTAAGATGGAACTATTGGCATAAAAAGGAGTACAAGATAAAATTCGGAGAATGACTGGGAAAGAAGTAATGACAAAGTGTTGGCATTCTAAAGGCACTGAAGAAGCTAAACTCTGAAACTGATCAGTAAAAAGAAGTCGTATAAAACTGACATGGTCCCAACTTACACTGAGCAATTGGGACCTTTAAAAATGAAATTTTGCTTTAACTCAAAATGTCAGAACATTTTGTTATGGACAAAGGGCAGAGAAGTGACATAGACACCAAAAAATGAAAAGGAAATGAAACTTAGAGAAAGGTGATGATAAAACACTAAACAAATTTGTGTGTTTCTAGAAGAGTTTTAAAATTTCTATGACTTTCTTTTTTCTAATTGCTTTATAAAGTTCATTTACAATCTGCTGGGTATCGTTATGTTGAGGTGTCCAACAGAAAATACTAATAATAATGATGGTATCTATGTTTTGTACTTTGCTTCTAGAGAGCTCAAATTTTATTTTATGGATTTTTAACTTCGTAACGAATAATGTTATTCTTCAAACATATACATGAGTCTGCTGGTCTACAATCAACATCTCATGTTTTTGCAGATGCTTTTCTGGTGTTACCAACCAGACTCTCTCTATTAAGGCAGTTTTCTTTTGTGGTTAAGAGTCCATATTTGCCAGAGAACAAGCTGCAACAAGGATACAATCCGAATCGGAAACTAATTTTTCCATCCAGGCAAAGTAACTCCGTTTATTTGAACATCTACTTCATTGAGTTATCTGTTACAGACTATTTTACCTCACTCACCCTTTTTAACTTGAACAGAAATTACTTAAGATTTTGGTAAACCTTAAAGAACAAAGACTATGAGGTATTTATTTCTAACTGTAGTAACAGATAATAAATCATATCACAGAAGCTCTGGACATTTCATTCATTTTGATTATTTAAAGTTATATTTAAATTTGGATTATTAAAACTTCAGGCTTTGGAAAAGTTTATTTTTAGATTCAATTTAAGTATTGATTAAATACCAAGTTCTTGGGGCATGAACATAATTTGGAGATGTGATCCTCAAGAAGATTAAAACTTGTTGGGAGATAAGATATAGCCCCATAAAACATTAGGAGAGCCACGCTAAACTCTAGAGTCTAAAGTATAGGTAGTATAGATGTTCTTTAAGAGTTTAAAGGGCATAATGAAATATTCAAGAAACCCTTCAAAGACAAGATGGGACTTCAATTATGTGCATCTAGAAAGATTATGATCAACTGAATACAGGCTAAATGGGAAGAAAATGTAGGCGTTTCCAGGTAGAAAAGCATAAAAAAAGCTCTGAAGCAGGATAAGCAAAGGCTGGTACAACTCAGTGAATCAGCACAGCAGCTAATAAGGTTTATACTGGAGAAAGAGGGGAACTGGTGTAGATGGTGAGATGCACACAGTTGAGAGCCTTGAATACCAGGAAAGAAGTCACTGGCATTCCCGAGGATGAATGTAATGATGATAAAGGCAGTAATCCAGAGCTACTCACTGGAGTTTGTATGGAGATATATTGGCAGCAAATTATACAGGTGGCAAGGCATGAGGCTGGTTGTAATCCAAATGTTATGTGATCAGAAATTTGACCAGAATGGGCATTAATAATGCAATGGAAGGGGTTATTAGGACATGTAGTGCAATGGTCATATTTAACTAGCTTTTTGCTCTCTCTAAATGTTAGGAAATAGAGGAAAGAAAAGTCAACAGTGGCTTCAAACTTTTAAGCCAGAATAATTGGGGTGAACATTGGCTATCTTTATAGCGTATTGGTAAAAAGTAGGGAAGAGGGGAGTTGCGGTGATTTTAAAAATCACTTTTAAGGAATATATTTGCTCTGTTGGCATTTGGAAATGCTGTGTTGGAATTTGGTAATTTTCAAGTGAGATTATAGCTCTGATCCCCAATCATTTGGTTAGAAGTACTAGCTAAAGCCACAGTACAAAGAAATTCCTCCAGGGTGTATGTTCAAAGAACATATTAGTGAGCCAGAGATAGCTTGGCAGAGTCCTGAATGAGAAAGCAAGAGCAGAAAGGGAGAAATGGGATCAGTATGTATGTTTGTGCAGGAAAGAGGGGGAGAAAGAGACACATAAAAAGAGACAGAGAGAGACAAAGAGATGGAGACAGAGACAGGAGGCAGAGAGACAAAGACACACAGAGAAAGAAAGAGAACAGACTATCACTGAACTTTAAGAAGGTGACTTTGAGGAAAAGGAACACAACAGTACAGAAAGTCAAAGAGCATGCATGACTTGGGGACTTGAAAACTGCTCAGTTTCAGCTGCCTGTGGTACAATAAAATATTTCAATGAAGGGCAAACTTTATCTTCTTTTGCAGAGAGTTAGACATGTTTTATTTGGAAGAAAAAAATTAAAATATTATGTCTCTGTAAGAAGTTTAATCTACACAATCTATCTTTGATCATCTTTTTTAAAGCATCAACTTCCCACATGGTAAAAATTTGGAACTGCATCATACCTGCAAACCAACTCTTTTAATAATAAATTTGGTCATAGTCATCTAAATTTCATCTCCAATTGTGATAAATTATAATGGAATGCATTAAAGGATTTATTTGTCCAAAGTGTCCTTCTTACATGACAGGAGCAAAGAAGATGTTTTTAATCAATTCAACTTTTCCTATCAAAGGACAGCATAATCTGGTTAACTTTCATATCCATCAGAGGCACGGGGCTTTTCGGACATAGGTAGAGGTTTATGAGCATAAAATTGAGAACAATTAGCACTCAAATTAATGTTACATGAGATTCAACATCTGGTAAGTGTTTCGTCATTTTGGGTCATAGACCACCTGCTAGGCTAAATGTTCACACAACTGCAATTTACTCTGCATATAAATGGAATAAGAATGATAATGTTAAAAATGTATTTTCTAAGTTTCGCAGAATGTATGTAGGGACCTCTCACATTTTAAAACTTCTGCTAGAAATTAATAATGGACTAAACACTCATAAGATGAAACATAGAGGGTCAAAATAAACAGAAAAATACTTACATTTTTTGCAAGCATATATATATATATATATAGAAAGAGAGAGAGAGAGAGAGAGAGAGAGAGAGAGATAGGCAATATGCAAATTTGTTCAGGATGTCTTTACAGTCACCACTGGCCTTAACAGTCATGACCAGGCACGGCTTGGAGCATCAGGTGTGAAGGCCTGATCCCAGTGGCTGCAGTGCAGTTCGGAGCACACGCCCACCCCAGCAAACACACACAGGGGGGCCTCTGCACGTGATCTGCAGAGGAAACACCTTTTCTGACTGACTGCTCATTGGCTAAGCTCCCTGTACACTTCTTGATAACTTGGGTAATAAGAATCCAAGAAGGTGATCTAGGGTTTTTCCACCTCACTCCTGGAGGAAAAAAGCAAAGGTCTGCTGCTAGAGGGGCTAAAAAATGTCACATCCTGCCCTAGCCCATTTGGCTCAGTGGATACAGCCTTAGCCTGCTGACCTCAGGGTCCGCATTCGATTATCATCAAAGGCATGTACCTAGGTTTCAGGATTCTTCCTGGCTGGGGCCCAGGTCAGGGCTCATGCAAGAGGCAACTAATTGAAGTGTCCCTCTCACATTGATGTTTCGCTCTGTCCCTCCCTCTTTCATGCTCTTTAAAAATCAATGAAAATATACACTCAGGTGAGGACAAAAAAAAAAGAAAGAAAAAATGTCATAGTCTATGGAAGACACATCTTGAAAATGCCTAAATAAAGTTGTCATTTTTCCATGGTGAAGGGACTGGAGTCTGTGTTGATGGAAACACCTTGGTGGCTGGCAGTAGCGGCAGCAGTGGGATGATAAGGTGGTGCCTTATCCTGATCAGCCCAGTCACCTCTCACAGAGGGAAGCCAGACTGCAGCGTAGGCCCATTCCCCATGTGAAGTGGGCCTAAGCCGTCAGTAGGACATCCCCTGAGGGCTTCCAGATTGTGAAAGGGGGCAGGCTGGGCTGAGGGACCCCCCCAACTCAGTGCACAAATTTTGTGCACCAGGCCTCTAGTTTTATAATAAGTTAGATATAATGCTAACATTTATTTAATCACTGCCACTATTGGTATTGGTCTCCCCTTTATCCACCAAATATTTATAAATAGGAAAATGTCAACCTCTCAAAGGCTTTATGTTATTTATATAACAGAGCCCTCAAACACCTGGGTGTTTCTGGCAATAGAGCTACACCAGAAAATGCCAGATCTTGAGATGCTTCCTACAAACCACAAAAACACCATTCCATGCACCATACACCTTAATCTCTTCTGAACTCAGGACTCTGGAACCTCCAAGATCACTTCAGTGTAGGCCTAAACATCTTGGATGTGTCATGTCTGAGATAAATCCTTTCTGATACCCTCAGGAGACTTCAGAATCTTAGGATCCAAAGATTTCAAGAAGCTATATATACTCTGAGGGGTTAGAACAGCCATAAAACCTATCCATGCCCACTCAAGGACCTTGTGAACATCCAGAGTTACCTAGGAAGCAAAAGACCTTCTCCATAGGGTAACCTGAGACACCATCAACAGCATGGCCAGGAGATCCTAGGGTCTCCTAAGTTAGGGAGCAAAACTAGATGAAGGAGCAAACCATAACCAAGGAACTGCTCTAATTTTATTGGCTTTAAATATTGGGCTTCTCAATAAATTTTAGTTTTAACAAAGGGTTCTATAGCTAAAGAAGGGTGGGTGGGGAGGGTAAATAAAAACTCTTGGTTTATTTACTCTGTCCATTTTTTTTTAAATATATTGCAGATAAATAGTGAAGGCTCTATTTGAACCATTACCATTTGCATTCTTATTCAATACTAAAAATTGACCTTTAACTAAATTTTAATTGCAGGACCTTTAGAATTTCCCCCTTTCTGGCAGTGGTAAGTAGGCAGGGCTCATTAACCTCTCTGCTCATCATCTTTTATTTGAGACGCCTTTTGCAATAAACCAAAACCTTATTATTCAGAATGGAAATGAATTAAGTGAATCTGTGTTCCAAGACTCTATGGCTAACATTTGTCCCTGTCCCAAGAGTAATCGAGAGCCAAGCAAGCCCTGTGCAGAGTGAAGTAGTTGGGCCTATGATCTCTGCAGTCAGACTACCTGGTGTAAATCCTGCTTTGTCCACATACAAACTGTGCAGTTAGGCAAGTCATTTCTTGTGTGCCTCAACTTCCTATTGGGGACAACATTGCCAATTTTGTAGTTTTCAAGACGATTTAAAAACGCAATGCACACAGAATCCTTCAAATAAGGGAAGGTAGGACAAGTATTCAGTAAATATTAGCTTTTATGGTCATTAAGAACTGAATTTGTTTTAAAACCATTTTCATGACACTTAAATTATTTCCAAGTCTCATTACAAAAGTCAGTACATTTATCATTTTCAAATTTCCTTCTACAACTAGGCGGGATGGTAACTAAATTAATTAGCTTTATATTTTAATTCTCACTTGGTAATTTCTCATTTTCTTTTTATATAACATTATTTCCTTTCATCTCAAGTTATGAACAGAAAAATGAAAATCCCTTGAAAAGAGTCACAGTGGAAAATATTGAGGGTGCAAGCTGGTCCTAAAATTTCTACTATTTTGAATGTGGGAAAGAGGAACATTTCCATGTCTTATGTATGTTTATGTTTTCAGAAAAAATATAAATAATATAATTTTGATATAAGCTCTTCGACCTTTTGATGCATGCTTTTACTTTGTGTCTTTAATGTTTGCATTTATTTTTTTCAAGTATACCTCCTGGAATCTAGGAAAAAATACTCTGATGACAATCATAATATGATAATAAAGTCGTTAGTTCTCTTTCTGTTGTATTTCAGATCTTCAAGGACTCCACATGTTGCCTCAGACAGTTGACTGGTCATCTTTTTCTCCCCAACAATACCTCTTGACTCTTGGGTTCAAAAACAAAGAAGATGGGAAATTTTTGGAAAAAGTGTCAAGTAGGAAGCTGCCAACATTTACAGGTGAGTCACCTGGACTTATTATCTTTCAATAGTATTATAAGGCAGGAGTTGTACATTATTCAAGTCTTATTCATCACAAGGCCTACCATACAGTAGGACCTGAGACCCCAAAATGTGTGTTGGGTTAGAATTAACTTCCCAATCTTCTCTGTGGGTTAGTTAACAATACCTGAAATTCTGGTTCCAGGAAAGCTTCCACCAAGGGCAAACAATCCTAGAGTGCCTACTTTCCTCACTCAACCATCTCACCCAACCACACTATCATAGGGCACTCCACAAAGACATTTTATCATCAGCAATTAACAAATGTAGAAGACAATTATGCAACAGAATTACTTTGTGAAATGAAAAATACAGCCAGTGACAACCTTAAATCACTTCTATTACCTGCTATTGTATTAATATTTGTTCCACTCTTTTCTTAGGTAATTAACCAAGAGCTTAGATTTCTTGAAGAGTATTATAGTTAAATGGTGTTCAGTAATTCTAGTTGAAACTTTCAAAAAAATTAAGAAAATATTCACAAGGAATTGAATTCTCAAATTGGTGAGATGAATTCATGACCAGGTTAAATTTATTATTTCAACTCTACCCACATAATTAAGGATTTGTGTTTTGTTTGGCACTGTATCTTCTGAGGCTTACCTCAATCCTCAGCTACATTTAAAGTCAATAGGATCTGCACACTTGAATAATACCTGGGAGAAACAAGACAAGAATCAGACACATTTATGACAACATTTTTTTCACAATTCAGGAAAAACATACTCAGCAGAGAAAGGTAAATTGTTATAGGCTATCTCTTAGTTCTCTCAGTCCAGACCACAACAAACTGACTAAATGATAGTCTCTAAAGGGCAATGTCTCCTCTGCCTCTCTCCTCATAGATCTTTCATTGATATGCATGTGGTGTAGGGACAGGACTGGTTTCTATACTAAAGATTTCATATCTATTAGCATTGAGATATCTGTTTATAGCTTGCTAAAAAAAAGCATTTTGAAATGGAAGTCTGGAAAAAAATAGTATTAAAATTTATTGTTACAATTTTTAGAATATAAAACTCCCTTCGGTCTGCTTACCAGAGAAGACACAGTGAGACAGATGGAGACAATGGGGAAACGAATCTTGCCAATACTGGATTTTATTAGAAGCACCCAAATGAATGTAGGTATATGAGTTTTCTTATATTTTTCCAATGTATAATATTAAACAATTCTAGAATTATGGAAAGCTTATGCTGCAAATATTACAAGTATTGAGGGATTTTAGAAACTTCCACAGTAAATCTTATTTGCAAAACAAACCTAAGTTTAGCTAATGATTTTATTCCTTTTATCTTTAAGGATGTTTTAAATGCTATGCTTTGCAATTTCAAACATTTAGTAAGTAATGTCTCTTTAAAGATCCCTTTCTTATGCCTTCCTGATATCTACTTCAAGGTCGCAGTGAATTTCTCATTTCAACTCAATAGCAAAATTTTAACATATACAATATTTTCCCTATTTCACATATTGGGCTATTGCATCTAACCATCTTGTTAACTACACAAGAATTCAGCTGGCACCACCACACCACAATAATAAACTCGGTGCTACTCAATATCTCCATTTTTTGTATACCTTTATATATCTAATTCCTTTCTCTATTTCAAGAAAAGTATGCCCTTTCTACTTTTCAGCTTTAACAAAATAAGACCTGAATTATGCTGTGGTAATTTACAAAATGTAAGGTATAAAAGGAACTTCTCATTTATAGCCTGTAAAGGCAGGTTTGTCTTTTTTAATACAGTAGTCCTCCCCCTTTATCCATGGTTTAGCTCTAATCAACCATGATCAAAAAATATTAAATGGAACATTCCGGAAATAAACAATTCATAAGTTTTAAATTGCACATTGTTCTGAGTATCTCACTTACTCTCGTCACATAGGCATTGTATCATCTCATATGCCATTACAAAATGGATGAGTACAACACTATAAGTATTTTGAGAAAGACCACATAATTTTTATTACCATACTAGTGGCCCAGGGCATAGACTCATGCACATTGAAGTGAAAATAATTAGAAGAAATATTTTAATATTGCTATTTGCCCTTTCTCTGTAATGGAAGTATCAGAGCCGCGGCTGGTCGCTGTCTGAGGGGCGATTGGTGGGGCAATAGGGCTCCTGCTCGCACCAGCCTTCTCCTGGTGCTGCCCCTTCACCACTGTGGTCCTGCTCTCGTTGGGGCCTATCAGGGCCAGCAGCACCTCCACTGCCACCCATTGCCAGGGCCATGTCGCCAACCCCCCATGTTCTGTACTGCCCCCTGGTAGTCAGTGTTCATCATAGCAAGTGGTTGAACTCCTGGTCTCCTGGTCAAACTCCCGGTTGACCATCCACCCAAGGGGACAGTTTGCATATTAGGCTTTTATTATACTAGTATAGCATGTTGTTGTAATTGCTCTATTTTATTATTGGTAATTGTTATTAATCTCTACTGTGCCTAACTCATAAATTAAACCTCATCATAGGCATATATGTATAGGGAAAAACAATTTACATGGCGTTCAATATTATCTATGGGGTTTGAGGCATCCAGTGGGGGTCTTGAAAAGTATCTTCCTGAGGATAAGGAGGGACTGCCGTATTTTTCAAAAGGCCTCTACAGCCGAAACCAGTTTGGCTCAGTGGATAGAGCATCGGCCTGCAGACTGAAAGGTCCCAGGTTCGATTCCAGTCAAGGGCACGTACCTTGGTTGCAGGCACATCTCCAATAGGAGGTGTGCAAGAGGCAACTGATAGATGTTTCTCTTCCATCGATGTTTCTAGCTCTCTATCTCTCTCCCTTCTTCTCTGTAAAAAATCAATAAAATATATATTTTTAAAAAGGCCTATACACTGGAAATTTTAAAGAAATTTCTTTTGGGGAATTTTGTCTAATATAATTGTTTCAATGTTCTTGCAAAGGGAGCCAAGGGGGTCATGACAAACAGCGACTTAACATACATTCAGCAGTTTATCTGCTCAATAATATTATTCAGCATTTCAGAAAAGCTATAATATCTCTCATATATTTGCATGATTTGTAATTCTAAGCATTACAAATATAAAAGCACATTGTTACTGGCTCCCACGACTGTGTTGCACCCAATTATCGCCCCTCTATTTCTATTAATAAGAAATTCATCTCTGTCTCTGTCATCTCAGGCTGTCATAACAAAATACCACAGATTTGGTGGCTTAAACAGAAGAAATTTATTTTCTCACAGTTCCAGAGGCTAGAAACCCAAGGTCAGGATGCCAGCATGTTCAAATTCTGATAAAGCCCACCCCCCGCTCCACGTTGGAAGTGGACTACTTTTTGCTATCCTCACATGGCAGAGAACAAAGCATATGATATATCCTTCTATAAGAGCAATAATCCCATAATAAAGGCCCCCAAACCGTGACTTCATCTCATTACCTCCGAAAGGCCCCCTGTCCAAATACCATCACACTGGGGGATAGGACTTCAACATGCAAATTTTGGGTGGACACAAACATTCCGTTTATAGCACTCTCACCGGCTACACTACACCGGCTATTCTCCAAATCACCCTCTGTCACAACCCCCTCCAGACACACAGACACACACCCTTACCGTCCTCTCCATCCTAATTAGAGACCCACACTCATCATCATTGTCATCATCAGGCCCTTGCAAGCAGTGCAAGTTTTGCTAGCAAGAACCATCCCCATGTGACGTGATTTCACCTCATCCACACATGGTCAGCCTAGTAGGACAAGGAGATGTATGTTGCAGAGGTGATCTGTCTGTGCCCTGGCTTTTTTGAGAGAAACCTGCCCCACCTTGTTACTTGTTAGAAAAATGACCACATCATCTATTGCCTGCTCAGATCTCACAGTGGATTGTGAATGCTGATTAGACCTATCTAAGCATTAGGCATCTTTTACATGTTCTTAACTCATTTTCTTCTCACCTTTAAAAAGACATTCTAGCTACTTGGAAATTATGTGTCAATAATAGAAATTTTAAAACCCATCAGTAATTAAGATTCTTAGCATCTAATTAATAACTCAATTTTTTTAAATGAGTCAGCACCACTTTGCTAGCTGCAAGGAATTTCTGCTTTCCTATGTTTGCTTCTATGGAAAATATTAGTTTTTGAAAGATTTTTCAAAGAGTTTTAATAGAATCGAAGCAAGTGATCCCAAAGATACCCAGGGACCATGAGTATATTCAAATATTGGCCTCTGGGTTTCTTATTATATGGCCAATCACAGCTTCATAAAGCAGGACTAAATAAAATTGCTGCAAAGGTAACCTAGCTTAATGAAGCAAGTAATGAGTTGGTGAGTAGAAATTATTCCTACATGGTATCATTAAATGTGACCCAAACAGCCCTCAACAGTGATTTTAAGATCCCTTGAGGTCTGTTTTTATCTTGTCAGATATCAAATGTCATCCACTCAAATGCTTAGGCATTGCATTATCCTTATTAGCTGTTACCCTACTTTGTGACACCTGTAGATAAAGACATTAGTCCAAGGCGGTGCTCTGGCTGTGTAACCCTAGGACAAGTCACTTAATCTTTGAGCTGTTTTTGCTCATTTATCAGACAAGCTGATATCACCCTGGCCAGTTTAGCTCAGTGAATAGAGCAGCGGCCTGTGAACTGAAGAATCCCAGGTTCAATTTCAATCAAGGGCACATGCCTGGGTTGTGGGCTCAGTCCTCAGCAGGGGCGTGCAGGAGGCAGCCAATCAGTGATTCTCTCTCATCATTGATGTTTCCATCTCTGTCTCCTTTTCCCTTCCTCTTTCTGAAATCAACAAAAATATATTAAATAACAAAAAAAAACACAAACAGGCTGATACCTACGAAGCCCACCTCACAGAGTTGTTGTGAGATGAAAAAGTATATAATCCATGTTGAAGCACTTTGCAAAGTATTATAAATGTTGGAAGTTTTAATCATTTATATCGGTTTTAGTTTGCTTTGACAAAAGGATCATTTTATAGACCTTTCTTTTTCTTTATATAAATTGTGTACACACTTGGAAATGACATATTCTTCTACAATGAAGATCATGCAAGTGTCCTGTGGATTTCAATTTTTTTCTTGCATCACTGATGTGCTCAGTCACAAAGTTGAGGTACTTTTGTGGTCTGTGTCATAAAGGCAGGATTAGAACTGTCATCTCCAACCTTGGGACAGATCTACATCCCACAATAGGGCTTCCCAGGGAACATGGATTTTCACCTTTTACCATGGGGTGGTAGAATTAGTAGTTGGTGAAGGATATTCTGGTATGAGGGAGGTTTATGTGTCTCAGGCAATGATTCTCCTTACACTGTTTCCTTCTCTTTAAAAAAAAAAATATTTTTTTTATTTATTTATTTCAGAGAGGAAGGGAGAGGGAGCGAGAGGTAGAAACATCAATGATGAGAGAGAATCATTGCCTGGCTGCCTTCTGCATGCACCCTTACTTGTGATCAAGCCCACAGCCCTGGCATATGCCCTGATCAAGAATGGGACCCTGACCTGGTTCATAGGCCGACACTCAACCACTGAGCCATGCCAGCCGAGCACCAGTTTCCTTATCTTTATAGATTCCTTTGCTAGGCACACAACACATCGCCTAACAAGAATGGTTCAGGCCAAAAGTGGTTTGTCTCAGTGGATAGAGAGTCGGCCTGTGGACTGAAGGGCCCCAGGTTCAATTCTAGTCAAGGGCATGTACCTTGGTTGCCACGCACATCCCCAGTAGGGGGTGTGCAGGAGGCAGCTGATCAATGTTTCTAGCTCTCTATCCCTCTCCCTTCCTCTCTATGAAAAATCAATAAAATGTATTTTTTTAAAAAAAGAAGAAGAATGGTTCAGGTATTTTAAGAGGAATAATCTAAAATATTCCACTACCTGCCTATCTGGTGGCTTTTAATCCCAGTGAACATCAACCCCATTCAACCAGAAACTCTGCTTTACTGGTAGTTTTCCTTCTCTAGATCTTTGTCCTAATTATTTCACATGCCATCAGATGCCACTGTGCTTTTTCATTCATTAACTTTATTGGCTGCTGTCAGTTTCAAACCCTTTGTACTGTGCTTCCTGGGCTAAATGTTAAAGAGTCAAAATAATAAAATCTCTTGCCATGCATGAAGCCTCCTCCACCAGCTGACTTTGCCAAAAAATGACTTAACTAACCATGATTTTAATACCTCATTAATTTTACTTTTAATTTCCTCCAAGTGAAGCATAAAAAGTGTTTACATATGCACATTTGAAATGAACAATATTTTTCTACCCCCCCATTTTTTGCAATTAATATTTCTATATATTTGAGTCAAGTGGAAATATATTCCAAATACTTTATAGCACTATTATATGTAGTGCAACTTATTTGCCAAATATTAATCCATACCTGCTATTAAATCCAGGCAATTCTGATTGAAACCCTCATTTAAACTTGCTACTTACCTAACTTCATTGTACCTGTGTGAGGTTTTAGCTTTAACACTCTTTCCAGCACTAAGGAGCCCTTTAATCACTCCTGAGGTCTCACTGGGAGGGCTAATTCCCTTTAGAGTTAGCCCTTGCTAATTACTTAGGTAATTCCTTCGTTTTTCATCCTTTCCTTTATTATCTTAAATCAACAGCATTAAGACATTCCTGCTGGCATTATATTAATTTCTTTTTTTTTTACCTTGTCTCTCAAAGACCCCTATCATATAGGGGAAATATGCATGCATCTGTAGTTTTTTAATAATCAAAATTGCATTTGTCTTAAGCCAGGTGGTTGATGGAGGAGGATGACTGTTAGTAGTCAACTATATTCTCTTCCTAGTATTTTATATGTATAGAGTACTTCCTGTTTTGTTATGCACTCAACAATCATGCTAACAAAACACCATTGCCTTCCACTATTTTTATTTTCCTAATGTTTAGGAAATTACACTGCTAGATTACGCTACCATGTGTAGGCTGCAGTTATTTCTGCTCTTTTGAGTTGAACCCCTACCCACTTTCCTACAACTAGTCAGTGTTTTTTGGTGTGTGTTTTTTAAAACTAATAAAGCAATTTTTCTTCAGAAAGAAAACAGTTTCTCCTGCAACTTGCTTCCCTCTGTTTGGCAGAATCCCATTGTTTAGCTACACGATTAAATTAAATGTGTAGGCTAGTTATTAGTTTAGTTCAGAGAAAGGAGCTCAAATCCACAATTTGCAATCATTGCTCCTATAGGTTTATAGATTTTTAGACAAATGGTTCATCTGAAAGAACAAATTAGTTGAAATAGAGGAACATTAGTCATATGGTATAGATAGGCGGTAGGGAGAAATACAGCAAATACAATGTCATGGTTCTCAACCTTCCTTTATTAACAAGCCTCCAGAAAAGCACCAACTTCTAGAGGTTGTTGTCAATTAAAACATGCATATGACATTTTAGGAAGAACTGCTTTCTAAATTCAAGCTGAAATCTCAATGCTCCTTAGCAATGCTAGTTTCTAATAGTTTTTCTCTTAGGAAGATATATTTTAAGGGAAAAAAATGCCTGCCTTCTCTAATTTCTAGAGGAAAAATCTGTTTTATAAGTATGCACAAACTAAAATTGTTCTAAGATAGTTGTCTGTTCTTCAACTTCTTGAGATACTTGAATATTTGGGGAGTGAGGGGGTACCTAGCTACAATCCATATAAAGAGAGACACATATCAGAGATTATGATTCATCAAGTAAGGTTTAGGACTCTGCCTAGGTGACCAACAAACCTAGTGATTCTGGTGCAGGTGGTGTAGGAGGAACCCTGCCATAGTGGATGCTAATCCTCTAGCTTTCCTCCTCTGAGCACCTGAACATAGAATGAAATTGCCAACTAAATCTCCCTGGGACTCCCAATTTCTCGTTACCCTACACTTAGTTGAAACTCAAAGATTTTCTTTTAACCCTTAGAGGTCACTTTATATCAGAAATACTTTTTCTAAATATAAATGTAGGTGTTTCATTATAAACTTGGCCTCTCCTATCATGCATTATGACTTGTATTAAACTTTTTAGAGAAGATGACATGCCCTCTTTTATGACTGGCAATAGCAAACACATATGTAGGCCACCTAATTAGAAAGGGGCCCTATTTTGAGAAAGCCCAAAATACCAATAGATTCATGGGGGTTGGTGGTCCTTACAAATGTGGACGGTAGTCTGTTTCAAGATGGGTCATGTTGGTTGCTGAAATAGCCCTGGGAGTCAGAATAAAGGCTATAATACCACAAGAAGAGGAGCCAGAGTCCGAGGCCATACAAGAACTAAAGATAAAAGCAGAGTTTAGCTTTGATGTAAGCCATTGGGTAAACAGAATTCAATGTGCAGCACATTTTTCAGGATTCAACTTGCATAAAAATATTCTTTTATATAAACAAAGTAGAGTGAGCAACTCTTAGCTCTTATGATAACCTGGATAACATAGATAACCTTCCCCCTCACCCTTATACACATACACTCTAAACAGACACAACTTTCTGATGGCTACTAGGAAGATAGAGCTGTGACGTTCAATGTCCGTCCCCTCTTCTCCTCTCAGCACAACTTGCTTATTCAGGGCCACCTGCAGATCAGTCCTACAATGTGTTCCCTTTTACATACACTCGTCAGTTTGAAGGAAGGGTCCAGGTCATTCTCTAAAATGAGAGAAGGAAACATTTGTTTATACTAGAGGCCATTGCTTCAAAGGATGTAAATGTACTATAACCAACCCTGACTTCAGTCCCCAGAGAAAGCTCTAGTTCTGTGGTCTTGTTCTAAAGCATTTCCTTTTCCTGGGAGACCAGGGGAGTTTCCCTGCGTGCTCAGGTGTGATGGAGAAGTTGCAGTATGCCAGCCTCCTCAGCCGGCTACAGAGAGTAAAGGAGCAGTCCCAGGTGATCAACCAAGCAATGGCTGAGCTAGCAACCATTCCCTATCTACGGGACATCAGTCCACAGGAGGCAGACTTGGTAAGTATTTGGTTTTCTTTGTTGAAGGCTTTCTCAGGCCCTGGGTCAGAAGAAAAAGTGATATAGTCTGAAAGAAATTTGTCATAATAAATATAGTCTGAGGGCCAGCTCTCTCCAACCCTCATGAAGCATTCTAATGAAGAAATTGGGAATTTCTAATGAAGAAATTGGGAAATGTAAAAAGGTGTCTTATTTTATTTGCTCACATTGGCTTCCATTTTAAAATATGTGTATATTTTTTATTGATTTTTCTAGAGAGAGAGGATGGGAGAGGGAAATAAGATAAAAATATTGATAATAGAGAAACATAGATCAGCTGCCTCCTGCATGTCCCCTACTGGGGATTGAACCCACAATCTGGAGCAGGAATCAAACCAGGGACTTCTATGGTGCATGCGACAATGCTCAATCCACTGAGCCATTCAAGCTGGTCTGGCTTCCATTATTTAATAGCAATACTTGTCTGACATGAAAAAACATGGAAAGGGGCTGATTACTTTAATTGTTTGTCAAGCTTTTTGTTTTAAGTAAAGTTTTAATTAATTGCTTCTGAAACTCCAATCCTTATTAATACAGGATTCTCTTCTTTGGAAAATTGAGAGTACAAAAGAATAACCACTGTACAGAAAACCAACTATACAAAATAGTCTTTAGAGTTTTCTTATTCACTTCTATTGTCACATATATGTTGGCAGTACTAATACACACACACACTGGTACATTTAGATAGAACAATTATTTTATTCAAGAGGGAAATGTAATTAGTCAAATGGCTGTATTTTTTTTTTACCTGAGTCGACCAGTTAACTCAGAAAACACAGAGGCAGTCAAAAACTAGTTGAAGGAATAGCTCAAACAATCCTCAATCAGATTTGTTTATTATAACCATAATCAATATTAGAAATGACAGCAGCTAGTTTGAAAAATGGTTAGTTAAACATGTGCTGGCCATTCAAGAAAAGGTAAGGTGTACTCTACTGGGAGATCCTAATGTTTGATAGGGAAGGGCTCTTGCCTTTGAGGCTTTAATTGAAGGTAGCTAAAACTAATTACAGACCTGAATTGAATTCACCTAGCAAGGATGAGAACAGCCCAAATTGGTCACCTGTAATTTTCAGATAACTGAAGGAATCCTCCCTCCCTGAGTTTTTAAAGTTATAACAAATTAATCGAGAAATGCACTGCCAACATTTATAATGTTCATCTGAACCCGTTAAAGTGTGTTAAATATTGATATTCAAAGTAAGCACTTAAAATGGTCTGACTAGCCAAATAATAAAACTATGCTTTCTAACGATTAAAACTATCGGTGGCGGAGGGGGAAGTCTACTAGTCAAGGATTTACTAAGTCAAAACTAGCAGTCATGCTTTCAAAACCTTGAGGGTTGTGTGCAGCAGAACACCTCCTGAAAGGTTGTGTTTAAAATACCATTCACACGGCATTCAGGAATGCAGTAAGCAAGGAGCTTTCGAAGAACATGTTATAGCCCATTTCAGAAGATGAATGCCTCTCAGAGATCAGAGGAAGCAAAGAAAATGTTAATCAAAGAAGCTGGCTCAATGTTGATCCTGTCTTCCTGAAAAGCACATGCAAGATTTCCATGGAAAATACAAGGGAGTTTTCTGCAGCTAGGCCTTCTTCACCACACATCTGCAGCTTCTTTCTTGTGGAAATACTTGCATTTCAAAACATAAATAGAGGGCACCAAACTAGCATTATTGACATCCCTTATTAACATGTTAGTGCAGTATTCCACTTTCTCAAACCTTGGAAAATAGGATTTAATGGGATATTTTTATAATTTATCTGCCTACTAGAAAAAAATTTCATGTATATGAATGTATATATTGGAAGCCCAATGTTTAAAAGTCATGCATCTTGCAAGATTTCATCGCTGTAAATAACAGATTTTACTTTTCAGCTTTGAAGCATGAGTTAACCTAGACAATAAATCCTGGTAATGCCTTCTGTGGCACTGAATAAACAGTGACTGCTCTGTAGAAGAGTTCTAAGGGACTCTGCTCTGCCCTTCTGCCTCAAATCTGCAATATCTAAAGTTCAGAAAGATTCTCTAAGGGTTCCCACTGTTTGAAGCCACAGTGAACTGAACTGGCATTTGTTCTTTAGAGAACTTTCCTTTTTAGCTGTGAGTGTCACATAGCTCTGTGAGGCTTCTCTGCTTTGCAGCTACATATGCAGCAGGTGTACAGGGGACTATTTCAAATTGGAATGTGGCAGTTTGGGGCAAATGGTAGAATTCTGAAAACTTGCCTTTGAATGGAACCTAAAAAGAAAACGTGGTTATTTTGAAGTTTTAGAGAAGAAAAAGAATAGTAGAACTAAAGTAAGCTAGATCCTTTAAGAGGCAATAAGACAGCACAATTTCAGAATTGTCCTCTGGTGAGCTTTTGCATGATGCCTGAAATCATGATATATCCGCCTCAGGAGAAAATACTAAAACGTGTTCATGTACTACATGCCATTTCCTAAGAGAATTAACTATTGGCCTTCATTCTTTACAACCCAAATCTGTTTTTACAAAACGTCAATGCTTACTACATTAAAACCTATATGTTTCCTACCCATTTTCAAGAAGCATCTTTTCATTGTTTCAATATTTTATATCTGCAATAACACTCAGTAATGACTGAAGCAAAGATAGGGTAGCAATGTTCATTGTCGGAAAGATGAGTAATAAAATCATCAGCGTACAAATGATTTTTTAATTAGGTTTTAATCTGTGTATTTAGGGAAGTTATTTCTGTGTGAATTCCACACTGATAATTTTTATCTTGGTGCCACAGCTGCAGTCACTAATGGCAGATGCTATGGACACCCTCGAAGGAAGAAGAAACGATAAAGAACGTGTGTGGAATGCAATCCAAAAGGTAACACTCTCAGCTGAAGGAAAAAAGATATATGATTCTCAGAGCAAATGTCCATCTTGGGTCAAGTCTGTTTAGAAGATAAAAAGAAAGTTCTCCAGGTAGTTTTAGTCTTTTTTTTTCTTTTTAAAATAAATGCAGTGCTCTCTCTCTGGAAATGTAACCAAAATCAAAGATGGAGTTTTTTAACCTGTTCCCTTGGTCTGCTTCTTTTCCAGCAGACTGTAGTCATATGTTAGTACGGGCCTTCTTATCATTGTCATTTCATATTCTATTTTTATTGTCTGCTTTTTCATTATAGGTTATTATAGCTTTCTAAAAGCACTTCCATCTGTGTTCAGCCCACTTGCCAACCCTTTCCCCCACTTTTTATCACTTGAGGAAAAAATGGCTACATTTCAGGGAACTACAGAGAAACTAGCATATTGATGTTTTGTGAGGAGGAATAACATACTGGTTATTAGCCGCAGAGGAAGATCCCTTCATTGGCTAACGGAGTTGAAATAAAGTGACCACCAGAATGTACCTGGCCATCAATGCTCAGGTAGCTTATGTGATACTACAGAGCCCTCTGACAATATAGGAGTGAGTAATAGTGAGTCTCCAGTCCAGCTAAAAATAATAAATTCTATTCAATCTATTCCCCACTCAGTCTCCTCCAATCACTATAAGAACCTACAAAGAGAACTGGTACCAAGAGAGATGTGAGAGGAGCAAACCAAGGAAGCCTTCACTCTGAAAGGTAGCAGTCAGCCATGAGGGATTCTGGCAAATCCAAGGAAATGTGTGCCTTCAGTGAACTCAGCAAATATTTGTTGAATATTTACTATGCCAGAGAGAACAGTCGGTGTTAAAGACTATGCTGGGAAAGACAAACATAGCCCCTGGCTATATAGGCCTTCCATCTGGAGAAGACAGTTATTAAAGAACTGGTGCACGAAACCCATGCAAGGGTAGGCCTTCACAGTCCCAGCTGCCTCATGGCTCTGGCTGCCTCACAGCGCCAGATGCCTCATGACTCCACAGCCCCGCCCTCCACCTGCACCCACCTTGGTCTGGCACTGCCTGTGTCCACTGCTACACACCCCCAGTTCCACAGAGGCCCCCGATCTATCACCCTGAAGAGGGTGCCCTTGGCCTCCCTCTTTGGGGCAATCACGAAGGACACCCCCCGCCAACAATTGATTGGCCTGCTGGCCAGTGGCCTGGTCCCTCTGTGGGCAATCATAGGGAAATGGTGGGCCCCCTGACCAATCGCATCACACCTGCCTTGGCTGGCCTGACACCAGTGTGTGTCATAGCATGGTTGTCCCAACGGTGGTTCTGCAGTTCAGCCATTCAGTTGATTTGCACATTATGCTTTTATTATTATAGATTACTTGTAAGTTTACTGAATATTCTAGTGAAAGGTGAATGTCCAATGATCTATAGAAACAAGTAGCTCAGAAAAGCCAAAAGTGATATTTATACAACATTTAAAGTCTACATAGTCATTATCGGATGAAAGGGAGATTTCTAAACAAAAGGAATAGTTTGTACCAAGAATGCAAAGAAATCATGGCAAATTCAAAACTGACAAAGACAAAAGGCACATATTTCAAAATGAAGTAGAGACAGAAACCATCTCACAGAAAGACTTATAAGTTATCTCAAGACATAATTTACGCATGTGAGACATCTCCTGGGCTATAGTGGGAGAACAGATTGAGGGGTTATAGAAATGTGAGGAGGTCAATTCTAAGGTGGTGACTTGATCTATGGTGGAGGATATAGCAATAGAGCGAAGCAGACTGATATAAGAACTATTCAGGAAACCAAATCAACAGGCCTTGTAGTTCACTGGTTGCCTGCGGGGATTTAAAGAATAGAAAGGATTAAGAATGATGCCTACATATTTGGCTTGAACCATTGGACAGAGAATGGAGAGAGATTTGCTGGTGCCATTTACTGAGGAAGCGAACACTGTTGGAGGAGCAGTTTTTTGGCAGAGAATCTGAACTACTTCAAAACCCAGCTGGGAGACAGAAATCATGCCTGGTATTTGAAAGGGGATTTAATACAAAAAATGATTAACTAGGTATGAAATTGTTAACTAGGTAACTGAAAAAGCAATAACTTATCACAAAGAAAGCATTAAAGGCAGCATCTACCTCCCATTAGTGCTGGCAGATTCAAGTGAAGATGTGAGAATTACTAAAACAGAAACTTGGAGAAGGAACCCTGCTGGGCTAACACTCAGACCTCCCACTGGGAGGTGCTGCCTAACTGGTGCTGCTTAACTGGTGCTGAGCTTAAAGGAGGGGTCCTGAAGGGCTGAGACCCAGTTTCTGAGGAGTGGACACTAACCCCCTGTTCTGTAGTACAAGGGGTCAGGGGAGAAGGAGTGATAATGAAGGTAATTCTGATACTACAGAAAGAAACATGTTCCTACAGGAAAAAAGCTTTGCTGAAATGATGCTCACAGGAACCCCTATTAGACAGAAAGTCAGCATCAAGTAAACAGAAAACAGCAAGTCCCTCTCTATTGACGGAGACTAGGAGCTAGCAAAATAAAAGTAGAGTTTGCAGAGCTCTTGCCCCTGCATCAAAGAACTAATTGTGGGCTTGGAGTTGAGAGACAATAGGCAGTAACTGACACAAAGGTACCATGAACTTAGAGTGCTGGCAATATATCCAAGAGGGATACAAAAGCCTGGAGTTCCGGATAAAAGACTGAATAGTCATTGCCAAATTGCTGTTAATGGAAATCATTTGAGTGACATGGCTGAGAAAGAACACAGAGTAAGAAGAGAGGCTTTAGGAGCACATTCAATCTTAAGAGGAGAACCCTACAACTGAGACTAAGAAGAAATGGCAAGAGAGATGGGAGCTGGGGGTAAAGCAAATCCAATTCTGATGAGAGTCACATACTATAATCAAATATTTCTGTTAGCTACAAAAATAATCATTTAGAACAAAGGTCAGCAAACTCCTAGCCCTCAGGTCAAAATTGGCCAACCACCAATTTTTGTAAATCAAGTTTATTGCACATGTTTATGCAATTCATTTACATACCATCGTCTATGTCACCTTGGTCAAGTTGACTAGTCACCACAAATACGGTATAGTTCACAAAGCCTAAGTCATTTACTCTCTGTTCTTATACACAGAAAAAGTTTGCTATCCTTTGGTTTAGAGTATTACCCTTCACAGAAATATTTGCATTTGTATAATAATGTAATAATATTTATATTTTTGCAATATATAAATAACTTTTGTACAGTGATATTTATATTTACAAATCTAAGTGACAATAGAAGAGTTCAAATATGAAATTCCAATGACCACCCAAAAAAGTGGAAGACATTGACATTTACCTATATCTGTCGACATCTTATAAACAACCACCAATTCTATCTTATTCTCAGTTAGCTTTTTGACACATGCGTAGAAGCACTGAACCTGTAGCTTTCCACTTTGTTCCTATTTTAGTTATATTTTGCTGTGTTACAAATCACCTCAAATATATAGTGGTTTAGCAACAATGGGCTCCTCTCTCATGGTTCCATAGACTGACCAAACTCAGCCAGGTGGTTCCTGCTCAGTGTCTCTCGTGCAGTTCGATCTGGTGGTTTTAATAACATAGGGTCATTTTAAAGCTAAAATGAACTGGACTCCAGAATAGCTGACTCACATGACTGACAGTTGACACCAGTCAGCTGAGACCATTGCCTGAAGTGCCCTAATGTAGCCTTTGTAAGTGACTTAGGGATTCCGAGAGGCAGTATTTCAAGACAAGGAAAATAGAAACAACAGTCCTTTCAAAGGCTAGTCCCAGAAGTAGCAGAGCGACTTCCACCATATTTATTGGTTAAAGCAGTCACAGGCAAGCCCAGATTCACAGGGTTGGAGGAATAGATTTCACTTCTCCATGGAGGAGGAAATGTACATTCAGTGAGAGAATGAAAAGATAGTGTCTGTCTTGGAGACAAGCTCCAGCAGCAAAGCTGTGACTCTGGGCTGGAAAACTTGCAAGCAATCAGGAGTCAAGAGGATAGTCAAGTCAAGGCCACTGAGATGGGAACGCTACAGAGCCACTCCACCCAACCACTGGGTGTCTAGAAAGACCCACTGGTGAGCAGCCAATCTTTCCAAATTAAAAGCCCTGGAAATGATCCTAGCTTTCTAAATGGATGCTCCTAAGAGGTGTTTAGGAAGATGTGAACGTGAAGGAACAGGGTGCCAAATTTTTCCCAAGGGCTTTTAATTTGGTTAATGTGACTCTACAAAGGATGATCCTATCACTTTCAGACAATTCTAGTAGCAAGTAAGTAATTTCCTTTTATTGCTACAGAGTTAATTGGCATGTGCAGAAAAAAATAATTTGAAAAAAAAAACTAATTGTACAAGCTACACTGTGTTCTGAGCCCACTAGAAGTTGATATCAGCATCACCACCTCTGAGATCTGTTATCTGTAATAGAAACAGCTGTTGTACCTAATGAAAATACTTGAAATTTTCATCGGAAGCAGCAGAATTATAGCAGCACCTCCTAGTTCCACATAGTTACAGGGACTGTCAGAATCCCCATTATCTAACACAATTGTTTAGAGCTCCACTTTGTTATAGGTCTATAAAAAGCCTAGCAAGATGAAATCTGATCCGTGAGCATTGACTTCCTGTCTATATTTTGTTTTCTTTGAGATTTCACTAACAACCCAGAAAAAGAAAGTATGAGACAGTTGTTTTTTCTTAACTCACTAGAACTAAAATACATTCTTTATAATGTTTTAGGCTATTTGCTTTTGTTTCGGTTTGGCTTTACAGAGCATTATTTTCTTTCTGGTAATTAACTTAAGAAAGATATATTAATGTTGGTTTAGCTGTATTATACAAAAATAAGCAGGTTATGTTAAAAAAAAAAAGGTAAATTTTCTTATATTGGCAAGTCCCTTGCCACAGCAAAACTCTTTAATTAAGATTGTCACACTTTACTTCAGTTTAGTCTATAAATACCTGCAAAAACACTCTTTTGAATAGCTCACAGGTCCTATTAACACACAGCTCATTCATGCATTCATCAAACATTTACCCAGCACCTCCCCTGGCTCCAACACTATTACAAGCAGTGCCCTCATGATGTTTTCACTCTCCTAGAGAAAAGTAGGCAATAATCCATCTAAAAAATCTGGAATGTATTATAAGTAACAAATGCTATGGGTGGAGGAAACAGGAAAAGAAAATGGGAAATACCAGATGATTACAACTGCAATATAATAGTCAGGGCAGGATCCACCAAGGTGACTTTAAAGAAATAGCTGAAAGAAATGCAAACCTTGCAAATAGCTGGTGAAAATGATTCCAAGTAAAGGAAACAGCAAATTCAAAACCTGAAGATTGGACATGCCTGGCATATATAGGGACCTGCAAGGAGGGCAGTGTGACTAGGGTAGAATGAATAAGAGCAATCGGAAATGAAGCCAGCGAGCAGATGACATAATGCTTTGTCAAATAAGAAAACAATCTAAGCTGCTACTTAGAACAGATTAAAATACCTGACCGAAGTGACTCAGTGGTTGAGTGATAACCTATGAACTAGGAGGTTAAGGTTGTATTCTCAGTCAGGGCACATGCCCCAATTGTGGGCTTGATCCCCAGTGTGGGACAAGCAGGAGGCAACCAATCAATGATTTTTTTTCTCATCATTGATATTTCTATTTCTCTCTCCCTCTCTGAAATCAATATATATATATATATATATATATATATATATATATACACAATGGATTGAAGGAACAAGGATAGAATCAGGGAGACTAGCTAGTAGGTTATTACAATGATATGATACAGGAGAGTGGTTATGGTGGCTTGAACCCAAGGTTGGATGGCTTGAATCTTGAAGCCAGGTGATGGCAGTGGATGTGAGAAGTGAAGAAAAGGTTTATGTAGAGGGAGCCCAGAACAGGGGGAGTGGGAAAAAAGCAACCTTGAACTAGCAATTTGGAGACCTGGCCTGTCACCATTAGCTCAGAAACCACTTCCTTTTTCTGGGCCTGAGTTTGCTTATCTATAAAATAAGATATTGAACTGGAAGATTCTAAGTCTCCTCCTAGCTCTGATTGAATTAAGTGTTGTTTTTTGTTTATTTGTTTGTTTGTTTGTTGTTTTGAAAGCCAGACTTTCAAAATGAAAGAATAAAAGTTAATGTTTACTAAGCTCTTCATGACTGCCAATACTCTCCTATTCACTTTACATATCTCGCTAATCCTCGCATGAGGTAATGCATTAAACAGGAAGTTTAGCCATGTGTCTGAAGTCACACAGCCAGCAAGTGGTAGAGCCAGGGCTTGATCTAGGCCTTGATAAAAGCCCACATTTTGTTCTGCCTGAAAATTCCTGACTGACCAGCATTGTTTTGTGTATACCTGAGCATTCAGGTGTGAGGACAATGGAGAATTTCAGGAACTTCTAACCAAAATGGAATTTGGCCATAAACTAGCATAGTTGGTATGTCTTCAGTTCTTCAAATAAAGTTATTTTAATCTGAGCTAAAAGAAGAAGAAGAAGAAGAAGAAGAAGAAGAAGAAGAAGAAGAAGAAGAAGAAGAAGAAGAAGAAGAAGAAGAAGAAGAAGAAGGAGTCTCTAAGGAATTTTTTGCTTAATATACTTTTGTAATCTACCTATCAAGGACTCTCCTTCTCTGATCCTTACTTTTTAATCTATAATCATAAAGAATACACAGCCTAGCCCTGGCCAATGTGGCTTAGTTGGTTGAGTATTGTCCCATGTACCAAGAAGTCACTAGTTTGATTCCCAGTCTGGGCACATGCCCAAGTTGTGGGTTCAGTACCTGGGGTGCATACAGGAGGCAACCAATTGATGTGCTTCTTTCACATCAATGCTTCTCTCTCCCTCTCCCTCCTCTCTCTTTAAAAAAAAATCAATAAAAACATATTTACAAAAAATAATACACAGCCTAAATCTGCAGATCTTTGACCATTAATTCAGCTCCTATTCATGGGACTTTAGGCAAGTCACAACCTTTTAAGAAGCATAATGTATTTGTATCCTTACCACCTTCAGAGTCTATGATTTTGTGTTTCTTAACATTGAATCCAAAGGCACATTAAAGCTTTATAAACTAGGCCTGAAAATAAATTAAAAAAGGAGTCTTTAGAAAAAAAATTATTTTTAAAAAAATGAACCAACTGTTAAGTTGGAACATTCCTATTTCTTCTCACCAGAAAATCACTTAAGAGAAATAGTTAAGCACACTCTGCTGCAACTTAGAAGAAAAGTTACTTGCTCTTCAGTCACAAAGTCTAAATTTTGCACTAAGAAGATCAGAATTTAATCTCATCTAACAAAGTTTTTTTCTTATTCTGATATGCCTCTGGATCACTGATGTGAGACTAAATGAGAAAATGAAACTGTTATTTTAAAAGTAAAGATAAAAATACTCTAGCATATAATCATGGTCCTGTGAATTTTCATGAACAGTAATGCTATTTTTATATTTCATCAAATATTATAGTATCACAAAGTACATCATGATCTTCAATGATTCCAACTAGTGTAGTATAGGTGGATATCTTTAAATCATCCATATGAACTTATTCAAAATTATTTAGCTTTTTATGCTCCCTTTTAATCTCAAAATCTTAACTTATAAATCACACGTACACAGAAATGACATTCATTGATATACTAATTTGGTCTTTTGGGATGAAAACGGGAGAGAATTGTATGTCACTTAGCAACGCTGTTCTGTTCCAGGCTGATACAGGCAAAGCAAGCAGGGGAGAATACAAATCTGGGAGATGGGCCAGGGGCAGTTGGTTGAGGAGAGAGAAGGAAGAGCAAATTGGAGCATTATATTTATTTTCCACATCAGCATTCAAACCTGAAATCCTCCCAGAGAGACTGCACAGGCGGCGGCACCATCATTTATCGGCCAGTCATTTGGGCTGACTAATCTGTGGTTAGGGCATGCAGTTGTGACTCTCTGAAAGTACTGATGTCTTTTTAGATTCAGCAGCCGTGCCACTCATTTGCAAGATTTTTCAGCAATCGGGTTTTTCCTGTGTGTCTTGTTCTTTAAAGAGTCTCTGCAGATTTATTGCAATTTGATTATGAATCTTCTCAGCGTCTGGTTACAGGCTTTGGCATTAGCATATCCCCAAATTCCTTTACAGTGTGTGCTCCAAGCACTGCTAAGCACTTCTATCCATGGCAAAATACAAATCGTGGGGAAACCTAAGTGCTAATTTCTGACCATGCTGGGGGCAGGGTGGGGAAAAGCTCTGAGGACAAGAAGGGAGGCAAAGCCCAAGAGGATGAAGAGGCCATGTGCAGGAAACACTAGTAAATCCCCGTGGTTCCTGGGATATATGAGTCTGTGCCAGTCAGCAGCTGTAGTGGAGGGGCCTCCACCAAAGCCCAGGCAAACCTCCTATTGTGGTCACAGGCTGAGCCCTGGGGCAGTCAGACCTCATTAGAAGACCTCATTCTCAAATGTTACCCACAACAAAGCCAGGTCTAGCCTGGGAAGTACAGAAAACCAAACACTTTGGTTCTGGCCATCTCCCCCAGCCACAGAACATACCCCAAATCCAAATGGCACATTTCAATTATGTAAACCACTTGAGAGCATCTTTCTCATTTGACTTAAAGGAAAAAGTATATGGTTAATTTGTGACACATTTTCAACAAATGTAGTTGCTAATCACTCACTGTCCACCTGTACATGGACATTCCTCCAAAATTTGGAAGGCCTCTATTACATACTTTGTTGGCTGGAAGTAATATCTTCTAAAATGTTGATGGTTTTGCAGGAAATTTCTGTGTAGGAGTGGAATCCTAGCATGGCCTTTATCTAGGGAGGATGTATCCAAAAATTTTGCCATTTTCAATCAGGACTTTATCAAGGGCTAGACAAAGCTAATTGCCATTGTGCTCTTGTCCTATATAATAAAAGGCTAATATGCAAATAGACTGAACAGCGGAACAACTAAAACAACTGAACAACTAAATTGGTCACTATGATGTGCGCTGAACATCAGGGGGTGTGTGAGGAACATGGTGTTGTGTTGTGTTGATCATGGAGGGATGGTGGAATAGGTGAGCAGGGGCACCAGACCAAGGCTGTCATTGGGGCGAGCCTCTGGTGGTTACTAAAAAATCTTTGCTCCCGTGCACCACGGTGCTGGTGCTGGAGCCATCGCTTGCACCCACTGCCAGTGCTGGCCCCGCTCACACCCACAGCCTGTGTTGGAGCCACTACTCATACACACTACTGGTGCCCAACACCAGTCCCAATCACTCGGTGCCATCAGCATGTATAAGCAGTAGCTGCCAGCCCTGATCACCCCCAAGGACTTCTCTACATCCCCCTGCTCCTGAGGGGTGATCAGGGCAGCAGCTACCACTTGCACTCACTGACAGCACTGACGCCGCTTGCACCCACTGCTGGTGCTGGCCCCAATTGCTGTACACCATCAGCGGGTGGGAGTGGCAGCAGAGGGAGTGGGGCTGCCAGCAGACAGGGGACCAGGGGCTGCAGCGGGGGAGGGGAGGGAGGAGGTAAGGGTGTAAGCGGGCCATGTCGGGTCACACAGGATGGGCTGAGATCCACCCCTGTGCCTACTGCAGCCTCACAGCCCACAGTTCCTTTCAAGGTGCACAAATTCATACACTAGGTTCCTAGTACTTAATAAAATACTAGAGCTCAACAAATTATCAAACTATGTTAGTCTTTGAAGCTTGCTTTCAAATAGCTATAGCAATTGAAACAAGGCATAGAAAAATTTATCTTCAATAAATAAGTTAATAATGTAATGATAACAAATATCATCATTGATTACTGATGGATCAGGGGCAGTTGATCTTTTAGTGTGTGCCAAGCATTTCAACAAATTATTGTTTCAATGACTGCAATAACTCTATGAGGGAGATGTCACCAATTCTCCACTGAAAGATGATGCAAAGAAGCATTGTAGAATTAACAACGGAATCAAGTCCAAGTCTGTATTGATAGGGTTTGGTTTTGAGTCAGATTATTTGGGTCCAAGGCTCTATTCTTAATCGTTAGCTAGACTGCTCAGGTTCAACCAAATGCAGATACTAAAGGTCAATGGCATAAAGAACAGCGCCTGACCCTAGCTATGAGATAACCAAGGAAACCATCTTTAAGTTTGCTCCTGGGCAGTGAGTGAGATTAAAGCGCTAGAAACTACTGCAGGCATCCTCTGTCTTTCTCTAGATCACAGCTCACTGGCCCAGCCAAAGACTCATCCAAACTGCTTTGCAGCAGCTCCCGAACCAAATCCAAACCTTGGCACACACTATCCTCCTAGATCATGCTGCTCTTACTGTCCTCCCTCATCATCCCTCCCTTTGCAGACATATCATGTATAGGTTGGCTTTTATAACTCACCATTTTCACTTCTACTATAACATCAAAACTTCAAGAAAACAGCTTGGAAGCCTAACTGTTCCTGTAGTGGACAAACTGTCACTCTGAGGGCCACTCTCTGGTGTTCTCTGAATTAGCATTCTGAAATACACCAGGTTCTCAATGAAAACACAAGTCTAGAAGTACATATTGGCATAAGCCCTCCCAAGCTCTAACTTCACATCACAGAGACCTGGGGCTGAGATTGGACAGCATATTGTTAACCTGCTTCACTTCCTGTGATCTCTCTCTGCCTGTCTCACTAAGGAGATAATATAGGGAGGCTACTAACACAGAAACTAAAAATGCTCATGTTACTCCAAACCTATTGATGTTCTTATCTTTGTAAACACTTTTCAAAATGCATCTTTCAAAAGTTCAAACGCATCTTTCAGAAGTTCAAGTGTATTTGGAACTAGAGTAAGTTTGAAGAGTAAGTTTGCAGTTCATTCTTAAAGGTACTCTCTTTAAAATACCAAAACTATTTTCTTTGCTTGACAGCCTAGCATTTTGTTGCATGTATTTTATACATTAAGTTTTGCAATCCTTTGTAATTCTGGAGAATAACAGAATAATAGCTTACACCACTTGGTGGCTAAATGAACCATAGGACATCTTGCATTCTGTATTGAAAGTGGGATTAATACAGAGTTCAAAGCAATTGACTTGTAGCTCATTCATTCATTTAGAGTGAATGAGCTACATTATACCTTCCATCTTTTGGGAGAAGGGCAAAAATAAAAATGCTTTTATATGCAGCCCTAAAGGAAGATATGAGTCATTTGTTATTCTGATTATGACTTCCTTAAAATGGTGCATGTAGGAGACAAGACTATAATCTAAAACACTACAAATGCTGTAAGCACAAACAGACACATTTTTTCTTGTGTTTGCACTAAAAAACACACAGCATCATCCAAATTGAGTGAAAAGCTTATGTGTACTCTGCTAAAATGACTTTGTGCTGGATAAAAGACTGTGGAGAGGAGCATGAGATGGCTGGTGAAGAGGTGACATTAGATTTGTGTTAGAGAGATTCTAGCCTAGAGATTAAGTTACTGATTTAAGAGGGTTTAACTTCCCCAGACCTCTTAATTGGAGAGAAGACCCTTCAGTTTCCCAATAATTCACTTCATCATATTGTTAAAGATATCTAGAAGCAACTGGGAAAACTAATTCAAGAAATAAAAGTACATCTTCCTAAGGTATGAGGGTCAAAAATATATTTTTAAAGCAATGATAGAGGATTTCCACTTCCCGGAATATAGAGTAAACATGTTTTGCCTATTCTTCCCATTAAGTATATGTAAAGCAAATACAAGACTCTGAAAGGTAGAATGAGAAAGGCAGACAACCTAGGGGCATGGAGACCTAAGGAATGACATAGTGCTAATGGGTAAGTTCATTGGTTTTTTGTTTGTTTGTTTTTTGATTCACATATCCTGCACTTGTTGCTAAAGAAGCTGGTAACCCAGAAATACTAACATATGCAGACCAAAAAAAAAAAAAAAGCCTGTTCTCTCTAGCCAAAGGACAAGGAACGCAAGATTCTACTCTAGCAAAAAACCACAGGGAAAATGGTCATCCAACCCCCATCCATGTCAGCAAAGGCCAAGTAAGGACTTAGACTTCTCCCTTGCTAGGCTATAACAAAGTGTCCCAAACTTCCCACTCTAACAGGATGGTGTCAGAGAAGAGCAAATAAGGAACCTGGTCTTCTGACCCCACTGTGTGATAAGGCTCCCTTTTCTTGGTTCCCCCTTATTGGGGTTGTATCAGAGGAGGCTCAGTAGAGAGCCAGGAAATTCTCCAGCCACCTACTATCATGAGCCTCCCACCTCGGTCTGATGTCAGTGGAGGCCACAGAGGGAACAGTGATGAGGTCTCCTACCCCTCCCAGCTAGGGAAGGGTCAGTGGAAACCTAGTGAAGAGCTTGACTGCTCATTCTCACTCAGAAGAAATGATAACCCCCTTTCTAGCCCTACCTGGCAGTAACGAGGTAGTGCCTCTCCTATCCTTACGATATCAATGATGTAACGGGTCCAGCTAAACCAGAAGATCTAAATAAGATTGAGTGTATCATAACATAATATCCAAAATGTCCATATTTCAATCCAAAATCACTCATCATACCAAGAATCAGGAAGATCTCAAACTGAGTGAAAAAAGATAATCAATAGATGTTAACCCAGAGATGTTAGAAATATTAGAACTAACTGACAAAGATGTTAAAGTAACCATCATAAAAAAATGTTCTAATGAGCAATTAAAATTTACAAACACCTTAAAACAAATGAAACAATGGGATCTCAGCAAAGAAATAGAAGCTATATAAGGACTAACTAGAAATTTTAGAACTGAAAGATAAAATAAAACCCACTGTAGAGGCTCGACTGCAGAATGAATGGGACAGAGGAGAGAATCAGGAAATTAATGGCAGGTCAATAGAGCCATTTGTCTCTAGATTCATTCTTATTCATCAAATTATGTTGATCATTATATCCCACATATGAGTGAGATCATGTCATATTTATCTTTCTCTGACTGGCTTATTTCACTTAGCATAATGCTCTCCAGTTCCATCCATGCTGCTGCAAATGGTAAGTTCCTTCTTTTTTATAGCAGCATAGTATGTCATTGTGTAGATTTACCACAGTTTTTTAATCCACTCATCTGCTGATGAGCACTTAGGTTATTTCCAAATCTTAGCTATTATAAATTGTACTGCTATAAATATAGGGATGCATATATTCTTTCTGATTGGTGTTTCTGGTTTCTTGGGATATAGTCCTAGAAGTGAAATTACTGGGTCAAATGGGAGTTCCATTTTTAACTTTTTGAGGAAACTCCATACTGTCTTCCAAGTGGCTGCACCAGTCTGCATTCCCATCAGCAGTGCCTGAGGGTTCCTTTTGCTCTACATCCTCACCAGCACTTGTCTTTTGTTGATTTGTTGATGATAGTCATTCTGACAGATGTGAGATGGTATCTCATTGTTGTTTTGATTTGCATCTCTCAGATGATTAGTGGCTTTGAGCATGTTTTCATATGTCCCTCAGCCTTCTGTATGGCCACTTTCGAAAAGTGTCTTTTTAGATCCTTTGCCCATTTTTGGATCAGACTGTTTTATACTTCTTTTTTGCTTTTTGTAGTGGTTGCCCTAAAGTTTGAAATGTACATTTATAACTAATCCCTGCCCACTTACAAATAATATTATAACACTACCCAGGCAGTGTGAGTACCTTATAATCCTATATAATAAAAGCCTAATATGCTAAGTGTCCAGTCATCCAGTCATTTGTTTAACCAATCTAAGCGTAATATGCTAAAGCCGCTCAACCACTCACTATGATGTGCACTGACCACCAGGGGAAAGATGCTCTGACTAGTAGATTGGCATGCTGCTGGGCTCCGGCGGATCAGGACTGAGCCAGATGAGCCAGACATGCACTGGAGCCCTCCCATGGCCCCTCCCCTGCTGGCCAACTTCCCGTGTTCCTCCCCAGCCCTAATCGTATACCAGTGAGGTCCTTCAGCCTGGCCTGTGCCCTCTCGCAATCCAGGCTGAGGGACCTTCCCCCTCCCTCCCGCCCACCGCAATGGGATCTAAATAGGCAGTCCGACATCCCTCTCACAATCCAAGACTGCTGGCTCCCAACCACTTGCCTGCCTACCTGCCTGATTGCCCCTAACTGCTTCTGCTTGCCAGCCTGATCATGCTCTACCCACTCCCCTGCCAGCCTGATTGATGCCTAACTGTTCCCTGCTGGTCCAGTTGCCCCTAACTGCCCTTCCTGCTGACCTGGTTGCCCCAACTGTCCACCCCTGCTGGCCTGGTTGCCCCTAGCTGCCTTCCCCTGCAAGCTTAGTTCCCCCAAAGTACACTCCCCTACAGGCCTGGTCCCCCCCAACTGCTCTCCCCTGCAGACCTGGTCTCCCCACCCAAGTACCCTCCCTTGTAGTCCTGATCACCCACAACTGCCCTCTCCTGCCAGCCATTTTGTGGTGGCCAACTTTGTCCACATGGGGGTGGCCATCTTGTGTGTTGGAGTGATGGCCAATTTGCATATTACCTCTTTATTACATAGGATTTTGCAAAATGTTACACTGGGGCAAATTACATTGAAAGTAAAAATATTCACCTGGCCAGTGTTGCTCAGTGGTTGAGTGTTGAACTATAAACCAAGAGTTTACAAGTTTGCTTTCCAGTCAGGACACATGCCTGCGTTGTGGGCTCAATCCCCAGTAGGGGGCATGCAGTAGGCAGCCAATTGATGATGTTTCCCTCTCACTGATGTTTCTATCTCTCTATCCCTCTCTCTTCCTTTCTCCAAAAAAATTCAATAAAAACTTTTTTTTTAAAGAGTAAAAACATTCTTCCTATACTACTTACTGATGCATGGGAATCTACAATTATGTCTAAAAGCATATTCAAACTTTCAAATAAGTTATGCCATTAAATGTTGAAAATTATTTTTTAAATATATTTTTTATTGATTTCAGAGAAGAAGGGAGAGAGAGATACAAGAATCAATGAGGAGAGAGTATCATTGACTGGCTGCCTCCTGAATGCTTCCTTCTGGAGCAAACTGGCATGTGCCTTTGACCGGAATCAAACCTGAGACTCTTCAGTCCACAGACAGAGACACTCTATCCACTGAACCAACCCAACTAGGGCTAAAGTTGATAATTTTTTAAATAGTCATAATACATGTTTTCCCAGACAGAGTGATAACAAGGTTTTATAATGTTCTTTAACTGTATACTAAACATAATAAAAAGTGCTACCACTATGGGCATTTTCAATTGAGTTTATAATACAGTTGAGCAAGAAGTTTTTTGCACATTTTGTAACAACTCAGCAGTAGGTGCCTCAGATTTTACGTTGTTCTTTTATGACTATAACACAATATCATACCAAATTCTCTACATAAAAAAAGGGGAAATCTGGAGCTTGTTTGTCTGTTTGAATGGTAGCCAAAGGCTAAAGAAAAATGCTATATTGTGAAGAGCAGAAACTAACTTTACTTTAGAAATTAATTTCAAGCCTGTTTGAAAACAATTATAATTCTAATGAGAATTAAAATTCAAACCATTTTGGATGATAAATATTTAAAAGCATTTGGTCTGGAAACTAATCTGGAACAGAGCAGAGAAACTAATGTTATCAAATCCACTGTGATGAAGGGAAATGTCTGCCTTGCCGAGAGGGTTTTGGTCCACACTGCTGATCGCTGGAAACACACCCTCATTCTGTAACCACCACAGAAGTCATATAAACCTGATGCTTACCCCTGAGGAATCCAATTCTAATTCTATGTACCATTTTCTTAAGAGACCTTTTTAAAGGCTTTACTAGAAAAATCCCCGAGGCATGAACATGTGTAAACAAACCTAATCCTCTCTCCTTGATCCAGACTAGATGAAATCCAAGAGGAAGTCCCAATTCAAACCCAGGGTAACCTCCCCCTACTTTGTGTTTGAGATCAACTTCTTCTCACTGCCATTACTGGAAAGAAACCACCCTTGCTTGCAGTGGGCACCAAGCAAGTAGAGAGCATCAGACAGCAGGAACATGAAGTCTAAAAACATCAGTCATGCTTGAGGGGAAAATTAGAACTTAATTGGGCTTCCTCTTATTTTATGGCTTAGCAATGACACTAGTTTACTAGCGGTGCTGCAACAAAGTACCACACGCTGAGTGGCTGGAGCAACAAAAATGTATTGTCTCACAATTCTAGAAGCCAGAAATCTGAGATCCTAGTGTCATCAGGGTTGATTTCTTCTGAGGGCCATGAAGAAAATCAGTCGCCGGCCTCTCCCATAACTGCTGGCCGTCTGCTGACAATCTTCATCGTAACTGCACTTTCATCTTCACGTGCAATCACCCTGTGTGCATGTCCAAAGTACCCCTTTTTATGAGGACACCAGCATTTTGGATTAGGGCCCTCACTCATGCTCTCATTTTAATTTCATTACCTCCGTAGAGACCCCTTTATGAAAGACTGGGAGTTAAGACCTCAACATACAAATTTGGGGGAAATAAAATTCAACTCATCACAGTAATGTTTGATGTTAAATGACTTTAAAAGGAAAAAGGCTGCCCAGGTCTTTACAGTGACTTTCCTTCCCAATCGCCTCATTGGAATGACGCCCCTTTCAAAGCTGTGGCAGGCTGTGCTGCCCCTTAATGTCATCATCTCTCACCAGCTTTGCTCATGGGAAGCTTCTTGTCATTTCTTTCCTTAGAACCCTCCTATTCCTAACTTGCTTTGCCCTGAAATTCAGTTTCTTCCTCCGCAATGTCCTTGGTGTCATGGCCAGCCTTCACACAATAATCAAAGTTGCTTTCATCACTGGCTCGCATGCCTTCAATCACCAAGTGAAAATAAGTTGGATCTATGCACCAATGAACCTAATAGCAATCCTCTCTCACTAGGGAGCTTTCAGGTGCACAGAGGGTCACCTGATCCCAGGGTATCCTCACACTTGCCACCCACATATAAAACTCTGTTAGATATATAAGCTAGAATCCCATTTTATGGTAAAAGATTATTGGAGAAAATTTTAAGAACTTTTTAGCTTACTCATACCAAAAGTGACTTATGAAGTGATTGTTTGTGGGGAAGGTATATTATTTTAATCTGTAACAATGTTATTGTCTTTATCTCCCAGAACCCAGTAGAAAATCCTAAATTTTGATATACCAAAAAATATAAAATCATGAGCTGAAGAATATTTTAGTACCAGTAAGTAATGTGATGCAGTTATAGGGTGAGAAGGAAATAATGTGGGCTGTTAACTACCTTCTGGTGTTAAACTGATCCATTAGAGGCACCCTTTGGATGCAAGATAAAATTCTGATACATAGGATCTGAGGGAAGCTCAAGAATTCCAGTACCTGTGGGTGTTTATATTAACCAGGACAGAACCGTTCATTATAGACAAAAACCACAACAACAAAAGTGGTCGAATCCCTCTCTTTTCCATGCTGCCGCTTCACCATGTGGTACAAGGCAAATTGCAATGTGTCCTCTTTCCACTGAACACATTTCTGTAGAGTGAATCCAGGCCAAAGTAAACATCATAAAATTAGTACTTTAAAGTTGGAATGGATTTTAGAAGTTGCTTCAGCTCACACATGACTCATGAATACTTCATGCCCACCAAAATTGATTTCCAATCATGTTTCATTTCCAACCTCTGGTGATGGGGATTGCCATATCTCACCCTGAAGTCCCTTCCATGTTTATACAGCTTTATTTAGTATCCAGTTATTTCTCGTTCTCATCTTAAGCACTTCCAGATCCTTCAACTTTCTTCATAAAATCTGGAGTCCATACTCTGGACACATCATGATAACCCAGTTGTGATATAACCTGAGCAGAGAAGGTGAAAACCATTGCCTCCTTTGAGACAAATCCATTTTACTAGTAAACACTAGTCTATACTCAGATCAGCTCTGGGGGAGGTAACCAGGTAATCCTGTTAATTTCTATTGAATTTGTGGCTAATATGTACTATCAGAAACTTACTTCTCTCCCCTCCTTTGACCCCCTCCTAATTCTGCCTTTTATATAGTGAAACTTTGAGACCTAATCACAAGCCTAATGTATGTCAAACACCTACACTTAGCATGGTTACTGAGGCAGCATCCCTCCCAAAAGAGAGGCCAAAAACACAGTAACTATTAGATGACATTGTTTCAGCTTTTTATTTTACTTCACCTTTCTATGCATTTTTCAATGTATTTATGCTTTTCCCATTTACGGGGTTTATATTCCAGATTCTAATACTAGTGCTACTACTACATAATAGCAAACCAGGCCTATGCAAACATGTTATGTAAATTGTTATAATTTAATCAGACCAGGACCTTTGAATCAATGGATAGATGAGGAAATTTAGGTTCCAAGAAGTTCAATTAAGTTTGCCCTACGTCACATGCCAAAAACATGCTGAAGCTGGGATTTCCACTCAGATGTATCTGTCTTCAACAGTAGGTTATGTCTCTCGGTCATGAGTAACTGAAAGCTTTGAGTAACTGAAAGCATCCTTTTGGGTTGTTTTTTTTTTCTTAGTACTTTTGACTTCTACAATGCTTCTCACTCTCACGTGGTAAAGTATAAAACAGTGAGTTGTTGTTTTTCTTTTCAATTTGGAGTTTTACATCATTTTGGCTTTTAGCCTAGAACTAAGCTATTATAAAGCCCATTTTTTAACACATTCCTGATTATGTGGGCTTTTTTCCATACTGTGTATTTGTCACTAATTAAACTCATTCTTTTGCCCTAAAACTACTCATTGTGTTGTATTCCTTACCTCATTAAGATATGATCATGATCTCAACTTAGAAATTTCACAGTCATTCCTAATTCTGCCTGCCTTCTTATCCTAACCAAGAATTTTTCATTAAATCTATAGTTCTTACTTTCTAAATGTCTCTTAAATCCTTGAATCAGGCCTTTGTTGTGTTTTTCATATCCTATTGCACTGGCCTCCTAATTGATCCACCTGTTTCTAGTTTCCCTTACTGCATTTCACTCCACACAATGACACCAGATTTATCTTTCTAACCACAGAGCTAAATATGTTCAATGTTTTACAAGCTAACCCCAAGTCTATATTTCCTACTGCACATGTCTCTACTCCCAGCCTCCTCATGCCTCTATCTGTGCTATAAGCAACTCATCCCTATCAAATGGCTCAGGTTCTCTCAAACCTTGCTTGGGTAGATGGCTTTCCTCTGTCTGGAATGCTTTTCTTTTTTTCTTTTTTTTTAATTTATATTTTTATTGATTTCAGAGAGGAAGGGAGAAGGTGGAAGAGTTAGAAACATCAATGATGAGAAAGAATCATTGATTAGCTGCTTCCTGCATGTCCCCTACTGGGGATCAAGCCCAAGACCAAAGCATGTGTTTCATAGGTCAAAGTTCAACCACTGAGCCATCCCTGCTGGGCTGGAATGTGTTTCTTTCCTAGCAAAGACCTGGCTCCTGTAACCTCTACATTCCTTCAGATAACATTCACTGTTCTGACATTTTTGCTAACAGAGCTTTTTGTACATCGTTCACATATAAACAGTTACGCATTATTGTAATAGTAATAATAAACTGCCTCTCCTACATGAATATGAGTTCTTCATAGACAAACATCTTGACATATTTGCTTATTGCCCTAGTACCGTATCAAATATAGTAGATAATAAATATTTGCAGGAAAGTATGAATGTACTTTCTTTAAAATCTGGGTTGGCTAGATATTTTTCTATAATATTGGTCAAGCTGCACATTTCTTCCTAATTGATATTGTTTTTGTAGTGTTAGAATTTTGAGATCTCCTATATTCTCAGGCTGTCTTCTGTTTTAGAGTTTCATCATTATCTTTCTTCTGACAGACTTTAGTGTATAAGAATGGAAATGTCCTGAGAAACTAATGGATAACCCTTGCTTTTTTATGTGAATATAACTGATAGTCATACAAGAGCAGAGAATCTGCTTTTCTACTGAGACCTTTAGTTCCCCTCAATCATATGACAGCCCAAAATTCTCTGCAAGCTCACTTGGTCAGCTGCCCATATCTCTGTAATGCCAAGTCTGCCTTTCCAGGGAAGTGTATCTGCCCATTTTGCAAATGGGAAAATTAGACCCAGAATGACCAACTAGACGATCTGACATAGTTTAGCAAGTAGATTCTGTACCAAAAAGAAAGTCTAATGAGGCCTCTGCTCCAAAACCTGGCTCATTTCCTTCTTTACATGCTTACATATTTTTTTGTGTTTTATTTCCCTAAGGGCTTTATAGAAATTTCTATCATTTGCAATCTGTTCATCTTAGTTATGTGAATCTATTTTCTCTTCAACCAGCATTTTTCTTTCCTTGACTTAAAAAAAAAAAGAAAATAAAGAACCAGCTTTAGTAAAAACATGCTGCAACTCTCCTACACTTCAGTAAGTATAGAAGCTAAAATGGGCTTGCTTTACTGCTTACTGGGTCATTCATCTAATGGTGTACTCTAAGAGAATAATCTCTGATCTGAAAAATGTGAGGGCTCATCTTAAGACTGGACTAACTGATCTATGAATATAAGTCATGGTATTTTTTGGCTTGGTGTGTCCTTAGAAATTTCCAGGCTAACCCATTCCTCACCAAACTGAAGCTCAGAAAGACCAAATCACTACTGTGAGGTCAACAAATCAGGGTTAAAAGACAGACCAAGAACAGAACTCAACAACTCTTACTCCTTATTTGGTGCCCTTTCTACCTCTGGCTACTTTCAAGTGTGGAGACTACACGTTGTTATTACCTTGCCCCAAGAGTCTTAAAGCTAAACAATACTAACAGAAACATGGCATATGAAAGAAGTGATTATTTAACTTGTAAGAGAAAAGAAAGCCTTCTGATATGCTCCACACCAGGCATCACTTTGAGTATGGGAAAACACATTGGTTTCAGCTCTGTTATCAAAGAGGAGGATTAATGAGGGTCTACTATATCCTAGATGCTGGAAATAGTGGCATTATGGACCTAATTCTTGCTTTGTGGAGATTAAAGCCCAGATGGGAAGACATTAAATAAATCATCATAAACAATTAAGTAAAAAAGTTATAATATACAAAGAAATGAGTGGGTTGCTATGGGAATATGTTACTGAGAAACCCAATCTGGTCTGGGCTATCCAGAAAGATTTCCCTGAGACACTGATATTGAATTTGAAATTCAAAAGGTGTGTAAGGGTTCAGATGGGAGTATCCTATCAGAAGGTAGAGCATTAGGAGGATCAAGGGCGCAGAGAACACTGTAGAGCTGTGCTCAAATAACTGAAAAATGAACCATGGCTGAGGCACAGGGAGTGACATAAATGATCCAGATCACCCAGAGCAGTGTAAGCCATGTTTAGGGCGTGGGAGCAAAAGAATAATGTGATTGGGATTACATTTTCTAAAGATTGGTCCAGTACCACTCGAATGGGTTGAAATGTCAGCATGTCTCACAGACCAGGTAAGACATGCACATAGTGTGCACAGTAGATCTTCCAGCTTAATTAGGCAGTACTCTATTCCAAGGACACATCTGTGTTTCTTTTTTGTCTGTAATATTTATAATGAAAAGCAACACAGTCAACACTATTCTTTTTATTGATTGATTGATTTTATTGATTTGATAGAGGAAGGGAGAGGGAGAGAGAGATAGAAACATCAATGATGAGAGAAAATCATTGATTGGATGCCTCCTGCATTCCCCCCGCCTAGAGATTGAGCCTGCAACCTGGGCATATGCCCAGACCAGAAATCAAACTGTTACCTTCTGGTTCATAGATCGAAGCTCAATCCCTGAGCCATGTCCACCAGGCAACATTGTTGTTAATAAACACAACTGAAATAAATAAATAAATAACCACAGTTACCTAATTGGTAGTATAAAACAATTATCTTTATCATTGAAGAAAGCTTTTTGTTACATAAGGATTATAGTTTTAAGTTGTATTTGATCTAATTACATACATTCTAACTGTAAAGAGTTTTGATTTAAATGATAAATTATTAGTGCATCAACTTAATTATTGAAGTTACAATAAAGTGCCATCCATTATATTTGTTGTGATTTTGCTCTATGTTAATTTTTTACTCATGGTTTTAGTATACAATGGTTAGTATAAATGTATAGATTACATAAAATAATGCATTGACTTCATGGCAAGATCAAAAAATATTCTGTCAAATTATCTTGATGATTGCTGCAATCATCAGGCATCATAAACAACAATATGCCTTTGGAGAAATTTAGTTGAAGTAATTTTAAATTTTCAAAATGAATTATTTTCATGTGAATAAGTTATTTTTTTAAAAAAAATCAATGGACAGCTTACATCACCTGGGTGATATAAGATCTAAAAATAACAGATAAATTAGTGCTGCCATCTATCATTCTCTTTTGGCAATCTGAACTCTCTTTGATATCACAATGAATAATAAATCAAGTGTTTTAAAAGTAGTGCTCAGAATTAGAAAATTGAAGTTGTAAGTGCTTTTTATCTTAAGTAGGTGATATTGTTCATGCACCTTGAGCTAACTTGATGACAATGAGGTTTTCAGCAAATAGCTTTTTAAGCTAATAAAATAAATGGGTCCTGGCAATCAGGGTTAAGTATGAATTGTTGTATCTACAGACTTCTGGGGGCCCAACTCAGAATACATGTAAATGGTTTTATTCTATAGTTCTTTCTGACAAATCACATAATACATTCAACCGTTATTGAATAATTAAAAATTTTCTTTGAAGAAAGATGAATTCTTTATTTATTTTTTGAATATTTTTAGGAATTATTTATTTTTATTCATTATTTTATCTTATTCCATGGAGTGTGTCATTTTTTTAAGAAAATGTTTTGGGTTTTTTTTTTCAAAATTTCCTTTTTATTTAAAAGAAATAGTTCTTCCTAAGACAATGTAATACTCATTTTTCTCCCAAGTTGGCCAGGGGCACACAAATGCAAGAATCTCTGATTTGAGATTAGTAGATTTGTTTCTTTCAATCTTTTTGATAATAGATTAATTTTTCACAATTCACTTCTATTTGAAATACCTGATTTTACTGATCATTAAAGACAGCCAGTGGTTCTCATACCCAGTGGAGAGGACTAAGTGGTAAAGCAGATGCCCTCCTGCCTGCTTCACATTCCTAACACAGAGGAACCCGAAATAGAGACAGAAGGAGCCTTTTATGTTTAATCGTTTCTGTCTCTACCAGTTCTGTCCCAACATGGACCTACATGTGTCATTTAATTTTAAATACATCATCATTTTCCTACATCTACAAAACCTGGGAAAACAACAACAAATCTTGTATCTATTTCTCCTAGGTTGGACGAGTTGAAGACTTTCTATACCAATTAGAGGATAATTTCTTAAAAACTAAAAAACTGAGAAATGCTCGAAGGCAAAAAACAAAAATGAAGCGGCTTCAGACCGTGCAACAAAGCTAGTCACTGAGGAGCGGGCGCTACCACAAGCTATCCCGGAGGAAGGGATGATGGCATCCCACCAGCCTGACAGTGACAGCTCATAACCAAGGCCTGTTGCCAAGGGAATGAGGTGGCGCTTCCCTTGGCTCATCTTTAGCAAAAAATGGTCTATACTTCATTAATTTCAACTGCCAGCAATAAATGTTCTCAGCAAATTTGACTTGATTCTTGTTTAACTTCATCTTATTTAGTTAAATAGTTTATAAAATCACTATTGCTGCCTCTTTCACTTGCCTTGTTCTTTCAAAATTGACTAAGGGCCCAGCCAGGGTGGGTCAATGGTTGAGCATCTACCTATGATCCAGGAGGTCACAGTGCAATTCCCAGTCAGGGCACATGCCCAGGGAGGGGCATGCAGAAGGGAGCTAATCAATGATTCTCTCTCATCACTGATATTTCTCTCTCTTTCCCTCTCCCTTCCTCTCTAAAATCAGTAAAAATATATTTTTTAAATTGACTAAGGTATACCAGGACTATCTAAGTATGCTTACAGTGAGTGTACACAGTCATATGCAGTTATTAAGAGTTATTCACACACCATATACAGATGTGGACAAAGAATATAAATGCAATTTTTTTTAATTATAAAACTGATCATAGACTTTCTTGATCCTTATAGAGATAGTCATATGTAGTATGGCTGATACTATCTGTTAACTTATCTCACTAAAATCTTGGTTCTGTTCTTTCTATCCATTATATTTTCTCCTCTTAGATGTCTCAACACTGCATATATTTGATAAGGTAGTGAGCCAATAACTATCACTCAAGATCTCAGCTGACATCAAAAAGAGGTTTGAAGAGAGTGAGGAAGAAGTCAGATATAGAGGAATAAATAAAAAAATATAATTTTTAAAAGTAGTGGGGGAAAAAATGAACAGAATCTCAAAGTACATTGGTAATAAACAACATGAAAAGTAAATTAATAAAATAGTGCTGAATGATTCTTTATACAATGAAATTGTATAAAGAATCAGTCATTTAGTCTTAATATATTTTAGGTTTGTATAATCATAATTATGCAAGATATAAATATTTTAAAATATTGAAATAAAATAGGATCTTGGTTCCCCTGAGGACAATTTGCTTAATCTTAACTTTATCAAATAGTCTCCTTTTTTCTATTCAGCTCCACCCAGAGAACACAATCATTGCCACCAGCTTCCCTCAGGCTGGTTATTAATACCTTTGTACTCAGTTAAAGGCAGTAGAATTTTTAAAAGCTTCTTTTTATTTCTAAACTCATACCCACATGGAATCTCAGTTCTGTTCTCATACATACTGGAAATTCATATTTTGGTATGGACACCTGAATCTAGCCAAATGTGGGAGTCTAGTGAATGGCTAAGCCTCCCATCTACCCAGGAATTTTCCATTATTTAAAAAATAATCCTCATAATGTCTCTAGGAAATGAAGCTTATCAGATTTGAATTGTAACTTTAGTATTAAAATTTTATTTTACAAAAGGATTTTTATGTTCTGCAAGTAACAGGTATTTTGTTTTGTTTTTTAATTGGGTTGGAATCTTAGCACTGCCTGTTTGTTTACTCTGCTATTTTCTAAAAGGTCTGTTGATATTCAATAGCTGTTCAATCAGTTTACCTTTGTTTTTTGAAAATTTGGATTCTTTCATTCCACAGTACTTAAACACTATATTTGAAAATAATGTAATTACAATTTTTAGATTATGACTTCACTTTCCCCCAAACCCAGTCCTAAATATCCTTTGGTGCCCAGCTCAGTGGTTGAGTGTCAACCCATGAATCAAGAGGTCAATGGATCTATTCCTGGTCAGGGCACGTGCCAGATTGTGGTCTCAATCCCCTATAGGGAGTGTGTAAGAGGTAATGTTGTTTCTCTCATTGATGTTTCTATCTCTCAATCCCGCTCCATTCTTCTCTCTCTAGAAATCAATAAATAGCCATTGGTTATTTTGGCTGGAGCTTACATAGATAAAGGAAGGCTAGCTATTCTAGTTGGCCTTGGGAGGAATAATATAAAATGGGAATTCAAAAACCTTCAAAAGAAACTTTTTCAGAAAAAAAAAAGTTAATCAACATTCATAGATCTTCAAAAAGTTATCAAATCTTTAGAATTCTTAGTAGGTATAATAGGAATGTCCATAGGAATGAATTTTGCTTGGGTTTCCACATTAGTTTCAAGCTCTTTAAGAAGCAGTAATGCTGCAGAATTTACTGTACCTGGTCTCCCATCCCTTATTTATTTTTGTAATATATTTTAATTGATTTCAGAGAAGAAGGGAGAGGGAGAGAGAGATAGAAGCACAATGAGGAGAGGGAATCATTGATCAGCTGCCTCCTGCTCATCCCCTCCTGGGACTCAAGCCAGCAATCCAGGCATGTGCCCTTGATCAGAATCAAATCTGGGACCCTTCAGTCCACAGGCCAACACTCTATCCACTGAACCAAACCAGCTAGGGCCCTTGTTTATTTTTAAACTGGAGGCCCAGTGCACAAATTCATGCACCAGTCAGGTCCCTCTGCCTGACCTGTGGGATCAAGCCAAAAACCCGCTGAAAAAATCCCGATTGTGAGAGGGTGCATGCTGGGTCAAGGGACCCCTCTGGTGCACAATCAAAACCAGGGAGTAACATGGGAGGTTAGCCAGCCAGGGAGGGATTGAGGGAGGACTCCAGGGAGCCCATCTGATTCAGTCCCAATCAGCCAGACCTACCAGTTGGAGCATCTGCACCCTGGTGGTCAGTGCACATCATAGAGAACCTCATTGAGCAGCCTTAGCATATCTACACTAATAAAAGAGAAATATGCAAATTTACCATCACTTCATGATGCCCATCAGCCAATCAGGAGTGAGTATGCAAATTAACCTGACAAAGATGACAGAAGCCCTGCCCACCAGCCGCTCCAAACCTCTGGCCAGCATGCATGCAAGTGTGGAGCAGCCGGGTAGGGTGGGACACCTGCTATGAAGGGGAGAATGAGGGGTGGAGGGAGCTACAGGAGCGGCTCTCTGGCTGAAGCAAAGACTGAAGGCTCCGGCTGGAGTGAAGACAGAAGGCGGCAGCCAGAGCAAAAGCCTGGGTTCCGGATGCAGGAGGAAAACTAGTGCCAGCAGCCAGGGGAAGGAAGGCCTATTGCACAAATCTTCATGCAATGGGGATCTGGTCATTAGCATATTATGCTTTGATTGGTTGAACAGACTACCAGATGTCTGGACACTTAGCATATTAGGCTTTTATTATATAAGATTGTCTGCGAAGAAGGATTAATAAAGCAATATGGTATTAGAAAAAAATCAATACTAGGGTAAGGAAAGTTTACAAAGTGCTTTCAGAATGGTTATTTTATAGCAGCCTCACAAGAATTTCATCTTGTATGCATTTTCTCCATTTTGCAATTGTAGAAAGAAGGTGGAGAACTTGCTTGACTCCAAGACTTATTCTGACCTCCTCTGGCTATTTGAAATGTGGTCCATGGACCAGCTACATCAGCATCACTTGGGAATTAGTGAGAAATGCAGAATTTTAAGCTCATGCCTAGATCTACTGTATTTTTAATGAGATCCCTGGGTGATTTATATTCATGTTAAAGTTTGAGAATTGCTTCTTTCCCATATTGGAAAATATTTTCCTGTCAGCTCAAAATTAACCTGACTTAAAGACTGATGATGTAGCCACTCTTAAGTTTGGGTCCAAATGAATATCTCCAAATATCATTTCCACAAAGGTTTATGCACACGAAAAAATTAAAAGTTCAATAATAATAGGATGTCAGCTCTTTTTTCTGCCGTTGTTTTGAAGGTATGTAGGGTTTTATTCTGTAGTATTTTCAAAACACTAAGTGCAACAAAAGAAAGGCATATTGGCTGAAAAGGAGAAGTGATATATATTTTATGATCAGACCGCTTCTGTAATCTCATTTCCTTTGTCTTCCACTACTTCCTATGTCCTTCCATCATTATCCGACATATCCGGAGGGGCACAGAGCTCTGCTGATCTCAAATACTAGGGACACCTTGGCTTTCAAAGTATCTAAATATATTCTTCCCAACTTGTCTACATTAGGCTGATAAATTATGTTTATAAAATGCATATTGAGGGGCTGCCAATATGTATTTCTTCTGTAAGAAATAGTTCAAGTTTAGAAGCCCTGCCCCTGACCCAAAAAGAGGAATCCCAAAGGAGGCCACCCATGACCTCATGATAATCATGTGTTCTAATCCATGTCTGCCTAAATGCCAGGCATTTTATCATTCTCAATCATTCCTGATCATTCTTCAGGCCATTTAGGTGGTGTTTACTGGCATGTGTAGACATTCAAAATATGTCACCCTAAAATATGCCACATTTGGCATATTGATTATTTTTTAACTAAAATTACTTAAGAAACAGTTTAGGCAAGGAGAACACTCTGACCTTCTTTTCTTCCTCTTAAAGCTGGAAATAAATCTCCCATATGAAAGATACCCTCCCTTACAGAGGTGTCTCAGACACATACCTATAAGGGTAGAAGAAAAATTATTTTATCTCCCAACTCTCCAACTCTTCAAATTCATGGAAAAGTGGCAAGAATACTATAATATAACACATATGCTCTTCACATAGATTTCCCTGATTATTAATATCTTGCCTCATTGCTCTCTCTCTTCTCCTTTCTCTCTCTCTCTCTCTCTCTCT
>JAAGEH010000045.1:24511978-24548294 GCA_011751065.1 Lasiurus cinereus | reverse complement strand
CTCTCTCTCTCTCTCTCTCTCTCTCTCTCTCTCTCTCTCTCTCTCTCATAAAATCCTTTGTAACACACTCCATAGAAAAAAAACAAATTGTTTATTTTAATGAAATTACCTTATCATGAGTACTATGCTAATCCCCAGTGTGCAGGTCTAAATTTGTTCTCTGCATCAAATTAGCCAAGTGACCACAATAACTTAGAAACTGCTGGGAGAAGAGGCTCTAGCTGGCACATACCACATTGCCCACCTCCTCCTCCTCACAGCTGGCCTTTCTGTGGCCTTTTTTTGATGGTCACGACAGCAGTCAGCAGGGGTAGGATCCATGAAGAAGAAAAAGCAAATAGCAAAGGCAAGATACAGCCTCAGAGCTGCAAATTCATACATTTGTATATTTGCAAAGGTGGCACATCTTTATTCTTTAGGATCAGATTATGCAATTTTTAAAAACAGCCAGAAACTACTCAGAACTCAATTTGATGAATAAAGTAAATGCTATCCTGAATAAATGCTATTCTGTGGTCAGGATCATGTGTATGTCTGAAGTAAGGACACACACAAAAGCAACTGCAGCAAAACAAATACAGCTTACCGAGGTGACTCCTCTGAAGAGAGCCACATATACCTTGGTATTTACATAGCAGTATGTTGGGTTAAAAAAAAATCTGTCTTTCCAGGCAATTTCCTATGCATCTTATGGGATAGAAAATGAGATAAAATTTTTTTAAGTCTAGAAAGCAATCTGTTAGTTATGAGCTCTAAAGATGTTCATATATTTTACCCAATAATTTTACTTTGGAGAAACTATGCTAAAGAAATAATCAAATATGTACTAAAAAATAAAATCAAAAGGTACTCAGCATTGCATTATTTTAAGTAGAAAAATAATATGAACTCAATAAAAATTTCCCAACTAAGTAATAGACTAAATGATTTATGACAGTGGTCGTCAAACTGCGGCTCGTGAGCCACATGCAGCTCATGAGCCAGTTTGCCGCTCTGTTGAATAATGAGTTTGCCGACCACTGATTTATAACCATCTAACCAATGTTTAACCTAATAACATAAAAATTTTATGATGTTAAAAGAAAAAGATATAAAATTATATTCAGCACAATTATAACTAGGTTATAAAATATATGCATATAAAAGACTAGAAGGGAATACAATAAGATATTAAGAATGGGTTATCTTTAGTAGTGACAGTTATGGGTGATTTTATTATCTTTTTCTTAATATTATCCAATAGGTATATGTTCCTTGATAATTAGAAAAAAATCCTTAAAAATATTCTTATTTATTATCACATTGTAACGAAATACCAATTCATACGAGCTTTTCTTTGCCTGGTTATATATAAGTGGCCTGGTGCATAGATTAATTTCCATTGAAAGGAAATTAATTAGAAGGTGGCCAGCAGGGTGGGACTGGGCCAGATGGACTGGACACGCCCTGGGAACAACCTCTGTGGTCCCTCCCTGCCAGCCACACCTGGGGTGGTGCAGTGCTCAAAGGGCATCTGAGGAGTGTGACAGGTCCCTTTGGCAATGGGGTCCTGTGGCCTGGCCTGTGAGGATCAGGCAGAAACTGGCTCTCCGACATCCCCCAAGGGGTCCTGGAGTGGGAGAGTTGTGTCAGTGGGCAGCTCCTAAATTGAGCGTCTGCCCTCTATTGGTCAGTGCACATCATACCTACTGGCCAATCAGCTGGTTGGACAGTCAGACAGCCAGTTAGCCTTTTATATATATAGATGCTGATACTTGCATCACAGATAATTGATATTGCATAGACAGAGGCCAGGAGAAATATTTGTTTACAGAATTATTTATGGCATGAAATTTTTATGACCACCTCCACCAAACATCCTGGGACATGTAGCCCAAAAGGTCACTTAAGTAACTATTACACAGAACACCAATTAGGGTGTTTTACCTGCCTTTACAAATAACAACATGATACTATATTCGGTTTGTTTCTATCCCCCTTGCTTTTGTCCTCATAACTTTCTCCTCTGGTTGTTTTGTTTCATTCTTTCCCTGTACACATGGGATATCATCTCATAAAATATAAGATGATCACAGACCTAAGTCCCTTAAATCAAAATGTATTGAAAGTTGAGAGCCCACTGGCAGAACAAAGCTTTGATTTACAGTGGCGTGATTCATTAAGATAGTGTGATGAAGTCCAAGTTCAATCAAATATTTCACATGTTGCCTGAACCACTCAGCAGTTCCCTGGGCTCCTGGGACATGGATACAATGGACTATTGTACTGCCTTGACAAGTAGCAGACTGTCAAGATGGAATGTAATGACACCTAGGGGCTGGCACCTGTTTTTTGACAAGCCATCAAAGGTAGGAAAAATTAGAAAACAGACTGAAAAAAACATCCCAAAAGTTATCAATATAAGCATATTCTGCTTGTGCCTTAAAGAAAAGAAGCCAGAAACAGTCTGTATGAGTTAATTAGAAATCTAATTATCAAAAATCACTCTCCACATACCTTCTTTAGTGAATGGTATGGGAACTTGAAAACTAAATATTTGATATACTCTTTTTGTGTGAACTATCTAACCAAGGCAATGTGCAAAACTCATATGCATTAATAATCAGGATTTTCCCTTTCTTTTTAAGTAAGTGTTTGGGCAAGTGGAAAGGCAAATGTTTAGTGAACAATGGAGAGATTGCATCCCTGATACTGATAGCAAGCCAGCCTTTCTCTGAGTCTTGCACAGCAGGTTTTCAGTGGTAAATAGCTGTGTCAGGCCCTGCTTCCTTAAAACCAGAAGAGGAAAATTTGTGTAATACAGCTAGTCAATGGAAAGCCCTAAGAACAAGACCTCTCACAAGTACTGTTCGATTCAAGTTTGCTTATGATAATGGTAAGCATAAAATGGAAAGCAAAATGAGCTTAGATTTTGAAAACTTGAGTATAAGTCCTAGCTCTTTTGTAAAATGGGATAATACTTCTTTTCCTATCTAATGAAGTTCCAGAAAAAAGAAAATAATATACTGAAATATGAAATAATTTTTGAATTCTGAAGTGATAACACCTTACCTTTTTTATGTATATGTTTTCTTATTGATTTCAGAGAAAGGAAGCTCTGGAGAAGGAGAGAGGGACAAAAACATCAATGATGAAAGAGAATCATTGATCACTGCCTTCTGCTTGCCCCCTTCTGGGGATCAAACCTATACAGCTGGGCATGTACCCAAAAGGAGAATCAAACTGTGACCTCCCGATTCATGGGTCGATGCTCAAGCACTGAGCCACACCAAGCAGGCAACACCTTATCTTTATTGACAACTCATTATAAGCTTGTCTTATTTACTCTTCACTGCAAAGCTGAGAAGGGAAATATAACTCCTTTTACAGGTGAGTAACTGGAGGCCCAAGAGATAAAGTAGCTTCTCATAACTAGAAAGTAGGAAAGCTGGCATTTAAATCCAGTATTGAGAGTTGATACTGCATCTCTGTGTTTTATCCTTGTATTCCTGTTTTTAAGACCTTGTTGATCTCAGATAACATTAGCATTATACATTCTTGGGATTACCCAAAAATTACTCCTGGATCTCACTTCTGTGTCAAATACAGTAGCCACCATTCATGAAGGACTATTGAGCCGTCAAAATATGCCTAGTACAACCAAAGACCTAAATTAATTTAAGTTTAAATTTTTAACTTAACTTTTTTAAATTTAAATTTAAAAACTGATATTTAATTCAGTTATTGGAAAACTTTGAACTATATTTGGAAAACTCAGGTATGAAATCTACTTTTTAAGTGCAATTTTTATAAAATTTACTTTTTAAGTACAATTTTTGTAAAATTTAAGTAGAAATCAAGTATTTCCAAAGAAAATTTAGTACCCCAAATTGAGAGATTATGTAAAGACAGTATTTTAAATGTAAAATATTTTAATAACAATTTTTAAATTGATTACATGTCAAAATGATATTTTAAATATAGTCTTTCAAAGAAAGTACATTATTAAAAATTCATTTCACCTGTTTCTAGTTCCCTTTTTACTGTACTTACTAAAACACTCAACATTGCATATGTGGTTTGTGTTATATTTCTATTGAGCAGCACTGGCCTGGAAAAACATCAGCAGGCACTGGGAGCTCTCCCTTCTCGCTGGCAGTCAGAGCTAACAGGAACTTGGCCTTCCAACCCTGGTTGTAAATTACCATGGACCCCAAGGACCCCAGAGGCCAGGCAATTGGCTTTCTCACACAACTGACTATGTAAGCCCTCAAGTCTGTTCATATCTCCCTTGAGGAGTTTGCTCTTGCTTGCAATAACATGAGCGATCAACAAGGAGGCAGGTGCTTTCCTGAAACTTACACCTCCTACGGTGTCCAGCGCAGTATTCTGTACCCAGCACACCTTTCTGCGGACATTATGTCCATCACACCTTGCTGAACTTTGCTTTAAGTTTCCTTAAAAAAAAAAAACTTCTTTAACTCCTAGAGCTGTGGAATTTGCCTTGATTCAGGTCAGATGGTGACCTCAAAGGAACCCACATTGCATAACAGGGGCTCCTGGGAATACTCAAAGAGAAGGATCCTGAGAAAGACTAAACATCCTACTGATAGGAAGGCAGACACTCAGAAAACACTGAGATTTGTGATCTTATTGTAAATGTGACACAGGTATACTACCAGAGGAGAAGCCAAGGGCATGCTAGTTACATCTGTAACCACTATTAGTCCCTTGAGTCACATTAGCCCATAAAAACATAAGTGGCAGCAAAGTGAAAGTCCTGTGCTAACTCACAATACTGCATTTAACCCAGAATAAAACCAAAACACAATGCTATTCATATATTCCAGGGACAAGGGACTCCCTATCCACCAGCAAGCATGACAGAAAGCTATCTGTTGTTGAGAAGATCCACCACTGTATATTCTAATTAAACGTCAACTGAGAGCACCTGACTGCATGTGAGGAGGATGTAAAAAAAGACACAGGACAGTCATGGGAAGTCATGTAAAAGCACTGGCATTTTCATTGTGAACTGGGTCATAGATTCCTCATCTGTAAAACAATAACAATAATCCTCAATTGGGTATGGGGAGCCTTAAGTTGATCATGTGTGTTAATTGTCCGTACAGGGTATGGTACATATAAGACTCTTGAATAAAATCTCAGTGCCTTCCCTCTAAGAGATGAGAGTGAAAGACAATCCCTGCTCTGAAAGGCGACATGATAGCAGAGGGACAGCACTGCAGCCAGTGGTGAACTTGTCCCTCTGCAGGGACAGGAAGGGAGGAGGGGCTGCGGCTGCAGTATGTGTGAGTGCAGGATGACCAGAAGGAGATATTCAGAGGGAAGAGGAGGCAGCCAAGTGGCTCAGAACATAACAGAAATTGAGCTGATGGGAGGGAGAGGAGAGAGGTGTAGGAATTGCTTCTTTGAAAAGAAAATTACACTCAGCTTGTTTTCTTGCCATTTGCATTCCTCACAAACATTCAGCAAAGAAAAACCAATTATTTGAGGTATTTAATGAGCTCTGTTTTATATAATCACAATTATAAGTTAAATACATTGTGTTTTGCCAGAATTCTAGATCTTTGTAAAATAGAAACTTGCCTTCTCCCTTATACTTTTCAATGAGGTGTCTTTTCTTTCCTCTAGTCTATCTCAAAATCTCAAATTCGTTCATCCCACTCTGATTCCTTTGGTCACTGCCTTAGCTCAAGCTTCACATTGTCTTCTATAAGTTGTGATTATTCCTGAGGAGCCTCATTCTCCCAGTTTCTCCTCCCTCTAGTCCTTCAGCCACACCATGGCCAGAGCAATCTTTTAGAATCCCCCAATTGTCGATCACTGCCCTGCTTTTCCATCAACATCATTTCTGCAGAACAGGCCAGACCACTTGGGATGCACTGAGACTTCAAGGCCCAGTCTTGCTGAATTTCCTGCCCATCCCTTGAGTAGTTCTATCCCAGACTACCCCATTTTTTCAGTGATACTTGGCATGACATCACACCTTGATAATTCCCTGCCTTCCTTCACTTATTCTCACTCTTCCTACACCCTTTCCCTTCTTCTCTACTCAGCCTTCAAAGCCTCAGCTCAAAATATAGACAGAATCAGAGATAGAGAGCAGGCTGACAGATATTTCAGGGGTGGGGCTGGGGAGTAGAAGGATTAAACAAACAAAAAAAAAGAAAAAAGTCACTTATCCCAGCCAGTGTGGCTCAGTGGTTGAGCATCAACCAGGAGGTTACAGTTTGATTCCCGATCAGGACATGTGCCTGGGATGTGGCTCCCTCCCCAATAGAGGGCATGCAAGAAGCAGGCAATCAATGATCTCTCTCATCATTAATGTTTCTCTCTCTCCCTCCCTTCCTCTTTGAAATATATCTATATGTATATGCATATATACATATATACATATGATAGAGTGTTTTTCTGAAAATATTTATAGAAAAGAAGAAAAATAGAATGGTAAAAAAGAAGGTCGATGTTTAGCAATTGAGTTTAAAATTTAGCACAATTGGTTTTTAGCCTAGTGCCTAGAAATGAAGTTGCTGTGCTATGATCAAAGGCAACCTAGATTGTTTCTCTGAATATCACTTACCCTATCTGCAAAATAGAAATAATAATAATAATCCTATCTAATAATGAAGTAATATGCAAATTGACCATCACTCCAACACACAAGTTGGCCACCCTCATGTGGACACAAGATGGCTGCCACAAGATGGCCAACAGGGGAGGGCAGTTGTGGGGAGGGGGACCAGGTCTGCAGGGGAGGGCAGTGGGGGGCAACCAGGCTGGCAGGGGAGGGCAGTTAGAGAAAACCAGGCCTGCAGAGAGGGCAGTTAGGGTCAATCAGGCTGGCAGGAAAGGGCAGTTAGGGGTGACCAGGCCAACAGGGGAGCAGTTAGATGTCAATCAGACTGACAAGAGAATGGTTAGGAGCAATCAGGCAGGCAGGCAGGTGAGCAGTTGGGAGCCAGCAGTCCTAGATTGTGAGAAATCCAGATTGAATAGGGGTCCCAGATTGGAGAAGGTCCAGGCTGGGTTGAGGGACACCACGCCCCAGGCATGAATTTTGTGCACCGAGCCTCTAGTAATAATAATAGTAATAATAATAGTTCTTACCTCCCTAGGACTGTTTTGAAAGTATATGAACTAAAAGAGTACCTGTAAAATTTCAATTTTTTAAAAAATATATTTTATTGATTTTTTCACAGAGAAGAAGGGAGAGGGATAGAAAGTCAGAAACACCAATGAGAGAGAGACATTGATCAGCCGCCTCCTGCACACCCCACACTGGAGATGTGCCTGCAAGCAAGGTACATGCCCCCGACCGGTATCGAACCTGGGACCTTTCAGTCTTCAGGCCAACGCTCTATCCACTGAGCCAAACCGGTCTTGGCTAAAATTTCAATTTTGAATTGATTTCAAGGTCATTCCATTTTTTTAAGTATTTTTCAGAAAAGAAAAATTAGAAATTGGCTCCATAGTTTTCACTGAAAAAAATACTCTCTTTTGTTGAATAATAATAGGAGACAAAACATGTCACAGTTCCAACTCATCCTCCTTTATTAATGAATTAAGCCTCATCAAAAGGCAATAAAAAGGGTCTAAGAGGCTCCTAAGAATCATTCAAAATTTTATCAGTCATTTTCCCTCCATAAAATGAGCATTTCTATTAAAATGATATTACATAAAAATGGAATTTTAATGTGTGGAGATTCTTTAAAATCACGAGACCACCTGGTAAAAGGCAGGCTTAAAACTATATTTGCCTCCATAGAAATTAGAAGTGAAAGAAACACTGACGTGAATAAAATTAGGAAACTCAAAACCAAAATAGGCACAGAATAAAATGAGCTCCCCAACTGTGTAAGTTTCAGGACACCCAACTCTAAGATGTCCATAGTTAAGAGACTGGGTCTTGCTCAGCGGTGAGCATGGGAAATGAGAAGCTCCTTATACATAGGGAGACCACCTGGCTTATGGAGGAAGGCAGGATGGCGAGGGAAGGGGTAATGCGGGACTAGAAAGCAAGGATTGTGACATCATAGCACCGCTGAAAACATGAATTTCTTGCCACAGGGTACAGGCCAGGAGCAGGTGCTGCAGGAAGCAAAAATATAGTCACATTTAAAGGATGGTCACTCCAGACAAAAGTGGGCTCCACAAAAAATAGGAAAAGGATACTCTGGTAAGTTTGTGTCAATAATCAAGCTTGGAGGTCATTTTCAAAATTCGTCTAGTGGTGAGCAGAAAACATTTCCCACTGAGAAGCATTGAGATAATATGCATAGTACTGCATACTATGTCGATATTGGGGGGATGTGAATATTTATCTTGATCATCTCTGAGGAATTTCAGTTTAAAAAGAAAAGAAAAGAAAAAATGTAGGTGGTAACAAAATACTCAACAAACAAGTTTCTTCCAGGGTATAAGCTGAGGCTCTTGGAAAGAACATCACTTTCATTGTTCCCTGGGACACAGCTAAGGAAACCCGTTCTCTTAGACCCACTGTCTCCCAATGTCCTAGAACAGTGGTCAGCAAACTGCGGCCTGCGAGTGTCCCAATTATTCCACTAGGGACGTAAGCATAGGTGACCAAGGGTGCCTCAGCCAGTCTCTAGACTGACACTTGTGACCCAAGGTACTTACTTAATGTTTGACCAAGCATAAATTACACAGGAGACAGACATGCCATGCACGAATCACACACGGTTTATTTACCAGAGTCCTGGTGGTTTCCAGACCTCGGCAGGCCACCCGGAGATCCACGCTGACAGACACACACACTGGACATTGGATGTTGCAGCTGCGGCTCAGCCTCTAGTTTGAGGCCTCAGCTTCACTGCTCACAATTCGGACCCACGGTCCTCCGCAGAGCTCGGGCTAGTGCAGGTAGGGGATCGGAGAGCAGCCGTCTGTGGAGGAGCAGAAAGAGAGTCTCTGATCTCCTTCGGGGCTTACTCCTTTTATGTGCTCAAGTGGGCATCTTCAGTGTGTCTTATCAGCAAGTCCCAGGAGTCCTGCTATCTGGTCTCACATATGGGGTACAGATCACTTATCTATTTTCTACATACATGTCACTTAAGAGTGCTTATTAATTTGTTCACATTATGCTTTCATTTCACACTTATTATATTCTATCCTTATTACAATTATTACTATAACAGCGAGCCACATGCGGCTCTTTGGCCCCTTGCGTGTGGCTCTTCCACAGAATACCATGTGCAGGCGCACGTACAGTGCCATTGAAACTTCGTGGCCCGTGTGCAGAAGTTGGTTTGGGGCTCTCAAAAGAAATTTCAATCGCTGTACTGTTGATATTTGGCTCTGTTGACTAATGAGTTTGCCCACCACTGTCCTAGAAGGACTGGCTCTCCCAAGGGCCTGGCTGAGTGTTTCATAAACAGGAAACATCTCAGCGCATTACTATGTACTTAGGAAACCGACAAGGCCACACAGATCACCATTACGGGCATCTCCCTGTTGGCTTTTCCCCTCACTGCTGGCTATCCACACTTGACAACACTTGAGACTGGAAAAGCTGGTCCGAGTTGCCAACGCATTAGCTCCTTTGATCTTCCACACAGCCTCCCCCGGGGTAGGTAGGCGGCGCAATTATTTTCCGGAGAAGCAAGCGAAGGCTCCGAGACGGAAGGTTATCGTCCTACAAAGAGGCACATTAAAGAAAAAAATCCCGCCGAAACCGGTTTGGCTCAGTGGATAGAGCATTAGCCTATGGACTGAAAGGACCCAGGTTCGATTCTGGTCAAGGGCATGCACCTTAGTTACGGGCACAGCTCCAGTGTGGGGTGTGCAGGAGGCGGCTGATCAATGTCTCTCTCTCATCGATGTTTCTGACTCTCTATCCCTCTCCCTTCCTCTCTGTAAAAAATCAATAAAATATATTAAAACAAAACAAACAAAAACAAAGATAAAAATCCCAAGTCTTCCCTACGGCACCTCTCCGAGAAAGAGCAACAACCCCTCGGCAAGCGCTCCTGCGTGTCCCCGGAGCCCCTGGGAGTGGTTGGTGCTGTGTTGAATCCCTTTGCAGGGGAAGAGGCCAGCGCGCGGTTCTCACGTGTGAGGCCTTGGCAGTGGGCTCAGGCTGCAGATGGGCCGAGGGAGGGGAGACCAGGGTGCAAGGCTCCGAGCAGGGATTATAAACATCCCACTCCGAAAGCGAACAGCTGTAGCCCCTTTCCATTACAGTTTTAAAATTCCGAGCGTAAAAAAGAACTATAAAAATCACAAGTAGGCCCTGGATCATAACAGATGAATAAGGGATTTATAATCTTTAAACTGCAGGGAGAATGGCTTATGCCGGTACCATTTCCTATTTTGATTACAATCATTGTCCTGAGAGCAGATTCATGTTGTGCCTTTTCTGATGCTTTTTGCAATCCATCACGAGGCGACAACAGAATGGGAGATAATAAAACCTGTATAACTTCAGACCTTTCCGTGGGCTTTTCTTTCCTTTCTCTTTCCTTTCGTTCTTTTTCTTTTTTTTTTTTCTCTTCCCCTTGTTTGTCATCGTTTGATGGAGCAGTTGTTTTCTATGGTGGGCTGTTAGCCACCTCATTACGCTGTAAGGGGGAGATGGTGAGGACAATTACCTTCTGGAATATTAAAAAGGGTAAAGTAATGCAATAGTCTGCTGCTTAGTACTTTTCATAAACTAACTCGGGTATTAAATTCTGACATCTTGTTCCAGGTTCTCAGCCTATAATCATGAGAAATGGCAGAAAGCAAGGCTCTCCCTGAATTGTTTTAAAGTGACATTCTTCTCCTTATGCTTTCAGGTTGTATGTTGTTTATGCATCCGTCAACCTTGGGGAAATTTCTACCCCTCCCTTCCCTACAGCACCCTCCGACAACAGAATGCCCCTTATTCCTTCATCAGGACTTCTCCAGCTCAGTCTGTTTTTCCCCGTAATAAAAAATATATATATAAAATTTGTAAGAACCTTTATAACAACCAACATTCTCTATTTTTCTGGAAATTTACCGCTTATGAAATGCAGCTTGAAGATATCAAAGCTCATATACAAAGAAACAATGCAAAAGTCTTAGGTGCAGTGCCTAAATAGCCTGGCTGTTTACTGTTACAGCCTGAAGTAGGACCAGAGCGGTGTGCACCTATTTGTGTTACCGTGCTATGTATGCAGCCAACTGGAAAACGATTGCTGCACCGATGCAAAAATAAATTTAACAAAGAACACATAAATTATGTTGTATCTTTCAGGTGTTATTATTATCCCACTGTTGGATAAATGTAGGATGAAATAAAAAATCCAGTCATTTCTAAATTAAAAAGGAAAAAATAACTCTTTCTTCTCAGTGTTATTTTTTTCCACTCTTGGTCCAGTTAGATTGCCTGGCCTTTCATAGCATAGAGAATATATCGAGCATAACAAACTGGTACCATACCCACAGCTGACCTGGTTTTATAGAATTACATTCCTATCTCCATCACTTAAACTCCAACTGCCCTTGGGTGGCTTATACACCAGTGACATTTGTAACCTACAGGGAGTTACCCCTTGGAGGCTGCAAAGCTTGGGGTACATTATACCAAATCTCGAAGCTCATTAAAGCATTTCCACACAGTGTTTTATGATGGATATGGAAGCCTCAGGACTATTCTAGCTGGATTTATAAACAGCCTCCTGTTGTTTGTTATTCTAACTGTGGTCATTATACAAATGTAAATGTATATACACTCTGTCTTCATTTGCATGTAATTTTGGCAAGCAGTGTTAGAAAAAAAAAAGTGTTGTCAACCACTTACCAATCACTACTCTTCTCAGACAGTAAATTAACTTATTTGTTCATCCATTCATATAATCCATAAGCATTAATTCTATATCTATTATGCAGGAGGCAGTGTGAGAGGGTAACAGGCATGGCATATATAACATTGATAAGGATATAGTCCCTGTCCTCAAAAAGCATATGATGGTCTTGTGAAAGAAAAAAATATATATATATAAACAGATACATTACCAGTACTATTTGTAAGTAGTGAGATTTCAGTATACAGTGCATGAAACTCTATGTGAGAAGACTGATACAGGCAAGTTTAACGAAGATAGTACTTGAGTTGGATTTTGAGGGATGAGTAGGATATTTCCGAATGCAGACAGCACTGCCAGTGGCAGAAAGGAAAATCAGCACCTCTGTGGTTATGGTTTAGGTCACGCACCTGACTTCCTTCATCCGGGTCACTGCCATTCTGAATAATGAAGGAAATAGATTTTTGGCTTCCAGTGTCACTGGGGCAGTTTCATGGGAAAAAGTCACAGAAGATTCAAAGGCAGCCAAGGGAACAGCAATCTGACCTGCTGCTGACTGCATTTTCCAACAGACCTATAAGCAGGCTCTACCTCTGGACCACAAGCGTTAATCAGGGCAGCCCTTCAGCCTTGGCCATTCACTAGGAAGGGGGCCACTCCTGAGACTGCCTCTTCTGCTCGCTTTATTCATATTGACTCCCCTCAGCAGTGCCAGAGGTCAGGTCTTGAAGAATGACTTTTCATCTTTTGGCAGGTATGTTACGAGAGCTGGAAAAATTCTCACACTGAGGAAGCACTTTGGATGAAAAAGAATTTCTGCTCCCCAGTGGTCACATTTTCAAAAATCATTATATTTTTATATTAAAATGACATGGGTGGCCCTAGCTGTTTTGGCTGAGTGGATAGAGTGCCAGCCTTTGGACTGGAGGGTCCTGGGTTCGATTCCAGTCAAGGGCACATGCCAGGGTTGTGGGCACAATCCTCAGTAGAGTGTGTGCAGGAGGCAGTCGATCAATGATTCTCTCTCATCATTGATGTCTCTACCTTTTTCTCTCTCTCTCCTTTTCTCTCTGAAATCAATAAAAAAATTTTAAAAAAATACACAGTGTAACATATTTTTAATGTTAAACTAAAACCACATGTGTACATCCATATGGTGTTTGTTAGGAGGGTTGAAATGTCTGCATGTTTCCATACTTTCATTCCCAGGGGATGTTACTTTGGAAAGATTAAGGAAGAGGAGCATTCATGCATCCTGTTACACTGAACAAGGTCTTGCTGCAGGGACCTATTCAAGAAGAGCAGGTTTGGGAACAAGGCATGTACTTGCTCTCGCTACCACATCAGTAAACCACACAGTGATCTTCAGAAATTTCTGGTATTGCTGGGACTACTGTTCTACAAATAAAGAGGGAACAGAAGCGAGTTCTAAAGTCTCCATTGTAGAGTGGTTACATGAGCTATCCCAAAGAAACTTCTATCCACTCCATCCCCTCTTCAAATATCTCCTCACCAACCACAGCAAGTCCCAGAAGACGCTCAAAGACAAAGGCAGCTGAAAAGCCCCCCCAAAGCATTTAAAGTATTGATAGCTGCTGCTTACTGCTTTCCAATGGTCACATCTGAAAAGGCTTATGGGTTTCTCCTTCCCCACCTTTCCTTTCAGGAAGTGATCCTCTCTCCTGGCTGCCGTGCCAAGGAACAGCACTCTCAAATGGCAGTTGACTCTTGTCACCTGTCTGAAGGAATTGGCTGCTTTAGAAGGAAGGGAAGAAATCTCTCCAGCATTAGTTAGTATAAAGGGAGGCTCATGTAAGTTATAGCTGTCTGGGGCCAGCTTGCACCGATACTTGGCATTTGTTCTTTCCTTCCTCCTCCCCACTCTCCCGTGCTGGAAGATACCTGCTGTAATAAAAAATAATAGAGAAAATTTGCTCCCACAAAGCCTTATTGAAATGCTCCACTGGTAGGAGTGACTGTAGGTCGGGAGGGGAAACATTCAGTCAATGGGATTCAGAGCGATGCTCCCTTTTCTGAACTCCCGAGGCACCAATTGGCTGAAGCAGCTCATGACATTTATCAAGTCCTGCCCTGCTGTGTTGTCTGTGCATGTCTGTCTCATGCACTCAGACAGTGTGTAAAATTTCCTTAAGGGTAATATAATCCCTCATGCTCTCCTTTGTACCTCCAATAGTTCCTAGCACAGGGACTTGTGCCCTGAAGTAATTTGAGAGAAAAATGTTACTGTGAACTAGTTTGAACATATTTTAAGAATTTTTTAAGTGTTACAAGGAAACAGAACACAAAAGAGAAGAGGGCAGATTTTTTCATCTTTCCTTGATATGATAGACAGAATGATAATATTCCAAAGATGTGCAAATCCTAATCTTCAGAATCCATGGATATTTGTGTTACATGGTGAGGGGGGAATCAAGGTTGCTAATCATCTGACTTTAAATGGGAAGATTTTTCCTTGATTATCTGGACTGACAGAATCAAAAACATACTTGGAAGTAAAAGCTGAAAGCAGAAAAAGTGTCAGTGATGGTATGTGAGAAAGATTACTAGCCATTGCTGGCTTTGAAGATGGAAATAGGCCACAGACCAAACAATGTGGGCAGCCAATAGAAAATGGAATAGGCAAGAACATTCTCCCTGTTGATTTCCTGATTTTATTTAGTGCAGTTCTGATCTCAGAACTGTAAGATAAGAAGTTTGTGAGAGAAAACCAAGATGGTGGCATAGGTGAACACCTAAGCTGCTGCCTCGCACAACAATTTCAAAATTACAACTAAAAGACAAAACAAACACCATCCAGAACCACATGAAAGCTGGCTGAGTGAAAATTCTACAAGTAGAAGTAAAGAGAGGGACTCATAAAGACTCAGAGGAGCTGTAAAAAGCTGAGATATGAAGACACACTTGTAGAGAGGACGGGTGGAGGAGGGTCTGGCTGGCTTCCTCTAGTGGGAGAGAGATGGAAAATCCCAACTTCATTGAACCCCACTTTTGCCTGCACTGAACCCCAGTTCCAGGTGAGACTCATACAGGGGAGTCTGGACTGTTGTAAAAAGGAGTACAGGAAAACTTAGGGGAGCTGCGAAAGACAGAGGTCTGGGGCGCGTGAAAGTGCGCACACAGAGCTGGCTTTCTCTAGCAGGAGGAAAACAGAACCTCACAACAGCACTGAAATCCAGGTCCAACTGCACTGAACCCCAATTTCGGGAGAGACCCTGGGGACCCAGACTCATACGAATGCCTAGAGCACACGAAAACTCAAGGGAACCTGAAAGGTAGGGGTCTGGAGACAAGCGTGCATGTGCAGACACAGCTGATAGATCCTCACAACCAATTGGCTTGGAGGTCAATTCCCCCCAGTTATAGCAATAACAATCAAGAATTAACTACAATAAGACTGTACACACAGTTCACAAAGGGGTGCATCAAGAGTGTCCACCTCAGGTAACTGGAGAGGCAGAGCTACTGGGCCACATAGGACACAAAGCACACAAAGCTACTCTACCAACTCAGTGAAGCAGTGAAATATGCAGAGACAAAAGAACAGATCACAAATGAAAGAAATGAAGGAAAACAAACAATTGGATATAGAGTTCAAAACCACAGTTATCATTTTTTTTTAAGAATTTCCTAGAGCAAATGGATAAATTTAGTGAGACCCAAGAGGAGATGAAAAAGGACCAACTAGAAATTAAACATACATTGACTGAAATAAAAAATATTATACAGAAACCTACCAGCAGACTAGAGGAACGCAAGAATCAAGTCAAAGATTTGAAATATAAAGAAGCAAAAAACACTCCACTGGAAGTGAAAAAAGAATTTAAGAATGTGAAGCCGAAACCGGTTTGGCTCAGTGGATAGAGCGTCGGCCTGTGGACTGAAAGGTCCCAGGTTCAATTCCAGTCAAGGGCATGTACCTTGGTTGTGGGCACATCTCCAGTAGGGGGCGTGTAAGAGGCAGCTGATCGATGTCGCTCTCTCATCGATGTTTCTAACTCTCTATCCCTCTTCCTTCCTCTCTGTAAAAAGTCAATAAAATATATTTTTTTAAAAAAATAAAAAATGTGAAGATAATGTAAGGAGCCTCTGGGACAACTTCAAGCATACCAACATAAGAATTATGGGGGTGCCAGAAGAAGAGAGAGCGCAAGATACTGAAAATCTATTTGAAGAAATAATGACTGAAAACTTCCCCCACCTGGTGAAAGAAATAGACTTACAAGTCCAGGAAGCACACAGAACCCCAAACAAAAGGAATCCAAAGAGAACCACACCAAGACACATCATAATTAAAATACCAAGAGCAAAAGACAAAGAGAGAATATTAAAAGAAGCAAGAGGAACACAGTTAATTACCTACAGGGGAGCACCTATTCGACTGTCAGCTGATTTCTCAACAGAAACAATGCAGTCCAGATGGGAGTGGCAAGAAATATTCAAAGTGATGAATAGCAAGAACCTACAACCAAGATTACTCTACCCAGCAAAGCTATCATTCAGAATTGAAGGTCAGATAAAGAGCTTCACAGATAAGAAAAAACTAAAGGAGTTCATCAACACCAAACCAGTATTATATGAAATGCTGAAGGTATTCTTTAAGAAGAGGAAGAATAAGAAACTGGTAAAGGTAACAATTATGAACAATAGCTGAAACCGGTTTGGCTCAGTGGACAGAGCACCAGCCTGCAGACTGAAAAGTCCCAGGTTGGATTCTGGTCAAGGGCATATATCTTGGTTGCGGGCACATCCCCAGTAGGGGTGTGTAGGAAGCAGCTAATCGATGTTTCTCTCTCATCGATGTTTCTAGCTCTCTATCCCTCTCCTTTCCTCTCTGTAAAAAAATAAATAAATAATATGTTTTTTAAATATTATGAACAATAAATACATATCTATCAACAAGTGAATCTAAAAATCAAGTGAATTGAAAATCTGGTGATCAGAATTAACTGGTGAATATAATAGAATTAGGGGTATAGAAAGGGAGTGGACTGATCATTCTCAGGGGGAAAGAGGTGAGGGAGGTTGCAGGGAGAGGCTGGACAAAAATCATACACCTATGGATGAAGACAATGGGGGAGAGGTAAGGGCAGAGGGTTGGGTGGGAGCCAGGAGGAGGGGAGCTATGAAGAGGAAAAGAGGAACAATTGTAATAATCTGAACAATAAAGATTTATTAAAATTTTTTTAAAAAGAAATTTGTGTGGTTTTAGGCCACCAAGTTTATAGAAATTTGGGACAGAAGTGGTAAGAAATAAATACTCAACTATCAACTTATCCAAAAGGAAGGGGAGTTTAATATTGAGACATTTTTTTCCTGATAGATTCTGCCTTCAAGAAAGTCTTCAATCCTGTTTGACAAAAAAAAAAAAAAAAATTTCTAAATGATAGGGGTTGAAAAGAAGTCAAGCAACTATAAGGCAAATTTTTGGCCTCCCAGGCCCTTATATGTTTCATGTAATAATCCATGGAAAGCAGAGCTGGTCTTGCCTTTACATGAAATGAGCAGTTGCTTCTGTAGTGATTTCACGGGGAAGAATAAGGTCTCCAATCTATTTCTCCCAAATATGTCCCTCCTGCCTCCCATTGGGCCTTGAAAACTGGGGAAGTAATATCACAGACAGTTGAATAGGGCAATATCCCTGCTTTCTATAGGGACATCTTATATCTTTGGATCTGAAGGGTCCAGTTTTCACAATGGAAAACAACTTGCTATAGTGCCTGAACACAAATGTCACTTAAAAGCGGTGTCCCCAAACCTGCAATCATTGGATGTTTCCAAATGTGATAGGCTTGGAGCCAGCAATACTGGCTGGAAACAAAAGGGGATGCATGTAGACACAGGTGTTTGCCAAGCCAGGGAGGAAAATAGAGAGAATTGGGCCCCAAAGGCCATCTTTGCCAATATCACAATTTTGTTTACCATCAACACTAAAAGGTGCAGGTTCCTCACTTCAGTCTATCAAGTTGATTAGCCTGGAAGGGCTGCAAAGGCTGCCTCTAGTACATCCTCTGAGTGAAATAAGAGCTTAAAGCACTCTTGTAATTGTTCAGTACCCAAGATACAAGTGAACACGTTTATGGGACTTGGCCTCTATCCCACTTCTTATGAATACACATAAACACACCCTTTATTGCTCAATAATGTTTTCCCTTTTGCAACTTTTTATGAGCTACTAAGAAAAAAATGGGGCTTGTATTTTAATTTTTTTCAGGAGGAGAAACCACAGAAATACCAAATCTTCCAAATGGGAACTTCTCTTGCCTGCTGCCTCAACCAAAAATTTTGTCAGGGGAGTGGTCAAAGCTTCGGCATCAATAATTTGATATATTAATTTGGTCCAAATTCAACTAACTTGCTCTCCAGACTGAATTTCTGCATTTCTCTTTATGCGCCCAACCTCCTTCTCTGGGGTGTTTAAGGTGCAAAGCAGCAGAATTCATCAGCTCTATATATTTATGGGATGTGCTCCCCACCAGCTCTGTTACAAATTAGTACTATCTCCCCTTGGCTTCCATCCAGAAGAACAAGAAGCTCTTTCATCCATGTGCACTTTTTCATTGCCACATCTACACCAAGGGCAGGCCTCCGTGACCCCCTACCTAAACCGGTGACTTCCTAACTAGTCACCCTGTCCCCAGTATTCACATTCTCCAATTTATATAATCACATGGCTGCCAGAGTAGTATTGAAGGAGAGATATAATATTGCCCCAGCTTAGATGCTTCAATAGATCTCATTTTTCACCAAATGAAGTTCAACCTCCTTAATCTGGCATTTGACCTCATAGTACCTGACTTCAAATTATATTTTCAGATGTATCATTCACTGCCCTCTTTCGTGCGTTCTACACCACTGACAATCTGGATAGTTTGGCACTCGGCAGTGTACCTCCCCCGCTCCCTGTGTGCCTTAATTCTTACCACTTTGAGTTCTTTGTTGCAAGCCACAAAAACTGAATTTGGCTACCTTGGGGTATATATTGCAAGTTCACAGAGGCAAAAGGGGAAGGCATAGAAAGGACAGAAATCAGAGCTGTTGGGAAGTGGGGTGCTCAATAGCAGAAACTTTTGAACAGTCTCTTTGGGACACAGCTAAAGTAAATAAATGAGCTCAAGATTTTTGAGACTTTCGTTTCTGTTTGATTTTTGCCAATCTACCCAGATTCCAGTTCCAGAGTATTCAACTGACTTGGCGTTGGCTAGACTAGAGAAAATAAGAGCACCTTAGTAGACAATTTCTTAAACTTTGTCCAAATGGAGAAGACAATTCTCCAAAAGTAAATCAGTTTTAGGAACCAAAGAACAAACAACAGAGATTGGGCAGCCAAAAGCCACAAATACCTACAACACACTTTGTCCGTCTGTAATGCTCATTTCAACCTACCAAAACTGCCAATCTTTCCTGTGTGGTGTCTGAGCACATCTCTCTTGTTACACTCTTCAGTTCAGAGTGTGCTTCTCTTTCAGTCCTCCTTACTTTCTTCCTTGTTTATAGTGTGTATGTCTTATCCCCTTCATCTCTTACTAGCCTTGTAGTGAGAAAGTCACCTCCCCTCTCTAGGCTCCAGTTCCTAGGTCTACAAAAAAAGATATTGACAACTATCTCACAGAATCATTGTGAGTAGGATTCTAATATCTGAGTGTAATATAATTATTTCAGAGACTGCCATGAAGCCTTCAATATATGGCGTTGTTGTTATTATTTTTATTAGCCTGTCATCATCATTGTCAGTATATAACTCTTTTAGACTGGGAATCATGATTTATGTGTTTTTATAGACCCTAGTCAAATATTTTACACTGAAATTATGTGCTACTTCTAGTGCATGAATGACTCAATCAATAAAGCAATCAATCAATGAAGGAAGAAAAACATGGAAGCTGAAATTGAAACTGAGATTTCAATAGACCTGCCCTTTCTATTTTTACAACCCTATAAGGAGTCCCCAACTGTACGAGCAAGGATCAGCACAAATGTTCCAAGGTACAGAGCTTTCCATGATTCATTCTGTAGTTCTGAGGTATTTGGAAATACAGCCCCAGTTCTTTTCTTTGTCAGCAATAGCTTATATCTGTATGAAATTTTAAAATAAATAATGAAAAGAAAGAAGGAAGGAACAGGGAAAGGAGAAGGGAAGGAGATCAATAATAAGAACTTTAGGGTGACCCACTGTGATAGGAAACATACCCCCATCCCTGACCTAGTTCTCTCACTTTGTCAGTGGCCCCCTCATGAGCCATTCTTGGTGCTGCTACTGTGCGCAATAGTTAAAGATGCTCCTCAGACATCCTTATCTCCCTTGGTTACCATTAGGGATCTGTCTTCTATGAATTTATCGAAACCTTCAAATTTATTTTTAGATTCAGCTTTTGCCACTTTCCATTTGTATCTTAAAGCTTCGCTTTGAGTTTCATCTGGATGGTTGGTGGAAAACGAAAAAACAAGCCCTTCTAAGAGAGAACTGGAGCAAGTTCCATTTAAACATTACCTGTGCCACTCACGCAACAGCCTTGGGCCAAACATTTGCCCTCCCTGAATCATTTGGTTCATTTAAAATTGATACAATAATCTTCAGATTAGTACATTAAAGATTAATTAGATTTTAATTTTAACTTTTCCATGCCACTCAGAATATGAAAGAGATTATATAAACATTGCATCTTACAGGTTCTGAGTAAGAATCTTTTCTTAAATTTGACTAAATTTTTATCTCTCCTGATCATTCATTTTTCCTTCATAACATCATATATTTATATACTTTAGATAATCCCTGTAGGATCACAACATATGGATGTGTAGAATACACTCTAGAGGTTGACATTCATATTTTTTAGCATAGATATGTCTATTCATTATGAAAATTTCCAGGTGAATGTCAGTAAACTATTTCAAGGTAGGGGTACCTTTTTCCTCTTCACACCAAGATATTAAGAAGAATTATGGCTAAGTTTGAGACATTTATATATCTTCTCTCAGTTTATTCTTGGACCTTTAGTAAACTCCATTTATTAAATAGATTCAAGAAAGCCTAATGTTATTTCTTTTTTTAATTATTTTGAAATTGGTCTTTACTGATTTCAAAGAGAGGAAGGGAGGCAAAGAGAGAGGTAGAAAAATATTGATGATCAGCTGCCTGCATGTCCCCCACTGGAGATCAAACCGATAATCCAAGCATGTGCCATGACTGAAAACCAAACCAGTGATCTGGTGCATGGGTGCTGGCAGCCAATTCCAGCATGTCAGCAAGGACTGAATCATCTGGGATGGCTAAAGGCATTTCCCCAAACCTGAAAAGGATGATTGTTTGCTGCCAGACAGCTAAGGGCATTTTAATCTATATGTTATTGCCTCCTCCTGGCCAAACACCTGAACAGTTGAGGTAGTTTCCTCCTGCATCAGACTTTCCACTCACACAGCACACAGTCCTTTTATCTGAGCTGTTCCTCATGGAGCTCAGTTTTTGCGGCCCAGCACTTCATCTTCCAGCCCTGGTTGTGTGTCCAAAAAATACACACTTCAGTGCAGGTCTATAAATTAATCAGGCTTTAGTGTCTTCTCTCCACATCCCTATGTCTGGCATAGAAAACTGTTTCAGGTTGAGTGTGAGGATGCCAGACAACTCCATAGAGTAATACTAAATGTTATTCCAATTAGCATTATCTTTTATTTTCTCCTCAAAAGAAGGTCTGCTACTGGACTTGGATCCTTTTAGGCATTGATGAGTATATTCTTAACTCTCAGAGTAGAGCCAAGAAAAGGATCTCTTCATCTGTTTCTAGATTTAATATTTCCTAGTGGATTTAAGAAAACCAATGTTGTCCCAGGTGCATGCACACACTCATCATCATCATCATCATCATCATCATCATCGATATAAAACAAGATATAACCATTTTAACAGGAATTATGCATTTCACAGATTTAGGAATAAAAATGCTCATGCTGATCCAAGCAACTAGGCATCATTGAGCTCTTACTTAAACCTCTGCCTGTGTTGAAACCACAGAAAAGGAAAAATCTTTGCTTCAGAATAAGAATGGAAAGATGTCAAGCTATTTACTCTACTAAACCTCATTTTTCTAATGTTTAAAATGAGACTAATAATAATACCTACCTCTCAGACCACTAGTTAACTGAAATAATAAACATGAAATCTAAAAGTGGCTAATAAATATTTAACAAATACTTATGGAAAACCTACTGCACTGATTAAAAAGATAAGCATTGTTCCCATTGTTCCTGCCTTCATGGAGCTTTTACTCTTGTTAGAGTGCTTTTTTTTTTTCTTTCCACAAGAGGTTCTTAAAGAGGGGAGCAACTAGTGGTGTGCTAGAGGCAGCTTGCATTAGCTTGCAAGAACCCATTACTAAATACACAAAACAAGTTGCTAAACCATTGGTAGCTTGAAATGTGGGAGTATTTACACTATAGTAATTGCCAAGCACTATAAATCAGGCATTTTTTTTCAAAAGGTCAGTTTTCTAGCACAATGGTCGGCAAACTGCGGCTCTGTTGACTAATGAGTTTGCCAACCACTGGGATAAGGAGCTCAATCACCAGGAACAACAGCAGCCTATAATTATTGGAATTAAGAGTCTAGGTCAGTGGTCGGCAAACTCCTTAATCAACAGAGCGGCAAACCACAGCTCGCAAGCCGCAGTTTGCCAACCACTGTTCTAGCACATCTTTGGGAGCAAAATATGAAAGCATAAGAAATATAGCATGTGGTTAAGAACAAAGATTTGGAATTGAGGGGACATTGACTAGAAGCCTAGCTCTACAATCTATAAGCTATGAGACTGAACAATATATTTGGCTACCCTGAGCCTTATTATCCTCATATCTTAATAGTATTGTAACCTACTTTTAGTAGGCTGACAGAACAAACACAGACTGGGTGGCTTAAACAACAATTTTATCACAGTTTTGGAGGCAGAAGTCCAAGATCAAGTGGCCAACATAGTCAGTTTCTGGGGTGGAGTTACTTTCTGGCTTGCAAATGGCCAATTTCTCACTGTGTCCTCATGTGGCCTCTCCTTGGTGGGTGTGCATGGAGAGGGAGCAAACAAGCATCCTAATGTATCTTCTTATAAGGGCACTAATCCTAACAAATCAGGGCCCCACTCTTAAGATTTTATTTAATCTTGACACCTCCTTGAAAGTCCTCTCTCTAAATAGTCACACTGCACAGATAAGGCTTCAACATATAAATGTTGAGAAGATGCAAACATTTAGTCCTTAACACTGTTTCATAAGTTTGTTAGAAAGATAAGACAGTATGTAAATGCAATGCCTAGTGCTTCACAAGTTCTCAATAAATATTACCTACTATAACTGTTACTTGTTAGGCAAGTGAGTCTGGCTTTGTGAGGTGGTAGGAAGGGAAACTAGGGACAGGAAGCCTATAGTCAAGAAGATTATTGAGCAGATTACTGGAAAAACTCAGGCAAGTACAGTCTAGACAAAGATAAACTTCATTAAATGAAAAATTAACAAGATATAGAAACTGACTAGATATGAAGGTAATAAGAAGAAAGGGCCAGAGATAGGGAGCCTGGGTTAAAGAAACTGTTGGGGAAAGACACCATAAGATGAGAATTGTTTGGAGAGTGTGAGGAGATAAACTGAAATAACTGAGAAATTAAGATAATGCTCAAAAGCATCCCATACCCCCAATTTCAAATTCTGAAAGCATGTTTTCATTGACCAAATATTTCTTTAATTTTTGCTATGTGCAAGACATTGTTAGGGAGTCAAAAATGGTCAGGATAGGAACCTTGTTTTTGTTATTCTATGGCTCATTATGGAGAGGACATGAAAAAGACAATTGAAAGAGATTCAAATTAGCTGCACTGAATTTTGAAAAAGAAGAGTGATGGCTTATTATTTGGGATAAATTAGGATTTTATGAAGGCAGGGTGATAGAATATGAAGGTTAGAGAGATTTTTTTTATTTTAACTTTTTAAATATGTTTCTATTGATTTCAGAGAGGAAGGGAGAAGGAGAGAAAGATAGAAAGATCAATGATGACAAAGAATCATTTCTATTGCCACTCTCAGTTTTTTGGTGCTAATCAGATCTGATAAAAGTACAATAAATAGTCCACTGCTGTGTCTCAGCGGTTGAATGTCAATCTATAATCAGGAGGTCATAGTTCAATTCCCGATCAGGTTACATGCCCAGGTTGTGAGCTCAATCCTCCAGTCCAGAGGATGCATTTAGGCAGCTGATCAATGGTTCTCCCTCATCATTGATGTTTCTGTCTCTCTCTCCCTACCCCTTCCTTTCTGAAATCAATAAATGATAGATATAAATATAGATATAGATATAGATGTAGATATAGATATAGATATATAGATATATAGATTTTTTTTAATTCAAACTAGAACTACCACACAATTCAGCAATCCCACTACTGGCTATATATCCCAAGAGATTAAATCAGTATCTTGAAAGATATCTGTACTCCCATTTTCATTACAACATTATTCATAATAGTCAAGATGTGGAAATAACATAAGTATCCATTAATGGATTAATGAATAAGTAAAATAGATACACAGTGCAATATTATTCAGATATACAGAAGAGACAAATCCTGCCATTTGCAAGATCATGGGTGAATCTTAAGGACATTGTGCTAAGTGAAATCAACCAGACACTAAAAGACAAATACTGTATGATAATATTTATATAGAGAATCTAAAGTACTCAACAAACCCATAGAAGCAGAGAGTAGAATGATGGTTCTCAGAGCCAGAACCATTTTCAAGGATGCAGTCTTGAGCAAGTAATGTATTGTTGAGACCATCTGAACCAAATATGCAGTTGAATCCAGTTAAGGTTTCTAGAAAAACCTTTAAGATTTTGGTGGGCTGGTGCAGAGATCTACTGGTCTTTTGATTGCCTAAGACAAAGCTCATCTGTAAGCTTCCTTGCTTATGAAATCTGGAGTGGTCTCTCCCGGCCCTCTGTGTATGGGAGCCAGTTTCATCTGGGAAATTCACAGAGTTGCAACCAACTCCCCAGCACCTGGCCTTAGGCTCTCAGGAAATGGTGGTTGAAGGCAGGGATGAAGGAAGGGAGAGACCAAGGTGCAGCAAGATGACAGTACCTGGGACTTTGAAAAGTTTGCCTCCACTTTTAGATTTGGGGCTTAAGAACAAAGTCCATCATCGACAATCATCTTTCTATTCTTCCAGCCAACAATATAGAATCAAACATGCACTGAACATGCAATAAATGTTCACCAAATTAAACGTCCTCAATGATGTGTGTCTGCTTTCTTCTTTCACTTTTAGGGAGGCGATGTGTAGGTAAGCCATGCTTTTTACAACCCACAGATTTTTGTAGATGGGCAACTTTTAAATACAAAATTATACTGTCTTGGTATTATTATTATCATCATTATTATTATTATTACTATTATTATTGCTAGTACTGCTATCTCTACCTCTGGTGCCCGGGAATCCTGGAAGATCCCAGGATAAAGAAAACTAGAGTCTTTTAAAGACTCAAAACTAAAGCAACCTGCCTTCCCCTTCTCTCCAGCACACCAGCAAGAATGAATTACCTACTTGGGGGAAATGAACAGAAGCATTAGCCCATCTAGAATGGAAAAACCAGGCCCTTGGGACTCAGAGGGCTTCAAAACTGAGCCTGCTAAGCCGCATCAATTTAAGGAGGATTTAAATGTTCTACCCTGCTTTCTCTTTGTCAGAAGTGAATCACATTGAGATGAGAAGGAGGCCAAACAATGAGAACATAAGGTCAGGTGGCCTGGTCTATCCTAGCTGCATGGTCTGAAGATGGAACTGTGTATCTGAAGTTAGCACACCTTTGAATTATTAACAACAGGGATTAAAGATTAGAAAGGAGCCTTGCATTTAAAAACATATGGTTTTTCTCTTCATTTCTAGGAAAATGAGGGCTGTCCAGATGCTGCTGCTGATAGAACTGACTTCTAATAGCATACTGCAAGGTTGAGACTGTGCCATTTGTGCTTTGTAAAATCCAGAATCCTTCAGTGGTCTGTACAGTAACAGCCCAAGCAAACTAAAGCTGATGGAGCATTTTTTGTCCACATCCCTCACTATCTTCTCTCTCCCCACTTCTGCTCAGCACCAAGCACTCTCCAATTAAGAGGAAGTAACCCATATAAAGAGTATAAACAGCCCTAACGGGTTTGGATCAGTGGATAGAACATCTGCCTGTGGACTCAAGGGTACTGGGTTTAATTCCCCCCAAGGGCATGTACCTTGGTTTCGGGCACATCCCCAGTGGGGGGTGTGCAGGAGGCAGCTGATGGCTGTTTTCTAAGTCTCTATCCCTCTCCCTTCCTCTCTATAAAAAATCAATAAAAAAAAATTTTTTTTTAAAAGAGTACAAACGTCCAGCAAAGGTAATGTGTTCTGTCTTCTTTTGTAAAATGAATGGAATCTCAAACTTTTACCCAATCTAGCAGCACACTCATTTGAAAGATCTTTTTTTAAAATATTTTTTATTGATTTCAGAGAGGAAGGAGTAAGAGGGAGAGAACCATCAGTGATGAGAAAGAATCATCAATTGGCTTCCTCTTGCATGCCCCCCACTGGGGATTGAGCCCACAACCCAGGCATGTGCCCTGACCAGGAATCAAACTGTGGCATTGAGCCACACCAGTTGGGCTGAAAGATCTTCAGCAAGCTTCCTAGGTGATAATCAGTACAAAGGAGCTCACTGACTAATTCAACAAACTTTTCTTGAGCATCTTTGTTATGCCAGGGATGAGCTTTTAGAGGTACTGCTTAGAGTCCATTGCCAAGAGTTTATGGCCTGCATGTAAGGCCCAAATCTCACACACATGCAGGCCAGTGTAGGCTGTAATATCTTCCCAAGGATACACAAGCAAGACTGAAAGATGCCTATTTTGGACTTTTGAATAAGTTTTTATAAGTCATGCGATATCTTGTGAAAAGCCTGTTTATGTTGCATCATATTTTTGTGCTAAAACATTTAATTGGCCCAGCCAGTGTTGCTCAGTGGTTGAGCATCAACCTATGAACCAGAATGTCATGGGTCGATTCCTGATCAGGGCACATGCCCGGTTGTGGACTCAATCCCCAGTGTGGGACCAGCAGGAGGCAGCCAATCAATGATCCTCTCTCATCATTGATATTTTTATTTCTCTCACCTTCTCCCTTCCTCTCTGAAATCAATAAAAAATATATGTATCTTTTAAAGATGTAATTGGCCTTGGCCAGGTGGCTCAGTTGGTTGTAGTATTGTTCCATATACTAAGAGGTTTCACTTTCCATTTCCTGTCAAAGAACATACTTTGATTTCAGGTTTCAACCCTAGTTGGGGTGAATATAGGAAGCAATAGATCAATGTTTCTCTATCTCTGTGTCTCTCCTTCTTCCTCTCTTTCTAAAACAAATAAAAACATATCCTCAAGTGGGGATAAAAAATAAATTAATTGACCAGAGATAGATACAAACATACATACATATGCATATATATAAATTATTTTTTATATTCCACAATTTTAACCCTATTTTAGCATTTCCCCATGTGTAGAGATACTGGGTGCCTCAAAATGTGGAAGTGGCCCAGCCCTTTCTGAGAGTATAAGATGATAAAGATAGCATGAAACCATGGAAACGACATCATTTTCTAGCACTTAAATCATCTCAAAGTAACAATTACTACCTTTTTCTTTTAAATCTCCATTCAAGGTTTCTTACTGACTCTTCTATAATGGCATGGTGGCATTTCACTGTGGTTTGAAATTGTATTCTGCTGCACCTTCATCTAAATCCCTCCTGCATCTATTTCTCTACATTCTTTCTTGATGTATTGGTATAAATAGAAAAAAAAAAAGTCATTTTCCATGATTTGCAGTGTATGTGACAGAGAACTTCGCTTATCATACATAGAACAAATGTTGCTCAATTTTAACCAAAGATATCGGCCAGATTTATATACCAAATATAAATAAAGTAGTATTTATATAGATACTATTAAACAAACCACCTCTTCAAAACACTTAATGTATATTATTTTACAACTTTCCTGTAAAGTTGTTTTTATTATCCCGACTATACCGCCCATGTAACTTTAAAGCCACGTTGTGGGCTCCAGACTACAAGGCAGTGTCTCCCACTTTGGTCCTAGGGCTAGATTTGGTGCTTTTAATTGTGTATTTTCTAATGAAAACAATTCTCAACTAGGAACAACTCTACAGAGAATCTTAAAAAAAAAAAAAAAGTAAATTTGGAGAGGTCAGAGCTTTGATATTTTTTCCCATCATATTTCTTCAAAGTAATTGCTCCAAAAGAAAACGTGGTACTTATTTCCAGTAAGACTGTGACAGCCCCAGAAATGCTGACGACATGTAATGGAATATCGTTCCTGGAACCATGTCTCACGTAAAGTGGCCTGTCCGAGCTCCAGCCGATGAGAAAGAGCCTCTCTGATCATGGCACCTCCCCACTACTTCAGCGAGTGCTCATGGGACACTGTCTGTCACAGAATGTCCACAGGACAGGTTTGTGTTAGAGAGGCCAGACTTCTCAGGTTGCATCCCATAATATGTAGCTACCAGGATATTTGTTTCTTTATAATGAACAAAGTTTGAAATTAGTACCTAGTTTTGTCTCCTTTACTATTTTGGCATTTGTTTGGATTATTGTACCCTGATTCCTTTCTATGCAAATCACTCTTACAGAGTTCTGTCCCTGAATCATATTCAAGCAGGAAGCTCTTCAAAACTTCCTGTCCAATAATTTCTAGAGTCCCTCTGGGAACAAGAGTTTTTTAAAAAAAAAATTTTTTTATTGATTTCAGAGAGGAAGGGAGAGGAGGAGAAAAAGGGAGAGAGAGAGAGAGAGAGAGAGAGAGAGAGAGAGAGAGAGAGAGAGAAAGAGAAACATCAATGAAAGAGAATCATTAATCAGCTGCCTTCCACACTAGGAATCAAGCCCACAATCCTTTGCAGGAATCAAACCCGGGACCCCTCAGTCTGCAGGCTGACACTCCATCCACGGAGCCAAACCAGCCAGGGCTAGGAACAACCTTTTTAAAGATTCATTTCCACTGTATCACTTCTCATTTTCTTCTTCAGATACCACCAAAGAGTCACATGAAATGGATGGTTCCACTCATTATTTATTTGATCTCCGCAATAGTTTATACCATCTGACATTCTGTCCTGGAAACTTGTATATCCCTTGATGTTCTTGGTATCATTCTGTTCTCATTTTCCTTCTATCTGGCCAGTCCTCCTTCCCATTTTTATTCATACACTGTCTTTCATATCACCCATTCTTTCCTTCCATTTTCATTTTAAATGTTAATCATTCATGAGATCCTACTTCTGCACTTTAACATTTTTAATTGATTAATTGACTTTAGAGAGAAGAAGAGTAACATTGTTGTTCCACTTATTGATGCATTCATTGGTTGATTATTATATGTGCCTTGATCACAGAGGGAACCTGCAACCTTGGCATATCTAACCAACTGAGCTACTCATCCAGAACCAGGCTACTGCATTTTTAACTACACTCTCCTTAGGTGACCTCATCCTTAAGACTTCAAATGCTCCCATTATACTATGTCTGCCAAGTATTATAATTATGAGGGCAAAGATTACACCAATCTTGGCCTGGAGCATAAAAAATGAGTAATAAGCCCAATCAGTGTGGCTTTGAGGTTGAGCATCAACTCATAAACCAGGAGGTCAGGGTTCAATTTCGGGTCAGGGCTCAATCCCCAGTAGGGAGAATGCAGGAGGCAGCCAATCAATTATTCTTTCTCATCACTGATGTGTTTTTTTTTTCTCTCTTCCTTCCTCTCTGAAATCAATAAAAATATATATTGTTTAAAGTAGCTTATTCTCAACTGGCCCCAACCTCTTCCTTACCTTTGGTTCTATATTTTAATAAATGGCATCATGCAAATCAGTTACCCTGGAGGTTGTCCTTATGACTCTCTCTTACCCACATGCCTTCTCTTTATATCCAATTATTCATCGAGTCCATTTAATTTTCCCCTGCAAACCTTTCAAGTCTGTCCTCTCCATCCACTCATACTGCCACAACCTTAGTTCAGGCTTTCACCATTATGTAACTTCCATAGCCTACTAATTGGTCTCATTCTCTTCACTCCCTCTCCAGCCCCCGAACACCCCCATACATCTTCTACACTGCTGTCAGAATGTTTCTTCTGAAAACAAACCCAATCATGTTCTATTATGTACCCAATATTATAAGTTCCATGAGTTTCCCCTTTCTCTCTGTTTATCAGCACTGCAACAAGCACCTTCCACAAAAGGCCTACTCAAGGCAAATACAATCATTCCCTTGTAACAGGAATTCAGCCAACCTTCTAATGGGAATCAGAACCCTGGGTCAAGACGACCCTAGATTCTTATACTTCATTCCAGCAAGGCAGTAGTACCTGCACCATATTTCCAGCCAATGTGCTTATCTGGAATACTACTTATTTCACTAATTTAAAATGATTGCTAGCATTCCTCAGGCTAGTTAATAAACCCTCTAGTGCTAATGAAGATGGTAAGAGTTAAACATTTACAGTAGCTACCTGATTAAAGTCTTTCAAATGCTAACTAAGCTCCCTGGAATGTGTATTTCTGACTAAGGTACTTCAATATTAGCAAGCTGCCCCTGGAGGTAGGTTTAAACTAGCTAAACACACTCATATGTCTTACACTTTCCCTGCTGAATGATTTTAAACTAAATTACAGACAATATATTGCCCTATTTTGCAGGGCCTTACATGCATGCCTATCTGCCTACTGGGTAATTAAGCAGTGCCAGTACTTACCCAACCCTTGGCATCCTTGCCTCAATGCTCAGTATAAGAATAAATATGCAACAAATGTTTTATTAATGAATAAATGAGTGACATCACTAATCCATTAGTTATAAGAACAAAACTTTGGAATAGGAACTCAGAATTTATTTCATCTATCTGGCTCAATCTTTCACATATGTGACAGTAGCTAATATTAAGCTGAGCCCAATGAAAACGCCACCTTTAAAACTGGAAAACATGCAGATATGGACAATTTTATGCAGTTCAGTCCCCTATTATGCTTCCAATAAAGAGAAACTAATGTAAAGCACTTGTAAGAATCAAGTCGTATTAAAATGCTTGCTAGCCAGGTCCTAGAAAGAGAAGCAGATCCCCTTACCCTCAGGGTCTCTAGTGCCTCCAACCTCCTAAATATTCTTAATCCTTCCATAGGGTCTTAATCCTTTCATAGGGCTGCTGAGAAGTTGTCACAGATCAATTAAATCCTGGGCACTTTGAAGGTGACGTTCCGATTAGTGGGGGGAGGGGGGGGCGAGGAAGGGGAGTTTGAAGAAAATCAATTCTTACTTTTCAGGCTGCAGGTGCCCCAAAGATTTCCTGGTGTGAGTAGCTAACTCTCATTTCAAACACAAAGGCAAAGATGGCCTCTCCTTTCAGGCCCACTAGCTGATTGCTGAGTTGATGCACAGAAGAATAGGAACCCTGGGGGTCTTGCCTTGTCATTTAGGGAACTGGCACAAAAAGACCTCTTTATACCAAAGTTAGAAAAAGGAGAGGATGGAATTCCTATTTCACCAACCCTTGAAGTAAAATTACCTTGAGAATGTGGGCTTCATACAGGGATAAGAGCACCAGCCTTCATTATCTGGCCAAGACTTGAAGGGAAGAAATGCTTTTTGAGGAAAAGTGTCACTTCCGAGGGGAGATGGGAAGAAAAGATGAGTCAAGGTGAGGCAAAGTGAATTCTGCCATTTAATTAGCAATCACCCCTGACCTGAGAGACACAGCCAGTGGAATTCCTGAATGGGGAAGGCAAAGCAAAGGAGCGGGTAATTAGACAGCAAGCACTGGAGCATTGAGAAGTGTCAGGGATTGCACTGAGAGCAAACTGGATGTATGTGCTAAGCTTTCAATATAGTCAGCTTTCTAATTCGCAATCAGGACTAATTTGTCAGTCATTCCACCTAAAATGCAGAAAGCACTGGAATGTAGGGTGGGGGAAGCAAGTTCAGAAAATCAATTATGCTTATATTTACATTCCCTCAAGGCTGAGGCGTTGCAAAAACAGCTGAAATATTATCTTCCTGTTTACAAAAGAGCAGAAAGAAAGGGTGAGATTGCAATTCAATATAATGAATAAATCTCTGGCTGTTTGGGGAAAGGTACAATAGTTGAATATATATGAGATTGGTGATGGGAAATGTATTTCATATGCTTAGCAATTATAGGACTAGTCTACCATTTTAAAAGCATAGACACACCTACATGGTCAAAAAATATAGAATAATCTTTTATAGGTAGAGAGCTAACAGGAAATGCTTTAAAATTCAGCCTTTTTATTGGATGATGATTGGCAGAATGGGAATTTATGAACTCTCTCAAGTAGCCCCATGAGTGTAACAATACACTCACATAAAAGGGGATCTATAACTTTCTTCTAGCCTTCTCAAGATGGGAGTCCAAACTCAGAGACCTCTTAGTTTCCAATTCAGTGAGTACTTCCCAGTACTCATCCTATAAATAAAACCTTACTATGCAAATTGATCAAATGGTGGAATGACCAGTTGCTATGATGTGCAATGACCACTAGGGGGCAGATGCTCAATGCAGGAGCTGCCCCCTAGTGGTCAGTGTGCTCCCACAGGGGGAGTGCTGCTCAACCAGAAACCAGACTCATAGCTGGTGAATGTAACGCTGGTGGCAGGGGCCTCTCATGCGTGCCTCTGTGCTAAAGACACCTCAGGGGCTGTCTGCCTGCAGGCTTAGGACCGCTTCCCTGAGGGGTCCCAACTGTGAGAGGGCATAGGTCTGGTTGAGGGATCCCCTCACCTCCAGTACACAAATATTGTGCACCGGGCCTCTAGTCTTAACAGATTTGCTGCAGCTGATTCCTCCCATCTTCTTTAAACACTCTCGTCTTTGATTTCTGTGATATCTCACTCTTGATTGTCCTTCTGCCTCTCTGGTCATCCCATCTATATCTCCTTTGTGAGCTTCTCGTTATCTGCATGTGTCTTAAATATGGGTGCTCCCAATTCAGCTTGCACATTTTCTTCAGGTGTTATTTGCTTCTCACCAATGGTTTTAATTGCAGTTGATGGGCTGAGATACCTAAATCTCAATTCTTGTTCTTGACCGGATCCTGAGACTCACCATCTAACTTCCAGATGGACATCTCTGCCTAAATATTCACCACACATGATACGTGTTTTGTCCGAAGTCAAGCCAGTCCTCCTTCTGGCTTTCAACCATGCTCTTCCTCTTGCCCTCCCTGTGGCTGTTAGTTGTCTGGCACCATTTATTAAAAACTCCAGCTTTTTACCCCAAGGACCAGCAATGCCCCCTAACAAATGAACTTCTAAAGCTGTAATAATAAAGACATTATGAGAACCATTAACACACAAGAAATGTCTCTCCCCCTCCAAAAATAAAAAATAATATATTACAAAAAGCAGATAGAAAAGTCTTGATAAATGAAGCAAAATTAAGGAAGCTATGCCAAAAATGCTTACAGAGAAAGGACATTTAATAATGACTTTTTTAAAGCCAGTTTATCAAGAATAAATAGCAATCTTAAATGTGTATCAACTGTGGTGCATCTCTTAACTGATTTTCACATCTAAGAAAATGTGGTAGGTCTCATTTAACCAAAAAGTTGGGTTGGAAAATCATTTATTTGTTCTTCTGAAATTGTTTTCCATTTCAACCCGCAGAGCCAGAGGGATAATGAGGAATTTCCAGCCACATCTATAGCAACATCTTGACATCCCCAACATACTTTTAAATTCTTGGGAAACAGCTGGGTATAGTAGTCATTCAATTCTTCCAGCTGTGAGTTTTTATCTTCTGCTCTGGGCTTTTTAAAATGTTACCAATTCATTTCCAGTCTCCTAAAACAGCTTCAGATAATGAAAACATCAATTTGTTTTAAAGGGAGTGGTCCTGGGATAGGACTCTTTATTCTGAAAGACCAAGTGAGGCAGCTCATGGCTATGTTACAGAGGCAATCCAACTCCATGTTGGTCCTTAGCCTTGCCCTACCTCCCACCCTGCAAAAAACACTGTGAGATGCACCATTTAATTTCAAAAATGCTTTGTGTGAATTACAAACAAGATGATGAATTTTGCTGTAAGTAGATCAGTTTGACATTTAGGAAAGTCTCCAGAATCCAGGTTTAATGTGTTCTTGAGCTGGGTAAACTGAGTAGGTAGGATACCCAAAGATTTACCCATGTCCTGAGATGTTAGAATCATGAGTCAGCCGAAGTTTTTCCTTCCTGTCTTTCTTCCAGGGAGTTCTCCTCACATTTATTACCTCATTAAACATGGGTTATAATAGCTCTTTAATTCCCAGGAGGGAATATTGAGGCTCAGAGTGAACAAATAACTTGGTAATTCAAATCTGTGAAATTAAAAAAAAAATGATATCCTAGAAAAATGTGTATTAATCATAGAGATTTTGTTATTTTAACCCCTGAAACTGATGGTGAGATTAAGAGGTGAACTCTGCCCAAAGGGCATCATTAGTGTTAATTTGTAACTTAATCTGAAAAGAACTTTGGAACATTGTAGCAATAATGTTGGTCAACATTTTTGCATAATACACAGACTTATCAGTCTCTTTTGATCAAGCTGCTGGAAGTCCTATCCCTTTGCCCATGCTATGAGCACTGGAGAAACCTATCTCAGTGATAAATCATTGAATTTCCTCATCTGTGAAATGAGTCCTTGCCTAGCCCATGCCGTTTGCCCGAGGTACTTATTGAGAATGAAAGACTTGAAAGTTCTTTACTCCTTAAAATAAAAATTACATATGGTTAGTCAAGCACATTATTACAGGTCAAAAGCCCCAGGACTTTAAGAGAACAAGGACTTAATGTCACTATGACTTGAGTACAAATTTTAATAAAAATTAAAATATACCATGTTCCAGATATTTTTTTGCTGTGAGTTGCAGTCATGATTTCAACCAATGAGGCTTTTACAGGTCGGTCACCATTTGAACGTATTGACATGTTTATTACACACATGATATATTGGGTTAATTAACATTTTGGTGATACTGTCTTTGCCTGCATAATTTTAACTATTCCTGACAACAGGAAGAAGAACATACCATCCTCATTTTACAAATAAAATGGGGAGACTGGTAAAATTATAGAAGAACTTTACCCAGCATATCACAGCCAGTAGGTGATAGAGCTGGTGTGTGAAATCAGGTCTTTTGATTCTTAAGTACATATTTTTCCTAATGCACGAAAAATTTGCCATCAATGACATGTTTCATCTTAATTTCACTCATTCCAATATCTTAGCTTCTGTGATTCACAAAATGAACATGAATCTGAATTTGGCTCTCTAATGCCGGTTCTAGGAGGGCTCCCCGACCGGACCTATCAGGGGAAGGAGATATTTTAGGTGTTTTTAAATTACAGTACCTGACTAAAGAACAATGTTCAGGTCTAACATTAGGACTGCCATCCACTATGGCACTTGTTTTCAACTTTTATTTTGGCCCAACATCCCTGTGGAGTGCAGCTCACTGACGTCAATAACAAGGGGTGGTCCTGTGTAAATCCCAGAGGATAGGGTGGTGAGGTCCCTGCAGAAATGCGGCAGAGGCCCCATCCTCAGTTGATTCAAGGCAGGGGAGGTACAAAGGGCCGTATTTCTAACACTAAATCCAATCTTCAAACCCGTGCATTCATGCAAATCAGTAGAAACAGCCAAAAACTGTAGAAAGAGCTCCCCCTTTCTCCAGCCTGATGGGCCCATACCAGAGCACGTGGCTGGATGTCAGCCCTGACTCTCTTCTCTGTAGGGGCATAACTTGCACAACCAGAGGCAGTGACCGGCTCAGTGATATGAAAGCACTACATAGCCCAGAAGTACAGCATGGCTTAGCACCGGAGAAAAGATTAAATAAAGCTCAGCCTCTGCCCCTCAATAATTATCAATCGCCCTGTTTACTAAGAAAGGAAAGTGCACGCGCACACACATTTAACCGGACTCGAAATTAAAGACATGCAGGTTAAAATCATCTTTCAAGGAAAACGCGAGGAGCCGCCGCCCTCACCAGCGCCGCGGTGCACAAGCCGAGGAGGCCGGGCTGCCTCCCGCCGCCCGCTGCGGTGCTGGCAGGTTCCGAACAGGCTGGGTTACTAGGAAGGTCTAGGCGTGCAGAGACCTGCCTCCGCCCAGGACATGGAAAAGGCGTACGGGAAGCTGGCATTGAAGTGGCACCCAGATAAAAATCCCGAGAATAAAGAAGAATCGCAGAGGACATGCAAGCAAGGAGCCGAGCGTCCGAGGTGCTCTTAGATGCTAAACAATGGGACATGCATGGCAAAGGTGAGGGTGGGGGTGGGGGTGGGAGTGGGGGTGGAGCTGGAGATGGAGGTGGAGGTGGGGGTGGGAGTGGAGGTGGGGTGGGGATAGGGATGGGGGTGGAGGTGGAGGTGGAGGT